>FR990057.1:4726753-5926753 GCA_905404095.1 Glaucopsyche alexis
GCCTTTACTCTTGGTACTCTATGGGAGCAACCTTCGAAAAAAACGTATAGACATATAGATGGCTTTCTCTTTCACTCTTATTGGTTTTGCCTTTGATGTTTTGTGAGACAAATAGCTGTCTACGCTTCGATTTTTTGTTTTAGTTCTATTATACTCCTATTTCTTTGATTACATTTACCCCTTAAAATGTTGGTGTTGGGGCAAAGGTAACTGCATGGTATGGGGTAAATGCAATGGTTTTGCATGGCATGGGCAATGCTTTATTTTCATTTTAGATGGTGCGAAATTATATCAAGAAGAAAGGATCAGAACCTAAATACACGGAAGAGAAATTACTTACAAAGAGCACTGGATGAAATCAGAGCTGGTACACCTACAACACATAAGGCATCGGTCGTTTACGGAATTCCATTTGCAACATTGTACAGTCGAAGTAAAGGAACCAGAGGAGCTATTAAAAAATGTAAAGGACGTAGGACAGCACTGCCTGAAAATGTAGAAAATGTTTTGGCAACATCTGTGAAAACGCTGGCGAAATGGGGTTTTGGCCTCAGTCAAAAATAAATTTTGGAGCTAGTCGGCTATTATGTAAGGGTGAATAAAATCGAAACCCCATTGAAAGGAGACATACCAGTAGAAGACTGGTTCCTCAATTTCAAAAGACGTCATAATCTGTCAATCCGGAAGCCAGAACAACTGGAATACGCTAGAAAAAAAGCTGCCACAGATCCATTTATCATCTATGGATACTTTAATTTATTGAATAAAGTTTTAACGGAACTTGATTTAAAAGACAAGGCCAGACAAACCTGGAACTTAGATGAAACGGCCTTAGCATAGACCAGTCGAGATCAAGAATCGTTGGAGAAAAAGGTGAAAGCTCATCAGCACATCAGGAAGGGAAAATACAACTTTTGTTTTGGCTGCTAATGCTGCCGGCGGCCGGGCGCCAAAATATGATTATTATCTATTAAGAATCCTTTTTATATTCTTTGACTAATTTAAGAATATTGTTTTAGCCTCTAAGAAAAAGTTCATAACTTTGTAAGTCTTCGCTCGATCTCACTGAAATAAAAACTGAAAAATAATAAAATGTGTGTATTTTTTTACTATTACCCCTGATTTGGTTCTGTATGCATTATTAATAAACTGATCAATTTTATTACATTAGCCCCTTTTCACGGGGTAAATGTGACAAGTCAATGTCATTTTATTTTCACCTTGATAAAATTATGTTAACTCATGATTATAAGTAATTAATAACGTGACATTGTAGATTACTAAATGCTTAATACACATGGTAATAATTATATTTATACGATAATAAACAAAAAGTTGTCATCAGTTCAATATGTCATTTTAGTTATCATACTCGCATTTACCCCACTTGACCCTACACAATAATAGGACCAGATCTTAGTTCTCTTTTCTGCCGCTAGGCGTGCGAGACCGACGAGTGTTGCCAATACTATTATACCGAGTGTTGCCAATACTATTATTTATTACAATTATTTTTAAATTACCGTTAGGCAATTACCGTGTTCTACGGTATCTATTTTTCGAAAACAGTTTCTAAGAATTTCCTAAAACTTTTATATAATAAGATTTCAATCTTTCCAGAGCTGTCAATAGCAACTTTAAACTTCCCGCGTAATTTCAAACGAGTGCACGTCGGACCGTCGCGCGCTCTACCGGCAAAAATCTGTCCCCGTAATTGAGACCATTATTTTAACATTACGTTCGGACTCCTTGTTATCTATACTTCGTGCATCCTAGTTTGGCTGTCGCTGGCTGGTCATACGAGCATGAATGTGACGTACGGAAACGTCAAATTCGACTCAAATTTGACAGTCTGTTTTTTTATGGCGTGCTCTCGTAGGCACAGAGTTAATAACGAACGGAAAACTTGTGCTGTCGGAAGGGGCTATTTGAAATAATGAGATATTTGGATGATGTATTTAATGCGACATGGGGCAATATTTGGAAAGGCATTTTAAAAGTAATATATTTTTAACTATATTTAAATAGAATATTTACAGTTCCGTTTCAGCCTGGTGACGTCCACTGCAGGACATAGGCCTCCCCCATAGATTTCCAGTGCGACCGGTCGCTCGCGGCCTGTATCCACCGACTTCCTGCGACTTTTCTCAGGTCATCTGTCCACCTGGTGGAAGGCCGTCCTACGCTTCGGCGTCCAGTTCGTGGTCTCCACTCAAGAACCTTTCGGCCCCAGCGGGCATCGGTTCTACGGGCTATATGTCCAGCCCATTGCCACTTTAACTTGCTAATGCGCTGGGCTATGTCGGTAACTTTAGTTCTGCTACGGATTTCCTCATTTCTGATTCTATCACGTAGAGAGACTCCAAGCATAGCCCTCTTTGAGCGACACGAAGCTTTTGAATAAGTCCCGTTGTGAATGACCACGTTTCGGCTCCATATGTCATCACCGGTAACACACACTGCTCGAAAACTTTTGTCTTCAGGCACTGAGGAATTTTTGACGAGAAGATGTTTCTGAGTTTCCCGAACGCTGCCCAGCCGAGCTGGATTCGACGGTTGACCTCTTTTTCGAAGTTGGACCTACCTAACTGGACTTTGTGCCCTAGGTATATATAGTCGTCAACAACTTCGAGCGTAGAATTTCCAACGGTCACTTGGGTGGGTATAACATGGGCATTAAACATAATTTTCGTCTTATCCATGTTCATACTAAGTCCCACCTGTTGTGAAACTCTACGGAGGTCTTCTAGCATAGTGTTAAGGTCTTCCAGAGTTTCTGCCATAACCACGATGTCATCGGCAAATCGAAGGTGAGTGATGTAGTCACCATTTATATTGATCCCAAGTCCTTGCCAGTCCAGGAGTTTGAACGCATCCTCCAATGCAGCGGAAAACAGTTTCGGAGAGATGACGTCTCCCTATCTGACGCCGCGCTGCAATGGAATCGCCTTTGTGCTATGCTCCTGTACTCGCACGGACATGGTGGCTTTACTATATAAACACTTCTACACTTCGATGTACCGGTAGTCGATCCGGCATCTCTGAAGAGACTGTAACACCGCCCAGGTCTCAATCGAATCAAAGGCTTTCTCATAGTCCACAAACGCCAAGCATAGTGGAAGATTATACTCCTCGGTTTTCTGTATAACCTGCCGTAGCGTATGTATGTGGTCTATGGTACTAAAGCCTCTTCGGAAACCGGCTTGTTCGGGAGGCTGGAAGTCATCAAGCTTCCGTTCGAGACGATTCGTTATGACTCTTGAAAACAGCTTATAGACATGGCTCAGCAGCGTAATGGGTCTGTAATTCTTCAGCAAAGTCTTATCTCCTTTTTTGAAGAACAAGACTGCCACGCCCCTGCTCCATGCCTCTGGCGTTTTGCCCTCGAACAAGGCGGAATTAAAAAGTCTCTGGAGCATTTTGAGTGTTGGTGTTCCACCAGACCTCAGCAGCTCCGAGGTGATCCCATCCTCGCCCGGCGCCCTGTTGTTTTTAAGCTGTTTAAGAGCCATACTAATCTCGTACAGGCTGATGTCCGGGATATCTTCCGTGTGATGTCGGGTTAGTCTAGCTCTAGGATCTTCAGCCAGATTAACGACAGGCTTGGCAACTGAGGTGTAAAGTTGCTCATAGAAACTCTCGACCTCTGCGAGCACCTCGGGCCCGGCCGACACAACTTTCCTATCCTCTGTCTTCAGCTTCGTCAACCGGCTCTGCCCAACAGACGTGTCTCTTGCAAACACTTTTGAGCCCTTGTTTCGCTGTATCATGTCCTCAATACTTCTAGTATTAAAGAGACGAATATCGTGCCGCAAAGACTTTGATATCTGTCTGTTAAGCTGCCTATAAGACTTAGCATCGTCAGAGGTTTGAAGAGTAAGGGTGCGTCGCCTAGCCATTAGTGTAAACGTGTGGTCGGAGATTTTCTGTGGCTTACCTCTACGGCGGGTTTCACAGTACTTTGACCCAACCGCATGGATAGTCTCTGTGAACCTGTCATTGATTTCGTCCACTGACGCGTAGTTTTCCAGGCTAGCAAAGCGATTTTGTAGCTCGAGTTGAAAGCTTTCGGGGTTTCTAATTACGGTTTGAGACGGTCGGAGCGTAGACTTTACCAAGCGAGCTCTTTCGAGTTTGATATTTAGGTTTAATGTGCCTCGCACCATTCGGTGATCGCTGCCGGTTTTCACTTGGTGTATCACGGAGACATCCTTAAATATCTGTCTCTGGGTGCTCATGATAAAGTCTATCTCATTTTTTGTCTCTCCGTCAGGGCTCATCCAGGTCCATTTCCTGTGAGGTGGCTTCTGGAAGAAGGAATTCATCATAAATAGTTCTTCCTTTTCCAGAAAATCGGCCAACCTTTGGCCCCTGGGATTCCTCTGACCAAAACCAAACTTTCCCACTTTCAGCTCGTTTTCACCTCGCTTTCCCAACTTTGCGTTGAAGTCTCCCATAACAACATTGAAGTGAGTTTTCGAGTTATGTATGGCTTTAGATATGTCCTCATACATAACCTCTACTTCTTCATCTGGGTGAGACGAGGTAGGTGCGTAAACTTGTATGACCTTCAACGAATATCTTTGAGATATTCTGAGTATAAGGTACGCAACCCTACTCGACACACTTTCGATGGCCACGATGTTGTTAACAAGAGACTTGTGGACGAAAAACCCGATTCCACCTTGGGACTGTTGGTCGCCTTCCCGGTAGAAGAACAAGTTACCGGATGCCAGAGTCATCGTGTCTTCTCCCTTTCTTCGGACTTGCTCAATTCTTCTTCCAGCTCTATTATCTTCTCGTCTTTCCTCAATGTGCGTGCGTTGTATGTTACCAGGGCCAGAGGTCGTCGTCGGGAGTGGTAGCCGGATCTCTGCCGGAGATTCTTAGCACCCCCTGCCCCGCTGTTTCCATGGCCGCTACCGTAGCCAAGACTAGCGGGGCTGCCGGGGACTAGGGACCTGGTCTCATATCTGGTCCTCATATAGGGGGAAAAATGCCATACTCACCGCGCTTGGCAAACGTGTTGGCGAGCGCAGTATTATTTACAGTTGTAAAATATAAAAATAAAATTTAAGGGCTACCCAAAAAATAATGTTAAGGTAATAACCCAATTTATTGTAAAGTTACGAAGATTTTGGAAAAAGGTATTCAGTTAACCTCGAAGTTTCTATGGTAGTATCGTCGGCTTAAAAAGGACCTGTCAGAAGTGAAATCAGTATTGCCAATTTACCTACATACTTCTACTAGTATACTATACTTCTAGCTATGAAGTAGTCATAGCTAGATTCTGGCTAGCGAATGATGAAACTGAAAAATGGCGGCAAATTTAAATAATCTAGTGTAACACTGATCTGACCGGATTGTACGATATGTATGATTTTTCTGTAAAAGAGTAACAAACATACAAACATTCATCCATTCATCCATTCATCCATCCATCCATCCATACATACATCATCACAAACGTTTACATTTATAATATTATTAATCAATTAATTAGTTAAATTATTATTATATTAATTATTTTCTATGAACCTCAGAATAAAACCTTAATTTTAAAAATAAACAAATATTGGCAAATATTTTAGCGATATTTTACGTTACTAGATTACCCAATATAATGTTAAAAGAGTGTTCTTTAGAATAAACCAGTCAGTATAAGTTAATATTTTGTGGCGTAAACTGAACGGCTTTGTTTGACTAAAGACAAGCCAGCTAATGTCAGTTATATTGTCGTAATACGAAAATACCATTCAGGTTTCAATGCAGAAGCAAGTCAAGTGTCACGTGACTGCTGACTATGTGTTTGTTATAAGGCGTAAACTGGCTGGAATTAAGAGCTTGTAATACGCCCCCAGGCCAGCTACGCAGGAGTTATTTTACAGTGCCCAAGTGTGTGCGCAGTACACAAGAGCACTCTCTTTTCCTTTTACTCTCTTAACCCAGTGGGACGGAAGACCGACACGACTGGCGAGAGATCAGGCGCAGGACCGACTTTTTACATGCCCATCCGACGCATGGATCATCTTTCTTACCAGACAATCAGGTGATCAGCCTGCATTGTCCTAACCAAACTTGGAAACAACATTTTTTGTTGTTCCAATGCGGGAATCGAACCCACGACCTCCGAGTCGAGAGCCAAGCTCTAAACCACTAGACCACGGAGGCTGTTGTTGTGTGAAAGCGCCACCTAGCGAGAAAAACATTAAACAACTTACGTTGTTTTACAATATAATTAAATGATAATGTCATAATTTAATACTTAACTACTTTAAAATACTATTACATATTTATACTTTACAATTAGGGGCGCTACCGCTGAAAAAGCAATTACATTATATTAAATTACGTTCTTGAAAAGTGCTACCTAGCGTTGAGTAGACAAGTAAAGTAATTTAATCATCTTATTTCGTTATTTCGTGATGGCATTTATACGTTCTGAATAATATTATTAGTCTTGTCATTAATTTACAATCGCACAGTTGGACCAGGAGAGTATAATAAAATTAATAAAAAACGTTGAGAGGCTTTTGAAAAGCGCCATCTCGAGCAGTAGAGGAAATAACTATATTAACATCTTATTTGTTATTGCTACTGAATAATAGAGGGCATTACTGTATAAAAATTATTAAAGTATGATTTTTCTGCACTACCACCTACTTATTAATTACAAAAATATAGGACTAGAACAGATTTTTTTACTGACACTGTTTTAAAAATAAACAACACAGTATCCATCCAACCATCAATTTGAGATTCAAGTGATTGTTTTAGAGTCAGTGGAAAATGTCCTTGTTGAATAACTTATTTTTCAACTAGCTGGTGCCTGCATCTTCGCTTGCGTGGAACTTTTAATTGAAACATAACCCAATTTTTAAACGGAATCCTAAAATAAAAGTAGCCAAATTTACTCCTTGTAATAATTATGAGGTTACTCCTGGGCCTCTAGTCAAGATGCATTCGATAATTTCGACGGCGAAGTTCGAAAACCAAATGTAGATATCGGATTTGACATATTGCATCGTAAGTGACATGCCACAACGATGACTTATGTCAAATCCCATACATTTTTAATTTCGAAGTTCGCCGTCGAAATTATCGAATGCATCTTGACGTTTCAGAGATATATTTATAACATTAGGGCCTCTAATGTTATAAATATATCTCTGAAACGTCTGAATCGATTTTACCTGGAGTTCCAGTTAAAATCGACAGACAGACAAAACAAACCGTGTGGTGTCGCGGGACACCAGACAGGAACGAAGTTCCTTATTAGGTATAAAATATTAATTTCAAGTTCTATTCGAGGTCTAAAGAAAATAATTATTCGGGTACCTATATTTTTTTTATTATAATTTTTTTATCGATAAAAAGTAGATTATACATTAGATACTGTATAGCCATCATACATAGACTATGACATAAAAATCTTACGCGTTTTTTAACGTTACCGACGTTTTTTGTCTACTACTATTATTACCCGAGACCTCTCAGCAACTTGGAACGTTAAAAAAAATTTTAAACTAAGATTTTAGTGAAGGTACCGTATATTACATACCTACTATTATAATATGAATTTAGTGCAAAGCAGTTTATTTAAAAATACAAACAGATACGTCATTTTTTTGTACAGATTATCTGAAACTAACTGTTTCCCGCGGCTCCGCACGCGTAAATATACTATAGAGTTTCCCGCGGGAACACTGTACTTTTTCGTGATAAAAAGTAGCCCATATTTTAATCCAGAGCCTAAACTACTACCATGCCAAATTTCATGAAAATCCGTTCAGTAGTTTTTGCGTGAAAGAGTGACATACATGCATCCATACATCCTCACAAACTTTCGCATTTATAATATTAGTAGGGTTGTGCCTGAATATGAAAACATCAGTCTTCAATAGAGATATTAATGGGTATATTGTTACAGTATCGTTTGTCAAGTATATCTTTGTGGCCGCCCACTAATGTTTGCCGGCCGCATTACCTGCCTGCAGCGCTTTGACGGATTACCTCAGCTTACGCGAGTTTACCCGCGCTTACCCGAGTTTACCTGCGTTTACCTGAGATTACCTGCGCCGTGGACCAACAGCCCACCGCGGATTTAGGGGATACTTAAACATACTTACAAATATTGCGATAGTGTAGATATGCCTTGTACCTACCTACCTAATAGTGTTTAGTGTAGGTACTACCTACTATTATAAACTAGCCATTTCCCGAGGCTTCGCCTGTGTAAATAATATAGTATCGAATATCCCACGAGAAAACTGTACTTTTTCGAAATAAAAAATAACCTATATTTTAATCCAGAGCCTAAACTACTACCATAACAAATTTCATCGAAATCCGTTCAGTATTTTTTGCGTGAAAGAGTAACAAACATCCGTCCATCCCCACAAAGTTTCATATTTATAATAATATCTAGTCCTACTAGGCCTAGGATGTGAAAGTATGTGAGGATATATATACATGTATCCATACGGATGGATGGATGTTTGTTACTCTTTCATGGAAAAAGTACTGAACAGATTTTGGTGAAATTTAGGTACTTAGTTTAGGCTCTGGAATCCAGAGCCTAAACCGATACGTCCCTAATCTCCAGAGGTGTAACAATAACACAAAGCCTATCCTCAAAACCACGAAACAAAACAAAGGTTTCATTAAACTCGGTCAATACGTTTCGGAAGTGTTCGATAACAAACGCCGACAAAATATTTTTTAACATTAAAAAACAGGAAATACTGTATTAAAACTGGAAGTGTATCGTTGAAAATTTTTGGATGTGAAATTACCGAATATTTAATACTAAATTAGGTGGCGAAAGAATGTAAGGAACAAAAAATTCCAAATCTGCTGACTAAATAATAGGCAATCGGACAATTTTTTTTTATTGCATAAATGAATAGTACCTACTCTTAAATATGAGTAACTTCTCAGAAGAAACCGTATATCAAAAGTCAATATTTTCAAAGGTACAGCGATTTGTATAAAAAATTTCGCGAGCCTCCTAAACACGCTCCATACTAAAGTCGACCTAAAAATGACGTCACTTGTATATGAAGTAGTATATGAAGTATATGGCCGCAGGAATATATTTGTAAATATCTCCGATATTTGTGCGTTTAAGTTCATACTTATCATAATGAATGTTTTTGTATATGATGTGAGTAAACTAATGATGTAGGTTTTGTTTACCAATTTCGCAAAAAAAAATTTTTTTTTGGTATAAAGACTCGCGAAATTTTGTATACAAATCGCTGTACCTTTGAAAATATTGACTTTTGATATACGGTTTCTTCTGAGAAGTTAGTCATATTTAAGAGTACTATTCATTAATGCAATAAAAAAAAACAGTCCGCTTGCCTATTACACTGAATATTCCAAACTGGCAGACAGATAAAATTTTAGCGAACAAATAACCATCTTGGTGACAAATTGTGAATACACATTTAATTTAAGAATAGGCACATATATTTTCCCTGATGTAGGTAATTCAAAATACATACAAGCAGCAAAACGAGCACACACAAAAAAACATAAAGGAGTGCACAAAATTTCCATTTTTAATTTTTCTCGGTTGGGGTAAAGATTTGTTTTGAAATTGTGAAGATGAAAGTGTGTGTGTGTGTGTGTGTGTGTGTATTGTGAAGATTTGTTTTGAAATTTAAAAATGGCAATCATTTATTCCTCTGTAAAATTGATACGTATGAGTGTCGTCTTAGAGGTTTTTATGGGTGCTGATTTCAAAAATACATAGCTCGTGTCTCAAAGTAGCGCATAACCGTAATTTCCTCCTCCTTAATAATCCCGCAACCACATATTTTCTTCATGATAGGAGAAACAGAAATTTGAAAATTTGCATTTTCCAAAATTTCTATAGCTTTATACATCTCTCGTATCTCAATGTAGAGCATTTACATTTTTTTATAAAATTGATTCTATTTCGGAAACGGTGCATACTACTGAAAAAATAATGAAAATATTCTCCTGATTTATAACCCTGCAATCACATATTTTTTTCTTTAAGGGAGAAAAAGAAATTTGTAAATCCTGAATTTACAAAATTTTATATAGCTTACATAGCTGATATCTCGAACTACATAACATACTGTAATAATAATCATCAATCCTAATCGGTATCCTCAAGAACTTTTAAATTAGTACATGAGTATATGAGTATCAATTTTAAGAAGAATAAAAATTCTCTATTTTCGAAATTGAAATTGGAAGACCATTTTGTAATGAGCACCGCAAAACCTGGAAAAGAATTATTATTATTAATTCTAATAAAAAAATGTACGCCATTTTTTGAAATCAAAAAGGATTTAATTTTCATATTATTCTGCATCCCCAAAAACCTTGAAAACGCCACCCAAGCCAAAGAAAAACAAACTCTAACAGTATCAAAAAATGCGATTTTTCGTAGCCTGAAATTTAATTTTTAGTAGCCAAATAGGTATCTATCAATCAAATCTGGTTTTATAGCTGCTTACATCGTATAATGGTCACCATCTCGGAAATTAAGTCACTTTTTATCTGCCGATTTTTGTATTTTTTGTCACTTGAGGGATTTCGCCCGTTTAGTAATTTAGTCTTCAACATATTAATCCGCTGCCAAATTTAGCAATACAGTATGCTCACGTGCAGTCGCCAACTTACTTTTTGTTCGCTCGATTAATTAATCGAGCGAACAAAAAGTACCTATATCCCATTAGTGAAAAGTAAAAAAAAACTTTTGCATAATAATAAATAAATAAATATTACCTTTGTGTCTACTACCTACTATTTTAATACCTATCTACCTACTTGCTACAACATAAAATATTACGACATTGAATTGAATAAATAAATAAAATATATAAAATTGGTAGCTGTTGGTATTCCTAACTAACTAAAATAAAATAAAAGTAATTGTGTCTAAGTGTAAGGGGATGATTTTTAAGGGTAGAAAAAGTCCTACAGAAAAAAAAAACAAATGGCACATATAATTTATTTTTCCCTTAATTTTTGTTATATTCTCTTCCTTTTCCAATAGGTTTCATCCCACAATTTTTTTGTTCCCATGGGATACTTCAAACAGGCGGAGCCGCAGGCAAAGGCTAGTATTTAATTAAATATTCGACATTCCATTGAAGAATACCAAGTTAATATTAATATCTAGAACAAAAGCACTAATCAAAAACATGGATACTTACTAAACAAAAGGAAATGATGAAAATCCCAAAAACCACATAGTAAACGATGTCGAATTGCGAACGATAAACAAACCGAAATTCCTTCATTATACCTACATAACTGACGTCCAATTTAAATAACAGCCTCGCAAAGCTGAAAAACAAGCCGTAACCAAAGTTGAAAATAAATTAGCAGACTACCTCCCCATCCCACTGTATACATTGTACGAAATATTATTTGCTTGCCAGACAATAATAGGATCTATCGCCCCGCCCTGACATGTTAGCTTTGGGGACGCCCCGCCTCCCCTGCCGCCGCTCTGATTGGTCATTATCGTTTCCCCTCCCGCTCTACGCGCTCCCCGTCCCTGTCGCTCGTGTAGCTTTTCCCTCGACGCCCTGGGGGTAAATGTTTTGGTAGGAAACACACACGAAGGTTTTCTGGAGCCGAGTATTGTCAGTGGAATATTTTTTACGGGAATTTATACCTGAATTGTGTTAGAAATTCCCTTTATGAGATTTTATAAAGACTTCTTTAACGGGATCAAACATGGATAAATGTTGATTTTTCCTTCTCGTTTTATAAGTTGTATATTATCTTATATTTATGTATGCTAGATAGGTAATAGGTATACATCGATATATATGTTTTTTTATATCGAATTATCCTGAATACCAACCTGCTTATTTATGTGAATATTTTTCTTAAATGCAATCAATTGACTTAGTATCACAAAATATACCTAATAGATTAGTTGATTAAATTTGAGCTTAATAAGAAAACTGAAAAAAGATCTTCTAAACTGACCTAATTAATGACATGTTCATTATATTCTATAAACCAATGACGATTTATTTAAAGGAATGTGAATAATATACCAGAAAAGCTAAAGCATGTACCAACACAACTTAACCAATCATAACACTGTCGCGGTCGAAACTTGAAAATAAAACCAGAACATAAACAAAATTCCACAAAGTTAAATCGATGATACTAATAATTATTAGCGACCTGAAATTCATGCACAAAGCTCCGACCCGCAGTAATAATAAGGACAACTGTTGTGTTTACTGATACGTAAACTAGGGGGCTGGGGGCGGGGCTGCGCCCTCGCGCTCCGGCGGGGACTCGACTGACGCTCGGGGACGCCGCGCCGCAGTCACCGACTGACGCTCACTGTCATGTGACGCGTGATGGACGACTGCGAACTGGCTCAGTACCGCGACATGATCATCGACGGGGAACTCCCGCTGGACCTGCGACCACCGCCGCGTCTGTATCTCCCCCACTACCTGCGAGAGGACTACCCGCCTGATGACACTTATGTCTCCGTCGACGAGGACACACCGGATATCCCGCCACCCTCGAGCGATTCAGAGAGGTACGACGCGTCGAGCCCCAGCGAATCCAAACCGAATTCACCCAAGAAGCCGAAGCAGAAGTCGTCCTCGCAGCTGATCAAGCCGCCGTACTCGTACATAGCGCTGATCACCATGGCGATACTCCAATCCCCGCACAAGAAGCTGACGCTGAGCGGCATCTGTGAATTTATAATGACGAGGTTTCCGTACTATCGCGAGAAGTTTCCCGCCTGGCAGAACTCGATTCGGCACAACTTGAGTTTGAACGACTGCTTCATTAAGATACCCAGGGAGCCGGGGAACCCCGGGAAGGGGAACTATTGGACCCTCGATCCTCTGGCGGAGGATATGTTCGACAATGGGAGTTTTCTGCGCCGTCGGAAAAGGTACAAGCGGCCCACTCCATCCTTGCAGCACGCGCACGCGATGGTCGCCATGCTGGCTCGGGAGGCGTATGCCCCCCTCCTTCCGCTACCGTGCTATTTACCCCCATCGCCTTTACTGACCCTCCCGAGGCCTCCACCGGCGACCCTCCGCCCTGTACCCTTACCACCGAGAGTACCGGAGCAAACAGACACCAGAGGAAAGAGAACCAGGAACGGTTTCTCCATCGAGTCCATCATCGGTTCCCAGGACAACCAGATGTCGGAACCGCGGCGCAGTGCCTTCTCCCCTCTACACCTGGGCAGCAGTCCGCCGGACGACTGGGCCAGATGAATAGCAACTGGGTGCGTTCCTAGCACGGACAATTATTAAGTGATGCAAGTGTCGGGAGAATCCAAAGATGACCGTCGCATTTTGAAGGTACTGTCTGTAAAAATGTAAAGATCTTTCTTTAATCGAATACTTAGTTTAGTCGACGATCTCTAACGACCAAAGCAATCGGAAAGTAATATTTGTAAAATATTTTCTTATTGTAAAATTAATGCGTTTAAAATACTAATATAAAAAATCGTCCGTATATTTTAAACTTAGCGTAACTCATAGTTAACCGATTAACTTTCATAATTCTAACAGTCTTTTTGTAAATGATACCTCATTTTTGTAAAAAAAATGTATTTTTGTGATAAAAAATCTGTTTTTTGTTACCTTCAATTAAATTGTTGATTTTGAATTAATAACCAAAGATCAATCTTTTCTGTACACTTTTTACAAAAATATTATTTTGTGTATCTAGTCATTTATGTACAAAGTAGTGTTAAATATTTAATATTATGTAAATAATCTGTACAATTTTGTTTAGATAAGTAGCCTAGTCTGTTCAGTGAAGACTATTTTGCCAAAATAAATGCTGTATTTATTATGTTGTACTGTAGTATATTTTGTGTATTAAATAGTTTGATAAGTTCAAAATATATAAGTATAAATTATACATGATAATTTTATTTCAAACAACTCTTTCGGGATCTACCGACATTTATGACTAGTGTTAAGATTTTGCTAAACATTACACTTTATAAAATCGCTTTAAAATCATAAAAAAAACTGTCGGGTATTTTTTTTATGTAGAGTTAGTACACTTTTAATTTAGAAACAGTCAAATGGTATATTTCAAAAGTAGATACTTTTGAAATATACCATTTGACTATATAGCTATAGATATAATATATAGATAATCCATATAATTGTTTTGATGAAGATATTCAAAATTCTTCGTAACCTATCTACCTATAGTCCCACCTATCGGGTGTTAAAAAACTACACACTACAAGGTTGAGCTACTAGTATAGTGTATACCCATATTAGCTTTATATGATATTGATAAAAAATAAATCACATTAAAAAATGTCACCTAATAGAAAATGCAACCATACATAAAACGACCAAAAAGGGTAGAAAAGGGTAGACATTAGGCACTTAGGTAAATATTCCCCGTAGCTAGGCTATTTGCAAGTTTTGAACGTTGATTAAGACAAACATGAAACAAATTAATAAAATCCGACAAGAGCGAGTTGACCACGCCTATGTAGAGTTACAGTTAAAGTAGGAAGTATTTAAGTAGGTAAATAGTTTAGGAATCGAGCCTCGCAATTTTTGTAGAGCCTGAAAATGGATGATGAAAGTTTGTATGGAGAAGCATTTAAAATGAAAAATGACAAAAATATTACTTCTTGTCATTTTTCATTTTAAGTAAAATATATGCGTCAGAAAAATAAAATAAGTTTATGAATGCTGACATCAATCCCATTCAAATTACCCCACAGTACTACACACTGCTGAAGTAGGTATATAACCCGGTAAGACCGGTATTTTTATATTATTTTGATTACAAATGTGACGTTTTCAATTTTTTTCTTGTAGTATAATACATGTTATTTATAACAATGTTACTTGCCAAATTTCATGGTTCTAGGTCAATGTGTCAAAGCCTACGGATTTTAATTTCCTTGAGAGTGTCGAAATAAGCGTTTTTTGCGGCAAAAACGGCCGTAGGTATCTTTTTTTACGTCAACTTAGAAGTCTAATTTTTTCACAGCTTCAAGGGTCCAAAGACTTGAGTATACGGTTTTAATTCCAACTCCATACCTCCACGCATATCCCGAAGTAAAGGGTCTAGAGCCTAGAGATAGACAGATAGACAGACGGACGGACAACAAAGTTCTTAGACGGGTTCCGGTTTGTCCTTTAGAAACAGGTACGTTACCTACCCTAAACATTTAAATATCAGTTTAAAACTTTAAATTAACAGCTTTTTACTAACTGCATATTACGAATTGTTCAGATTTTTCATGATCATTCAGATGTGATTCAGATTAGCGATCATTTTTTTTTTGTGAAGAATTATTACATTTAAAACTTTAATTGAAGGTTAAAATATTTAAAAATAAAATCGCGTTACTCAAATATCAATTTGAAATCTTCACTTCCGGTTTATCATACGCAAAAAAATATCAAATTTAGAATTCGATAAAAAAAATCAACTTTTTAACTATAAGCAACAATACTTTTTGGTTTTTGTTACAAATTAATAATTGATAATATTAAGCATCCTAAAATAACGGACTTCACTCTTAGTATTTTTTTAAAAGCTCATAACTCGGCAGTAAAGTATGATACGAAAAAGACATTCACGTCTGCTAGAAGTATAACTGACCAGAGCATAAACAAAATTTACGATCTCATTTTCTTTGTTTCCCCTTTTTATAATATTAGTAAGATTTCATATGACAGCTAACGTAATATAAAAATATATTATAGTACCTTAGCCGTCTGTGATAGTTCATACAACCTGTATAACAAGCGATATGATAAAATATTGTAGTAATAGCTTTTGCCCACGGCTCCGCCCGCGTAAATACAGTATCCCTCGGGAACGCTGTATTTTTTCGGGATAAAAAGCAGCCTATATTTTAGTACAGAGCCTAAACTACTACCATACCAAATTTCATCAAAAACCGTTAAGTAGTTTTAGCGTGAAAGAGTAACAAACATCCAATTATACATCCTCATAAACTTTCACATTTATAATATTAGTAGGATCTTCGCCGTCTGTGATGCCCTTTAAAATTATATTACACACTTTAATATTGACCTGGCAGTACGGGTTACGGCTACAAGTATAATAATAATATTATATTTTTTTACTCCGTCCTACGACAATGGAATTCTCCGTCGCTACGCAGCCGTCGCGAAAATGCCGTCGGCCGCTAAGCTTATTGAGTATATTCCGCTAGTATTCGTTAGTAGCTACTGAATACTTATAACAATAGTCAACAGCACTTTTGCGCACGGGTTATACATACATTATTTTTATTGCTTCTATACCTAGAAAATATAATAATAAGAACAAAAAAAGTTCAGTATTTACTTTTAAGTGTAAAAAATGAAAAAAATCAAATCAATATATCAACATGAAAAATTTACATAGAGGTGATTTATTAAAAGATACTAAGCATCAATTTTATGATATAATCTTACAAAATAAGTTTTAAAATAGTGTTAAAATGTCTAAAAATTAACAGTTTTGCTTTTCCTGTCATGTTCAGTAGAAGTTATTTTATTAACCACTAAATATAGTCCCTCAATCCTCAACATGCTTTCAGTATGTATACTGGCCTTGGGAACGTCTCTCAAATTCCAACTATATCTCGATGGAATCCTTCCCTTTGTTCTTCCGAATAAGCTCCCATATTACCTTTAAACTTATCAAGATGAGAATGGAACATTTGCCTCTTTAGAGACATCCTATAGCCGAAGATGAAAAAAATCTTAATCATCTCGTTATTTTATTCATACATTTATTTCATAAGCCCATTTTTTGTCTTGATTTGTAACAGGTAGATGAATACCCCCATACCATAGCTCTCTTTCGCCAGGAATGGAGCGCAAAGACCAACTGGTCAAATCGCTATAACTTCTTAAAAAGCAAATATTTTTATTTGTAATCGCACTTTTTTATAAATATTTGCTTATATATTCAGAATAAATAAAGTAAAACCGCAATGCGCAATTTTTTTTTTTTTTGTTGAGCGGTGTAATAGCAGCTTATAATATCTTAACCTATATTATTAATGTGGCCATAAAAAATTCTATATATTATTTCTTATCCATGAAAAAATATTATGAAAAAAACCGGCCAAATTCAAGTCGGATGAAGGGTTCCGTACAATACGGCACAAAAAGTCACGTTTGACGTATGACAGCCTATTTAATATTTTAGCTTATCTCTATTATTAATGTGGCAATAAAAATAAAACAAAATAATCAATATATTATATGTATGAGGTTCGGTAAAATCAATTACGGATATTTTGGACATGTGATCTATTGCTTATATAAAGACGTTTAAGCAGAAAAATAATTATTGTCATACTAGAAAAAAATATTTTTTCTTAATATGGGCGAGTTTGCCTTTTACAGAGAGTCACCCATACATAAAATGATTTTTTAGTTTGAGTATGACAATTATTTTTTTGCCTAAACGTATTTACATAAGCAGTGGATCATGTGTCCGAAGTACCTATCCGTAATTATTGATTTTCGGAGACATTATATTATTTCCTATCCATGAAAAAATATTATTAAAAAAAATGGTCAACAGCAAGTCGGATGAAGGGTTCCGTACAATAGGTACGGCAAAAACTTCACGTTTGATGACGTATTAAATATTTATTATATTCTGTTTTACGTATTCTTCACGGTAAAGGAGATACAGCCTGGTGACAAACAGACGGATGGTTGGACGTCAGAAAGGCAGCGAAATCTCAGTAACATATCCCATTTTTACGCATTGGGTACAGAACCCTAAAAATGAAAAATGAAACGAAGTACCTACAACAATCATAATAGCCACTTATTCTTCTTATTTTTGTAAATGGCTCCGTAATGAGTTGCCAATGTCAGAATAGGTGAAGATAAATCTACTATTGAAGAAGGTCTTATGATAAAACAAGTGTACGGTTTATTAATTATCGATGTCTGTTGAGAGAATCTAGAACAAACATAAACATTTAGGGGTTAGTAACTAATAGTTACTTAATATTGTACATATCTACACTAGTACTGTTTTACATATTATTGTGTAAGAGAGGGGGAGACAACAGCCTCTGTGTCTAGTGGTTTAGAGCTTGGCTCTCGACTCGGAGGTTGTGGATTCGATTCCTGCATGGGAACAACAAAAAATGTTGTTTCCAAGTTTGGTTAGGACAATGCAGGCTGATCACCTGATTGTCTGACAAGAAAGATGATCCATGCGTCGGATGGACCTGTAATAAGTCGGTCCTGTGCCTGATCTCTCGTCAGTCGTGTCGGTCATCCGTCCCACTGGATTATGAGAGTAAAAGAAGAGAGAGTGCTCTTGTGTACTACGCATAGACTTGGGCACTATAAAATTACTCCTGCGTAACTGGCCTGGTTTCACTGAAACCGGCCACCAGTCACCGAAATCGGTGTGGGGAGTTATTATTATTATTCAAGCTCTATATTTTATGGCGTCCGTACACGCTAGGCAAGCAGCTTGCCAAGACAGGGATCCGGGCACTAGATTCGAAGGGGCACTAAACGAAAGGATTAGCTCGCTTGCCAAGCTACTAGCTAAGTAGGATTTCACGCAAAAACTAATCAACGGATTTTGATGGAATTTGATATGGTAGTAGTTTAGGCTCTGGATTAAAACATAGGCTACTTTTTATCCCGAAAAAGTACAGAATTTCCGTGGGATACTATATTTACGCGGGCGGACCCGCTGAAAAAATGTAGTCCTAAATAAAACAATCGACGACGAGGCATGTGGAGGCAAAAAGTGTCCTTACTTAAACTGCCCTACTTTTGGAGTTGTTTGGGGCAGTTGAAGTTTGACTTTTGTCATCTTGACATTTGCTTTCCGCAGTATAATCAGTCCGCAGATAATTGTCAAAAACTTCTAAAATCAAGATGGCGTAAGTTATTAACCCCTGACGCAAAAAAAGGGTGTATTAAGTTTGATTCTTGTATGAAGGTTTTTTCTATCAAATCTACGTCACAGCCATGTTAGTTTTGAAAAAAAATAATACAACTATAAAAACTAGTTCGTTTCAGTTCTCTATAATGACTGTCTCTCACACTAACAATGTAACAACAATAGGCAATAAAACAAATTGTTTTATCTTAAAACAATCTTCTATCAATAACATTTGTATCAAGCAAACCAAACATTTGTTTTGGGATCGCCCTATCTCCTCTATTTGATGTTTCTAATTTTGTTATTGCAATACATTGTTGCTATTAGGGTTAACAATAGGGTATATATCCAAATTTACTTGAAAAAAAAAAAGAAACTGAGGCCTTTTCATCCGTTAAAGAATGATTTGTACAGTATTTTCCGAGCGAATAAACCACTATTGAAATACTGTAGTCTGTAGTGCCTGGGACAGTTGGTCTTTAAATGTCGTATGGTTGCCCAAGCACATACGGCATTCTCACAACATACCCTAGTCCAGAGGAATGACTGGTCAATACGTCTGGGGCAACCATGTGCGGGTTTCCTCACGATGTTTTACTTCACCGTTGGAGCGTCCGTATAATGTACTTGAGATCTGAAAAAGTCTCATTGGTACACGCCACAACCTGGGAATCGAACCTGCACTCTCTCGAGTGCAAACCAAATGGTCTACCCACTAGGCCATGGTGCTCTTCACTTGAAAAAATAATTTGATACTTAATTGAAAACTAAAAGAAATCGTGAAAAAAGCACCATTATCTGTTATTATCTGTTGAAAATTGAGAAAGATACGAGCGGTCTTAGTTTTTAATCTTCTAGCAAAAAAAAAATTGAATTTTCTATGGTAGTCGATATGACGTCACGTTACACATCGGATCTCTACGTAAGTAGAGCTACCGTGATAGCTAGAGAGTTGAAATTTTCACATCATCACATCATAGCGGCAACCAAAATACGTCATCAAGGTGTATTTTGGTTACCGCTATGATAATAAATACCAAAAATAATAAATTAGGTTTTTATTGGGGCTCAGAAAAAACGCGATTTTTTGGCGTTTTGTACCGAACCCTTCGTGCGCAATTGCGAGTCGCACTTGGACGTTTTTTTTCTTTTCTATGTATCTCTAAACATTTACATATTCCATACAAATTGCCAAACTGTAGATCAGTTTGTTAGTATTTGGCGCCAAGACTACTCTACTTGCTCAGTCTTCCGAACTGTAGCTGTTTTTCTTCCAAGTTTCAAGAATTAGGTTACTCAAAAAATTAACACGACGAACTCAGAAAGTGGACTTCGATTATTTGTTAATATTATGTTTTTTAGTTTGCTTTTTAATTTTCCCTATAAACCTATATAATTATTATAGACGAGACATATTGAGGCACAAAGTGTCCACACTCAAACTGCTCTACTTTTGGGATTGTTTGTGGCAGTTGTTTGAGATTTTACATTTGTCATATTAACACTTTGACATTTGATTTCCGCAGTATATTCAGTCTATGGAGTGTAGAAGAAAGGAGGACTATCTAACTGGCAGAAAAGCTAAAAAGTGTCCGACAAAAGTAGTCAATTATCAGTTCCAAAACTGGCCATAGTGGCGCTAGAGTCAGAAGAGAGTATGATATGAAGTTAGCAATAAGAGATGGAGTGAAGTTATTTGAAGATTAGTTATTGGTTATAGTTACTCTAATAATTTGTGACGCTCTTTTTGAAATTCTTCCACCCGCTACTATAGCGCCACCTTATCTTGCTCCCTTTCAACGGACACTTTTTAATACACTGAGATGGTTCTCCTTTCTTCTACACTTCATAATTCAGTCCTCATGTAATTGACAAAATCTTCTAAAACCAAGATAGCGTAACTTTTCACTGTATGAAGATTTTTCCGTCAAATGTACGTCATACTCATAAAGTCATAATCCATCTTTAGTTTTGAAATCAATGGCAGTATTCCGCGGAAAAAAG
This sequence comes from Glaucopsyche alexis, assembly GCA_905404095.1. Taxonomy (NCBI): domain Eukaryota; kingdom Metazoa; phylum Arthropoda; class Insecta; order Lepidoptera; family Lycaenidae; genus Glaucopsyche; species Glaucopsyche alexis. The sequence goes on from FR990057.1 coordinate 4,747,676, forward strand.
CGCTTGTTAGCGCTAAAGTGAAAAAAACAGATTATCGGCCAGGACACGTTTGCTAACTTCAATACTGCTAACATAATCCGCCATTTTGCTTAACGCCAATGGTCGCCATTTTGCTTACGTTTTTTTATTAGCGCTATTTTTCGCGGAACACCACCATTGTTTTGCTCATGTGAAAATAAAAAAAGAAACTAGGTAGCTATATATTAGCGTGCTGACTTGCGTCTTCCAGTATCCTTACTAATCCTATCCTACAACTATTTTGAATATTTTATGTATGAATTGAAAGTATTCAATATATTTCCGTTGTCTGGTACCCGTAATACTAGTTCTACCGGAGAATTAACTCTGCTAAATAAAACCTGCAATAATACAATTACAAGCAAGTCGCGATACGCTAAAACTGCCAAACGGTATTCTCGTAAACGTTAAGCCAACGTGAAACGCGCTCTGATTGGTCCAAACTTCACAAAATGATAACATTATAATACAATCAAAGTAAAATGAAAGTCTACTTTAAATACGAGAATTGAGGTTCAGATTGACGTGATGTTAAGCATCCATAGATTATAATGATAAATCAGGGCCTCTATAGTCAAGATGCATTCGATAATTTCGACGGCTACTTCGAAATCAAAAATATATGGGAATGTATAAGTCATCGTTATGTAACATGTCGCTTGCGAATTGCGATGCAATGGCTGTGTTTCGCGAAAAAAAGCGCTTGTTAGCGCTTGCTAGCGCTAAAGAAAAAAACAGATTATCGACCAGGACACGTTTGCTAACTTACTGCTAACATAATCCGCCATTTTGCTTATTTAACGCCAGCGGTCGCCATTTTGCTTACGTTTTTTGTTAGCGTTTTTTTTTTCGCGAAACACAGCCAATAGGTATGTCAAATCCCAAACATTTTGTTTTCGAAGTTCGCCGTCGAAATTATCGAATGCAACTTGACTAGAGGCGCTATGCTAACAGGCGTTGGTGTAATTGGGGCCAAGACTGCCAAGGTCTATGATGAGCAGCCCTGCGCGGGCGCACAAATGTTTGTAGCGCAAACACGGGTGAAATGGTTTGCTCACGCCTTATCTCAGTGTTGTAACGTGATTTAGTTGTTACCGTCATCGTGTTCGTCATAAACGTGTTCTGAATTTTGCACTGAATAAGCATTGATTACTGTAGTATATTAAACTATGTAATAATAATAATAAACTCCCCACACCGATCTCGGTGACGATGGCCGGTTTCATTGAAACCAGGCCAGTTACGCAGGAGTAATTTTATAGTGCCCAAGTGTGTGCGCAATACACAAGAGCACTCTCTCTTCCTTTACTTTCATAATCCAGAGGAACGGATAAACGACACGACTGACGAGAGATCAGGCGCAGGACCGACTTTTTACATGCCCATCCGACGCATGGATCATCTTTCTTGTTAGGCAATCTGCATTGTCCTATCCAAACTTCGAAACAATATTTTTGTTGTTCCAATGCGGCAATCGAACCCACGACCTCCGAGTCGAGAGCCAACGCTCTAACCATAGATTATACAGATATATGCTCTAACCACTAGACCAAGGAGGATGTTGTACTACCTGTAGCCCATAGGCTGCTTTGAGGGAAGAGATCATAATTTCACGGAAAATCTGATACACTCAGGTTTTCTGTAAAACTATGATCGCAATAGTGCCTGGGACAGTCGGTTTTTAAATGTCGTATGGTTGCCCAAGCGCATACGGCATTCTCACAACACTGACTATGTAGTCAGCTTAGTCCAGACTCCAGAGGAATGACTGGTCAATACGTCTGGGGTACCATGTGCGGGTTTCCTCACCATGTTTTCCAGAGCGTCCGTATAATGTACTTGAGATCTGAAAAAGTCTCATTGGTACACGCCATAACCTGGGAATCGAGCCTGCACTCTCCCGAGTGCGAATCAATCGGTCTACCCACTAGGCCACGGAGCTAGAAATAATAATCATGAATAGATAAATGTTACGAAAACTCGCAAGATGCAAGCGCTATTACATTGTTAGCGTAAAATTTACCGACGTTATCATTGTGTTATGATTTCATAATATTTTAAACTGGTACTATTTGTCGTGTCAATGTACTCGGGCTGTCATGTCGGAGTTACGAAAACTTACTATTGATAAGGGCATCTAGACCAAACAAACTTTGGGCAACTGTTTATACGAGTTGCGTATATGTTTTTAATTGTTTTTGATAAGTTATTTTTTAGGCGTTAAGTTGCACGATATTTCTATGAAAAACCGGCTAAGTGCGAGTCAGACACGCTCACGAAGGGTTCCGGACAACACGGCAAAAAACTACAGTTTTTGTATGGGAGCTTAAATATTTATATTATTCTGTTTTTAGTATTTTTGTTATGGTGGGAAACAGGAATACATCATCTGTAGAAATTTCAACAGTCTAGCTATTACGGTTAAGGAGATACAGCCTGGTGACAGACAGACGGACGGACGGACAACAGAGTTCCAGTAATAGGGTCCCATTTTTACACTTTAGGTACAGAACACCAAAAATATTAAAGTATATCTTACATTTTGCAGAAACTGTACATTTTGCAGGGATGGGTAGGTATTTGCAGTCACCAAAAAGAGATGTTTGATTTTGGGCCAGTTCTATATACACTACATAGGTAAAGAGGAAAAAATATGGGAATATTTCTATACATTTCTTGAACATCTCTTTTATATTATACTAGCTGACCCAGTAGAACGTCTACTGTATTTTTGTATTTTATGCCAAATCTTAAATAATAAAAATAGTTTACAACCTATTCTCAGACGTATCTGCAAAATTTCATAAAAATCGCTCGAGCATTTTCTGAAAAGTTTTATTACAAACACTGTGACCCGATAATTTTATATATAAACAAACTAATAGTGGCGTGGGGTTCCTATAACTCCATTCCTATCGGCTACACTTACCACTTACCTTTTGATGACTCTCATCCAAATCTCTACCTATTATACATGTTAGTGCTTGCCTATGAAGGTGAACCGGCTTTCGCTACTGGAACTTATGAAATAAGCTGTGAAAATACAACAAATTTATTCATGTATTCTCACGAACATATCCTTGGCATCCTAGGAGTAAGCGTGGTGACCAAACTACAGCACCGAGAAGCTTGAAGGTGCGTTGCCTTATTTTGCACGCCTTGGCCTCAATCATAGATTTTTGTGGCCTAGTAAAAAAGACAACAGGAAGTTATGCCGGGGAATTCAATGTGTGATACGTTGCTATTTTTATATTTCTTCCATAAATTTGTGGTATTAACCATTAAATATTCGTTAACGTGTACAAGTATGGGCAAGTAGTACAACTTCAAAAAACGTGCTATTCTGTATTCAGTAAAGCTTCTACTACTTTACTGAATCGACTGACTTGACTCATTGACTACACTGACTATTTATTTGGACTTTGACTAGATTTTAGACGATTTAGAAATAATGTGTTGAAAACTTATACGAGAATTCTATTTCCCGCCTTTTTAACTTGACACTGGCAAATGCTTTTAAACCGTAACGTTTTAAAATAAAAATATAAATAAGAAAAGGCAACAGTTTTGCCTTCTCCTGTTCTATGATATCAACACGTAGCCTGAGCCAATAAGTAAGCCTAGCTAAGCCAAGCAAGTCCCGACCACCCAGCCCGAGTGACGTCACTTATCATGTAAGCCTCTAAGTCCGGAATCTTCGTGTTTGAACAACCTCACCTCACACGTCGATGGAGTGGACTTCCGGTTTTAATAACCAAACTGAGAGCTTTAGAATTGTATAAGGTTCAGTAAAATCAATTACAGATATTTTGGGCATATGATCTATTGCTTAAGTAAAGAAAAATAATTGTCATACTAGAATTTTTTTTCTTTATATGGGCGAGTTTGCGTTTTGCGGAGAGTCACCCATACACGAGAAGTTTGTTTTACTTTGAGTATGATACTTAATATTTATTTTTTTTGCGTAAACGTCTTTACATAAGCAGTGGACCATGTGCCCGAAGTATCCGTAATTGATTATCGAAGACATTATATACCTACTTAAAAAAACATTTTTAATACTGAAACGCTAATCAAAAAACGGCTAAGTGCGAGTTGGACTTGCGCATGAAGGGTTCCGTACCGTGGCAAAAATCACGTATATATATATATATATATATATATATATATATATATATATATATATATATACAAAATATGACTTGTAATGGGATCATATGGTCTTTTGTCTTATTACCCTTTAGGTACGGAAACCTAATTAAAAGCCATTCTATTCAAAGGCTGTCGCTGTCTCTGCTTGCCGAAATGACAAGGACAGCATGTGATTTGAGCGTCAATTTAACTATTACTTATACTCCTTATAGTATGCGATCGTTAAATTAATTGATAACTTCCGCCTTTTGAAAGTCGGATAACCAATGAAATTGTTTCTAGGCTAAGTATATGATTTTATTTTATTTTTATCTATACATACAACCAAATAAAATTGCGTCTGTTAGTAATTTCAAATTGACAGCTTTTCATTAAGCGCATGTGAGTATTTACAATTATTTTATTTTTTTTAATTTTTGTCTGTCTGTATGTCTGTTTGTTTGTGCCGGCTAATTTTTGAAACGGCTGAACCGATTTTCACGGGACTTTTACTAGCAGATAGCTGATGTTATAACTTATAAGGAGTAACTTAGGCTCCTTTTATCTTAGGGTTCCGTTAAAAAAATAGGTTTCCGTTTCCTTTAGTTCTACGCCAATAAAGTTGCGGGCACCATCACCACCACCAGCCACTTTTTAAATAAATGTTGCAGCAAAATAATATGCAATATATCAACAAACTTCCGTCGTCTTTGAGTTTCCAGCTGAACGGTCACAGGTCGTGACTACAGTAGAATTTTATAGTCACTACTTACAATAGTGACTATAGTTTGCGAGACGACATCAATTGAATATTACAATGCCCGCTATGGTAATTTCACAAGTGGGACATAGAGTAGTGGAATATAGAAGCGCCCGTAAAATAAAATAATCGAAATGCTTATGAACTTACCCAGTAAAAAATTCAAACTATATTAAATATTGAAACTTTTGTAACTTTATAATGTTATTTTATTTGTTACACGAAATACCATTCTTTGATATCATTTAAAAATGTTTTTAAATTGACTTTTATTCAGGAAATATTTGCTGGTATTTTACATTCATTGGTTTGTTATTTGATTATATATCATGTCAGTTAATTGTAATATTTATCAGAATTATATAATTGGATGACATCCACGAAGATTAACAATAATGTAAGTTACGCTAAATATTATAAACACTTTGATAAATATAAAAATTAATGTTTCGTGATAAAATGTAATTATTTTAATAGAACGTGAAAAAAATACTTTCGGTACAGTTTTACGAGACTTGTGCAACTGGAAGAGTATGAAATTTGGCCGGCGAATTAAATTTCATGTAGAGGAAAGTGTGCAGGAAGCTAATATATTTTTAAATAATATTTAGAAATACATAAATTAATAAAAAGTAACAACAACACACATTACCTCATGTTATTAACACAAACTACTAGTGTTGGAATAATTAGCATTAGCAATAATTATTAATTGCTAAATGCCCATTAGCAATCATTAAATTATTCGAAGTTGCTAAAAAAAACGAATGCTAATAATTATCTGCGTTCATGAATGAAAAAAATACGCGACCGCACTGGTTCGCACCGCGGCGCTAAGTGCTAACTGGCAACGTGCTAACGCTACTTGCTAATGCTAAAATCCGATGCGAAATAATTTTGACTCGACGCGCGACTCGACCCGAGAGTTCACGATGCTGCGAAATCGATTTTAGCAAATAGCATAGCAATAGCACGTAGCGTGCTAAGACAAGAAAATTAGCATGCTAATGAAATTAATGAAAAATAGCAATAATTTCCATTACTACAAACTACCGTGAATTTCATATTTCATTATTTTTTTTAATCTAAAAGGCAAAAGAACCCTTACAAAGTTCAACCTTAAAATAAAATAATTATTTGGGCGAATTTCGATCACAGGCCAACCTACTAAACTAATAATTCGCCACATAAAATGTTAAATTTCTGTCTCTCAGAGACAAGCGAATTTTAGGCGCTATTCTACTACCTCAACCCCCTGTTATACTCTACAAAACCTCCTTAGATGTACTCACAAACAAATCGCCCGCTGTGCTTTAAGTATTGAGTACATGTCAAATATAAGTACGACTTAACAACTGTAACATCTCCATATTATGACGGGTGCAGCATAATGACCCTTGAACACATGTATACGTTTCTTATTGAATTTGCCCAACGAGAGTACTATTGTTAATGTTAGTGGTTTGGAATAATTTAATCTGTAATTTTGAATGAATGAATGTGTCGTTTACAAATATGTGAAGTATGATTTCGGTAGAGTTTTTTGACCGAGTTATTTGGTGTTTAAAATGTCGATTGGGCGAAAAGAAATTGTTTGTATCCTGTACAAAATATTTGAAACGCTTCATTTAATCCAAGAGTGATATTAGGTATTCTTTTTGATTTTTTAACATGCTGTGTGATTTTCTTAAAAGCTGTTTTTGCTTCTTACCTACTGTGTTTGTTTATATCAAGACTTATAATTGTATTCTTTTGAATATTGAATTTGTTCCAAAATTACTAGGCCGATTTTGATGAAATTTGTCACAAATAAACAGTAGGCCTTGGGGAAGGAATACTATCGGGGTCCCCCCCGATGGTTGCACGCCTTGACGTGGCGGTGGGGCTTAGTAACCGTGGACTGGACACCCACGGTGAAGCGAAGAGGCAACCAGGGCCGGCTTGTTTGCCGCCGGCTGGCCCGAGGTGGGCGCTCCCAGCGGGCTGGAGGAGTCCGCTGCGGACGCGCTAGGAGGTGGGACCGCAGAAGAAGAGGAGTGCCGGTATTACGGTGCGCCGTACTCCCTATCTTCTGCGGCCGTGGAGGTATCGCAGGGGGAGAGGCGTGGTGGTGTTGTGCCACTCTCCCTACCCCCCTGCGAGCTGGCGGGGCCGTTCCGTAGGTTAACGGCATTGGTGGGGCCGCAGAGGAAGAGGCAAGTTGGTATTACGGTGCGCCGCTTGCCCTATCCTCTGCGGCCGAGGTGTGGTCGGTGGCAGAACCATAGCTCAGATCTGCCACCGGGTACCGGTTATGGAGGCTGGTATCCGTGGCCTCCTAGTAGCAGACTCGGGGGGAGTCTGCTACAGTACTGGTGGAGGCCGAGGAGGGAGGCGCACCTTACCATATGGTGCGCCTGTGGCCTTCGGGCCCTGGATGGAGCCGCTTGTGGGCGGCTGCCGCCGGCGGGGTCGCGGATGTGTTTATCGTTCCCGTGGCCCCGTCACAGGGCGGCGAGGAGGAAGGTGGGGGGTGGTTTTTAGTGGGTATACCGTGGGTCTCATTAGCCTATACGGGAGTCCTACATCACCACTCGGGTGCCCCCTGCGCCTGGGTGGTATGCGTAATGCATTTTCCCCCCCGGAAACAAAAAAAAAAAAAAAAAAAAAAAAAAAAAAAAAAAAAGGAATACTATCGGGGTCAACATCTAGTACCTATATAATTCTAGCCAAAGGTTAGAAAAAAGTTCTTAAGCCCAAAAATAGCCAAATAACATAGTTTTATTCACAGCATTCGGTCCTTTTATTAGCAAAACATATAAATATATGTATACGGTCATCTCATTTCCCTGTACCATGTACATAAGGGTCCTACCCTCGACAATCTAATATACCCGGACGCAATTTAAGGCTGTGATTCTCTTGTTTAGTTCTATAGACATACTATTGATTTGTTTGTAACGTGTAGTCTAGTGAATTTTGTATAAGAAAGTGTTTTTGTCACTTTTAAGGTGCGTTTACATGGGCGGAAAAGTTATGATTTATGAGCAATTATTATAAAGTAGATTGCAAATTTATAAAATAAGAAGTAATTTACGGCAACTGCAACAAACATCAATTTGAGAAAAAGTCTGGCAACTACAAATTGAGCGATAAGGAGCAACTCCAAGTTAATAGACAATACTTTATTACACGAGCAATTCAGTTGAAAAAAAATCGGCAATGCATGCATGCATGCAACAAATCGCTGTACTTTTGAAAATATTAATTTTTAATACACTCTTTCTTCTGAGATGTTACTTATATCTAAGAGTACTATTATTTTATTAAAAAAAATATGCAATAACTTTTTTATTGCAATTTTGTTGAAGGTTTTTTTATCGAAGTTAGCAAGAGAGGATGGACAGACGGACAGAGCGAATTGATTCTTTTACTCAGCATACCATACTTCTCGTAAGATTTACATTCATGCGATAGTCGACAAGTAGTAAGAACATATATGGTAATACTTCGTAAGTTATTTCTCACAATAAGGCAATTTCGTACTTAGCGTTTCCTCATAACGGGAAATCATAACTCATACATACACGCGCCATAAAACAACATATAGCTTGTGCGTGTACGACATATAAAAACAACGGCTATAAGCACTTACATATGAAAGACATAATTCACCCCTATGTTGTTACGTATAGTCACGAGAGCGACATACGCACGTGCCTCCGTGGTCTAGTGGTTAGAGCATTGGCTCTCGACTCGGAAGCGTGGGTTCGATTCCCGCATTGGAACAACAAAAAATGTTGTTTCCAATTTTGGTTAGGACAATGCAGGCTGATCACCTGATTGTCTGACAAGAAAGATGATCCATGCGTCGGATGGGCATGAAAAAAATCGGACATACCCTGATCTCTCGTCAGTCGTGTCGGTTATCCGTCCCACTGGCTTATGAGAGTAAAGGAAAAAAGAGTGCTGTTTTGTACTGCGCACACACTTGGGCCCTATAAAGTTACTCCTGCGTAACTGGCCTGGTTTCAATGAAACCGGCCACCGTCACCGATATCGTTGTGGGGAATCATACGCCACGCGGGAAAAGTGAAACCTTCAAAAATAAATCTTCAGTTTTAATATTTTGCAGATTATCTGCTCTAACATTATAGAGGAAAGTTTTGGTTATATGTTTGCATTAAATAGATTCCGAAACTACTGGAGCAATTTTTATGAAAGTCACAGATATGGAGGAGAACACGGGGAGGTGTATAAAAAAACTTAGGCCTTTTAATCCGTTAATGGATGATTTATACAGTATTCTCCGAGCGAAGTAACCACTCTTGAAATACTGTAGTGCCTGCGAGAGTTGGTTTTTAAATGACATATGGTTGCTTAAGCACATACGGCATTCTCACAACACAGTCAGCCTAGTCCAGAGGAATGACTGGTCAATACGTCTGGGGCCAACCATGTGCGGGTTTCTTCACCGTTAGGGCGTCCGTATAATGTACTTGAGATCTAAAAAAGTCTCGTTGGTACACGCCACAACCTGGGATTCGAACTTGCACTCTCTCGAGTGCGAACCAAACGGTCTACCCACTAGGCCACGGAGCTCACCACCAGGGGAAGGGTCTAGGCTACTTATTATCGCGGCAAAATGTACAATGGTTCTAGCGCGATTTTCTTTTACGTATAAGTCACGGCCAACGAAAAAGACAACCACATAGATCTACATAGGGTACAAGAGTACCTTCCCTATATAGATGTATTTGGTTGTCTTTTCATACAGCTTTCGCTTTTGTTTCTAACACCTCTGTCTATATCTCACTAAGTAACTAACACCAACGTTCAACGTTAAATGAAATGACGTGACGCCTCAATCAACGCGTAAAATGGGCTAAACCACGTTATTGGGGATAGGGTACAACCATTACTAATATTAAAGCATCAAAAGTAGGGATGTGCACAACTAATAATAATTACAAATAGGGCTGCCTACTCCGTTGATCCGTATAAGTTTAAGTGGGGAATTCTTAAGGCGCCTGACATCACTACATTTATTACAATCAAAATTAAGAGACCGACTGACAGTGTGAACGATTAAATGATATTCACTTTACCCTTCATTCGTTCTTATGCAGACTACCCTCGAAGGAAATAAAACCCTATTACAATGGGGAACGATTCAAATTACAACGCTAAAACTCCTCGCGTTTGATCGTAGTATTATCCTGACAATAGTGCTTCTCATTGAACTTACGTTGTCAAAACTTTGCCGACGCAATACCAACTCTACGACGCGTGTAATAGGAGTGGTTATTGCACGGTGTGATAGACAATATCACCACAGGGGTCGAAAAAATCCAGCCCTCAATTGTGACGCCCCACGAAGTAAGCTATGATCTGTTCCTATATCAAGTCGCGATGCAAGTTGGAAGTTTGTAATTCGGTAGATTTCCCTGGTTGAGCATTTTTGTGCGTGGCGTCTTAGGCTGTATGAGATACGTGTAGGTTTTGCCAAAGCCTGGATTACTTTGATTTATATCTGAGGATAAACGTTTAAATTTTTTACTTATTGAAAAGAAATTAAAAAAATATACCGTATAATTACATCAGAACCCCAGTTCTCGTATTAAACTTACTTTTTCTTATTTAAATCATAAACTGATTTTTGGCGGATTTGGAATTTTTGGGCCAATATAATTTGGCGTTTGTTGTTGGCTTGACGTTTATCGAAATACTATTTTGGTGTTTTATCATATTAAGACTGTATGGCAACCGTAATATCGTAAGATTTAATTAGTAGAATCGACTTACTCTTTTTAACTTTAAAATACTGTAGTAGATGCTTCTAGAACGAACTTTCTAATCCACTATTACAAAATAAATACGTATGATTTGATTGATTTGTAAATCTATACAAATATAATAAAGAGGAAAAGCTTGTTTGTTTGTTTATTTGCATTGAATAGGCTCCGAAACTACTGGACCGATTTTGATATTATAGATACGCAACGTTTACGCTACTATCAGATTACTATTACTTTCAATTTAATTATTATTACCAATATCCCGTAAAAAATACACACCACCTGCAAAAAATTTCGTTAATTAAATTGTATGCTATGGATTTCCAGAAAGTAACGCCTGATTCTATACTACTTTGATAATTTACAATATTAGCTCCTCAAATGTCAAATTCAATATTATGAAAAAAAAACACATTATTTCGTCTTTAAAAAAAATTAAAGTGATTTCTTGACCAAACAATAAAAAATTTAACACACACGAAAAAAATTAAGTGCATTTATCCCACTTTAACCGCAACACAGATTAGACTGTGAATAGGAGTAATGAAATAAATATTTTGCCGGTAGGGCAAATTGTGTAACGCCCGGCTGCACCTGATTGTTCACAGCGTGTGATATTGCGCGGAAACTACTTAGCTTTTTGTCGGGTTTGGGTATAAATATGTAATGGTTAAATGATCGTTAATCAGCATCAGCGGTGGCTCTGCTATGGGAGGCGAGGGATTTATTGTCCTTTGACGTTAAGTATTCAGTTGTTTTGTACTGAATTGTACGTATAACATGTATAAAGAAAGGTCCTGAGACAAATGTCTGTTTTAAATAATAGAACTTCCATCGAAGTACGGATTTCAGGGCCTAGCAGAAACATTTGACAACTCAAAAAAATGAATCGTTATCGAATGCAATTTGTCTGCGCGTTTCTTTTTTTGTTTTTTTTTTTTATTATTATCCCGTGGGAATACTACTTTTACGGGATAAAAAATATCCTATGTCCTTTTCCAGGACCCAAAGTATGTCTATACCAAATTTCATAAAAATAAAGGTACTACTGTATTTTAAAAGAAATTTCTTACAGCAGCCCTACAAAGAGAGATGGGATAAGAGACAGCAAATAGGGCGTACACAATAATTGTGTATCGAAATATGCGTTGTTATTGTGGCGGGCCAATCAGCGCACAGTCCTGAATCGCGCTATCGAAGGTTCTGAAGTTCGGAACTATATATACGACAGCTGAAATGCTTACAAGTGGGCTACGGCCTGACCGAGCATACCACCTCGCTCGGTCGGAGATCTCCCCTTGGGGCTGCCACCACGATTCCCACATTGGTGACCCCGACGTGATGAGATCTCTCTTTGGGGCTGCCACCACTATTCCCACATTATGATTTTGACAGATTTTTATATAATTCTCACTCGATTACGTTACGTTTACGCCGTTGTCAAATATTCCTGCTAGTCCACACTTCACAGATCTATATGTCTATAGAACTCAGTATTCTTTCAACCAGACAAAAGTATCTCGATGTACTATCGAACAAGTTGCTGTTCGACCTAAGACGAAAATCGCTTAACAGCGTCGTTTAATCGTGCGCACGCACACATACTCATGTGTAATGATATGTAGTTTCATTTCATCTGCAGTTGTTGCGGTAATTTCCTTTCTTTTTAAATATTTTAAGGCAAAATTTACGTACAAAGAAAAATCTTTACAAACTGGTCGAGCAGGATTTTTGTCAATATTATAATTAGATGTGTGTGTGGTCTAGTGGTTAGAGCATTAGCTCTCGACTCGGTCTCTTGGTCGTGGGTTCGATTTCCGCATTGAAACAACAAAAATGTTTTTTCCAAGTTTGGTTAGGACAATGCAGGCTGATCACCTGATTGTCTGACAAGAAAGATGATCCATGCGTCGGATGGGCATGTAAAAAGTTGGTCCTGTGCCTGATCTCTCGTCAGTCGTGTCGCTTATCCGTCCGGCTGGATTATTAGAGTAAAGGAAGAGAGAGTGCTCTTTTGTACTGCGCACACACTTAGGCACTATAAAATTACTCATGCGTAACTGGCCTGGTTTCAATGAAACCGGCCACCGTCACCGAGATAGGTGTGGGGGAGTTATATATAATTTTAACTTTACAATATGAGGTACATACAATATCGACAAAGTACATGCTCGACCAGTTTCTGAACATTTTCCTTGCACTAGGACGCCTTAAAATTTCTTGTGCTATCTACATAAAAGTCACATAATTGCTGTACTTTACTTTGGTGAGTTCGATGTCTTTCACCTTTTTGTGACAACTTTAATATTTCACCTAGCCAGCGTGATTTAAACTATATTTTAAGCCCGCGAGCCATTTCAATATAGGCTTCAAATCAGATTTGGTCAAATATTTGAATGTCCTTTTTCCCAGGCAGATTAAGTGCAATTTTCTGCCGTCTCACCCTTGGATCCCCGAAATGTTTGTCGTGTAAACTAAAAACTACAAATACGATTGTAATGAGTGCCCCGGGCGTTTTGTTTGATTTAGGGGACATTTTGTATTACCCCTTAATACGGCTATTAATATTAGCGGTTATTTAATTATTTTGAGTATAATTTTAGCACTTATTACGTAGGGGAAAAAGCAAAAAACTGGAGTGAACTTTTAGCCAAGTGGCCGTCGCTAATTATGATGACGAAGTCCGAAAACAAAAATGTATGGGATTTGATAATAAACATCGCTAAGTGACTTAAGCATCATAATATGTAACTTCGTAGTCGTAATTAGCGATAGCCACTTGGCTAAAGGTTCTGAAGTGCAAGATAGCATGTCCACTTTAGAAATAGTTTCTTTCTACTTAAGAATAGACAAAATGACAGATGGATGAAGGAAATCTGTCGTTTTGGTTAAACCAACCTGAAACTCGTTTTGATTGGTCCAAACTTCACAAAATCAGTTTATGATAACACGTCGCTTCACTTACAATACAGTCAAAGTAAAATTAAAGTCAACTTTAAATATGGGAATTGAGGTTCTGGTCTCGTGCTGTTCTCGAACAATTTGTATTCCGGGTACCAGACAACGGTATTAATATATTTAATAATTTTATAATTTACACATTTATTTAAGATTTTTATTAGATTATACACATATTTAACACACATCCGTGACCCAGAAACATAGGAAACTTTTTACTCTTTTGACGGAAATCGAACCCGCGACCGCTTAAGCACTGACGCGCTCAACCACTGAGCCACAGAGGTAGTCAACGAATCAACAATCAAAGTCAACATACTTAATGTGACCATGATTATTTCAAATTGATCATCACACACAAAAATTCCGTGCATTTTCATTCGGTTAAGCAGAAAATAAACCTTTATTTAGTTCTCTTTCACTATCACATTCTTTCACTACATCCACAATGAATATGTAATTTTAAAATAATCTACGAGAATAACTCCACTCTCAATACAATCACTCACAACTTGAGTTTTCCCCAGTGTTTACCGTTGTGCTCACACCAGATGCGCGCTCCCAGGCCCGGGTTCAAATCCATTCGCCAAACATATTAACTTGTTTTGTATTAACAAATATGCACTTACAGTGAAAAGACTTATAATGAAGGCGGAATAATGAAGACGTTTCTCACCGAGTGCTGTTAAGCTGCTAATATAGGTTTCAGAAGGTCAGTTCATATCGAGACATTGCGTGAAGATGCTCTGATAATATGCAGCGCTGCAACGCAGTCAACTTTCGCGCCACGTCTCGTCACGTCTCGTCAACAAAACCCCAATATTTTATTTTTATAGAATCATAAATAAATCGACTCGATATCATAAACTGATTTTTGGAGATTGGACCAACCAAAACGTGTTAATTGTCGGTTTGACGTTTATGAGAATATTATTTTGCAGATTTAACATATCGGGACTGGACTGTACCTATCATTGTAGAATTTAATTAGCAGAATCGACCTTCTGACTAAGATTGTAACAGCTAAGAAACTGAAACCCTACCTAAAGGCTTCTTATTGTGCTTGTACGTACAAATCATTACATCCTTATCAATATATTACATATTATACATTGATAAGGATGTATTAAAAAAACAACGGATTGCACTCCGAAGTGCCGGCAGAAGTGAAAACTTGAACATTAACGTTGTGCATTTTTGAATATTTTGGAATGGTTAGTGAATAATTTCGCACGAATTGCTTTATTTATCAGTATTAAAGTACTATCATTTAAGTGGTTACATACAATATTCATTTATTGCGCTATCATACAAAAACATGACAATTTATATTACAAAACAATAGCAGGCGTACATTTTCGCCGCACGGTAGAAAGAGAGGGGGATATTACTTCCTCTCTATGCCGCGCCGGCGGTCTTCTCTCCCTCCGTCTTACGAATTTTCGATCAGAACCTCAATTCTCGTATTTAAAGAGTCTATTTTAATTTGTTTGGATTGAAAGTGTAGCGACATGTTACCGTGAACGGATTTTATGATGTTTCGACCAGAGCGCGTTTTACGTTGGTTTAACAATTAAAACACTGTTTGGGAGTATAAGTGTATCGGGACTTGATTGTAATTGTATTAATGCAGCTTTTATTTAGCAGAATTGCCCCTCAGGTCACGTGACGTGAGTTTAACATTTTATACCTGGAAGGTTTATTAGCTATGTATAATTATTATCTGTGGTAACAGACGTATTGTTTATCTATGTCATGTAGTCTATGAAAAGGAATAAATTAGTTTGCCTCCAACCGCCGTTTCATTTCGTTCCATTGGCGACGAGAATTGCGAATTTTACGCGTACTTTATAATTAAAAGTATTTTAGAGTGTTTCAAAAGTGTAGTTTCTTAAAGAAAAGCGTAAAATACCTAGGTTTTATTATCGATAAAACTGGATTACGACCCGACCCAAACAAACTTGCCGCTATAACAGAGGCTCCTACGCCACAGAATGTTACACAGTTAAAAAGTTTTTTAGGTATGTTGAATTATTATGGAAAATTTATTCCTAATCTGAGCATAATACTGCACCCGTTACATTCTCTCCTTAAAAAGGGCGCGGACTGGAAATGGGAGTCAGAGTGTCGGGAGGCTTTTTCGGCAGCAAAACGAGCACTGACGTGTGATAAGGTGTTGGCACACTATGAGGAAGGGCGCGATCTCATCGTGTCGGTAGACAGCAGCGCGTACGGGGTAGGCGCGGTACTAGCGCATCGGTATGTAGATAAAAGTGAGCGGCCAGTTAGTTGCGTTTCTAGGACCCTTAATTCAGCGGAAAAAAATTATAGCCAGTTAGACAAAGAGGCGCTTGCGATTTATTTTGGTATTACGAAACACCATCAATATCTCTATGGGCGGTCGTTTATATTGCGTACCGATCACCAACCTTTATATCATATTTTCGGAAAAAGGGGAGGGATACCACAAACAGCAGCAAGCCGATTGCAAAGGTGGGCCGTCCGGTTAGCCGCTTATGATTTTACAGTCGAATTCGTTCGATCATGTGAGAACGGTCCGGCAGATGCACTGTCTCGGCTTCCTCTTCCGTATGAGCGGAACGTGACAGAGGCGTGTAGCTATGTCGAGATTGTTAAAGATTCGATTCCCGTTAGTTATAAAGAAATTGCGGCCGAAACATATAAGGATAAATTACTGTGTAAAATTAAAGGTTATGTATTATTTGGTTGGCCGGCTAGTTGTGTTAGTGAGGAGGAAAAAGCTTATTTCGCGCGTAAAGATGAAATTGTACATGATTTGGGATGTTTACTGTTTAAATATAGGCTTATAGTGCCCCCATCGCTGCGTGCTAGGGTTTTGGAGGAAATTCACCAGGGTCATTTAGGTGTCAATAAAATGAAAAATTTAGCTCGTAACTACGTGTATTGGCCTAACGTGGATGGTGATATTGAAAAATTGGGTCGAGCTTGTGAGGCTTGCCGGGTGGTGCTCGACGCGCCTCCCCGGGCCGCCTTACATCCGTGGGAGTTCCCTTCGAGACCCTGGCACAGAATTCATGCTGATTTTGCTGATTGTGGTGGTGTCAAATATTTAATTGTAGTAGACGCATATTCAAAATGGATTGAAGTAATCGCCATGACTCGTACGGACGCCGAATCCACCGTGGCGACGTTGAGGTCATTGTTTGCTAGATTTGGATTACCGGCACAATTGGTGACGGATAACGGCCCTCCTTTCCTATCACTAGATTTTCAAAACTATTGTAAAAGGAATTGTATCCAACACGTGACGTCGGCACCGTATAGACCGCAAGGAAACGGGGCCGCGGAAAACGCGGTAAAGACAGTAAAAAAGGCAATTAAAAGAGCCATTTACGAAGGCGAGAACGTGTCTCGAGCGTTATCGAAGTTTTTATTTCAATATCGTAATGTCGAACATGCCACGACTGGAGTGGCTCCGGCTGTGGCACTACTGGGGCGCCGCCTGCGCGGCCGTTTGGACGCGCTGCGACCAGACGTGGCCGCGGAAGTGCGTGGGGCGCAGCAGCGGCAGATCACAAATAAAGGGGGCCGGGATAGGCACATCGAGCACGGAGAGTCGGTACTCGTCCGGAGTTACTCCAGTCGGTCACCGAAGTGGGTCGCGGGCAATGTGATAGACAAGACGGGTCCGGTTTCATATAAAGTTAAAGTTGGGGACGGGACTGAATGGCGAAGGCACCAAGACCAATTAATTACATTAAATGGTCGGGAAAATCGTAAGAGCAGATTCTCTTTATCCCGTCCGAATTTTGAAGCCTCCACCGTTAACAATGACAACCGGGTAGGTCGCGATGCTGACGGTACGTGTTCAGACGTGGTAGGGGAGGAGGAGTGCGTGGGAGCAGAGGTCGGTGCCGGGAGAGCGGACAGTCCGGGTGCGAGCACACCCGCCACACACGGCCGCTCCCCGACACCTCCTCCTGCCGGTGCGTCGGATCGAGCCGTACGAGCCTATAATCGTGCTAAAAAAATATTGTAAACTTAATAGTTAGTATATCTGAATTAGTAAAGGTTAATTACTTTAACCTATGATGTTATTATTATAGTATTTACTATTTAAGGATCTTAGTTAGCACTATTGTAAATTGTAGTATGTTTTGTAAACCATAGGTACGATTTACTTCCAATTAAATAAAGTACTTACTATTCATTTAAAGAGGGGAAAAATGGAAGGTTTATTAGCTATGTATAATTATTATCTGTGGTAACAGACGTATTGTTTATCTATGTCATGTAGTCTATGAAAAGGAATAAATTAGTTTGCCTCCAACCGCCGTTTCATTTCGTTCCAATACCCATCTTAAAAAAGTGCACAACGCCGCTAAAGTAATTTTCACTTCAACAATTTTCTATTTGTAGCACTTTGTAAGATATGTTCTATGATGTCCGACGGTAAAGGAATTTCAAATATTGTCATATTTGTAACCCTTTTCATGTGTCTCATTACTGGACAAAGGTTTGTTAGTCGAAAAGGGTATGAAGTTTAATATTATTGTCAATTTTCATCAATTTACCTGTCTGTAATATTTTTGAAATGTCTATGTAAATGCAAAGTTTGTTTTAATTAACCAACGTAGATATCATCATACAATATGTTATTAACACGGAAAAACTTTGAATTGAACTCCGCTATATACACTGCGAATGGAGGAGCATGAAATTTGGCACAGTTAAAGTTTGTATGAAGGAGGAGCGAGACACACTAATATTTTTATAACAATACTCAAAATGCAATAAATAAAATAAAGCACTACTTACCTAAGATTTATTATTTACACTACCAAATTTCGACAACCTGGCGACACTACATAAATTATTTATCAAACAGAACCTAAAAGCACATTCTTTAGTCATAATATATAAGGTTAAAATATATTATGATTAAAGAATATGTACTATACCACTAATATATAGGTTTGTTGTAAATTAATTACGGATATATTTTGGACAAAGTTATGATCTACTTAATTAGTCGAGACGTTTAAGCTGTAAAATATAACTATACTAAAAAATATGAATTGTGCTTTAGACGCTGAGGTCGTTAACCTCACAGAAAAAGGTAATTTAAAGAGGAAGCAATGATTTTTCTTAAATAACATGAATACAATCAGCTGTATGATACCTTAATAGCGCTCTAAAGAGCGTAATGTAATTTATTTTCTAATTTTTTTTGTCATAATTTTCAGTCTTAAGTCTAGCGTCTTGACACAAGCAGTAAATTACATGCCCAAAATATTCGTTATTGATTTTTAACGATCTTATACATTTTTAGAAAATATAATATATATGTATGTATATGTCACCATGGAGAAACGCTTGGCTACGTTGAATGTAAGAGGAGGAATGGATGATAAGAATGAAAGTGGACGAAGCGAAAGAAGTATGTAAGGATCGTAGCAAGTGGAAAGAAGTGGTCTCTGCCTACCCCTACGGGAAAGAGGCGGTCCTGCCTACCCCTACGGGAAAAAGACGTGATTATATGTATGTATCATGTATGTATGTCATCATAAAATTGTAAAATCCGTGAGATTGTAATAAAACTAGTGATATTGTAAAATGTTGATAGACTTCGGACGCGAATATTCTGCCTATAATTTAACACATTACTTTTCGTTCGATTATAAACAATTTTATTTTATTATTTCGTTTTGAAGCTTTCGACATAACATCTTACTTTTACGATCTCGTTAGTTATTTTACAATCTAACGGTTTTTTAAATTTTACGGTGACATATATACGTATGCAATTATTATTATACATCTGTCGGTAAATATTTCCTGTGGCGGCGTCATTGTGCGGCACAATACGGGCGCAAATAAACCGACTCTTGTGAAGCTCGTGCGAGCTGCAGAGATTGTGCGAACGTATATTTATTCTTCAGGATAATATACTAGCTCTTCCCTCTGACTTAGAATGAATATTTGTGAAGCGAGAATTTGTGAAGTGACATTAAAATATATTACCTTTTTTTAATTGAATTAAATCATTCAAAAAACTTACATTAGTTACTAGATTCTATATTTTATTACAGTTTAGTAATTTATATTACCCCCCAAAATTAGGGAAATATCTACGGGGGTTTACTAGGGGACAGTATGTTTAGAGTTTACTCCTTATGAATCAATTGTATGTAATAATAAAAAATATTTTAATGTGTGTACATAGCCAGGGATATAAAATGTATTGGGAGTGAAATCAGATTAAGACAAGTTAGTTTTATGCTATTCACGCGTAAGTCTTTATGTTAAACACATAACCTTTCTTTCTAGCTTATTATCTCTTAGACCTGTCAATGGTATAAGCAATCAGGGGTGAAATTTGGGGAGAAATATTTTTTAAAGTGTTGGTATCACTACCCGTTATCAATGAATTGCGGGAATCATCGTCGTCGTTTAAAAACAGCACTGTAAATAGAACTCTGTGCTAATGTAATAGAGCATAAAGTCGAACACACGAGTATCGAGCTTCACGGTCTACTGCACCGTACCAAATCCGTGCGTGTGTAGCGACACCGGATTCGATCTCCGGATATGGTTCGCTGTACGCTCCGTACCATATTCGTGTGTCTGTAGATAGCATAATACGTGTCGTCAACCGGCTCGTCGCACACTAACACAGAACACTATTACTTGCGGAGCACACTAACCAAAATTGGCCCGACGCCGGGCCTTTTTTTAAAAGAGTTTTTAGCATGATCTATCAGCATGGAAACATACAAGTTATAAAACACTTTCGAGGTCGATTACTCAAAAATAGTTGACATTGTAAAAAAGTGGTGTATGAAATATTGCCTTCATTTAAATAGACCACATCGTGTGGTGGTGGTCGATACCACCACCACCACACGATGTGGTGGAATGAAATATATTTTTCAACCCCACTTCACGTGTACAGAGGGAGAACACCCTTAAAATATAAAATTATTATTATTTTATGATGCCAAAACCAAGATCTAAACACAGTCTATAAATATACCAATTTCATCCACATTTATAATAATTACAGAAGTTAGAAGGGTGGACAGACAGACAGACGGACGGACAGAAACTATAAGGGTTTCTTGTAGTGCTACGGAACCTTAAAAATAGCTTCATAAAAATAATAATAGTTACTATTGATTTATTTACTTAGCTACGAGTCTACGCCGCATCGTAGCAATCGCTACGAAGCTCTACGACATCCACATTATTATTATGGTTTTCACATTTTTATATGAAAATCTAGTCATATTAAGTAAAGAACTCGTTGACAAACTATAATATATATATATATATATATATATATATTATAGTTTGTCAAAATATATATATATATATATATATATATATATATATATATATATATATATATATATATATATATATATATTATAGTTTGTCAACGAGTTCTTTACTTAATATGACTAGATTTTCATATAAAAATGTGAAAACCATAATAATAATGTGGATGTCGTAGAGCTTCGTAGCGATTGCTACGATGCGGCGTAGACTCGTAGCTAAGTAAATAAATCAATAGTAACTATTATTATTTTTATGAAGCTATTTTTAAGGTTCCGTAGCACTACAAGAAACCCTTATAGTTTCTGTCCGTCCGTCTGTCTGTCTGTCCACCCTTCTAACTTCTGTAATTATTATAAATGTGGATGAAATTGGTATATTTATAGACTGTGTTTAGATCTTGGTTTTGGCATCATAAAATAATAATAATTTTATATTTTAAGGGTGTTCTCCCTCTGTACACGTGAAGTGGGGTTGAAAAATATATTTCATTCCACCACATCGTGTGGTGGTGGTGGTATCGACCACCACCACACGATGTGGTCTATTTAAATGAAGGCAATATTTCATACACCACTTTTTTACAATGTCAACTATTTTTGAGTAATCGACCTCGAAAGTGTTTTATAACTTGTATGTTTCCATGCTGATAGATCATGCTAAAAACTCTTTTAAAAAAAGGCCCGGCGTCGGGCCAATTTTGGTTAGTGTGCTCCGCAAGTAATAGTGTTCTGTGTTAGTGTGCGACGAGCCGGTTGACGACACGTATTATGCTATCTACAGACACACGAATATGGTACGGAGCGTACAGCGAACTATATCCGGAGATCGAATCCAGTGTCGCTACACACGCACGGATTTGGTACGGTGCAGTAGACCGTGAAGCTCGATACTCGTGTGTTCGACTTTATGCTCTATTACATTAGCACAGAGTTCTATTTACAGTGCTGTTTTTAAACGACGACGATGATTCCCGCAATTCATTGATAACGGGTAGTGATACCAACACTTTAAAAAATATTTCTCCCCAAATTTTACCCCTGATTGCTTATACCATTGACAGGTCTAAGAGATAATAACTAAGAAAGAAAGGTTATGCGTTTAACATAAAGACTTACGCGTGAATAGCATAAAACTAACTTGTCTTAATCTGATTTCACTCCCAATACATTTTATATCCCTGGCTATGTACACACATAAAAATATTTTTTATTATTACATACAATTGATACATAAGGAGTAAACTCTAAACATACTGTCCCCTAGTAAACCCCCGTAGATATTTCCCTAATTTTGGGGGGTACATCCCTAAGTTGGCAACACTGATACCGTTGTACGGCCTAACCGCCGGACTGCTCTACACACGCACGAATTTGGTACGGAGCGGACCAGATCCGATGCGGACAACGGTGAACTCTTCGCCTTCTTCATATGTTCGCCGGACTGCCCTACACACGCTCGGATCTGGTACGGAGCATACCAGATCCGCTGTACGCTCCGTACAAAATTCGTGTGTCTGTAGACACCATTACGCGTCCCGTGTCAATGTGTCTCGCGGCACAGAAATATTGTCAGATTTGTAAGGATATAACGTATCTATGTAATAATTAATCAAAGTGTTAATCGTAATATTTTATATGAATATTCGTTGAAATGAGTTAAAATACGTATTTATTTATTTATTTAACATACATACAACTATCATTACAGACATAATCCAATTTGATAGCGTAGGAAAGCAAACATCACAGTGTTTATCCCACCTCCAGCAGATATGCAGAGTATGCCGTTGTAATCCAAGTGCAACTACGCTTACATAATATTTCCTTTGGTCGCCGTGGCTAATTATTTCATAGTAAAATATACGGTGACTTAATATCTATAATCTATACTAATGTAATAAATAGGAAAAGTTTGTTTGTTTGCATTGAATAGGCTCCCAAACAACTGGACCGATTTTGATGAAATTTGGCAGATATAAAAGACCACGGGGCTACCATAGGCTACTTTATATTGCAGCAAAATGTACGTTTCCCCGGAGATTTCCTTTAGCGTGCACAAAATCGCGGGCAACATGTAGTGAATAAATAAAAATACAATCAAAACCTACTATTACACTATTACATATTTTTTAATATATTTTTTTGTTTCACACCAATCCACAGTACCAGTATTATGCACATACACAGCACTGAGGACACGAAGATGGCTCAGGGATTATCGCGACTCTTACGCTCAAGTCGGACTATTGTGGGGGGCCTTTTGTCGCGAGTAGGTGTGAATAGGTGACATTTTAGTTCATTTTGCTATTATTTATGACTAGGTATATTGTAGTAACACTTGGTGATGAATTTATGAGAGGTGTTAGAGGTTTTTTATAAAAATATGTACTCTAGCCTAGGTTGCCATGTAGTCGAAATTCTTTAAAACTTTATATAGGTTCATTTGCCTCTTACAAAGAAAAAAAGTTGTTTGAAGTTCGTGAAGTGGTATCTATCGAACGTACGGTAGTGTGTGTTAATAATCTGAGATAGTGTGTTGTTGTTATTTTGAGGGTTCCGTACCTCGAAAGGAAAAAACGAAACCCTTAAAGGATCACTTTGTTGTCCGTCCGTCTAGATAAACGTCAGGAATTGACAGATGTCAAAACCCTTTTTCTCAGGAACGCGTGGAGGTATCAAGCTGGAAATTTTATCAAATACTGAAGTCTACTGTCCCTTAAAACCGTCCCCAAAATCAAACTTCTAAGCCAACGCAGTCAAAAAATACAGCCGTTTATGCCGCAAATTTTCGACACTCGCAAGATCAAAACCTACAGGGTACTTCTTGTGAACTCATAATCTTAAAATTTGATACGAAGTATCGTCTTATAGCTCAAATAACGGAAAAATTGCGAAAACAGTAAATTTTTAGTTACATTATAACATGATGTAACTAAAAATTTACTGTTTTCTGTAAAATATTTTTAATAATTTTAAACTACCCTTACCCTCGATTGTCGTGATGGGTGAACTTTTACTTATACCTACAGGTTTATACGGAAGCCTCGGTGCGCGATTCCGATTCGCACTTGGCCGGTTTTTATTATTAATTTTATGTATTGTTATATAATATTTTTTATAAGTGGCTTTCATTTTATCATAATGAACTATCTGAATATGAAAGATATTAATATGCAGATCAAAAATTTAATGAAATTTTGTATGGTAGTAGCTTGAGCTCTGGATTAAAACATAGGCTACTTTTTATCCCGAAAAAGTATAGTGTTCCCGAAGGTACTGTATTTACGCGGGCGGAGTCGCAGGCAACGGCTAGTATTTAATGATGATTAAGGGCTGATTTTCCAATCGTCAGATGACTTACGTGACTTTGTCAGATATTTCATAACACCTGACAAAGTCACATATTTATTGCTCAGGTAAGAGTTATCTGACGATTGAAAAATCAACCCTTAATATTATAATATAATAATATTTTGTCATAATTATAATATTTAGTCGTAGAAAAAAAATCTTACATCACTTTTTTTAAGGGTACCTCAGACGGCGAAAATACGATAGTATTTTATCTTAAGATACAATATCGCTCGCTACACATTTTGTATGAACAAGTAGTGAAGAGAATTGGCCACGGGCGAAAATGGGCCTGAGCTTTAATGCTTGTTACATCATTGAAATATTTATCAATAATCGTTTCGAGTTTTTTCATTTCCAAAGACGAAACGATTCGTTATTTTACCATGGGATAGTCAAATTGATTATAAAATGGAAACACGTTTGTTTTCCTGTGCCCTAGTGCTTTTTTCTGCCCTGTAAGAACAACTTAAATGTTGCTAGGTAAGAAAAACAAATTATCTGTTACCGATTAGTTTTTTTAGTTTTTTTCTTGTTTTGAAAGTGTTTTATTATATACTAGTTTATTACATGATAATAGTATGCCATGCTATCATGGTTATAATGGTTTTGTTTTAAAAAATAGGATTCTATTTCTTTTAGAAACGACTTTCGTTATTTTTTCAGGTGGCAATCGAAAGCTCAAAAAAAATCAAATGTCAAAGTTATTCGCTTCGTTTTTGCAGTTTGCTTGCAACTTATGGCAGTGGATATTTTTGTGTTTTGTGCATTATCGTTCGATCTTTTAGTTTTATTTCACGACTTTCGCTACGTTTAAAGGATTCTGACGATTTCTGCTATAAAACACGACTGACGCTATTCTCACAACGGATTTTGTTAACTTGCCTACTTGACGACCTCAGCCTGTTTCCTGGATTTCGAATTCCACAAATAAATACAATGAGTGATCAACGGCATCATTGTATAAACTGCGATATAGCCAGTTGGCGTAGTACTACCATAGGAATGCATCAACTGGAAGACGAGGGCATTCTTTCAATTATATCACTATGCAACAAATTATAAACTTTTTTTTTTCACTGGACTTACAGTATGTAATTATGACTCACTACCTTAAAACCATTTAAAGTATATAAATAAAATTGTTACATCACATCCCATTTAGTAGTGAAAGGCATTTATTGATTTTCTTCAAATTCGTATGAAGGAGTGATATAAACTTTTATTGTACATTAGAAAACTTTTTTTTTTTGGAACAATTGGCTTTCCTCTTGTAGTCAGTAGTCACCTGTATCCCTCGGGAGGTTCCAACAGTAGTCTACTAGCATGCTGGTTCCAATGTACACTGATAACGCTTCTCATGCTCAGCAATTTCTTGATAAAATCTTCCTTCGTGTTCATCACTCACTAAACCCATTTTGTCTGGAAAGAAACTTAAATAGAAGCGTAGAAAGTGTATTTTTAGCGACATATTGCATTATTGTTTGTGATAAGCATCCCGCATTTCTTTTCATGAACTACGGGTGATTTATGATCGCCGAGAAAATTGATTCCATTGTTTTAATCTCCAGTCTAATATTTCCGATTTTTCTTTGGTCAAATCTAAATCTCTGACAAGATCATTTAATTCTGATTGACTATTCAAATGTGGTTCTGTAGTAATTTGATCTCGAAATAACTCTCCTCTACTAGATGGGCCGCCTGCTTCGTCGTCTTCTTCCATACTCGAATTCGACGAATTACCAAATCTTTCCGGTACTAGAACGTCTGGAGAATGTGGTAGCAGCATTGACACGTTAGCATACATAACCGAGTGTTTTGATTTTTTTGAAAAACCTTTCAAAGTTGTCAAACAGAAGTAATAGTCGTCTACGTGATTTTTAGGTTCAAGCTACTGCATTGGTACACCAAAAGGCATTTGTTTTACCAATCCTTGTATCAACCCATCAAATACTTATAGTATTTTAAACAACACACTATAGGAACCCTTGATTTGTCTCGATTTTAAATTACAATCTGAAAATAAGCTTCATAACTCTTCTCAAACAAGGGATATATGGGCTTTTTTTCACCAAAAATTAGTAAATTCTCCAAAAATATAACAAAATAAGTCCGGAAAATTAACAAAAATACGTGGCATTTCGTAGATTTATGAGTAATCTACGCGTTTTGAAGACTTTTGTACCCAAATAAAATATTTTTTTATGACTACCCTCAAAAAAGCAGCGAGGAAAGCTAACAAAGTAAGATTTCCGCTATCTATTTTTTTGGGACGTGATATCTAAATTTAAATTCGATTTCTGTATTTTACTAAGTATGTTTAATACGAATTACCATTCGAAATACCAGTAAATTTTTTGGTGTTGCATAATTATACAGCAATGGATTGCACCCCAAGTGGTAAGTTTAGTTTATCACTTCATCACTGATATATTACCATGTAATATAAAACTTATGTAGGCAAACGTGTACCAATATGTGGTGTCTTTTGATTGTTTGGAAGATTTTACTGAACCATTGTTATTGTTTTCCATTTACCACACTAGTCATGAACTATTTTGCAGTTTAATTACTTAGTCTTTTTTAAACAATATATTTGAAAACTACTGTACTTAAGTTTTATGCAAACTGATAGAGGATTCTTCAGACAAATCTTGATTGCATCTACTCGATGTT
This sequence comes from Glaucopsyche alexis, assembly GCA_905404095.1. Lineage (NCBI taxonomy): Eukaryota > Metazoa > Arthropoda > Insecta > Lepidoptera > Lycaenidae > Glaucopsyche > Glaucopsyche alexis. The sequence goes on from FR990057.1 coordinate 4,774,669, forward strand.
TCTGCTTTTTTCCAACATGGGCAAAAGTTAAGCGATCTTCATAGTTTAATTGACTAAGTAGTGGCTAATTAATGTTGCACTTTTTAGGTTAACAATTCTCACCACATCTGCCAAGCATGCAGGAATTCAGCAGTTACTGCCATGGGCGTTATTGAATCGCCTCCACCTGCGATAACTTAACATCGTCAAGTATGCATCAACTGTGGTCGTTCAGTATTACGGGCACGATCACATGTACTGCGTAATGACACTGAACGAGAGAATATGATTCGGACAGTTATTTGTGAATGGATTATACCTCGTAGTGTAAGTATTCTTTTTGTATGTTTATTTTTTACCTAGTAAGTTAAAAGAAGAAGGTTTGCAGTGACTTTTTGTCAATGTAAGAGTGATTTATGATAATTAATAATTAGTACTTTTTACCCAGCAGTGGGATTTAGATAATTGGAAAAAGGTACTTTATAGTTCAAATAATATTAATAAAATAAAGGTAATAACTACTAATATATAAATACTGTTTCAGATTCCTCATGGCAGAGCGCTTATATGTCACAGTTGCTGGGTGAGAGCCGATAGAGATGCTAGTCATTTTATTGGTTCACCAGCGGGAACCTCAGCGCCACAAGTTGAAATAAGTAACCAGGGTGAACCTTCAGCATCAACTCTAACACCAGATGAAGCTCAAGCTACTCGGTCACCCCCTGAGCCTCATGAGCCTCCGTCTCAATCTGCTCAGAGACAGAGAGAAATGATAGTTTTACCTGACTACATTAGGGCTGTAGAAACGGAGTCACATTGTTTTGTGGAAGGGTGTCAAAGGCCAGAAAGAAATAGAGTTCCTGACAGCACAAGGAAAATGTTATTAAATAGTTTAATAGCTGATTTTATTAGAATGCATGTATTAAATAATAATCTCAATGATTTTCCCCAGCTCACATATAGTGATTTGATTAAAATATCTTTAGGGTCTTACCAGATTAAACAAGCCAGGTCCTATTACGGAGAGCATATTAGGCATGATGGGCGATATGAAATTGAAGTATGTCGAGAGACAGACAGCAACCTACTGAGAGAATTGTCAATGTCCAATACTTGTTGGCTATTAAGAGGAAGAATAAAGTCCCGACATATAAGTGCAAAAATATACTTTATATACATATTAGTTGACAATTCTCGCAGAGGAAGGGACTCCATCCGAGACTATTATTCTAATTGTATTGTAGGGAGACGAACAGTAGGTTGCTGTTGCCATGTAATGTCCATAATATGGTACCTAGGCTGGGCAAGACATCAAGAACATCTTATACCACCTGCACGATTTTTAGACAACGTTCTAATAGTTTATGACGATGACGATTAAATAAATGTGAAAATAATAAACCATTTTTTATTAAACTCTCTTCCTTTTGTTATTGAAAAAACAAAAATAACGAATAGGTTGACTCAATTCCACTAAACATGCTAAATAATTTAACTGTAAGTGTCCATAGGCGTCAATTGTTCCTATAATACAAGTACCAACAATATCATCTTGTAACTTTTTTCTCCCATGGAGGATTTATACAAATTGTTCTGTATTTGTTCAAGTATTATAGTTTCTATAGAATAACACTAAAATCATTAATGTAACGTTCAGGCCCAACTTACTATGGACTTTCGCCCGTCGTTCCGTAATTTAATATGAAATATCTTAAGATAAAATATTATAGTATCTTCGCTATTTGTAACGCCCTAAGTCTTCAGTTTTTTTCCACTCAACATTAACAAACAAATTACAAAACCAATATAAACACTCAAACCCTTGTAGATCAGTAGATAATCCGGAATCGAACACCCGACTTTGACGCGTGGCGACGCGTGGCGTGTTTCATTTCACGCCTTCATGTTTTGAGCACTTCATAATATGTTTGTATCAATGATTTAGGAGAGATAGATGGAATGCTTTTTAGGGCTCTAAATCAATAATTGTAATCGTAATCACACGTGTTTTGTAAGTAACTCAATTTTTTTCTTAATCTGACTACCTCTAGACAGACTTACTGACTTACTAAATTACGCAGAGACATATTTTTTACATAATAATAAAAAATTTGAAACATTGACATAATCTGATCCAAATGCATATAATATATAGCTTTAAGTTTTACATATATTTTACTTATTTTTATGGAACTCTAGATGTACGCTTCTTAATAAGCAAGCGGACTTTAATGCATGAATGAATAGTACTCTTAAATATGAGTAACTTCTTAGAAGAAACCGTATATCAAAAGTCAATATTTACAAAGGTACAGCGATTTGTATATAAAATTTCGCAAGTCTCGTAAAAACGCTCCATACTAAAATCGCCATACAAATGACGTCACTATTGGATTAAAGTGTATTATGTATTAAAGTATGTTAGTATATGTTATAAAGTATACGGCCGCAGGAACATATTTGTAAATATCTCCGATAGTTGTGCGTTTAAGTTCATACTTATAATAATGAATGTTTTTGTATATGATGTAAGTAAACTAATGATGTAGGTTTTTTTTCACCAATTACGCAAAAAAATTTTTTTTGTAATTTTTAAATGTATTTAATTAGTAAACTACACATAAAGTTATATGTTTTTTTACATTTACCAAGTGGTAATGCCTCAATATTTCTGAATATATTAATGAAACTAAATATTTCAGATGTTGTCCGATCCCCTATTATGTATTACTTTATAAAATTATTTTGAATAAACCAACTGTGTGTTTCTAAATAAATAAAAAATAAGTAGAAATATAAGTAGGTAAATTATGTCGTGTACCGCTTGGCCTACCTGAAGCACCTTTATGTACAATAATAATTATTGTAAGTTCTAACCTTTTATTACTTAATGTGAATGATCTTCTTAAATTAATTACATTAATATACAAAAAAATTAAGGGACATGGACGCCTAACATGCCCCTTATTACAGACAGCTTAGCTTACCGCATTAGAAGTTTCATCATATTATAATACGTAGCAAAAACTTTCAGTACAGTTTTACAATTTTAGTACAGAGAATTGTGAGAACGGAGGAGTATGAATTTTAATATAGTTAAAGTTTATGTACAGAAAGGTGTGCAGAAAGCTAATATTTTTAAATGATGTTTAGAAATACATAAAATTAATAGAAATAACAACATGCAATACCTCTTATTAACACACACTACCGTGCGTTTAATACTTACACTAATTAATGATCGAAGATTATGATTTTCAATCTTTCATATTTTTTTTTCCATGTAAGAGGCAAAGGAACCCTTATAAAGTACAACCTTAAAATTAATATCAATAAATATGGGCGAATTGCTCTAGTATCAAATTAATATCCATCATTTTTTTTTCTATCGCTTGTGTAAGGTGCAAAGACACACGATTGCGCTGTAATTTTCTTATAGTGTGTCTCGTGTAATTGTTTCTAGAGTCAATTTTTGATATCATACAACTAATACATGTTATTTTATATTTTGCCTAATTTTAGTGTATTCCCTTGTATTCCATCTATGTTGTGTTATGAAAAAAAAAAAACGTATTATGTTCTATTCTATATTTTTCATTTATCATGTGTATGTGAGAGACAGCTGATATAGACTATCTTCCGTATAGGATCACTAGGTGTAACAATTTACATAAGTATAACATGACATTATTATGTATAACAATTACAAAATGTTTGTTTGTATGGCCGTCGGCGGACAGTGTAACAGTCAAACACCCCAGAGGCGGCACGTGTCCGTATTAATTACATGCTGTTGACAAGTATGATGGTACTGAGTACGTGGCGGGTAGAACATACTTGTAAAGGACCCTCACTTACTAGGGTCACAGATTAAAGAAAGAGGAATATATAGATACATAGTAAGCTTTTACTACAAGCATACGGTGTGTCCACGATTGTGTGGAAAAATAGTGAGCCGTTGAAGGTGACGTCAAAATTTCAAATTTGCATCGATTTGGAACAGAACGTTCCAAATCGATCCAAATTTGAAAATTTTGACAGCTGTTTCCTGTATTTAAATTTATACTATTTTTACTCTGTCTGTACCTCCGTGGTTTAGTGGTTAGAGCATTGGCTCCGGACTCGGAGGTCGGGATTTCGATTCCCGCATTGGGATAGCAAAAAATGATCCATGCGTCGGATGAGCATGTAAAAAGTCGGACCTGCGTCTGATCTCTCGCCAGTTGTGTCGGTTATCCATCCCACTGGATTATGAGAGTAAATTTCAAAATAATCCCGTGATTTTTAGCTCTACCTCAAAAACTCTTTTTGTCATGTAACCGCCTTTTATTTTGTGGACAGCAGTATTACAAAGAGGAAAGATTTGTTTGTTTGCACTAAATAAGCTCCAAAACTACTGGACCGACTTTGGTGAATTTGCTTATATTAGACATTATTTCCGTCTTTATTTCTTTCTTGTCTTCCAATCCCGCGGCCTGAATCCAATCTCGGTATTTGCGGGACTACGAATTTTCAATCCCGCGGGATCTCGGTATTTGCGGGGTCCCGCATATTGAAAATAAAACAATTAAGGCAAATAAAACAATGAATTAATCAACTCCACATTTATTTACGTACTATTAAAATGAGATCAATCAAATAACGTCAATAACAAAAAAGAAACACATTTTAAACTGATAAATTATTACTTAATTATTAAGTAATCTCATAAATCTTCAGATGTTACAAAAACACTGAAGGGTAAGCCGTCTTTTGCAGTCATACGTGCAACTCTTTCTTCCATTGAATTTGCACTGTTTTGAATTGGAAAATGGTCCGTGATCTTCATTCGTTTTTACATCGGATTAGGCTGTAATTCTGGAGATAACACACGAGAGGATGAACTGGTACTCGCACTTGACGTCGACGCTGCATTTTCGGGCCCGTTTTTGCTTAAATCCTCTATATGATGCTCAGGTTACAATTGCACTTTTAATCCTTTGGTTGATCTAGCGGTGGTTTTAAGTATAGTATTGCACAGTTTGTATTTTGCCGTTAACGCATCATTAGATTTGAGAAAATGCACCCAAACATAAGAATTACCAGAAAATACACTATATTGCACTGGACTTGATATTTTTATGTTTAATTAAAGTAGTATAGTATCACTGTAAGTATCAATAAACTTCACGAAAATACGAAACAGTTAATAACTGGAGTTATTAAAAATATTTCTCGCAGATTATCCTATTTTGTTTACTTTGATTAAACCTAACAAATGACACTCCTAAATATCCACGAGCCATGCCGCGCGACGTGAGCGATTCGCTCCGTTCCTTCCCCAGTGCGCCGGCCGTCACCGAGCGATCGCGCTCGCGAGACATCGCATGCACGCTTTTTTTCAGTCCCGCAATTCCCGCGGATCCCGCGCCCGTAATCCTGCATCACGCGGGATTGGAAAATGGCGCGGGATCCCGCAATACCGAGATCTCGGTATTGCGGGATTGGAAGCCCTACTTTATCATACTAAGTATATCCTCGGTCACGTATAAAAACGAATAATGAAATAATTTTGTCTCGATCGCGTCATTATAAAGAAGGAATTTATATTTAACCAAAAATGGCCTTCTGTAAAAAATAAATGTTGAAAATCGCATTAAAACCATCGTGACAGAATTAAGGGAGGACTCCCTGGGAGCGGCTCCACAGGAGTTGCGGGGAGTTTCGGGGAGGAATGAGGAGGACTATTAACGAAGCGATCTATGCTAAATGTTAACTCACGGATAATGAAAATTATTCATCGCTACGTCCTTAAGCTGCGACCATATTGGTGCCCAAATACCTATTTTATAAAACCTCTTTTTTACCCGACTATGGCGAAGCCAAAAGGAAGGGTAATGATTTAGGCAATCTACGTATGTATGTTTGTATGTTTGTTTCACCTTTAGGTGATCCGATTTTAATAAATTAGGTGTCAATAGATTCGTAATAACAGCTCGGATAACATGTGCTAATGGTTTCCGTAGTCGGGTTATAGTTTTTAACTTTTGATTATGATAACGCTTAATTCTTTTAAACGGAAATGCGATTAACTTTAATTGCAGTTTTCACTTGATTTAAGCGGAATGCAAACCTGAGTGCAAACCGCATTATATTGTATTGTTCGGTATTATTGTATTGAAATTTCACGGAGGCTGTTAACATTAAGAGAGACTTTTACAGATCTCAAGTACATTATACGGATGCTCTAACAGTGAAGGAAAACATCGTGAGGAAACCCGCACATAGTTGGCCCCAGACGTATTGACCAGTCATTCCTCTGGACTAGGCTGACTGTGTTTGGAGAATGCCGTATGTGCTTGGGCAACCATACGACATTTAAAAACCGACTGTTCCAGGCACTACAGTATTTCAAGAGTGGTTACTTCACTCGGAGATATAAAAAGGCCTAAGTTAACATTGAATATTATTGAAATATATTTTAATGATGTTTAGCATTAAATTATTACGATTAATTATTTCAACCGTAGCTAGAAGAAGTTTATGAAGAAAAAATATTATAATAATATAGGGTCATGTTTTTGGTGGAATGTAGTTTCACACCAGTATGAACGCGTCCTACGGCGGGCATCCGTCTGGTGTAATTGAAATATTTATAATTGCGGCCGCACCCCACGCGCGCCCACCGCGGCCCGCACTATTATTGTTTTTTGTTCATTTCATAGCTGTCATTGTGCTTTTATTGTTTTTATAATAAGTCATTATACCGTCTGGCTTGTTAAGGTATAGAGCTTGTATAGAGGTTTGAAGTTTATTTCTTAGGTTTGAAATTGTTGAAAACTAGTTATCCGCGACTTCATGCGCGCAGAAGGAAATCCCGTGGGAGACGTAATATTCCCCGTGACATACAGTAGCCAATATCCTTTTCCGTAGTCTATTATATATTTATGCCAAATATCTTCAAAATCGATCCAGGAGTTACGGAGACTATTACTTAAATAAACGACTAGTTTTTTCCTGCGGCTCCGACCGCGTAAACACATGCCCCACTTTTTTAAGATAAAAAGTAGCCTATGCTATAATCCAGAGCCTAAATTACTACCATACCAAATTTTATCAAAATTCGTTCAGTAGATTATGCTTGAAAGAATAACAACATCCATTAATCCTCGCAAACTTTTATATTTATTTTAGTAGTAGCATTAAATCTTACAAAAAAACATAAACAATCAAATCTTTCCTTTTAAGCATATCTACATATTATATAACATAGATATCAGATTCGTTTTTACTGTGCTTAGGCCCACTTGCGCCAATGCGGGTTAAAGTTAACCCTGGGTTAAAAATCATGTTATCTCTCTCGTTCTTCGTATTTGTGAAAGAGAAAGCATGATATTTTAACCCAAGGTTAACTTTAACCCGGATTGGCGCAAGTGGGCCTTAGAGAATCAAACCAAATTACTGTGAGCGACACTCTACAAATGACAGCTCGAGCTCCGGCGAATGTCAGCCAAGTTGACATACCTCTAAGCCTAAGATTGATACTAAAATAATTTCAAACATCGCATCAGACAAATATATCGTAAAAATTATGAAATTTTATTGTCAATTATGTGAAAGCACAGAACGATCGGCGACCAACCCGTGAACGAAACTCCCTGACTTGAAAAACTAACATCCCGCTAGCCGCGCGCATCCCCCGTATATGTTTAGCCACGAACACAGCTGCTAGCTGTCATTTGTCTATTAAATGACGGTTCTTACCGATAGTAATTTCGTGAGCGATCTGTATTTCGGCAAGAATTGAGCAGCTTGACGGAAGGTAACGGCGTTACAGAAGATTGACGTAAAATAACGCTTCCGTTGTGTTTCGACCACGGTGAGTCCCATAGCTTAAAAAACAGGCTACGCACTTGTAAGTAATCTGGTACTACATATATATCCGTTGGCGATTGTAATTGCTTACCTTCAGGTGATGCGTCTACTAGGCCTCTATTCAAGATGCATTCGATATTTTCGACGGCGAACTTCGTAATCAAAAATGTATGGGATTTGACGTAAGTCATCGCTAAGTGACATGCTTCGCTTGCGATGCCATATGTCAAATCCCATACATTTTGTTTTCGAACTTCGCCGTCGAAATTATCGAATGCATCTTGACTAGAGGCCCTAGTCCTTAAAAAAGAACACCTATACCATCATAACCAAGTCTCTACGTCCCCAGTACCATATTAACGCGTTATTTATTGCGATAATATCGCTTTAACCTCTCAGGCGTAAATCTCGTTGAATTAGGCGACAATTATCGCGACACCATCTCGATGGCGGCCACGTGGCGACGAGAAACGATATTAGTTTTTTATTTGACTAAGCGCCCCTCTTAAACTTGTCAACGTGTATCAATAAAGCATACAAACTTAAAAGCATATCCCCATTGATACAACGGAGGGAATTGAACATTATTCCATTGGCATTGAGTTGGAAATGAAACGGAATCGTTGTAGGGTTGTAAAGTTAAGTTGGTACTATGGATGTGAGTAGTTTGATCATCCGATATTACTTTGTATTTGGCAATACTCGAGTGCAGCTTATTCCCATGAAAATTGTATTAAGTTTGTTTTAAAACCAAATTAATATAGCGTTGACTTAAAAGATGTGTTTGAACACTATCCCTAACCATACGCGATTGAAAGTATTATAGTGTTGAGGAACTTAATGTTTATCATATTGAGTTACCAGCTTTTTCCCGTGGTCCACCCGCATCAATATAGTTTCGGGTATCCCACGGAATACTGTACTTTTTCGGGATAAAAAGTAGCCTATGTTTTAAACCAGAGCCTAAACTACTATTATACAAAATTTCATCGATATCCGTTCAGTAGTTTTTGCGTGAAAGATTAACAAGTATTTACCATCCATCCTCACAACATTTCACATTTGTAATGGTAATAGGATGTGAAAGTTTGTAAGAATGGATAGATGGATGTTACTATTTCACGCAAAATCTACTGAACGGATGTCGATGAAATTTGGCATCTTAATAGTTTAGGCTCTGGATTAAAACATAAGCTACTTTTCATACCTAAAAATCACAGAATTCTCGTGGAATGCCCGATTACTATATATACGCGGGCAGAGCCACGGGGAAAAGGTAGTTATAATTATTCATTTGGTCTGAGATTTTACATCCCAAGCGAAGCCGCGGAGCACAGCCAGTATACGAGTAAATAATGTCGTCCGTCCATTGAGTGGCATCAATTATTCAGCGCACTCCGTCTGCAGATGAAACAAATAAAAACCGGCACCATTTGCACAAGTTCCCGTAGAAATCGGGGCAATCAAATATTTTCTGATACTTTCTTCAAAAAGAATTTTAAGGTTTTTGGGGTTATAATGTATACCCCAAAGTCTCTTAAAATAATCTGCATCTTCTATCGATTATATCACGGCGAGTGCTCCGAGGAATTATGCGGACTTATACTTACCTGTTGCAACTTCCATCATTTTTCGCGACGAATCTTCCATCATCATCATCTTGATCAGTCATTCACTGACCACGTGCTTTACCCGGAGCTTTAAGCCGCGAGGAATAAAACAGGAATTAGCTGTCGCCACTCGCCAGCGGTATTTCCGGACCAATATGACCTTCGAACCATCAAGAAATACAATATTTATTCTCATAGCTACATGATACACCTGCTAAAATCACACAAATCGGTCGAGCCGTATCGGAGAAAATCTTTAACAAACACCATGCACAAGAATATTATATATAAAATGGAACAATGGTCGAAATCACCACTTTAATTAGCATAAACATTTTTAAGAACATATTTCACTTGCCGCCAAAATAAGGTTATGTTAACTTCAATATAATTTTAACATATTTATCTATCTAACATTCTCAAAATCGTCTTAAGCTAAAGCATCCGCATTCTGCCGCGGTCTTTGAAAAGCGCAAACAGGAAAAAGTCGAAAAACAATGGACTTGAAAATCGACATTCTTCATTAGAAAGGCGGGAGAATGTGCGATCTTCTGCCGGACTTAATGAAATACCTTCGTAATGAACCCGGACATTTTTTTTGCGAAAAAACCCTCTGAGCTTAAGAAATGTAGAATATTGAGTTATTGTGACGACTGAGGAAAACCTCACGCGACTTTTTGTAGATACAAATAGTTCTTTAGAATAAAGAAGAAGATTATTAATTAGGTAAGAATATTTTAAGATATTTTTCATACCCCTAGCGTCCATCCGATTATTTTTATTTATTTTAGAATAAAAAATACAAAATATAGACACCTGATGATGACGGTGTCGGAACCGGTCGTGTAACATATTACAATTAATGCAAAATACTTATTAAAATGAAAATAGTACAAGAAGTATTATGTGCTATTACTGTGTACAAAATATAACTCAATTGTTATCGTTCCAACACTAAACCCAATGATTATGCGATATTAGTACTATAATAATCTTCAACCCGCAGCAGTTTTTCACACACTATTTGTAGGTGGTAGGTGTAGGTTGTAGGTTTAGGTTTAGACATGTGGGTTGTTGGTGTAGAAACTGTAGGTGTATGTAGTAAGTTATTTATTTATTTCAGATAATAGTTAAGACCGAACAACGCCTGTTGGGTACAGCTAGTTAATTTATATTAATATAATAAATAGTTTGTTGTATGGGGTGTCGTGTATATTTTACTATTATTTAGAATGTCCACAGCGCACATCTTTTCAAAAATTTTTATGTAACATAATTTTAGCATATAAGAAATGTCAAAATCATTTATGCAAAGTAGGCTTTTAAAAAGCACTTTTTTACTTCATAACATTTAAATACATTTACTTATTACCTACAACTTCTATATATATAAAAGGTAGATGTTTTACATTTATAATACAGATAGTATTAATATAAGATTGGTACATTAGTACTGTCACAAACACAGATATAGACAGCGCTGTACAACCGAGCTCGGTAAACTGTAGGGGCGGGCGGCATAAATAATGCAGGACAGAGGGGGACCCACATAGTATATACTTGTAGTATGTATGTATTTACATACGGAAAATACAGTTTATTGATATGTTTTGTATGAGTTAGGGCTATTAGTTAAGAGTACCTAAGTAATGCTAACAAAGACACGATTTATTCCTAACTAGATGTCTCAACACACGTTGTTCTGCCGCACCTATAAATATAGAAATTAGAACTATTACAGTAGCTAAGTAATGCTAGCAAAGACACGATTTATTTCTAACTAGCTGTCCTAACACACGTTGTTCTGTGATATCTGTCGCACCTATAAATATAGTGTTAATATTTTCCATGCAATTTTTCCAAAATTTCTCACCGGTCAAACCTTCCCTGAACTGACACGATTATTTTAAGACCAAAATTAGCCAAATCGGTCCAGCCGTTCTCGAGTTTTAGCGAGGCATTTAAATTCTAATTGCAATCCATTTTATTTATAAGATGCACACATCTATTTTAGCATCATCGTTAGCTACAAAATGATCTGCATTCACGCAGACAGCAATCTTAGATTCTTATGTTGATGAGCATATTATTATTATACTCTCTCTATTCTTACCATCAAATATATAAAAAAAAAACAAAAATGTTACATACACACCGGCAGAACTACATATAGAATCATTACTAATGTAAGCTCCGAGTTTATCCACAATGGAAGCCTCATCCGCGTCATATTATTATTAAACTCTCTCTATTCTTACCATCAAATATAAAAAAAAAACAAAAATGTTACATACACACCGACAGAACTACATATAGACTCATTACTAATGTAAGCTCCGAGTTTATCCACAATGGAAGCCACATCCGCGTCATTGCAGGCGCAGTTCAAGCGTGCTGCAACTGGATCCAATTTGACGAGACAAAGGGGGCAAGGGGGCGGGCGCATGGGGAGAGAAGGGGGAACGACGCCGGCTGATGGCTGAATCGTGTTCGATTCGCACCTGATTTGTAACGGTTGGCAGTATGCTCTACGTAGAGTCGGCAATAATAGCAATTACGCAGTGCAGGTTACTGGTAGGAAACACGTGATGATTCATTAAATTTTAAATAGTTACATAGAGTTTGTTTATATTATTTCTATTGTAAATAACATATTTTTTTTTTCAAAAACAAAAATCACCTACGTAAATTATATAGCCTACTAGCTGTTGCCCGCAGCTCTGCCCTCGTAAATATAGTATCCCTCGGGAACACTGTATTTTTTTCGGAATAAAAAGTAGCCTAATCCAGGGCCTAAACTACTATTATACTGAATTTCATAAAAATCCGTTCAGTAGTTATTGCGTGAAAGAAGAACAAATATCCATCCATCTATACATCCTCACAAACTTTCACATTCATAATATTAGTGAGATATTACCCGGGCTGTTATAACGAATCTATTGACACCTCATTCATTAAAATCGGATCAGTAGTTTAGGTGCTACGGTGGAACATACAAACATACATAAGTGTATGTATGTTTGTTTGTAAAAATGTATGTTTTTTGTGGGTAAAAAGTCACAACTCACGACCCAAAATATGTATTATGTTTTGGCATTTTTCTATACTAATATAATATTATAAAGAAGAAATATTTGTTTGTTTGTTTGCAATTTTTGTTTCAAGTTTGAATAGACTCTGAAATTACCGATCAGATTTCGATAATAAGTAAATGGCAATTTGGCATAGATATAGAGTAGACCACGTGGAAGAACGTACGTTAATTTTTATTGCGGGAAAGTAAATGGTTTCTACGGGATATGGTTTTGCGCGTACGAAGTCGCGGGAAACAAAACTTGGCACAAACTTACGAATATGCATACGTTCATTCTACTCACTAATACTACAGTATGATATACATTTTATCATTAAGAAACAGCCTAGTGGTTGGAGCTTGGCTTGGCTTGGAGTTAGAGGTCGTGGGTTTGATTCCCGCATTGGAACAATAAAAAATGTTGTTTAAAAGTTTAGTTAGGAAAATGACCACCTGATTGTCTGACAGATTTATGCGTCGGATGGGCATGTAAAAAGTCGGACCTCCGCCTCATCTCTCGTCAGTCGTGTCGGTTATCCGTCCCACTGGATTACGAGAGTAAAGGAAGAGAGAGTGCTCTTGTATACTGCATACACACTTGGACACTATAAAATTATTCCTAAATGGTATCCTAGTCCACCAGGTAATAATATTTTTCCATATAATATCTTTATTTAAAATCTCTACATTAGGTAGAGCAACACTTGCGTCGAGCGCCCGGAACCACAGTGTACCATAGTCAGTTCCTTAGGTTCCTGCGACCGCGTTCCTAGTTCCGTAGTTCCGCGACTCCGCAACTTCAACTTCGAAGTCGGGTTTTAAACTACACCTCAACTTATTAACATGTTTTAACTTAACTTCTAAACTTCGATACTTTCGTTCCTTTCGATATTGAGGTCGATGGACAAATTTAGTTCCTTTAAATTTAGAAGTGCGATCACACCTAATAGCTCTTCGTAGCTCTGTTAGGTGTTACTGAAAAACCGGCCAAGTCCTAGTTGGACTAACCCACGAAAGGTTCCGTACAAAACAAATTAGGTTTGTTATATGGGAGCTCCCCTTTAAATATATAATTAATTCAATTTTTAGTTTTTGTTATTGTAGCGAAAACAGAAAAAAACATTGTAAAAATTCTATCTGCCTCCAGCTATCACGGTTCCTGAAATAAAGCCTGGTGACAGACAGACGAATAGCGAAGTCTTAGTAATAGGATCCCGTTTTTACCGTTTGAGTACGGAACCCTAAAAACTATATTTATAATACCAGCCTACAGTTGCAAATTGAGATTATAAAATAAAAAATGTATGTGATGATGTAAGGTGTTGTTGATGCGAAAAATTTTCTTATTAATTTTATTTGGTACATAACGTCTGTAATTTAACATATAAAGTTACAATTCTGTTTTAAGTGATGTTCCTTATTTAATAAATAATAATCTGCATCTTAGTTCATAACTCTCTTTGTTATTGTTTTCGGCATTTTACTGTTTATATAGAATCTCTACAATCCGTATTCAAACACAACCGCTCGCAGCGCTAAAAAAAGGTCTTCAGAAGACGCTAGACTAAACCTACAAAGTCATCTGCTCAAGTATTTTTCTACCAAGTAACATCAACAACTATCTTTCAATGCACAAACAGGAAAAAAAACAACAAAATTACCACAACAGTGGTTAAGGAATTAAAACATTTTGCTCTCCAATATCATTATCCGTTTACGCTTTCTGGCAATTACTTAATCCGTCGGTGAGCGCGGCCCGACGCGGAATGAAATTATTTAATAGCCCCCTCGCCTCGTCCCGCGCCCCTCGGGATCCAAGATGGCGGCGGGGCGGAGCAGGGTGGGCCACGCCGCCTCATTTGAATTTCGGAGCGGAGTTTTTCGAACGTGTGTCCGAATTTCCGAACGGGTTTTCGGCCAATTAAATACTGCAAATGGTCGGTGCCCATTGTTGTTTATTAATGAACGTGTGCCGATTGTTGTTAAATTGGTCACAATGTGGGGTTATTCGGGAATAATAATTACAGTTTTCATTTGTGCGCTACAACTTGCAATGAAAGTATAAATTATTTTATTGAATTCAAGTTTGTATGTAACTGTAACTATCGAATTTAAATGACACAATTCAATTCTGTTGTGTACAAAATTCAATTTAATGCTAGGTATCAATTTTTTTTTTTCAAATTCCAAACAACATCCCAAAGACCTTTTTTGTAATTTTTTTTAAACATAAGGCAGCACATCATATTAATCTAATAGAACATGAATGCCCTATTTCTGATGTTTTTTGTTGGTTTATCTACTCAATTGTGCTTTTGATTGTTTAAGCCGTTTGCGTCATCCAATCAAACTAACCAATCTTAGAAAAACCTTTTAGATATTAGAAGAAACTCTACTTACAGTAAAAATTTAAGAATTCAGAGTTCAAGCACTTCAATCTACACATTTTTCTATTATTTACTTACTTAAACTAATCCCATAGAAAAAAGTATACATATAGAGAACTAATCCAATAGGATACATTATCAACTAAGCCTACGTAAAACACATTATTATTGCAATCACCTCACAGCAAGTAACTCGCCGCTCGTCAAACTCAAACAGAATTACCAGGCGCACAGAAGCGATTCAGAGTTATAAAACTAATGAAAGGCGAAGAAACAAGTCTAAACAGCGGCTCAGCTGCATTGTGGAAAGTTTCACAATATTATGTGGAGTGATGTACCACAAAGGCTCCCCTTTGTAAATAACGCTTTGTTCTACGAAGCCAAATTTTGACAATCACTAGCTGTGTTGGGTGAGCATAGAGTATTTTGTGTAGACGCGACTTTTTATGTAAAAGATAACTCGATGACGTGAGGTAGATAAGTTGCGGAGAAAATGTGGAAAATAAAACCAAAAAACGCGTGCTTTGGATAAATGTTAAGTCACTTCTTAACTTGACTTTATTATTAGAATAAAATGCAAGTAGATTAATATTATTAAGAGACATGACTACTTATTATATTGTGATTAAAACATGGCGATTAAATTTAAATTGATTTTAAAGGGATTTTAATTATATCCACTTTTAATTATTTTCATACTTTTTGTTAATAATATAGATATAAAAACGGAAAAATATTACGTCTTTACAACGGCTTGCTTAAATACCTTTTACTATCATTATTGCAGATTCAAACTAACGGAATTTTAACAAATAATTTTTAACAATGCATTCTAATATTCATTTAAAATGTTTCCAAACCGGAAAACCTACTGAAAAATACATCCGTTATTCTATGCCGCGCTGTGAGAGGGGACCTCCCACCTCCCACCTTCCATCTCCCACCTCCCGCTCCCCGAGTCCAATGTTGACAATTGATGGATATCTCTTGTCTTCTAAAGACAGGATTAATGTCTCCGTGACAATGGTTCCTTGAGGATTAGCCCTCGAGTGCGACGTTCACTCGTTCGTTCTTTGTCATTCACTCTTTGTCGTTCGTCACTCCGTTCTTTGTTTGTAAATGGTCAAGATTTGTACGAATCATTGTTGTCTTCTTGTTAAATGGCTATATGTTAAATAGCCTGTCTAAATGTAATAGTTATATTAAAATAAACTGTAACCCAAGTACGTAAATAAATATCTCAGCCTACATTAGTTTGGTAGAATTAATCTTTTGTTTACGTATGGTATTTTCCTGTATTTTTTTATTAGAAATGAATAGCGCTCTTAAAAATAAGACTGTTTACAATAGAAATAGTATACTAAAAATCAATATTTTCAAAGATATTGCGGATTATTTGAAGCCCCTTTGTGAGTCTCGTGAAAATGCCCCAAAAGTCCTACAAGTAGGTGAGTCTCACTAATATATTGTATGGCCATATGCACAAAATTATATCTCCGAAGCTTGTCCGTTTATGTTCATATATACCATAGTAAATCTGTTTGTATTTGATGTAAGTAATCTAATTATGTGGGTTTTTTACACTAGTGTTGTGAAAAATATTTTTTTTGTTACTTCGAAATATTTATAATAACAGACTACACAGTCAATTCTAATTCTTCTTACTTTTATCAAGTTGTGAAACGTAATTATTTATTAATTTAATTTAGAAAAAAACTAGTTTTACCTGTAGGAATATTTTCCTTTCACGCTTTTTTCGACATATTTTTAGAATCTCGCTAGTTATATTACAATCTAATGGTTTTTACAATTTTACGGTGACAAAAATATTTCTTACGTTTGTATACTTCGTTCAATCCAATTGGGAAAACCCAATTTTAAAAAATTGTAAAAATTGTTAGATTATAATATAACTAGCGAGATTCTAAAAATATGTCGAAAGATTCTTTGCTATATTATATTTATAAGAAAGAGGCGTGATTATATTATGTATGTATTATATTTATAATGAATAACGAAAAAAATTGTGTGTTAAATTATAAGCAGAATATTCAGGTCCACAGTCGTACGACATTTTACAATTTCACTAATCCAATGGTTTTTACAATTTTACAGTGACATAATATATGTAGTTTGGTAAAATCAATTACGGATATTTTAGGCATATGGTCTACTGCTTATGACTATTTTATGACTATTTTACGTTTAGGCAGAAAAATAATTTTTGTACTCGAAAATAAATCTTCCTTTATATGGGCCAGTTTGCATTGAGCGGAGATTGTTCCATACATCGTTGATTTTTTGCTTGGAGTATGACAACATTTTTTTTTGCCTATACGTCTTTATAATAAGAAGTAGATCATATACCCAAAATATCCGTAATTGATTATACCAAACCTCATATAATGTATAGCAAGGTTTAGACGTCATCTAATCGGCCACACATTCACATTTCACACATTTACGAAGTACGAACACATACAAATACAAACAAAGCATACGTTTTATTACTTAATAAATATGTAAGCAAATATAATAGACAGATTTGAGGAAAACATCGTCGGACAGTAATAGAGAATGCCAAGATAATTTGCAGTGGCACGACGATTATCGTTGTAGTTATTGCTTATAGGTATTGGGTAGTCGGGTAGGGTAGGGTAGCGGACATCGGGTAGGGTAGGGTAGGGTAAGGCACATTATTGACTCGTCCAATAAGCGTGCGATGGCCGGGTGCCTTTTGTCGGCTGCCGGCTGGACTTGTATTGAGAAGGACTTATTAAAGTTAGTACGAGATATTATATTTTAGCGATTTTTTATGTTATGATAAATATATTGAAAGTTTACGTTTTTGAAGTTATTCTTTAGCGGCATTGAGAGTGAAATTCCAAGGTGGCGTCACGACACGTATTACGACACAATTATTGATATAAGTTATATTTAAATATTCAATTTATTTCGACAAAATAACAATTATGGTATAATATCTAATAGCTAACTACTTAAAAAAATTAAAGCTACGAACCAAGACACAGATGGTGCTAGGTGTAAAAATTTAAAAAAAAATTATACTTTTTGTAGTGATTGGCTCCTTGATACTTTTTGTATGGATTGGATCCAAAAATACTCACATCGTGTCTAAACTCTAAAGAGTTTAGGCACGATGTGAGTATTTTTGGATTTTATATGATAAATGAATATTCACTTCTATCACGTGTACTCTGCACACTTTTTTAACTTTCATTCAATATATTTAGTAATGTACACTATAATAATTCTTAATTACAAATTTCATCATCCAACTGGACATAGGTTTAGTTGCAGAAAGTGCTAGTTCATTTTTGTCTAGTACAACTGTGAGTTCAAAGGTGTAAGTCACTTACTAACTATAACCAGATATCAACTTACCTACTATCGAATTAATTCTGTTGTAAATAATAATTACAATTTCTTAGCGTTCTTTAAGGTCTACGGCGCTCGTAGCACTTCGTAGAAGCGCTACGTCGTAGATGGTAGCTGTTAAAGTATAATTCTTTTAAAATAAAGTAAGGGTCAACTTTTACCGCGAAGATACACGGCATTTTTAAGATAGCTATTCGAAATTGAACTTTACTGATTACACAACAAGAGACACGTTTCATTGTAAGAGTTCGAATGTCAAGTTTCACCGCGCTGCATTGTGCAGTGTATCAGTATTACTGATGTCATATGAAACGTGTATGTGTAGTGAATAAAGTTCTTTTTTTAATAGCTATCTTAAAATGCAGCGTCGCGTATCTTCGCGGTGTGAACTGAACCTAAGGGCTTGTTTCAAACTTGTAACATATATTATTATGACAAATATGGTACTATCCCATTTAAACATACATGGCACAGATGGATTTCAGCGCAAATTTTTTATTCTTCAAGACATGTATTCTATATATTATGTAAGATAAAGTCATGTTAGTTACACTATTTATAACCCAAGAACGGCTTGGCCTGAAAATTGGTGGGGAGGTATCTTAAAACCAGGAGAAGGATATAGGATACTTTTGATTAGTTCCCGACGGACTCAAATCTCGAGAACGGCTGAACCGATTTGGCTAATTTTGGTCTTAAAATAATTGTGGAAGTTCAGGGGAGGTTTAAACAGTGAGAAATATTGAAAAAGGTGTAGGTGTAGGACGAGAACGTAGGTTGCATTGTAGGTGTAGTCATTTATTCATTTTCCAGTTAATATTTAAGACAGAACAATGTCTGTCGGGACAGCTAGTTTATTATATTTTAAGATATCCTTCTCCACATTTTGTCCAGAACTCTTTATGTGACATTCCGGCGCGTGATCAGTCCGGCGGCCATGTTGCCGGACACGAAATGAACAGGACACAAATATTTACCACTTCCACAATATTTTCCTTCATTATTACATGTTCTGTGAGATTGCTGTTTTGAAGTTTTATTGCGGCTTGTAATTAGAACTAACCACTTAAGGAAATTTCTAGTTCAGCCAATACGTATTTTATAATATACTAGCTATCCCGACACACGTTTTTCTTATTTATATTATCTATATAATGGAATAAATATTTAACTAATTAACGCTACCGACGGAACGAACATAATACATCACAGCTGGTAAGAACAATAAATATGGGAAAATTCAAATGTCGTTTTTATTATTTGCTCTGCATTTTTTCCAATATTTATCAGCATTTAAACCTTTCCTGGACTTCCACAATTATTTCGAAGTCAGAATTAGCCAAATCGGTCACGCTGTTTTCGATTTTTAGCGAGACATTGGAATTGCAATCTATTTTTATATATAAGAGAAGAAGATGAGGTCTTGTTCAGTCACAACTATGCGTCCTACTACTATATATAAATGTGAAAGTTTGTGAGGATGGATGGATGGATGTTCGTTTCTCTTTCATTGAAAAACTACTAAACCGATTTCGATGAAAGTGTATCTCTAGATTAAAACATTGGATACTTTTATCCCGAAAAAGTCCACTGTTCCTGTGAGATACTGTATTTACGCGGGCGGAGCCGCCGGGCAACAGCTAGTTCAACAATATTTGCCTACATAATAATATGTTGAGTTCATTGTAGTTTTAATAGTCTGAACTGTACGACGTGTTCTTAGTACTTAAGTTGGGCCAGATCACAGAATAAATAATAGTACCAGGTAGCCAGATATACGATTCATCGTTTAGCCTATATGATTTCTACAAATGTTTGTTTAATTAAATATTTTATTCATGGTTTGTTGTGTTTTGAGTGGTCTATACTATTTTACTATTTGTCCTTATAGTAGGTAATCATAATCATATCATAATCATTTATTTAGGAAATGTGGTTTACAATGGTGGTAGTTTACAAAGGTAGGTACTTTAGTCTATCTTATACTTTTTAACGAGACAATTTTGTATATTTATATAATCGATTTCTCGAAAACGGTTGAAAGTATTACCATATTATATACCAGTATAACCCTGAGAAACTGTGCCTTTTTAAGCTATATATGTTTTTACTGTCGTCGTGCAACAATACATCAATAATTTCGACCATGTCAGTGCGATTGGTAGTGCGATTGGTAGAATCCGGAATGTATTGGGCACGAATCCCGTTCAGATAAATATTTTTGTAATTATTTTATTATTTATTAGAAAACCGAGCAAAGCTGTGTTACCTATTGTACTTTATTTGGCCCAAATTTTTTTTTATAATTGCAGCCTCGGTCAATTTGGCACAGATTAAAACTGTAACAAGTAAAGGAGCCAATGATGCTGAATGTGTAGTAAACTCGAGCGTCGTGGAGGTAGAGAGAGAAAAAAAGGTTATGAAAGTTTTTTAAATGAGTGGTGCTATGAGCTAGTACGGCCTTTTAAACTTAGAAAAAAAGTCATAAAAAATAGCTTTCATAGGTATATTTATCATCAAACCAGTATTAATTGCCCGCTGCTTCTCCCGCGTGAAATTTGGTTTTTAACTTTCATCCCCTATTTTACCTCCTTGGAGGTTGAATTTTGAAAAATCCTTCCTTAGTGGATACCTACGTCATATGAGAAATACGTGTGCAAAATTTGAAGAGTTTGGCCTGTACGTTGATACATCAGTTAATCAGCTTTGCTTTTTATATAGATATTTTATATTGGACTCAGCTCAATAGCTGAGTCCAATATAAAATATCTAATTAGCTCAATTATTTAAATATGTATAGTGTTGTCTTTTTTTTAATTTAAAATAAGTCCTTAAGAGCTTACCCGACATTCAAGTCGTCACTTACGATGGGGGTTCTTTATGACCTAATTAACATCCTGGACTGACTGGACTAGACTGAGTAAATAGGGGATGAAAGTTTAAAACCTAATTTCCCGCGAGCGAAGCCCCTGTGACGTGTCCAGCAGTAGACACTTTGAGATGTGTCAATGTGAGGACACATTCTTCAGGGTTGATAGAAACGCCAAGTCGATTAAAGATCAGCAGTGTTATTCTCTAAGAACATCTTCAAATATCTCGACAGCTGAATCCGCGGCAAGTGTCAAATATCATATAAAAATTTGACACTCACCGCGGATTCAGCTGTCGAGATTTGAAAATGTTCTTACAGAATAGACAGGCTGATTTATTAATAACTAGGATGTTGCGCGCGACTTCGTACGCGCAAAAGACTGACATTTTCTTTTTTGGAACCACGCATTTTGCCGAAAAAAGTAGCCTATGTTCTTCCCCGTGATTTACTCTATATTTGTGCCAAATTTCATCAAAATCGGTCCTGTAGTTTCGGAGCCTATTCGATGCAAACAAACAAACCTTTCCTGTTTATTTTATTAGTATAGATAAAAAATATAAACAGAAACAGTTGCGCAAATACACAAAATGATGATGTACGAAGTTATAAACCTTATACTACTATTGTAAATGTGAAAGTGTGTGGACGGATGGATGACGGATGGATTGATTGATGGAAAGATGGATGTATGGATGTTTGTTAGTCTTTCACACAAAAACTTACTGAATGGATTTTGATGAAATTTGTTATGGAACTAGTTTGAGCTCTGGATTAACACTTAAGCTACTTCTTATACAGAAAAGTTATATGTAATTCCCGTGGGATACTTGTATTTAAGCAAAAGCTAGTAAATAAAATAAAGACAATTACCTACTACACTGCAATCCTCTGGTGTTGCCACTTGCGTTTCAGGTCCTCAAAATCCCCAACCCCCTAGGTCCAGTAATCTCACTCGCTTATTTCACGCCGGTTTCCTATAAAGCCGTGTTATTTATCCAGTCAAGCGTAATTCAGGAAATTACTTTTTGAACTTACTTGAATAAAATATCATAACGGAAGCGGCTAGCTTGATGTTATGTAACGAATAGCGCTTATATAAAAAGTCCTTTGATGTGTATTTTGCGGGATTTTCATGTATTTATTATGAAGGCAAACATTTCAGGCGGCGGGGGATTTCAGCAACAAAGCGAATATTGGAGAGTCGCCACAAAGCCGCCGACGACGGTCGAAACTTGTAGGTAGGTGACGGGGTGCGTCGATAGAATGAAAATAAAATATTGCGACTAGCGATATTCTCTAAAGAATAATTTATGTGTGATTTTTCTCGTAAATACGCATAGTTTTTATAGGTACAATATTTTTTACTTAATTCAGTACGTTGAAATAGATTTGAATCAAAAGGCTATCGAGTCTGGGTTTTCCGAAGAATATTTGAGGCCAATCTCGCTATTGTTTATCTTTTAAAATCAAGTTCAAATCTGCTTTGGTTATGATTCAATTCGGTTCGATTCCGGTGCGGTTGAACATATTTCAGTATCGCACTATCCTTCCAATCGTAAATAAATTTTACTTTTATTTTATTTTACAAGTCATTTTTAACTCATATTCTCATTTATCACAACAAAACAAGAAACATTTCATAAACGTGCGAGAAAAAGTAGCATCGCATCAAGTTTTTGTTTTGACAGTGTTTACGCTTTGGTTGTGATGCCGTTGCGTTATATCTGTCAAAACGTTAGCGCGATATCGAATTATTCAAAAAGTAGAGTAACGTTCACTGTTTGTTTACGATTCAACTGAAACAACTTAGCGCGATTATGACAATCGCGCTAAGTTGTTTCAGTAATGCTGGAAAAAATACGGTCGAGCAGGAAAAAAATAGCCTTTTTACGAAGCGAAATACAAACTAATACGCTTAGTCTTACTTTACCTAATAGATAAGATAAGATTTAAAGAATTTAGTCTGAAAAAGACATACATATCTGTAGATCCTGGCTTCACAGAAGTTGCAGTGGTAGGTGTGTGTGGTCGGTCAATTATCCGATTTACTATCTAATATTTTATGGACGCCAAAAATTTAAATTCTATCGACACTATCCCCGCCCTACAGCTGAGTCAGCGCGGCCGAGTGGCTGCAGGTACATACGTAGGTAATTGTAAGTACATTTTTCTTTGAGGTTACTCTATTAAATGCTCAGAGTCAAATAGCACGCAATGGGTTCAACCACAAAGGTGTAGGGGCCTTAATTGTGGCTCAAATTATGAATTTGATACAAAGGGGATGGTAATATTGCGACCCCATTTGTGGCTGAACTTCTGGATCTCATTAAAACTAATGGACGTTTGGGCTCATACCTAAATACGGCTTTGTATTTTAATATAGGATATAAAATAGTTTGATATAAAAATGAGTATATTTTTTATTGATTTTGATAGGTTGTTTTTAAAGGAGCTCAAATGTCGTGAATATAGCATCAGTTCACACTGAGATGCAACGCGCTGCACACTTTTTAAGGTAGCTATTTAAAATTGAACTTTATTTACTACATAAAGAGATACAGGTTTCATGTGCAGTGTAAGATTGATGTCATATGAAACGTGTATCTTGTAGTGTAGTGAATACGGTTCAATTTTGAATAGCTATCTTGAAAATGTAGCGCCGCGTCGCGTCGCGTATCGCGCTGCGTAACGATCGCAGTGTGAACTGACCCTAAGGACCTGTTTCACAATCTAAATACATAAAATGTAAACCCGACTGACTCATATATCAACGCACAGCCGAAACTACTGAACGGATTTTACTAAAATTTGGCATAAAGATAGTTGTAATGACGTAGGCGTCCGCTAAGAAAGGATTTTTAAAAATTCGCCCCCCTTAGGTGTGAAAAATGGGGTTAAATTTCAATTCAATTTCAATTTATTTATTTACCAAGCCATAACATTAATACATAGTTTACAATAATAATATAATTTAGTGTCGCATGCAATGTTACATAAACCATTAAAGCGTACATGATAATCCTCGTTGAGTACTGTTATTTAATTACAAATTAGCAGTGGACCCCAAACTAGGCATAGCCTGTATCTTGGAGGTCCGGGTTTTACATTTCTATAAGTTTTACTTTGGTTTAGAATTAGCGCGCTTGCGTACCTATTACATGAAATACTTACATTAATAAATCAGTGTGAAAACAAATTAAGGATGCAATATAATGTCAGCTACAGTTAGTTAATTTAGGTATTAAATTAATTATTTCGATTGAATGAATGAATCTCCATTGGAGGTCAAGTCAGGTCAGAACAAATAACACAAATAATTATGAAACTTTAACAAAATTCTTAAAAGTAAATAACAGATTACGTCAATTATAAATTAGATTTAGGATTATGTCAAACCGAGCAAGATTTTAAAAATAAAATATTATGTACATTACAAGATGCCATATTTGGTCAATTCTCATATTTGCGTTGCGTTCAAAGGTAAGTCAGAGCAAAATTAAAATAAAAGTTTGGAAGGGATAGATGTTAGGGGGATAATGAAATTTTAATTTTTGTCGTGTGTGTATGTATGTGTGTATTGAATTGTGTGTGTATGTGTATGTATGTGTGTGTTGATTTATTATATTAAATGATTTGGTTTTCTCCTCTTAGTGTTACTAACATCTACAAGAAGTTCAGTCTCTGCGTAACTTTTTGATTTAAGCCACCTTTTTGTCTCAGAAGGGGAGGTATTTTTTTGAGGCTGCTCCTTAGTAGTCTTTCGATCTCTTGCTACAGACCAGCTAACAAAAGCGTGCACATAAGGAGGTAACCGCGACGCGAAAATCGTTCGTGTTTCCGGTAAAACTACGTCCGAGTGCCATGTACGTTCAGGTCTTTGGTATTTTGTGATCGTTCTTAGAATAAATAGTTGTCTTACGCTAAGCACGTTAAACTCCCTTAGTAATTCTGCAGTTGGGTAACGACGCGGCTTTCCAAGTGCGACTTTGATTACGGCGCGCTGGGCTCGTTCTAGTAAGATCATGTGCGACTTGGCTGCACCGCCCCAAACTCCGATGCAGTACTGCAACAGAGATTGGCACAGCGCGCTGTAAACAAGTTTTTTCACGTGTAGGCTAGCAACTGGTCTTAGGGATTTCATGAGATATAATATTTTACGAACTTTCTTGGCCACAGTTGCTATGTGGGGCATAAATGTGAGTTTCTCGTCCACCTCGATGCCTAGATATTTAACTGACGTTACGCGGCTTATGCGTTCGCAGGCACATCCTTTCAGGAGGGGGAAAGACAAAGTTGAGCAGTTTTCCCTGTGTAAATTTATAAAACTGTCTTTAGGCTTCGTAGCTCCAGTTATGTGAAAACATATAATGTTTGATTTAGCGGTGTTAAGGGTGAGGAGGTTTTGGTTGAGCCACTTATAGATTCTCGCAATACCCTTTTCTGCAGTGTTGATAGTGCTTCTCCAACATGTTCCTCGGAAAATTGCTACCGTGTCATCTGCGAAGCAAATAATTTCTACGTTTGGGATGTTTAGTTCCAGGATTCCGTTCATGTAGAGGGTAAACAGGGTTGGAGAGAGGACGCTACCTTGAGGGACGCCGATTGTGATTTTTTGTTCCTCACTCAAGTAATTTCCTATTTTCAGCCTTTGCCGTCTATCGCTGAGGTAGCTTCTGAACCAGGAGAGGGCGTTACCTCGTACGCCAAAGCCTTCTAGTTTACGTAGTAGCAGTGGAATAGAAACTGTATCGAAGGCTTTTGCTAGGTCGAGAAATACTCCAATGCTCCTGTTCCCTTGATCTAGGATTCCTGCAACAGTGGACGTCAACAGCCCTACAGCGTCCTCCGTACTACAACCCTGTCTGAAACCAAATTGACGGTCCGATATTAACTTATGACTTTCCAGAAAATTTACAAGCCTCTTGTTTACAACCTTTTCTAGTATTTTGGAGAGTATAGGTAAGAGCGAGATTGGGCGGTAGTTTTCAATTTTATCTTTTGGTCCTGATTTATAAATCGGACGCACTATGGCAGTTTTCCAGCAGTCGGGGAAGGTTCCAGTTTCTATACTAAGGTTACATATGTGTGTCAGTGGTACTAAGATAGTTGGTTTGATATACCTCAGCAAGAAAGGTGAGAACGAATCCATACCAGGGGCGCTCTCCAGTTTTAAACCGGTTAGAAGACTGTCAATTTCTGCTGAATCTACCGGGTTCAGGAAGATTGAGTCTGAGGTGAGTACGTCTACTTTTACATTTTTGCAAAGCGATTCCTCACTTTCAGATATTCTTTTTAATATATTAGACGCCAGCTTAGGAGCTGCTTGCGCATAATATGTGTTATATGAATTGACTGCTTGTTGAGGGTAGGTATGATTCTTCAGAAGTTCTTGGGTGTCCGGTTTAGCGTGGGGAATGTCGCAGACTTCTTTTATTGCGTTCCATAATTTCTTCGGGTCCCGGTGGTTCTGAGTAAGTATTTTATTCTCATAGTTCGACTTAAGTTTGCGTATTAACATACATATGATTGCAGAAGTTGCGATACCTAGTGTACGTTTTTTTTACCATTTCATTATTCAGGTTTTTTTTAACTTTTAGATGCAGGAGGTCTCTATGCCGCATGCAACGCAAAAGTCCCGGTGTTATCCATGGCTTTAAATTATGTTTCCTTCTGCTAATCCTTACCTCCGTGGTGAATCTGTCTACTAGGGTTGCAAGTGTGTTATTAAGGGACACTGTTGCGTCATTCACATTAGTAGCATTTAGGATATTACTCCAGTCATTTGTCTTCAGATTGTCAAGAATTCTATCATAGTCAGTTTTCAGCTTTGTTCTCGTCAATAACTTATTTGGTTTTTTAATTTCTTTTAAGCTAATACCAGCCATGGTCAAGTTGTGGTCAGTTAAAGTGCAGTTACATACAACACCCAAAGCCTTTTCGCACGATTTTATAAAAATGTGGTCTAGGCATGAATGTAAACGAGTCGGCAAGGTGATAGCAGGGAGGAAGCCATATTCAGTCATCGTATTCAAATAGGAATCAACACTATCTGATGTTTCTTCTAGTAGGTTGATGTTTATATCTCCTACGATTACTGTGGTTATAACCTCTTTGTTAGATTCAAGTATTTGATCTAGTGACGTTAAAAAGTTATGGGTATTAGTAGTCGACGGCGATCGGTAGACGCCTATAATGTTTATGCGCTCTTCGATGTTGACAGTGAGACAATTTGCATTGTCCAATGTTGGCTCCTGTGCCCTAGCAGACCAGCAATCTCTTACATAAATAGCTACTCCACCACATTTGTTCGTGACATTTTTTGTGTGAAAGGCAGAGTAGCCAGGAATAGTGGGGATATATGGGTCTGGAGAGTTAAACCAGCATTCCGTAAACACTAAGACGTCGAAACTGATATCGAGCCGCCTTAGAGTGACATAGAGTTGACCTGTAGCGGCTTTGTGCCCTAGACTTCTCACGTTGCACGATAGAAATTTAAAATTAAAGTTTGTCAGTGCTGTTCCACAGTCCTCGGGTTTGGTGACATAGCAACAGTTAATAGAAAGAGTATCATCGATATCATTAAATAAATCTGAATTATCCATATTCTAGGGCGTAAAATAAAAAAGTTTTTAAATAGAAGTATAATTTTGTTTGGTGGAACAGCTCAAGCAGTTTTATGGGCGATCGAATTAAACTACAGGTTATTTTTAATAATTGAACGGTCAATAATATTATGTATCTGTAACGCTGTGTATATAAATATACTATAGTTATTGTTGTTACTGGATTATAACTGTTGTCTGTGTTGGTAGTTGGTTCGGTTCGTACAAGGTATAAATAATAATAATTATTATTTTCAATGTAAAACGTGGCTATAGTAGACATTAGTTGTATAGTATTAGATTTCAGTTTTAATAGTCGGAAAATAATAGTGACTTTCGTAAAATATGTGTTTAGAAGCATTGTATAGTTGTCAGTAAAAGTAAATGTATAATATGAATTATTGCAGTGGATTATGTGTGGTAGAATCCTTGTCAGTTGTTTTTTGTTAGGAGACAAAGTTATTTTGTGTAGGCTATATAAGGAATAGGTTGGTAATTTATCAATTTCTTGTTGCAGGGACAAGTTTTTGTTGTAGTTATGAATAACAATTACATTTAAATACAGTTCACAATATAATGGACGAAGAAAGTTATTTGCCTTGAATAATTCTAAAGTTAATACAGAATAATACAATTTAAGGAGTCGTTTCCTTTGGGTTCGAGGTGTGTTTTCGAATATGTTCAAGATCCACCGCGCTATTAATTGTGATAGCGGGATATCCTTCTCCTCTGCGTACAAGTATTCTTCCATTGTTAACCCAGCAGAAACGAAATCCATTTTCTCTAGTGCGAGTTCTAGCGTCGCGAAATAAGATACGATTCTGCATCGTGAGGTGTTCATTTATGAAAATTTTTCTATTGGGTCCCGGTACGTCTACGTCATTGGAAGATAATGTGCGGCGAGTCTTGGCACCTTTGATCAGTTCATCCCTCTTACTTTTGCGTATTAATCTGACAATGACGGGTCTAGGTGGGGTGGTGTTGATCGCTTGATGCTGTGAACTTACGTTAGACTTAGACTTTTGCGGTCCAACACGAGCAGCCCAGTCGATGTCTGTATCCTGCAAGTTCACGCCTATCTTTGCTGCTATTACCATAGTAATATGTGACAAATTTTCGTTGTGGTTTTCTTGTAACCCTAAAATTTCAATCTCGTTTTTCATCGCGCTTTGAGATTGTTGTGCGAGTTGTTCCTCAAGTCTAACAATTTTTGCTTGTAATGTCGGTATAATTAAAACTTGCTCTTCTACGTCTTTAATTCTGCGGTCAAAGCTGTCTATTTTTTCTAGGCATTTTGCTAGTCCATCCGATAGACAGGACTTGAAATCGTGCATTTCTTGGCGAAAAATACGGAGTTCATTTAATATGTTCGTTTCAGTATCGATAGGGTTTAATTCAGCGGCGATCGGGGAACTCAAGGCGGCGCGTTTGCTGGCTCGTGATGCATTTGTAGTTGAGTTCGCGCTGTAGGGCGATGCGCACGCGCCCGCGACAGCTACGCTCGGTTCCGCGCCCGTCTGTGGCTTGTTGACGGTAGATAAGTTGCGGCAGCCTGTACATAACCAATTCTCTTGGTGCTTCGGGTCTCTTTCTAATCTTTGTATGGAAACCGAACTCCACGCGGACGACGGCGCGGGCAAAAGCTAGTCTTCTAATAAGTGTTATTCGAAATAGCTTATTCGGAAGTTTTTTTGCTGCTCACTCTATATCGAGTGACAACTACTGAACGGATTTTACTAAAATTTGGCATAAAGATAGTTGTAATGACGTAGGCATCCGCTAAGAAAGGATTTTTAAAAATTCGCCCCCCTTAGGTGTGAAAAATGGGGTTAAATCTTTGTATGGAAACCGAACTCCACGCGGACGACGGCGCGGGCAAAAGCTAGTCTTCTAATAAGTGTTATTCGAAATAGCTTATTCGGAAGTTTTTTTGCTGCTCACTCTATATCGAGTGACAGAGACAACAACCAACAACGAACTGCGAACAAGCTATCTGACTTATCTGTAGATTGTAAAATTTGACGACCTCCGTGGCTCAGTGGTGAGCGCAGTGGCGCTTTAGCCGGAGGTCGCGGGTTCGAATCACGCCAGGGAACAAAAAAGTTTTCTGTGTTCCTGATGGATGTGTATTAAATATGTGTATAATATAATAAAAATTTTAAATATAAGTATAGTAGAAAAAGTATTAAATATATTTCCGTTGTCTGGTACCCGTAACACAAGTTCTTCGGATACTTACCACGGGGCCAGACTGACGTGGTGTGAAGCGTCCATAGATATTATTATTTATAAAACCGGCCCAAGTCCACTGATCCTAGCTATGTTTATACAAGCCTTTCAGAATTTTTACGACAAACATTCTCACAATAAAAGTGCCATAACTGAGACAACCTCAACATAAATATTTATAATACGTCAGCTGTTAGCTATTATGTTCTGATTGAATTCTGATTTCATGATTATTATATTTATAGGCACACAGTTCACTAAATAGATAAGTGGAGTACATAATACTGTGTACGATTTTACTTTGGGTATTCACCAAGAGAAGAATCTTATACTATAACGAGACAAACTTGTATATGTTACCGGCCAAACCCGATTTCAGGACAAACTAGTTTTGCCTAGGCTAAACTGGTTCTTCCTATACGCGATAGGATTAACTAGTATATCCTAGTCCAAACTAATTTGTCCTAAGCCCGATAGGACAAACCAGTTTAGCCTAGGCCAAACTAGTTGATCCTGATATTAATACGCACACTCTAGGACAAATAACTATAGGAATAACGTTTAGGACTGCAGCTACGAAACATTCAGTTGGATCAGGCTAAGGTTTCGTGAGATGCAGCTGCATCAAAAACTGTTCCACAAACAGATGCAAGTGCAAGAAGGCAATGATACTCTGCAATTCTAAGTGCCACCAAAGCACACCATGTAAAAATAAATAACAATTTTAATTATTGAGATATGATTATTGCTTTTATTTAAAAAACACTTATTATTTGTTATTGTTTGTATAACCAATAAATATCCATAGCTTTTAACGACGAATAATTATCGTTTTAATAACTTTTTTTTTCCAATTACGGAGTATTTTATAATATATTTAGACTTTTTAGATATACCATAATGTTTAGACTAGGCCGTACTAGTTTATCCTGGAGTGTGCGTATTAATATCAGGATCAACTAGTTTGGCCTAGACTAAACTGGTTTATCCTATCGGGCTTAGGACAAATTAGTTTGGACTAGGATATACTAGTTAATCCTATCGCGTATAGGAAGAACCAGTTTAGCCTAGGCAAAACTAGTTTGTCCTAAAATCGGGTTTGGCCGGTAACATATATATAAGTAATCGGTTACTCGAAAACGGTTGCAAGTATTACAATGAAATTTAGTATGCTGGGAGAATCTCAGAATCAGAGAAATCAGGGAGAAAATCGATCTAGCTTAGTAACTAGTTCTTATCCCAGAGAAAATGCGCATTTTTAAGCTATAGATTATGTTTTTCTTTCGTCGTGCAACATCAGTCCGATTGGCAGTTTGGTATGCGTGTGTATGATTTTTATTTTGTTCGAAAATTCGGAATGTGGTCAGAATCCCGGTCGGATAAATATTATTGTGATTATTTCAATATTTTTTTAATGTATCAAAACTCCGAGCAAAGCTCGATCATGTACCCAGGTACTTCAAATTATTATGAGAGCACTCTAACTACTAATATATTAAATTCTCTGATAGAACCTACAGTAACGTTAGTATACACATTATAAAAAATACTACACATTTAGTTCAGGAGCCCACAAACGAAAAGTCACTCTTAAATACCAGTCATAAAAATGATATCGATTTAACAAGCGATTACTGCTCGAGAGCTCCCCACGCTCCAATCAAACGGACAAGTGTGGTATCGCCATCTGGCGGTATAAGCTCACTACTATTGGTTGAAAATTGAACTCTACGCCGTTTTAATAAGGTGCACGCTGTGGTGGTGATAAGTATGAAGTCAGGGCTTTACTGCGGGTGGGCTACCAGCTGGGATGACACTGTTTGGGATGATAAAATGACGCTTTTGATACACTTGCATGAAAAATACTGAGCAATAGAGTTTTTTTCTTTTGTATTTAAAATCTAGTATACTTTATCTACGGCGAAAATAAGAAAATTTTGTCAGTGTGACATAAAATAATTTACTCAACATTCATTCATAGCTCTTATAAAAATTGTAAGTAAATAAAAGCTTATAAATAATTAGTTAACGTCCGTTAGCTTACCATTACACAGTTTTTTGTTCCAAAATAAAGAAAAATTTAATAAAAATAAAACTTAAGTTCTAACATCGAAAACTATTAAAATACTTTGAAAACGTATACTAACGGTTTCTTTATAAAAATGGTATCAACAAAAAATTTCAATGACATTCGTAGTTCATTCGAGGGTTAAAACTTATAAATAGCTAAGCCCAGCATCATTTTACCGCCCCCATAACTCGTGTGTTTGGCAATAATCAAATTTATTAAACACTTGCGCTGACTGTTCGTGTGATCGGATTATGTAAAGCCGTAGTTTGGGACGCGGGCTCTTTGTCTATTTCGCTGTCAGTAATATTAATACGGATGGTCAAGTGTTTTATATTTATAAGTCAGATTTATTTTGGCTCTTTGTCTATTCCACTGTTGTTTATTGGAACTTAAAATATTACTAACATTAAAAAAGTTGGTCAAATAAGTGTTTTGTAACTTAAACAGTCAGAATGCTTATAGATAACAAGATGTTGCCCACGACTTCGTGCGCGCAAAAGGAAATCACGCAGGAACCGTACCTTTTGCCTCAATAAAAATAGTCTTTGCTCTACGCCGTTGTTCTACTTATATCTGTGCCGAATGTCATCAAAATAGACCCAGTGGTTTCGGAGCCTTTTCAATGCAGACAAACAAACAAATATTTCCTCTTTATAAACTTACTAGAGATAATATTTTTTGTGACTTTATAGTCAATAAAGAAATATTATTAAGAATAAAAAAGAAAATAAAATAAACAAGGAGAAAAGTAATAAAGAACACAAGAAAATATTAAGAGGAATACTAGAACTATAAAATATTAATTGATAATAGTTAAACGGGACCAACTTCTAAGCCACTTTGGAGGCCGATTACCCAAAAAAAGATAGGTACACTTTATATCTATTTGATGAAACCTCACACAATGGGGTAGGAAAAATAAAAACATTTCATCCCCACTTCATATGTATGGAGATTGGAGAGCTAGAGCCACCCCTAAAATGTAAAATATTATTAAATTTATTTTCCGATGTCAAATATATTATGTATGCCCATAGATATATTATATCACTGTGTATGCCAATAATTTTGATTCAAGTAAGTCAGTCCGATTAGCAGTTTGGTATGTGTATGTAAAATTTTTGCTTTGTTTGAAAATTCGGAATGTGGTGGGTTCGAAGA
Source organism: Glaucopsyche alexis (assembly GCA_905404095.1). Taxonomy (NCBI): domain Eukaryota; kingdom Metazoa; phylum Arthropoda; class Insecta; order Lepidoptera; family Lycaenidae; genus Glaucopsyche; species Glaucopsyche alexis. Next base: position 4,807,909 of record FR990057.1, read on the forward strand.
TCGATCAAATAAATATTTTTATGTTTTTTATTTATTTATCAGAACTCCGAACAAAACTCGATTACCCAGGTACTTGCATATTAATGTAGATAAATACTAAATAATGCAAATTGGTGATAGGGAAGAGGGAACCCCCCACACTTTTAGCTTTAATTAAATAACTTTGAATTCAAATCCAGTCTCGAATAATCTCTCTAAATTTGATAATCACACGCCCACTGTGACCATAAATTATGGGATTACCGTGATCAATGGTGATCTATAGATCTATGGATGTGTGCAATTTGTTTTGGTTTTTGACATATGGCGCGATATTAGGATAATACTCGGTATAATCTCAACGATTCGAATTTATAGGTCCAGCATATTTCGACTAGATTTTCGTTATTAAAAACAAATGTTGCAAAATACTTATATAGGCATTGTAACAAGTATAAATGTATTAGAATAATAAGATAAATAAAAAATATTTAAATGTGAAAATTTGTGAGGTTGAATGGATGGATTCATGGATGTTTGTTACTCTTTCACGCAAAAATTAGTGAAGGTATTTCGATGAAATTTGGTATAGTAGTAGTTAAGGCTCTGGATTAAAACATATGCTAAAAAGTACGGTGTTCCCGTAGGATACTGTATTTACTCGGGCGGAGTGGCGGGCAAAAGCTAGATACAATGACACAAAGTAAAATGGTATCCAAAAATAAAATATTCTTACTCCTTCACTCATTCTTTTTTTTTCACACTTTCACATTTCACTTCACTTCACTACTGAACAAATGTGGTTGAAATTCCGTATAGTACCTAGTTAGTTTAGGCTCTGGGGGGCAATTCTGCTAAATAAAACCTGCTTTAATACAATTACAATCAAGTCCCGACGCGCTAAAACTCTCAAAAGGTGTTTTTATGATCGTTAAACAACGCGAAACGCGCTCTGATTAGTCGGAACGTCATAAAATCCATTCACAGTAACATGTCGTTACACTTTCAATCCAAACAAAGTAAAATGGAGTCTACTTTAAATACGAGAATTGAGGTTCTGGAATCTGGATAAACACATAAGCTACTTTTTATGCACGCAGCTACGCAGCAAAATGTTATTTTTGTGCTTACGAATTACGAAGTCGTGATCTGCATCTAGTTAATAAATCAAACTTCAATAAATTCAATGATCTCCAAATTACCTTTTGAAATAAAATATTTATGACTTCGAAATGACTGGTCATTTGTGTGGGAACAATTTTGACCCCATTTCGGTCATAATGATTACCACCACTGACCACACGCCGGGGTTTAGGGTTTATTTATAATGATTTAATAGATAATGCCCACAACTTCGTACGCACAAAAGGAAATTCCACGGAAACAGTACATTTTGCTGTGATAAAACGTAGCTTAGATTAGCATCCAGACCCTAAACTACTACCGTACCAAATTTATTAAAAATCGGTTCAGTAGAAATTCAGTGAAATGGTAATAACCATCCATACAATCTACGCAAACTTATTTTATTAGTTAGGATATTAGTAGGGGATTTAACATTATTAATTATGACTAGCTGTCCCGACACACGTTGTGTAGTTCTGTCTTAACTATGAACTGGAATTCTAAATATTGTAAATGTGAAAGTCTGTGAGGATGTATGTATGGATGGATGGATGTTTGTTCCTCTTTAACGCAAAAACTACTGAACTGATTTTGATGAAATTCGATATGGTAGTTTGGGCTCTGGACATCTGTGTTTATTCTGATAAATAATAGTACCTTCAGGTAACCTTGATTAAAGCATAGGCAACTTTTTATCCCGAAAAAGTACAGTGTTCCCGAGGGTTACTACATTTACGCGGGCGGAGACGCGGGCAACATCTAGTAAATAATAAATTAACTAAACAGGTAAACTGAACGCACCTGTAAACAAAATTACCTGTAAACTTTGATTAACCTGTTCTTCATATTTAATACATCTATGCCTGTAAATGTCAAATTGAACACAGTGAACAGTCAGTATAGGAAAAATGTTAGAAAGCTGATTGATCGAGTGTCTTGTTAGCTATAATTCATTATCATCACCTCGCTCTCTGCTTGACTATTCGAATATTCGGGGTTCTTCTTTTTCTTTTTAAAAATGGCTCCTAATTGAATCACCAATGTCAGAGTATGACGGTGACTCTGCCTTAAAAGTAAGTTTTATGAAAATACAAGGGTAAGGATTTACTAAGGATTAAATTCTTTTATTTTTGTTACACGTTGAAGCTTCTCAATCAGTGACAGATTGGGAAAGATGTAAATAAATTCTTATAATCGTAAGATGCAAATACATAAATCCTTTTATATTTCAAATTTAAAAATTGTAATACTTTTCTTACTTAATAATATTATAAATGTGAAAGTTTGTGAGGATGGATGTTTGTTCCTCTTCACGCAAAAACTACCGAACGGATTTCGATTAAATTTGGTATGGTAGTAGTTTAGGCTCTAGATTAAAACATAGGCTACTTTGTATCCCGGAAAAGTACAATATTCCTGCGGGATACCCGATACTTTATTTACACGGGCGGAGCCGCGACAAACTGCAGCTAGTATGAATTATTCTGGATGAATTTCAACCTCAGGGCGACCTCAAATCTTCTAAAAACTACAAGTAATTGGCATGTTAACTCAATAAAAAGCGAATAATTGCTGTAGCAAGGCCCACTTGTATTAAACAATGGGTTATTGGCGCTAAAACAGGGCGCACTTGGCCATCTGTCTGCTGATCACAGTACATGCACCCTATTTGTTTTAAAAGCCATTTTCTTTTCACGATGAAGTAGTTTCTTTAGGTTACAAGTTGATAATAACGTTTGTCTTTTGTGTTAGTGTGTTAATAAGAGTCTCAAATCAGCTCTTATAGTTATCAATAAAATATGTTCAAGTTAAAGAGAACTGTAGTATGTAGACAGGATTTCTGTCCGTCCGTCTTTCCGTCTGTTTTTCCGTCTACTTGTCCGTTTTTCCGTCTTTCCGCGTTTCCGACTTACCATATTTCCGACTTCCGTCAATACCGCTTGCATATCAGTCTTTCCATATTTCTGTCTGTCCGCCTTTCCTTATGTCTTTCCGTCATTTCGTCTGTTCGTCTTTCTGTCTGTTTTTCCGCGTTTCCGTTTTTCAGTATTCACATCTGTCCGTTTTACCGTCGATTCGTCTGTCCATCTCACCGTCGGGTCGTGTGTCCGTCGGAAATACGGTAAGACGGACTGACGAAAATACGGAAATACGAAAAGACGGACAGCCTCAAGAAAGAAAGGTTCTTTGGGTAATACAGAACCCTAACAAGGCGAAATTCTTGAATTATTTATATTAGAAACGCTTTAGAAAACTTTAGTATTTCCTGCCTTTTTTTTCAGTACCTACCTATCTTATACTTCAATTATTTAGCATAATATTATTATATTTTCGTGTCCAATAACCATCGAATGTATAAAAAAAACTTTTTTTTTTCATCGCTAACATGGAAACATTGTCAAATTTTCAAAAGTTAGTACACCATGTTCTTGTATTCACAGTGATGCAACTTTCACAGTGTTTCAAAAGTATGAATTCCTTATATTTTCATGATAAAGTAGACAACAATACGTATGACCTAAGAGTATCTTACCGAGTGACAGACAGAAGGGAAATGTTCATACACGGGACAGTGGACAAGCAGGCGCTTATTCGTTCTCGCTAATGTCTGAAGGGTCTTTATTGCCGTCGGTAATAGTTATTAGGGCGAAGGGATTAGTATCAATATAGGGCGGTTAACTTTAATCACTGTTTAGGGCTGGAGGGATGTTTGATGGTTTAAAAATTCTGATTACTTATTATTAATTGTTCGAGAAGAGTTGCGGATTATTAGGCCTAGAGACGTATGGCGAAAGAAAAGATTACAATAAAATACCAATTTATAAAATTTTTGTCTGTCCGTCTGTCTGTCTGTCTGTTTGTTCCGGCTAATCTCCGAAACGGCTGGACTTATGTACGCAATAACTAAAATAATAAACTTTTGAGCATATGACTAAGCTTATTATATCCATGGTCTCTTGACAAAACTGATTTCCTCAAATGTAGGTATATCACATTATAATATTTACATCAGCTAAAGTAAAATAAGAGATGGTCTTAGAATCATGCACGCATCCACTACACGCACGTATAAATATTATGAATAATGAATATTACCCATGTTCTTATAATCTAGACATATATTCTAGCATTTAAGCACTAGATTCACCCTCGAAAACATTTCTAAGACTGTTATTATTCTGTTTGTGCGATAGAGCATTCTTGAACGTTTAGGCTATTAACAATAGCAATAAATGTTTCATATATTTCATTTGTATCCAAGTAATAACAAAATTATTGAAACTAAAGTCGTAAAAGCAAACATTTTATTGCCTTGTATCTTTTACGATTATCTTGTAATATTATTCGTAATTTATTAAACTCTCGTTTTGTTCACAGCAACGCCATCTGTTATCATTTATTGTAATACTGCGGCTTTTCATAAAGGCGCCATCTCTACACAATCATGATAAGTATAATGATAAGCGCCATCTATGATATTAATTAGTAAACTTAAAGTTTAGTTAGTTGTAGATACTGTTTTAGTTTTTAATCTAAATAATAGATGTCTCTGATTAGCATAAATGTTAACTTTTATGTTATTAATAATAATTAAGTACAATCATACAACATTTTTATTAATCACAGACTAAGTAGCCCCTCGATTAACTTTTTATCATGTTTTTATCTATTCCCTATATAAAATTCATTAAATAAAGGTTCTCTTTACCGACATAGATGTAGGTACAATATTCACAAAAAAATGTGATGGATTCAAGTTTCAAAGGGCCCGCAGTGCTGCAGGTGTCATTTCAAAGCTACCGATTACTATAGAATGAGATGAAACTTTGAAGCGAGCAAATAAAGAAATAAAAAAAATAATATTGTAGGTATAATGGTACAAGTTTATGCCATATTGACTGACGTTTGCCTGCGGCTTTTACCTGTTGTGTTTGTGTCATAGGTAAACCATATAAATTAAAAGCCTCATTTTTAACGAGACAATTCAAGAAACCTTAAATTAGGTACCGTTAAGGTACCGTCCATTAATCACGTGATGTTTTTAACAACTTTCTAGACCCTTCCCCTCCCCCTGGTGATACGTGGAGAGGTTTTATACTACCCCCCCCCCCCCCTCCCCCACCTAAGATCACGTATATTTTTTTTACATAGTAAGCAAATCATGTTTGAAGAAAAACTTTAACTTAAAGCAATCGAATAATTTAAGCAATTAAAAACTATACGAGTCATTTGTTTTGTAAGTATTGATGTTTCTATATTCTGAGGTATTTAAACAACACTACGAATCTATTAGGTTGGGGAAAAAGTTTCTTCGCATTTTATATAAAAATTCAAAAGGTTTTTTTATAAAGTTTATTTACAAGTGACTAAAGTATATAGGTGCCATTTTGTTCGATAACTTTTTGCCATCTTGTTGGTAGATACATAATCCATTGCTATAAAATTTTTGGGGCTTCTGATGAAAAAACTGCGACAAGTGGTTTTGGCAGTCCTCTTGTGATGTCAACCTGACACTGCCTAAGGAATTCTGCAGCGACCGAAACAGGTGGAAATCTGAAGGTGCAAGGTCAGGACTATACGGCGGATGCATTAACATCTCCCAGCCAAACTCCCGTAGTTTTTTCTGAGTGGCTAAAGATGTGTGAGGTCTAGCGTTATCATGGTGAAAAACCACACCCCTTCTGTTGATTAATTCCGGCCGCTTTCTCTCAACTTCTTGCTTTAATCTCATCAGTTGTTCGCAGTACAGTTCAGAATTGATGGTCCTGCCTGGCGGTAACAGCTCATAATTAATAATGCCCTTCCAATCCCACCACACACACAGCATCACCTTGTTGCGAGTTAACCCGGGTTTCGCCACAGTCTGTGAAGCCTGACCGGCCTTTGACCACGATCTTTTTCGCACGTTCTTGTCGTACGTGATCCACTTTTCATCACCAGTTATCAGCTTCTTCAAAAATGGTTCGGTTTCATTACGTCGTAATAAAGAATCACAAATGAGTACACGGTTCATTAGGTTTCTTTCAGTGAGCTCATGAGGCAGCCAAATATCGAGCTTTTTTGTGTACCCAGCTTTTTTCAAATGCGCCAAAACCGTTTTGTGGTCAATCCCCAGTTCTTCAGCTACATCGTAACTACTAATATGCCGATCTTGCTCCACTTTTTCAGAAATGGCAACAGTTTTGTCCGTAACAGGGCGACCAGAGCGACGTGCATCTTTGATATCAAAATTTCCGGATTGAAAACGCTTAAACCAAATTTGCGCTACTCTCACAGATACTGCATTAGATCCATAAACATCACAAATTTTTTTCGCGGCTTGTGTTGCATTTTTACCTTTTTTGTAATAAAATTTTAAAATGTATCGAAATTCTTCATAAGAATCACTCATTTTAACAATAAGAAAAACAAATGAAAATCTCAAATTTACCTAATTTGAATTTGGAATTGTCTTCTGTAAAATTAAAACTTTTTAATGACACCAAAATCAGCCAGATACAATTGGTATAGCCCAAGATATTTTATGACAAGTTCATACATACTATAATGCGAAAAGACTTTTTCCCCAACCTATTACAACCGATAATAATTTAGGTATGCATAGACTAGATTTTCAAATTAATACACGTGATGTCTCCTTATACCCCGTCCTCCCCTTGGTGATACTTGGTGATTTTTTTCGGACAACCCCCCCCTTTAGGCATCACGTAATTAATGGACGACCCCTAAGGGGGGAGGGAGGTCTTCGAAATACTACGCTCTCCTGAGCGTACCTGGGACTCCTGTGACCAGCGGGCCTATTCGCTATCGTACATTTTGTGAGTTAATCACTGAGTTAATAACGAAACGGAGGAGTGAGTAACGGAAAGTGTCACTTTTGTATTCACTATGCACAAGTTATCAACTGAGTTGGTACGGTTTTTAACCAAATCTTAGTTGATAACTTTTAGGGAAGAGGCATGCATTTTGCCATAAATTTTTTATCGAAAGTTCTTAACTATCAATAAATATGTATTCACTAAAGCAAAATGACAGTTCATAATTACGAACTCAATGAAGTGACTAACCCATTTTAACAACTGCTAAAGAGTAGTTGTTTTCGTGCGTTGATAATAAAATTTGAAGATTTTAATTGAAATTACAGCGTGGCAAATAAATCGTGAAATTAATAGGGGCGCCAGCATCGTTCGGATGGTCACCTCACCTCATTTCCTATATATTATATAACTATAAAATATACTTTGATTAAATTCAGTTTTGAAAAATAATTCATCCATTAATTAATTTAATGAGTTTGCATATAGGTAGGTACATTTTTTATTATGTCCAAATTTAACTAGCCATAAACATAATAACAAATAGTAGCATTAAAGCTCGCATTTGTATCTTTGTTTACGTTGCTTAGGTCAAATTGCATCTAAGCGGATTTCATAAAATAGTTTTTTTAGGAATAAATAAAAGCAGTATATTTATTTTGTTTATTTAATCAGAGTCAAAAACACCCTCATCCAAATATTCTATATCAGAAAACCAAGTTATAGCTTGGCTTGAGCCCTCCCCAAAAGTCTAGCTCGAGCCCTCCTCTATAGCCTGGATCGAGCCCTCCCCAAAAGTCTGGCTGTTATTAGAATCACTGTCACTAATGCTGCAGCTGTCGTCTCGGAGGTTTACGACTATTCTGTCTATGTCATCATATAATGATTAATGTGTGTCCTCTATTAACATATCCGTCTTCTATTTTTATCACATGCTGGCATGCTTTTCTCCAGTCCTCAGCAGATACATCTTCTTCAAACACACACCTTGAAAAATAAAACACATATTTAAAACAAATATTTTTTTTAATATACTAATCCATAAGTAAAGTACATAATTCACAAATAAAGTTAGTACTTTGTAGTACCTACCATGATATCAACTGATCCCACATTGCGTGAGGCGATTTTTTGTTTTGCTATGCCCCAGATCAACTCAATAGGGTTAAAGTCACAGTGGTAAGGTGGGAACCACCTAACAGTTTATCGATCTCGTAGATAGTCTCGGGCTTGTGTTAACAAGCATTACCAGATTTGGCTTTTTCGCTGTTTCGTTAAACATTATTTTGATTTTCACCAACCACTGCTGTAGGAGCTTTATTTAGTAAAACAGAATGGTAAGGAGCATTATCCATTACAATCATCAATATGGCTCTGACAAATTGGGAATTAATCTTTCCCTAACCCACTTTGTAAAATTATTTTTATTCATTTCTGAATGATAATCCTCATTTTTATTTTTTCCACAAAAAAATTAGCAATGAATTTGGTACAAAACCTTTATCAGAGCCTGCATGTATAATTATTATATATCTGAAAAAAAAAATAGAAATAGGTAATCATGAAAAAAAATTGAAATAGGTAATCAAAGATCAAAATAAATATAAAATAAAAATAGAAAAATCAAAATAAATCCATGGGGTCCTAGCGCTATAAGGCTTTTTAAGGAAATAGGAAAAAGGTTAGTCGACATCACAGGAGACCGAAGAGCTGGCGGCTCGGTTCACCTCGGACAAAGAATTAGTCTAGCTATTCAAACGGGGAACGCTGCCAGTATCTTGGGAACCTTGCCTAAAGGGACTCCTTTTAATAATATATTTTAGCCATTACATTATATTTTTAAGGTTTTTAGTTTTAGGTTCTTTGTTCTAGTTTAAATATATTTTTTATTCTATTGTATATTATTATGTATGTTGAATAAATAAAGAGAATATATTATATTAAACAATAATTAGGTTTAATGCTTGAACATTAAATAAATACATTAAGAAAGTGGAAGTTTATTAAAAATAATTAAATTAATTCAGTTAGGACTACATACCTTTTGCCTTTTGAAATATTTTCTTTTATTCCACTGGGCACTGACTTCCAAAGATCGCCAGCACTTTTTTAATTTATATGATGTATGAACATAACTCTCATCAAAATAAAATATAAATAATATTCTTCTTCAGCTCCTCTGGCAAGTTTCTGTTTTTAATATCTTTTTCCAGGTAGACTTCACTGGTTTTTCTATGAAAGCCGTTCTATCGTTTTGGCATTTTTTGTATCTAAAACCTAGGGATATTAAAACCTTCTGTAAATGTTCACGGCAGTAGTAAATCGCTGTAAGTGCGATTTAGGTACTACAGAAATTGTAAGTACCTCATAACATCGATGTAATTAACTTAACAAAAACATTTACATTGTTGACTTTACCGCTGAATAATTTTCCTCTAACCTATTTTTGGTTTCACGTAGGTAAAGGTAAAGATGGCTCACACTCTAATAATGGTATATGCTGCAGAAAGTTAGGAAATATTAATTTATTTTGAAAAAGTTGAGAGGAAAAACTTATAATTCGAAATATTTATGTAGGTACTCGTCTCATTGACTTGACAAACAATAGTTGATAACTTAGTCCACAGACAACAAAATAAATAGTTATCCGAATAAATTAAAAGGTTCTCACATTTTATAATGTACTCCTCCACAGACGGCACTATTCAATTTAGCCGAATTACAGTCGAGAACTTTGCGTCAATTGAGTTATTCACTTTGCCATCAAAAGGTACTGAATACAAAATTATGGAACTGGTCGGTTACAAACAAAAGCTGGTTAATAACCATTTTCAAAGTGATTAACTAAACTTGTATTTTAGCGAATAGGCCCGCTGGACCAGTCCCCGGGTGGCTTAAATTTTTGTTACGTACCTAAGTACCTAGTCGATTTCGCCGAAAGAAATTTTGCGCTTTTTTATCTATATTCGAATATGGCGCGCAGTGGCTTGTTCTTCTTAAACTATATAGCAATATGTTTATACATAAGTTTTTGTTTTCATAAATTCTTCTTCATAATAATAAGCATGCATGCAGTATTATGCAATAAACGCCGTATTAATAAATACAAATATGAGTCAAATTATTTTCATTTGTTAGGTACACTTTCTGCCTGCGAAATGATTAAAAATCATACTTGTCATTACTACGTAAAAACTTTCTCGGGGACTTCGCATATACATACAACGAGTGGTCATCGAGGGGACGGCCGACGGAGGAGTAAAAATATCTTAAATAATAGGTCACGTAGTATAGGTACGTTCCCTTACTACGTGCGTAGTTAACCCTATAACTGTGCTTCTGTTATGATATAATTGATCTATGTTTTACACAGGAATATAATTTAATATAGGAGTTTTATGTCAAGGTTTTCACGGTGTCTCAACCAAATAATAGTAACGGCACTAGTAGTCAGCCTCGCACCAGTAGTCAGTCTATTCTGCCTTTTAAGTCAAATGTGTTTTACAGTCCAGCGGGCCTATTCGCTAAAATACAAGTTTAGTTAATCACTTTGAAAATGGTTATTAACCAGCTTTTGTTTGTAACCGACCAGTTCCATAATTTTGTATTCAGTACCTTTTGATGGCAAAGTGAATAACTCAATTGACGCAAAGTTCTCGACTGTAATTCGGCTAAATTGAATAGTGCCGTCTGTGGAGGAGTACATTATAAAATGTGAGAAACTTTTAATTTATTCGGATAACTATTTATTTTGTTGTCTGTGGACTAAGTTATCAACTATTGTTTGTCAAGTCAATGAGACGAGTACCTACATAAATATTTCGAATTATAAGTTTTTCCTCTCAACTTTTTCAAAATAAATTAATATTTCCTAACTTTCTGCAGCATATACCATTATTAGAGTGTGAGCCATCTTTACCTTTACCTACGTGAAACCAAAAATAGGTTAGAGGAAAATTATTCAGCGGTAAAGTCAACAATGTAAATGTTTTTGTTAAGTTAATTACATCGATGTTATGAGGTACTTACAATTTATGTAGTACCTAAATCGCACTTACAGCGATTTACTACTGCCGTGAACATTTACAGAAGGTTTTAATATCCTTAGGTTTTAGATACAAAAAATGCCAAAACGATAGAACGGCTTTCATAGAAAAACCAGTGAAGTCTACCTGGAAAAAGATATTAAAAACAGAAACTTGCCAGAGGAGCTGAAGAAGAATATTATTTATATTTTATTTTGATGAGAGTTATGTTCATACATCATATAAATTAAAAAAGTGCTGGCAATCTTTGGAAGTCAGTGCCCAGTGGAATAAAAGAAAATATTTCAAAAGGCAAAAGGTATGTAGTCCTAACTGAATTAATTTAATTATTTTTAATAAACTTCCACTTTCTTAATGTATTTATTTAATGTTCAAGCATTAAACCTAATTATTGTTTAATATAATATATTCTCTTTATTTATTCAACATACATAATAATATACAATAGAATAAAAAATATATTTAAACTAGAACAAAGAACCTAAAACTAAAAACCTTAAAAATATAATGTAATGGCTAAAATATATTATTAAAAGGAGTCCCTTTAGGCAAGGTTCCCAAGATACTGGCAGCTTTCCCCGTTTGAATAGCTAGACTAATTCTTTGTCCGAGGTGAACCGAGCCGCCAGCTCTTCGGTCTCCTGTGATGTCGACTAACCTTTTTCCTATTTCCTTAAAAAGCCTTATAGCGCTAGGACCCCATGGATTTATTTTGATTTTTCTATTTTTATTTTATATTTATTTTGATCTTTGATTACCTATTTCAATTTTTTTTCATGATTACCTATTTCTATTTTTTTTTCAGATACATAATAATTATACATGCAGGCTCTGATAAAGGTTTTGTACCAAATTCATTGCTAATTTTTTGTGGAAAAAATAAAAATGAGGATTATCATTCAGAAATGAATAAAAATAATTTTACAAAGTGGGTTAGGGAAAGATTAATTCCCAATTTGTCAGAGCCATATTGATGATTGTAATGGATAATGCTCCTTACCATTCTGTTTTACTAAATAAAGCTCCTACAGCAGTGGTTGGTGAAAATCAAAATAATGTTTAACGAAACAGCGAAAAAGCCAAATCTGGTAATGCTTGTTAACACAAGCCCGAGACTATCTACGAGATCGATAAACTGTTAGGTGGTTCCCACCTTACCACTGTGACCTTAACCCTATTGAGTTGATCTGGGGAATAGCAAAACAAAAAATAGCCTCACGCAATGTGGGATCAGTTGATATCATGGTAGGTACTACAAAGTACTAACTTTATTTGTGAATTATGTACTTTACTTATGGATTAGTATATTAAAAAAAATATTTGTTTTAAATATGTGTTTTATTTTTCAAGGTGTGTGTTTGAAGAAGATGTATCTGCTGAGGACTGGAGAAAAGCATGCCAGCATGTGATAAAAATAGAAGACGGATATGTTAATAGAGGACACACATTAATCATTATATGATGACATAGACAGAATAGTCGTAAACCTCCGAGACGACAGCTGCAGCATTAGTGACAGTGATTCTAATAACAGCCAGACTTTTGGGGAGGGCTCGATCCAGGCTATTGAGGAGGGCTCGAGCTAGACTTTTGGGGAGGGCTCGAGCCAAGCTATAACTTGGTTTTCTGATATAGAATATTTGGATGAGGGTGTTTTTGACTCTGATTAAATAAACAAAATAAATATACTGCTTTTATTTATTCCTAAAAAAACTATTTTATGAAATCCGCTTAGATGCAATTTGACCTAAGCAACGTAAAAAAAGATACAAATGCGAGCTTTAATGCTACTATTTGTTATTATGTTTATGGCTCGTTAAATTTGGACATAATAAAAAATGTACCTATATGCAAACTCATTAAATTAATTAATGGATAAATGATTTTTCAAAACTGAATTTAATCAAAGTATATTTTATAGTTATATAATATATAGGAAATGAGGTGAGGTGACCATCCGAACGATGCTGGCGCCCCTATTAATTTCACGATTTATTTGCCACGCTGTAATTTCAATTAAAATCTTCAAATTTTATTATCAACGCACGAAAACAACTACTCTTTAGCAGTTGTTAAAATGGGTTAGTCACTTCATTGAGTTCGTAATTATGAACTGTCATTTTGCTTTAGTGAATACATATTTATTGATAGTTAAGAACTTTCGATAAAAAATTTATGGCAAAATGCATGCCTCTTCCCTAAAAGTTATCAACTAAGATTTGGTTAAAAACCGTACCAACTCAGTTGATAACTTGTGCATAGTGAATACAAAAGTAACACTTTCCGTTACTCACTCCTCCGTTTCGTTATTAACTCAGTGATTAACTCACAAAATGTACGATAGCGAATAGGCCCGCAGTTGATTAGTTCTAAGTAAATGTTTAATTTAAATAGTTATATTTATTACAAAATAATTACATTGCAATTAATTAGGAGGCTGAGTACTGGGACAAAACACGGCCGAGTTATAGATTTTTGAGGCCGTACACTGGGTTTTGGTGTATGTTTTTGTTGTAATAGTTTTTTTTTTTGAAGGGGGAATTTAATCAATGTTGATTTTATAAGAAACTTGAATCATGACTGATTTATTAAACACATTATATCACTTATTACTCTTATTAGCGATAAAATACAAGCGATTATATTTTTGATAACCACTAAAAGGCTGACTTACCTACGTGACTACTGGTGCCGCTACCCTATACTTAATACTACTAAGTACTAACATACCAACCTGACAAGTGACAGTCAAACTTTGAAATAGAATAGACCATACCGATATTTTTATGGGTTCATTTCGTGATTTTGGAAGTAGGTAATCGCCTTCGTTCAGGTCTACCGATTCTAGTGATTCTTTAAAAAATATTAATCAGATTAATTTAATTTTTGGTAGCTGCCTTCAGCCTGTGAGTTTATAATATGTATAAAATTGTCTGTATCTAGATGAACTTTATTCTTGATCTAGAACTTAAATATTATTAATAATTAAACATTTTAATTTCGTTATGTCCATCATAGGTAGGTACTATCATGGTGATTGGTGGCTGTACATTGTACAAACTACAAAACAAACTTAGGCCTTTTCGTCCGTTAGTGGGTGATTCATACATTATTCTCCGAGCGAAGTTACCACTCTTGAATTGACTATTGCCTGGGACAGTTAGTTTTTAAATGTCGTATGGTTGCCCAAGCGCATATGGCATTCTCACAACACAGTCAGCCTAGTCCAGAGGAATGACTGGTCAATACGTCTAGGGCCAACCATGTACGGGTTTCCTCATACGATGTTTTCTTCACCGTTAGAGCATCCCACAGTGTTCTATTTCACTCAAAAAATTTCCCTATGCTTTTAATCGCATAAATCGACGAAGAAATGCATTTTAAATGCAAGAGTAACACACCCACGTGTCTATTTCAAATACTTTTTTTTATAAAAATTATATGTTTCGTGACGTAAAAAAAGACTTAATAAATTCTGTAAGCGTGTCTAATCAATATATATTTTTTGATTAATATGGTTTGATGAAGGACCTTTAGGCGCATATTTTCCATGTTTTATTTTTGGAAGATCACTTCTGGTTACCGTCATTGGCGTAGCTAGGAACTTTGTCTAGGGGGGGGCAACCGTTCGTGGCGTGGGGGGGGGGGGGGGGGGGGGGTATTTAAGTTAGTAATTCATTAACACTGTCTAGGGTCTAGGGTGGGCAAAGAAGTTTCCTAGCTACGCCTATGGTTACCGTGTTATTATTTTTTATTCAGATTTTTGTTTTTATTTTTTTGTCTCCCAAAAAACTCAAAAGTGCGATTTGTGACTGACACTGAAAGATTCATCTTAAATGTGTCTATCACTGATAAAAAAATCAAGTTGCACTATGAAAGCGTTTGGAAGTTAGAATAAAGGTCAAATGGTACATTTTAGGGTTATCACTAAAGGTCAAACAATAGGCGATCGGACTTTTTATTTTATTGTATGAACGAATAGTACTCTTAAATATTAGTAATTTCTCAGAAGAAATAGTATATCAAAAGTCAATATTTTCAAAGGTACAGCGATTTGTATAATATTATGTCACTGTAAAATTGTAAAATAGCTCACGATGTTGTAAAAAATATGTCGAAAAATTCATTACTATAATCATAATTGTAAATCATATACAATTTTGTAGTTAAAGAAAAATGCATAGATAAAGAAAGTTGCATTAATTTGAGCAAAAATGAAAGGTCAAGTTGAGTGACACCCCTAACACAATATTTAAAATTCGATTACTCGTAAACGCTTCCATAGTGCAACTTGATTTTTTTATCAGTGACAGACGCATTAAAGTTAAATCTTTCAGTGCCAGTCACAAGTCGCACTTTTGAGTTTTTTGGGAGAAAAAAAATAAAAACAAAAATCTGAATAAAAATTAATAACTCGGTAGCCAGAAGTTACTTTCAAAAAATAAAACATGGAAAATATGCGCCTAAAGGTCCTTCATCAAACCATATTAATAAAAAAATATATATTGATCAGACACGCTTACAGACAACTAGGTACTCAAAGCTTACAGAATTTCTTGTCTTTTTTTTACGTCGAGGTCATGAAACATAAATTATGTTTTAAAATAGACATGTGGGTGTAAAAACTCTTGCATTGAAAAATGCATTTCTTCATCGATTTATGCGATAAACAGCATAGGGAATTTTTTTGAGTGAAAAGAACAATGTGCATCCGTATTCCGTATAATGTACTTGAGATCTGAAAAAGTCTTATTGGTACACGCCACAACCTGGGATTCGAACCTGCACTCTCTCGAGTGCGAACCAAACGGTCTAGAGTCTAGACCCGCTATCCCCAACCCGCGGCCCGCGGGCCGCATGCGGCCCGCCGGGCCTTTATCTGCGGCCCGCGTGAAATCTGTAACCGTTAGATAAAGTTGTGAAAAAGCGTTCACAATTCCAAAAATCTCACTGAGTGAACATAATTATTATAATACATATTTGTTATTTTATTTTAGTTTGTGTCGTTAGCTCATCTTAAATGTTTAGTTTCACTCTTTTAACTACCTTGTGTTATTCTATTATTAAATCGTTAAAAGAGATGTTCTAGAAATGTATGAGGCGAGGGCCAGCCCTATGTACACTATATGTAAATAGTATAGCTACATAATATAGTAACTGTTTCCTATCCTAAGGAGAGCAACACAACGTAAAATAAAACATGGCGAATTAGATCAGAATTAACCAAAGAATACTGTCGTACAAGGATCTTTTGGCACTTGGATGGGGGCGTGAGTGTCGCAAATAAGAACAATACTTATTACTAAAAGTGAAATTTTACAAGACGGCGATGTTAGTACTGATTTTATCCACATGCCAAAAGGTAAGTGTCGCAACTACAAAACAATACATAATATTAAAAGTGACATTTTACAAGACGGCGATGTTAGTTCTGATTTTGTCCACATGCCAAAAGATCCTTGTCAGACTGTATCATTTTGACAATGACATGACTTTTCACAAAGAAAGACGTATGACACTCAAGAAGATGTCTCTTCCTAAAACTATCAACTACGTCAAAAGTCAAGTCAAAACAACTGTCAATGCCGCTCTAAAATAGGGTTCTCGCATTAAAAAACTCTTCAAATTCCTTTTTTTGTATTTTTATGAAATTCCCTTATATTTTTCCTATTTACCTATGTGATGTACATAGAGCTGGGCGCTGGCCCAAAATCAAACATCTCTTTTTTTTGCCCCTAAAAATTTTGGTTGCGGCCCGCGACACTAGGAGTACAACGGGTTTGTGGCCCGCGTAAAAAAAAGGTTGGGGACCACTGGTCTAGACCCACTAGGCCACTAGGCCAGGGATGTCAGACCGCCACTTGGAAATCCTTGTACCGAGCTGGCTGAAAACTGGTATTGGAGATGGCAAACTGGTACGCCTGCGCTCCGCTCTGGCGCTGCAAACACTGATAGATAAACTGTGTGGGAAGTCGCATCCCAGTGAATAAAAATAATATTTTAATTTCGTATAAGTACCTACTCTTAATAGAGGGCAGTAATTGTCGAACGTACGGAAGAAATATCATTTTAAACATATCTTTCTGATATTATATTGCATTTCGGGTATAAAATGTAAAATATATTGAAAAAAATAGATATTTTTTTTTTAATTTAAGAAAATATATATATTCGAGGGATTTGAACCCGGGACCTCTAGATTGAGAGCGGAGCACCTTACCATTACCCATGCCATCAAGCATATTTCAAATTAACTCATGGAAAATGGTAAGTGTTTATCGAGACGGCTTGCTATAAAATGTTTTATATTATGAGGGAAATCTGATTGGATTTTTTTTTACATGCATCTTTGAAATTTGCCGGTTATTCTATATGGTCAGTGTATTTTTGTCGGTCAAGGGCCAATCTTGGTATTTTTGCGTACAAGGACTGAGTAGTCTTGGTACATGGTACGTGGAACCAAAACCTAGTATGTATACCAAGAAGTTGGTACGTCTGACATCCCTGCACTAGGCTACGGAGCTCGGCAGCTGTACAGAACAATAAAAGTAGTTAAAACTTTAAAAGCCAACTGGCAATTTATATTTACATAATTAAAATTTATGTTGTTAGGAAGGAAACAAAAAAAAAGACGCAATAAAAATAATTTCAATAATTATAAGATTGTTTAACACGCGACGCGACGTCCTTCAAATTCGAATTTAACGCAGTCGACGCGCGCATGCGCTCAGTGTATGACGGGTGTCGTGTTGACAGTTTCACAGCTGTCGCGTGCATAACTGACGTTTCGTGTGTATTTTGTGCAAAAAAGTTTGTGTTTTTCATTTTTATTCAACTTATAATTGTGAATATTAATTAAAAATGGAGAGAAACGAACGCAAAGCGAACTCTCGCAATCATTCAATTACAATTGATCGTGATTCTAAGTTTTTGTTGCGAAAAGTTATACTGGATTTTTCAATTTTGTTTGTTGGTGAGTATTTTTAAATTATCCTTATTATTCCTGTATTATTTTGTGTGATACTCGATATCGATAAAATAGTGGTAATTTGGGCTCATATATTATATAAATATTATGAATACTATAAGTATTTACTCATTGACAAAAAAGTAAAAAAATATATATTAACTATAAGTACTTACTGATTACGTTTTATGATAATTTTATCGTTCTTTCGCGTTGGCATTGAAAATGCGAAAACTGCGTTCGATAAATCTATTTTAACTAAATGTATGTCAAGTCGATAAAATTAAATGTAAACATGATGTAAACAATGATTGAAAGTCACTATAACCTACCTACAAAACTATGAGTGATAACAGGTAATGAAAAATTAGGTACATAATTTCTTGATCATTCAGAAAATCTGCATGAATGATTTTAATATGATGAAATTGTCTGTACATGGATCTTCTTTCAAATTCTTTATTCATCATACATATTAACTCTACAATAGAATAAACATGTAATATACTGTACACATCAATCTAATCTCCTTAAAAAATGGTAAGTTAAGACTTGTGTTATAGCAATCAGAAAATGGATGAATAAAAAAGAAACTTTATTTACACAAAAATAAACACAGTCGGTAGATTTAACATAAAACATAAAATAAAAATGTCGAAAACGTTGGTTTTACAGCTTGAAGCGAATGGATATACATTTGACAATTTTAATTTCATCATTATCAGTCTATCATTAGTACCATTACATAGTAGTAATAATGATAATAACTCCCCACACCGATATCGGTGATGGTGGCAGGTTTCATTGAAACCAGGCCAGTTACGCAAGAGTAATTTTATAGTGGCCAAGTGTGTGCGCAGTACACAAGAGCACTCTCTCTTCCTTTACTCTCATAATCCAGTGGGGCAGATAACCAACACAACTGAGGAGAGATCAGGCGCAGGTCTGACTTTTTACATACCCATCCAAAGCATGGATCATCTTTCTTGTCAGACAATCAGGTGATCAGCCTGCATTGTCCTAACCAAACTTGGAAACAACATTTTTTTGGTTGTTCCAATGTGGGAATCGAACCTACGACCTCCAACTAGAGAGCCAATGCTCTAACCACTAGACCACAGAGGTTACCAATTAGCACCATAGTAGTAGTAAGTAGTTAAGAATAATTTGTTTTGATGTTTTCAAGATCATTAAAAAATAACACTCGTTCCTGCTTGCCGGTATAAAAATAAATTTACATGTAAAAATCATATTCTACGCTCAATGAGCATGGAAAATAAAGTTTTTTCAATGCCCTTTTGATGCTTTAAAAAGTAATACGAATTATTTAAGTATTTTTTTAGAGGTTCCATACCCAAAGGGTAAAAATTACCCAATTACTAAGACTCCGCTGTCCGTCCGTCTGTCTGTCACCAGGCTGTATCTCCTGAATTGTGATAGCTAGACGGCTGAAATTTTCACAGATGATGTATTTATGTTGCGGATATAACAACAAATAAAAAAAAATATAGAATAAAACAAATATTGAATTGGGGCTCCCATACAACAAACATGGTTTTTGTGTAATTTTGTATGGAACCCTATGTGTAAGCATGACGCATGAGCAGATTTTAATGCATAATGAATTTATTTTAATGCATAGTAAATAAGTAATGAAAAACATTATTATTTTATCTTTTAGTTTGTCGACAAATGTTGTACCTATAATATATAATAATATGTAACATAGATAGAAATAATAGCAGCTAATATTTTCTATAATTAATGTCTAAACTTAATAATAGCAAGTATTAAGAATTTTGATTACTTAATAATGTTCAATAATTGAAAGTTATTATCAAAATTGAAATTTTTGTTGTGTGTACTTTAACACTTATCAGACACACCAACAGATTAGTTGTGTGAAAGTGTATCTGTCTCCAGAGATATTATTAACACCTTCAAATTACTCAATATTAAAAGTACTACTGATCTCTGGGGTATGTCTATAAAAATTATAAAACCAATAATTGACATCATTGCCCCCTACCTAGCCTTAGTTTTTAATAATTGTATTAAGAAAGGTGTGTTCCCTGACCTAATGAAGCATAGCAAGGTGATGCCTCTTTTCAAGGCTGGGAATAAATCTGACCCAGCCAATTATAGACCAATATCTATACTACCGACTTTCAGTAAAATTTTCGAGAAAATAATATTAAATCAATTGCTAGCTCATTTTAACATAAATAATTTATTACATAGCAATCAATTCGGGTTTACTAAAGGTCGGTCCACAACAGACGCAGGCATCAGTCTTCTATGCAGCATATTTGAGGCCTGGGAGGGATCGCATGATGCACTTGGTGTCTTTTGTGATCTATCCAAGGCTTTCGACTGTGTCGAGCATGCTACGTTGGTCAAAAAATTATACCATTATGGTATAAGGGATACGGCACTTAAGCTCTTAAGCTCTTATCTTAAAAATAGAACGCAGAGAGTAGAAGTAAATTCTACAAGGTCTAATGGGACCAAAATAGAATTAGGTGCGCCACAAGGGTCCATTTTAGGCCCATTTCTTTTTCTCATCTATATAAATGACCTTCCTTATCTAGTTAAAGATAAGCACGAGATAGTACTTTTTGCTGATGACACTTCACTAATTTTTAATGTGAAGCGACGACAGTCAAATTACGACGAGGTAAATAGTGCTCTCTCGAAAATGGTACACTGGTTATATGCAATGTTAATAATTTACTTTTAAATTCCAATAAAACAAAATGTTTAAAGTTTAGCCTGCCAAATGTTAGGCAGACACAAACCAATGTACTATTAAACGATGAGAAAATGAACCTAGTGGACACCACTGTATTTCTAGGAATAACACTAGATTGTAAATTACAGTGGGGTCCCCATATTGCAAATCTGGCTGATAGGCTTAGTTCTGCAGCATATGCAGTGAAAAAAATTAGAGAAATTTCCGATGAGGACACAGCGCGGCTAGTTTATTTTAGTTATTTTCATAGTATAATGTCATATGGCATTCTTCTATGGGGAAACGCTGCGGACATTAACACAATATTTGTGCTGCAGAAGCGAGCTATACGTTCTATTTATAAGATGTCATATTTTGAATCTCTAAGAGATAAGTTTAAAGAAATAGGTATTCTGACCGTCGCTTCTCAATACATTTTGGACAATGTGTTGTATGTCAGAAAGAATTTAAATAACTTTAAAAAGAAAAGCGACAACCATTGTAGGAATACTAGAAATAAGAACAAGTTAGAAATACCGGTGATCAGACTAAGCAAAGTAAGTAAATCGTTTAAAGGTTCATGTATACGCCTTTACAATAGAATCCCAGAAAACGTTCAAAATCTTACCATTAATAAATTTAAAAAATCTGTTAAAGAACGTTTGTGTGCTAAAGCTTATTATAAAGTCAGTGATTTCATTAACGATTGCACACCTTGGGAATAGGATGGCCCCATGCAAGGCTGCTTTTATGTACTTAAGTATGTTCTATATACTTATGACTAATGTTATATAGATTAAGTTACAACATTGTAAAATATTTTTTGAAAAGAACAATTTTCCCATCTTTTTGCTAAAAGGTGGCCCCGTGCGAGTTTCTTACGCCGGTTCTTCTCGCCGGGCTAGTTTCCGAACCGGTGGTAGGCATCATGTAGGACAATTCTATAAGTGTTATTTCATAACCTATATGGAAATAAAAATTTTGAGTTTGAGTTTGAGTTTATCGTTCAGAGTAATCAAATTAATCACCTGGTAATTCTAAATACCTCGAATGACATAATAAGCTAAAAATATAATTATCACAATGAAAAGAAAGGTAAATGAATCACCTGATATTTTTTCAATTAATAAATATTGCATAATGTGATATTTTGCGTTTTCTAATGAGCATGATTTAAGCCCGTCAGAAATGTAGCTATACTTAATATAATAGGTTGGGGAAAAAGTCTTTTCGCATTATAGTATGTATGAACTTGTCATAAAATATCTTGGGCTATACCAATTGTATCTGGCTGATTTTGGTATCATTAAAAAGTTTTAATTTTACAGAAGACAATTCCAAATTCAAATTAGGTAAATTTGAGATTTTCATTTGTTTTTCTTATTGTTAAAATGAGTGATTCTTATGAAGAATTTCGATACATTTTAAAATTTTATTACAAAAAAGGTAAAAATGCAACACAAGCCGCGAAAAAAAATTGTGATGTTTATGGACCTAATGCAGTATCTGTGAGAGTAGCGCAAATTTGGTTTAAGCGTTTTCAATCCGGAAATTTTGATATCAAAGATGCACGTCGCTCTGGTCGCCATGTTACGGACAAAACTGTTGCCATTTTTGAAAAAGTGGAGCAAGATCGGCATATTAGTAGTTACGATGTAGCTGAAGAACTGGGGATTGACCACAAAACGGTTTTGGCGCATTTGAAAAAAGCTGGGTACACAAAAAAGCTCGATATTTGGGTGCCTCATGAGCTCACTGAAAGAAACCTAATGAACCGTGTACTCATTTGTGATTCTTTATTACGACGTAATGAAACCGAACCATTTTTGAAGAAGCTGATAACTGGTGATGAAAAGTGGATCACGTACGACAAGAACGTGCGAAAAAGATCGTGGTCAAAGGCCGGTCAGGCTTCACAGACTGTGGCGAAATCCGGGTTAACTCGCAACAAGGTGATGCTGTGTGTGTGGTGGGATTGGAAGGGCATTATTCATTATGAGCTGTTACCGCCAGGCAGGACCATCAATTCTGAACTGTACTGCGAACAACTGATGAGATTAAAGCAAGAAGTTGAGAGAAAGCGGCCGGAATTAATCAACAGAAGGGGTGTGGTTTTTCACCATGATAACGCTAGACCTCACACATCTTTAGCCACTCAGAAAAAATTACGGGAGTTTGGCTGGGAGGTGTTAATGCATCCGCCGTATAGTCCTGACCTTGCACCTTCAGATTTCCACCTGTTTCGGTCGCTGCAGAATTCCTTAGGCAGTGTCAGGTTGACATCACAAGAGCACTGCCAAAACCACTTGTCGCAGTTTTTTCATCAGAAGCCCCAAAAATTTTATAGCAATGGGATCATGTACCTACCAACAAGATGGCAAAAAGTTATCGAACAAAATGGCACCTATAAACTTTAGTCACTTGTAAATAAACTTTATAAAAAAACCTTTTGAATTTTTATATAAAATGCGAAGAAACTTTTTCCCCAACCTAATATATATTAATACTTAATATATATTAATATGAATCATAGCAAGGAATATTACGATATATTTTCTATTTAAAGTATATTATATTTTCTGTAAGACAGACGGTCAGACCTCTTTATACATACGGTGGTCAGACAATTTTTTTTTATTGTAATTTGTAAGAACCATAAAATATACTTTCATATTATATATGAAGGTATATGCCTATAATATATGAAGGTATAAATATATAAATGAAAAACTGATAAGTGATAACTTTATGTTAAAAACAAACACTTCAATTTATTTATTTGTATAGATATAGATTATAATATTAGTACTTACTACCTACTTGTGTATGTGTACATTAGCTGATATTCCCATGCTGAACAGAGGTCCATTCACACTCAAGTGTTGCGAATCGGACGGCTTCCATACTGGGAATTACTTTTTTATTTTGATTTCAATTAACTATAGTAACTTAATTATTTATCTGGAAGTAGAATTCTTTTTTACTCTTTATAGTACTTACCTAATTAAAGCTTTGAAGATTCTTCTTACCCGACTAAGGCGCAGCAAAAAACGGAGGGTATAGATTTTAGCAGTCTATTTTACATGTATGACGTATGTATGTCTGTTGCACTGTAACGCCTAAACTATTGATCCAATTTTAATGAATGTGGTGTCAATAGATTGGTAATGTCTCGGGTGACATAGGCTATATCATTTTCGTAATCTGGTAAATATAGTTTTTAATTTTTGATTAGTAGAAATAGTTGGTCAGGAAATTGTTTTATTTAAAGTCTTTGAAGCATTAAAAGTTGATAAACCATAACAGTCCCTTTTGATTTTTTTAAAGCGACATTTTTTCTTTGATTTAGAACCAATATTTAATGATTAAATAAGTACCTAATGCTCTTTGGTACGATATTATATATTTTTAAGCCCACAAGATTGAGGCTTAAGAAATCCAGTATGATTATAATATATACCAGTATTTCCCAAAGTGGGCGATAACGCCCCCTTGTGGGCGCTGGAAGCCTAGAGGGAGGCGGTAAGGGGCCCAGAAAAAATTGAGGGGGTGCTGATGTAAGCAGTATTATTAGGTTCCCTATTTTTTCGCATAAAATCATGTGTCATAATTTTACTTGGCATAATTTCATTTGACCTAATAGTAGTTTCGCATAATATTCATTTGGCATAACTTTCTTAGCATAATTTTTTTTCGCATAATTACTAAAAGCATAATATTCAAAAGCATAAATATATTTACGCATAATGCTATTTAAGCATACTATTATATTTACGCATACTTCTTTGTAGCATTTTTATTTCACATACTAATGAATGATTAATTCTACTGGATGTGCGAGTTAAGACGAAATAACAATAAATTATAATTGTAATTTTCGACTGATTACGAAATTAAACTCGGACAAACAACACCACCACCAAGCCATAACCACGAGCCCAATGCACTTAAGGATAAAATAAGTTCTTAAGTATAAATTTAAAAATATGTTAGCGGCTTACGGGTGGCCCAAGGGCCACCCCGCCGCAACTTAACCTACTGTTACACTAGGTATAATAAGTGTAATACCTGCTTTTAATGTTTCATAAATATGCGTTTAATTACCTTAGCCGCCTTTAATTAATTACGTTATGTCCGTCCACTTAATGCATATTTGTGCCTTGTGACAGAATTACTTGAATTTATTATGACAAAAAATATGCCTAACGAGTTTATGCCAAAAAACAATTATGCCAAAGTATTATTTTGACAAGAAAAATTATGCCTTACGAGTTATGCCTCATTAAATTAGGACAAAAAATATTAGTCTAAATGAAATGTATACCTAATGATGTAGTATGCCAAGAAACCATTATGCCAAAGTAATAGTATGCGTAATAAAATTATGCCAAGTGAGGTATGCCAAATGAAATTATGACAAATAAAATTATGCGAAAAGAAGGGATCCCGTATTATTATTGCTCAATGTTGACATTGGTTAATTTTAGAAGAGATAAAAAATACTCTCCAGACGAGACTAATATATTATTGAGGTTTTATGGCGAAGAAAGAAGGGGGCGCTTGGTTGGATGCTCTAAGGGGGCGCTACAAAAGAACTGATTTTCAAAGTGGGCGTTAGACGGAATAAGTTTGGGAACCTCTGATATAGACAATGGACATATTGTATCACACAATAATTTATAATACGACAAATTGTTGATAGCCCAGTAGGTAATTATAATCTAATATTTCATGTTCCGAACTTGATAAAATCGTGACCTCTTATCTTGAATTATCAGCTATACGTTTGTTATACTCAACTGTACTTGTCTTTTGATCATCTGTTTTAAGTTTAACGTTTACACGCCCCTTTATAATTAATTTACGTGGTAGAGCCATGCTTCGGCACGAATGGGCCGGCTCGACCGGATAAATACCACGGGCTCACAGAAAACCGGCGTGAAACAGCGTTTGCGCTGTGTTTCGCCGAGTGAGTGAGTTTACCGGAGGCCCAATCCCCTACCCTATTCCCTTCCCTACCCTCCCCTATTACCCTATTCCCTCTTAAAAGGCCGGCAACGCACTTGCAGCTCTTCTGATGCTGCGAGTGTCCATGGGCGACGGAAGTTGCTTTCCATCAGGTGACCCGTTTGCTCGTTTGCCCCCATATTGCATAAAAAAAAAAAAAACAAGCTACTTAAACAAAGTATCGCATTTAAGATCATCAATTATGATATAATTCCATGTAACTTATTCTAAATTATAATATACTAGATGTTGCCCGCGAATTCATTTTTTTTTTTTTTTATGAAATAAGGGGGCAAACGAGCAAACGGGTCACCTGATGGAAAGCAACTTCCGTCGCCCATGGACACTTGCAGCATCAGAAGAGCTGCAAGTGCGTTGCCGGCCTTTTAAGAGGGAATAGGGTAATAGGGGAGGGTAGGGAAGGGAATAGGGTAGGGGATTGGGCCTCCGGTAAACTCACTCACTCGGCGAAACACAGCGCAAACGCTGTTTCACGCCGGTTTTCTGTGAGCCCGTGGTATTTCTCCGGTCGAGCCAGCCCATTCGTGCCGAAGCATGGCTCTACCACGTTCATTCGCGCAAAAGTTAATTTCGCAGAAACCGTAAATTTTTCCGCGTGAAAAAGTAGCCTATGTCCTTCCCCGTGGCCTACTCTACATCTGTGTCAAATTTAACCACAATCGGTCCAGTAGTTTTAGAGTCTATTCGATGCAAACAAACAAAAAATCTAACTTCTTCTTTCAGAAGATGTTAACTAATGTCTAATATTGATGTTAATTTAAATAAAACATTTATTTGTGCACTATGCTGTGCCTAATACCTACAATATACACAAAAATTGACTACAAACTATAACAGAAGGCAAAACATTATTTTTATGACTTGTTCACACAACACGCAACTAAGTACCTATTTAATATTTTATTTTTATTTAGATAAGGTACAAAAATAATTAATGAACTAAATTAATACAGATCTTGTTAGTAGCTTATAAAAATAAACATTATTGAATTAATTAATCCAACATTGTACACAGCATTGATAGTAAACAAAAAAAAATATTCTACGTCCTTAATTACATAAATTATATAAAATCTAATGTATGTGAAAACGAACGACGGGTCACCTAATGGTAAGCGATTACAGTCGCTCATGGGCACCCACGACACCAGGGGAGTAGTGGGTTCTCGGTCTTGAAAATTTATTCATTTCAAATTAAACAAAGTTTTTTTATAAATTGGAATTTTTTGATGAAAGACATCGATTTCTGCATTACTATTCATACAGATATGTTTGTATAGTAGCATAAAATTAACTATCAAGCCAACGAAGTCACGTACTTCTCAGACTGGACGTTATTATACAGTGACAATAATTTTTGTATTCCATTTTAAGGGTCAACTCACACTGAAACGAAACGATACGCGACATGGCGCTGCATTTTTTAGAAAGCTATTCAAAATTGAACTTTTTTTGTTAGGTAAGAAGATACACTTTTCATTGTAAGTGTTCGAATGTAAAGTGGCAGCTCGCTGCACATTGCAGTGTGACTGACTAGCCGTTGCCCGCGGCTCCGCCCGCGTAAATACAGTATCCCTCGGGAACACTGAACTTTTTCGGAATAAAAAGTAGCCTGTTTTAATCCAGAGCCCAAACTACTATAACCATACATAATTTCATCAAAATCCGTCCAGTACTTAGTTATTGCGTGAAAGAGTAACAAACATCTATCCATCCTCACAAGTTTTCACATTTATAATATTATATTATATTACTAGATGTTGCCCGCGACTTCGTGCACGCCAAAGTTAATTTCGCAGAAACCGTACATTTTTCCGACAAAGTAGCTTATGTCCTTCTCCGTGGTCTATTATACATCTCTATTCTCTACCAAACATCCAAATCGGTTCAGTAGTTTCGGAGCTTATTCAATACAAACAAACTTTTCCTCTTTTTTACCTAGTATAGATAAGTAGGATGTCATGAAACGTGTAAGATAATATGTTTGTGTAGTCAATAAAGTTAAATTTTGAAAGCAGCATCGCGTATCGTCGTGCTGTGAACTGACCCTTAGAATACCTTGTCGTAACCATGGGAACCATTATGGGAACTATAAGTTAGTGAGGACTCGATAATTCGTGCGTCTCGAGAAACGCCGCCGGGTGCCGCTAGTGTAATTTGCGAGTTGGCAACTCAGGTCCACCCCTAGGCGTTAAGACAGACAGAAAAGCTTCAGGTTGTGATATTTCAAGACTCAGTTCATAGGGTTGTGAAAACGTAATATCGATAAAATATTTCTTTATGATAAACCGGGATTTAAAGATCCTTGTAAAGTGTAAATCCTTGTTATGTATTTTTCATCGATAAATCTATAATTCTATACTAATGATATAAAGTTGAAAGGTTTATTTGTTTGCATTGAATAGCCTCCGAAACTACTCGACTGATTTTGATAGAATTTGACACAGACATAGATTAGACCACGGGAAGGGCATAGGCTACTTTCTATCGCGGCAATGTACGGTACGGTAAGTGAAGCCGATAGGAATGGAATTATAGGAAGCCCACGCCATGACTGCTACAAAAAATATTGGAAAACGCTACTTGTTTAACCCTGTAAACAGTATTACACCCACCCGGAAGCTCCTTAAGGATTTATAACACCATAAGCCCTAAATGTATTTGGGTCCCACGTTATCGGCCTGTACGGGCCCTAAATATTTGGTTAGGCTGGTTGACGCTTAACTCGTTAGTTATCTGTGGCAATTTAAGCTCCAGGTCATATCAGTGCAATAGGGTTGACAGATAATCTCGATCATCGCCATCAGTAGACTTTGAGTCTCTACCTCTGTAAATTATCGTTACACGTTACAGAGATACATTTAAATGATTCGTTGACACATTATTATTTTGATATCTTCAGAATTACATCTTGTAATTCATCTATACTAATATTATAAACAGGATTTTTTTTATTATTTGTTTGCATTGAATAAGCACCTAAACTACCAGACCGATTTTGATGAAGTTTGGCACAGTTATAGAGTGGACCACGGGGAAAACAAAGGATACTTTTTATCGCAGCGAAATTTAGGGTTTCCGCGATATATGAAGTGGATATCTAGTTTAGCCCTCTTACTCATAAAAATATTTATCCAGTAGATAAGCAATACAAGGTTTTGTCTTTATCTTATGCGTTGGAGATGTCGCTTTACAGACAAGGACAAAACATTGTATTGCTAATATTCTGGATAAATATTTTTATAAGTAAGAGGGTATATGTATAACAGAAAAAAAGGAAGTCAGAATACTCAATCAATCATGATCATCTCCCGAATTATCAGGAGCATTCCCTCCTCCTGAGCTGACAACCCTGCGGCACTCCCTGGCAACGAGCAGGATGTGAACACTGGGGTGCCGCGGTCGCCGCACCGTAATTGTTGGCTGTCAAAACATCCGACGCGCTCCGACTACCTGTCAGATTATACGTATCCGTTAAACGGCCGCGAATTTAAAATGTAGCGCGCGACAGGTTTGATATGAAATAGGCGTGCGAATTTTTTATCGATGTCAACTGTCAAGCTGTCGCAACACTAATTTTTTTGTCGAGCCGCGAGCGCTCGCTGTCAGATTGCACCAATCAGGCTAGTTAAATTATTTATCTCTGTCGTTTTTGAAACCATCACCTTATACTTTATAGATTATTAGGCGGCTTGGCTTCAGTTGCCATTTACCAGTTGCCACTTGTTCAAACATCCGACGCGCCCCATGAATCTACCCGTCAGATTTCTTTTGTCAGTTAAACGGATTTAACATGAAATAGGCGTACCTACGAAATGTTTTAATTCATTTCAAGCTATCGCAAGTTCGCAACCACAGACACCTATTGACTAGACGGTGCAAATCTCGGCGTCTGTATGGAAATCAAGCGTGCCATTATTTTTCAACCTTCTGTGACGTCACAAGTTTTTTATGGAGCTAACTCCCCGTCCCCGAGTAAATGATTCAAAGGCCGTCGCCGCGCGCCGCTCTGTCGCGTTTTTTAGTTTGACGTTTGACGCCGAGAATATTGGAGAGGAAATGGCGCTGAAGGAAGTAAAGTTTACTCCTCTTTTACACGCGAAGTGCATACACGTGCGTGGCCTAGTCAATAGATGTCTGTGCACTATTTTGTCTAAAGTGCCATTTAAGCGCCAGTTCAAACCGAGACACGACGCAACGCGATGATTTTTAAGAAAGCGATTCAAAATTGAACTCTATTCACTACACAAGTAGATACAGGTTTCATTGCAAGAGATAGAAATTCTAAGGGTCAGACACACTGAAGCGAAGCTGCTCTGCATGATAAAAAAATTTAACTTTATTCTATACACGAGACGATACACCGTTCATTGCAAGCGCGCAGTGTAGGTAGTTCGAAATTAGAACTCTTGCAAATTTTATTGTTTGCAATGAAGATCTACTTAGACTTGATGTCCACTTTATTTCTTGTGGAAACCATAAAATTCGCTGCGATAAAAAGTATCCTATGTTTTTCCCGTAGTCCATTCTGTATATGTGCCAAACTTCATCAAAATCGGTCCGGTAGTTTTGGTGCTTATTCAATGAAAACAAACAATATATTTTTTTTATTTTTGCAATGAAGCGTATCTCTTCTTGTGTAGTGAATAAAGTTCAATTTTGAATCGCTAATCGCTAATTATCGCTATAAAATGTCGCGCGTCTCGGTGTGATCTAACGCTTACTGCTTAGTCACAAAAAGTCACAATTTCCTAATCACTAATGTATTCCGAGTTATAATCACATGTGTTAAAGCGTACAAGTGTTAGCTATAATATTTGGCAATCGCACTCAGCTCAAGTGCGTCTAAGTGGCTAGCGGTAGTGTTTCTTATCTACACACCACGCACAATTAGCTGGATGACTTTTCGGCCGTCATAGATTATGCGACAGAACGGACAAGGAGTTGTACCTACTTGTGTGTATTTTACAACATTACAATTATATTTCACTGTATTTACGCCACGTTCTCCACTCCATTTATGTATGACGTTGTAATCCTGAACTCCTATTCTCGTATTCAACTTAGATTTTCAGTTTACTTTCAATGAATTATAAATTAATCGTCTTGATAACATAGAACTGATTTTGGAGTTTATACCAATCAAAATTGACGTCAGTTTGAAGTTTATAAGAATACCACTTTGCTGTTCTAAGTTCTAACATATCGAGATTGCATCGAAACTGTATTATGGTATGATTTAATTATCAGAATCGATCTACAATTGTAATCACGCTTACATCTAACTTATTTTTTAGGGTTCCGTAATACTTAAGGAACCCTTATACCTAGTTTCGCTCTGTCTGTCTGTCTGTCTGTCCGCGCCTCTAGCTCCTGTAATTATGAATATAAATTAATGAAATTTGGTGCAGTTATAGATTGTGTATCACGGTTTCGGGATCATAAAAAAATTATAATTTTATATTTTAGGGGTGGCTCTCCATACATGTGAAGTGGGGATGAAAAATATTTTTTCTCTCTACCCCATCGTGTGGGGTATCGTAGAATAGGTCTTGTAAAATAAAGGCAAGGTTTCATACGTTACTTTTTTATAAAGTTGACCATTTTCGAGTAATCGGCCTCCAAAGTAGTTTGTAAGTTTGTCCCCCCTTAGCATTTTTAAACTGTAGGAGATAGAAACTTGCAAATTTCCATGCTGATAGATCATGTTAAAAACTCTTTAGGAAAATTATTGTGAACCAAATCGGACAGTAACTTTTGGAGTAATTAAAAAAAAAGCATATTACGCGTTTATAGTTACGGAACCTCCTTAGACATGTCCTGACATGCTCTTGGTTAGGTTTTTTTTATATTTGATTGCCGTGGCAAATAGTTCCAAGTCATCAAAATTCCCCATGTCGTTTATCAACAATTCGTATCTAATAAAATATAAGTTGTGAGTTGTGAAATAATATTATCTGACCCCGCCTAACCGGATTTGGCTTAGGTAACATGATAGATGTTGGCGTTTCCCCAATTGATGGCTAAGTGTTGACAGTTAGACTCTCTGTGACTTGATCGTTGGAATGGCCCAAAATATATTTAGTCAATATTAAGTTGTTCAAGAACTTTTCCCGGCCAAGTATCAAATATATTGAGCCTTACATTCAGAAATTATAACAATAATAGGTATACATAACATAACAACATCGTTGTACCTATATCTAAGTTCTAACATCGTTATTGCATACAAAAAATTTAGATACATTTAAATAATTTACAATAAGCGAAAAAAAATGCTTAAAATAGTATCTGCCAGGTATTTACCTATTTGTTAATTAGTCAAGAACACAAGTGTCAGAGTATCAAATTCAGGTACACCTGTCTTTGATATCTTTCGTAGAAAGCTGTGATTGGAGCCTTAATTTAAACCTCGGCATTCTTCACGGTATTCAAAGTTACATAATTTCAATTGAAATCAATGTTTTATTAAGTAACATTATTATCAACAATTATGGTCATTTAAGAGCGTCTCAACGGTTTTCTGATATACTTGTTATCCATTATTTTTTTGTACCATCACGTTATTATTATAAACAGCTGTTGTAAAACTAGACGACCTCTGTGGCTCAGTTGGTTGAGCGTGTTGGTACTCAAGCCGGGGGCGCGGGTTCGAATCTCGCCGAACGAATAAACAGTTTTTCTGTGTTCCTGGGTCATGGATGTGTATTAAATATGTGTATAATATAGTAAAAATCTTAAATATGTGTATAGTATAAAAGTATTAAATATATTTTCGTTGTCTGGTACCCGTAACACAAGTTCTTCGAGAACTTATCACGGGATGTGAAGCGTCCATAGATATTATATTATTACTTATTTATTAAAACTTATATTATTTCAATAATAATATGTTGATATAAGAGAACGTGACAAAAAGTTTAACCATTGTCTGAATGATGATTAATTTTGAGGTATCATAATTGTTATTGTACAGGTTTAAAGTCGTTTATAAAATAAAAATGAAAACTAACAAGGCTCGGACGGCGGACTACATCATCCGGATACTATTCGGTCGGAAAACGAGCGTCGAGATTTTAAATTGCTGCCTTGTGTTCGATTTGAAACTCTATTGTATTACCACAGATTTCTATTTTCAATTTTTTTGCCGGTCGGAGAGATTCCGGTTGATGTAATCCGAGCCTAATTGACATTTGAAGTCAAAAGTACTAGATATAAGTGCGTGTACTAGTTATAAGGTGCAATAGATACTGACAGTTCGAGATAAATTGGTGGCAGCGTAAAATTTAAATTTGAAATAAAAGCTGTCAATCACTAAGTAAGTGGCAATTAAAGGTTTTTTTACCTTTCATTTTATCGCTCAATTTGTTCTCATTCCTCTGATTGGTATTTAAAGTACGAATAATATTTTAATGGCTGTCCAAGATAACGACTTGCCAGCCTTATGATAATTGCCATAAACATTCTCTTTTTATGGTTCGTAATTAGTAATTTCAAGTAATTACGCATAATTGTATCGTAATTTATGTAATTTCGAAATGTAAAAGGTAGATTGTAATAAAACTTTACGATTATCCAATATATTTTCATGACTAAAGACTAAGGAATCCTTTTGAATTATCGAAGTTATTAATTTTAATTAGTCTAGGCCCTAGGGATATAACTTTTCACTTTAACCATTAGTGTAATTAGAATGAAACCAATTAGTCGTCAAGGGAAACTATTATATATTTTTTTTATGCCAGAAGGAAGGATGTAGGTATAAAATTAGTATCGTTTCTGTAACGTAATCTATGCTGTAGTAACGTTTCCCAACTTCCCATGTTCACATTCGCATTTTAGCGCCAACCCTCTGTGGCGTCCTGTCTGGCTACTGTGTTTGCTGATTTGCTAGCTAAATTCACAGTAAACTGGACGTTTATATGCAAGACGTAGGTACAAAAGCATGTCGCCTCTGTAACATAATCTATATCATAGTGTTGTTCGCAGTCGGTTCCCACGTATATTCGCACTTTAGTGCCAACCCACTGTGGCGTCCTGTCTGGCCAGCTACTGTGTTTGCTGATGTGCTAGCTAAATGCACAGTAAATTGGACTCTTGCGAGACCAAGGTACAAAAGCATATGTCGTCTCTATAACATAATGTATATCATAGTTTTGTTCGCAGTCGGTTCCCACGTATATTCGCACTTTAGTGCCAACCTACTGTGGCGTCCTGTCTGGCCAGCTACTGTGTTTGCTGATGTGCTAGCTAAATGCACAGTAAATTGGACTCTTGCGAGACCAAGGTACAAAAGCATATGTCGTCTCTATAACATAATGTATATCATAGTTTTGTTCGCAGTCGGTTCCCACGTATATTCGCACTTTAGTGCCAACCCACTGTGGCGTCCTGTCTGGCCAGCTACTGTGTTTGCTGATGTGCTAGCTAAATGCACAGTAAATTGGACTCTTGCGAGACCAAGGTACAAAAGCATATGTCGTCTCTATAACATAATGTATATCATAGTTTTGTTCGCAGTCGGTTCCCACGTATATTCGCACTTTAGTGCCAACCTACTGTGGCGTCCTGTCTGGCCAGCTACTGTGTTTGCTGATGTGCTAGCTAAATGCACAGTAAATTGGACTCTTGCGAGACCAAGGTACAAAAGCATATGTCGTCTCTATAACATAATGTATATCATAGTTTTGTTCGCAGTCGGTTCCCACGTATATTCGCACTTTAGTGCCAACCTACTGTGGCGTCCTGTCTGGCCAGCTACTGTGTTTGCTGATGTGCTAGCTAAATGCACAGTAAATTGGACTCTTGCGAGACCAAGGTACAAAAGCATATGTCGTCTCTATAACATAATGTATATCATAGTTTTGTTCGCAGTCGGTTCCCACGTATATTCGCACTTTAGTGCCAACCTACTGTGGCGTCCTGTCTGGCCAGCTACTGTGTTTGCTGATGTGCTAGCTAAATGCACAGTAAATTGGACTCTTGCGAGACCAAGGTACAAAAGCATATGTCGTCTCTATAACATAATGTATATCATAGTTTTGTTCGCAGTCGGTTCCCACGTATATTCGCACTTTAGTGCCAACCTACTGTGGCGTCCTGTCTGGCCAGTTACTGTGTTTGCTCATGTGCTAGCTAAATGCACAGTAAATTGGACTCTTGCGAGACGAAGGTACAAAAGGATGTGTCGCCTCTGTAACATAATCTATATCGTAGTGTTGTTCGCAGTCGGTTCCCACGTATATTCGCACTTTAGCGCCAACCCACTGTGGCGTCCTGTCTGGCCAGCTACTGTGTTTGCTGATGTGCTAGCTAAATGCACAGTAAATTGGACTCTTGCGAGACGAAGGTACAAAAGGATGTGTCGCCTCTGTAACATAATCTATATCGTAGTGTTGTTCGCAGTCGGTTCCCACGTATATTCGCACTTTAGCGCCAACCCACTGTGGCGTCCTGTCTGGCCAGCTACTGTGTTTGCTGATGTGCTAGCTAAATGCACAGTGAACTGGGCTATTGCGAGACGTAGGTACAGAAGCATATCGCCTCTGTAACCTAAATATATTTATACAAATTTCATTCGATAATGATACGTTTGTTTACGCCACTGCACTGTACGGTTCCGTAACATTAAGTTTCTATCTCCTACGACCTACAGTTTAAAAATGCCACGGACCAACTTGTAAACAGGGCGATTATTATTTGAAAATGGTTTACTTTACAAAAAAGTCATGTATGAAACCCTGCCTTTATTTTAAACTCGCATTAAAAGCCTGCGGATTCGCCCGCATGGAATTAGGTTTAAAACTTTCATCCCCTATTTTATCCCCTTGGGGGTTGAATTTTGAAAATCCCTTTCTTAATGGATGCCTACATTAGATGGGAAATACGTGTGCAAAATTTCAAGTTTCTAGCATGGGTTTACGTTGATACATCAGTTAATCAGCTTTGCCTTTTATATAGAAGACCTATTCAACGATTCCCCAAACGATGGGTTAGAATGAACAAATAGGTATTAAAATACTTAAAGGTTTGTAAAAAAATCCCTTAGGTTCGTAGGTGAAATGCTCCTAATATATTTTAATTGGACTATATTTTCTAATTACAATTCTACCACCTTTATAGGACCTGTACCTCTATAAAACTAATTAGTGTTCTGTCCTCCCCTATGGCCACGGTCACCTGTATAGTGTATAGTGGGCATTAGTGGGTCGGACAACGGTGTAATTAATGTGTAGTGCGGTGCATACATTATACACGCCATTAACTCACGAACGTTAGTGGTGCGTCAGTGTGGGATCTGAATAAGAATGATAGGAACAAGTTAAAACATACTGTATAACATTGTACAATTTAAAAATATAGGTTACCTAAGATCGTAACAGCTTAGGGTTAGCTTACACTTAAACGAGACGATATTCGACGCGGCGACGATATTTTTTAAATACTTGTTAAAAGTTGTACTTTATTTTTATTTTTAATTTCATTGCAAGAGTTCTAATTTCGAAAAGTGTTTTTTTGTGTAGTAAAAAAAGTTCAATTTTGAATCGCTCTGTCTTTAAAGTGCGCGGGTCTCGTCGTCTTCTTGTAAGCTGGCCCTTATGCACAATAAACACAAGAACCCATAAAATAATGTCTAACGAGTCCTATTTTCCTTTGTGTATTATTTGCCGTAAAATTGTTATTGCTATTTTATTGTTTTGAACACAATCGAAGTTGTGTTATCGATAAAGTTATTGGGCGCGTCACTAGTTTATAGGATATTTAAATATATAGATAATAAAGCTAGGAACTCTCAGTTGAATTATGCCAAAATCCTTTTGAATTGCCTATAAAACGTGCCCAGCAAGGCTGATTCACACCGAAATGATCTAGGAAGCTTAAACTTTTTGTTCCCTGGTGAGATTCGAACCCGCGATCTCCGGCTTGAGCGCGCTAACCAACGTGCTAACCACTTAGCCACAGAGGTCTTCATATTTAAAATTATTTATTAATATAGTAAATTAAATAATACTAGCTATTTGCCGCGGCTCCGCAGTCCGCCCACGTAATTATATACTATCGGGTATCCCGTGGGAATTCTGAACTTTTCTCAACCGAATAAAAAGTAGCATGTACTTTAATCCAGAGCCTAAACTACCACCATACCAAATTTCATCAAAATCCGTTCAGTAGTTTTTGCGTAAAGGAGTAACAAACATCCATCCATCCATACATCCATCCATCCTCACAAACTTTCACATTATGATCCACTATCGCCTAAAGGTAGCATTTCCAATCTTAGCGACTGACGCAAAACCGAAACCGCGACCAGCGAACCAGCGAATCACATTCTCTGGCCCATAGGTCGCGGCATTTTTTTGGTTCATTCATTCATTCCAAATTAAGAGCTTCGCTCTTGTCGGTGGAGCTTTTTCCATTCCTCTCTGCACTCCGCCCTTCTCTTGACCTCCTGCTACGACACGACCATCACTTTCTCCTTCACCTGGTCCATAAAAGTTCTTCTCGGCCTTCCACGTTTTCTTATACCTTCCCTTCAATTATTCCTCTTATAAAGTTGTCGTGCCGTATCAAGTGTCTTAACATCTTTCCTCTTCTGTTCTCGATGGTCTTTATTATCACTCTCTTCTCATTAACTAATCCCAAAACTTCTTCATTACTTTTCTTTTCAATCCAACTTATTCTCTCCATTATTCGCCAACACCACACCTCGAATGCTTCCAATCACTCTCTATCGCGTTGTGTCATGGTCCACGTCTCGCTACCATACAAAGTAATGGTTCAGATGTATACTTTAATTAGCTTTTTTTTTAGTGCTTCATATAAATTCATACTAAGCAGTGGGTCGCACGACCCGGTTTCGATCGCGGGTCGCGATCGCGCGTCGTGGTCGCATAGAACTGAACGCTTTCTTTAGATTAATCCTACGATTATTTGTGTGCTTATAAAATAAAATGGTACTTCCCGTTTGTGTAACCCCACTATAACCGCGATGGGACCGCATACCATAGAATATAATATATTATATTAAATTACTTATGTACCCACGCCCTGTACCCTGTAAATCGAGTGTTACTCAAACTGAAAGTACCTACATAATAGTACATAATATTACTTAAGTATTTTGACATTTAATAGTTTTGTAGTAGTTAGGGTCAATTCCCACCGAAACGAGCAATTTTAAGATAGCTATTGAAAATGGAACATCCCACCAAAAACATTCTGTAAAAAACTAGCCAAGTCTCGATGGAGCTGCTTGTTTTTCTCTAAAAAGTAATGAAATCTAGATAAAATCGTGCCAAGTCTAAGGTTCCTTACTGCGGTTTCTTTATTATTATAGTTAACTAGCTTTTGCCCGCGGCTCCGCCCGCGAGAAATGGGGTTTTTTGGCCACTTACGACTGTACTCTAAGTTAAATCTGTATCTTCCTTATCTTACGTTCTCTCTTTAACTACTAATTGTTTGTCCGAAGCACCATCATACCATATTTCATTTCAATGGTTTAAACACTTAAGCCATGAAAGACATTAAAAAAATATACACAATAGTACATTATCCCTCGGGAACAATATTATATATCTTTTTGGGATAAAAAGTAAAAATACACAAAAAAGTATGAAATAAAACTTAATCTCTAAATAATTCCCCTTTCAAATTCGGCTAAAATTTTTACTATTTCTCTACTTAATCTTATTAATTTTGAAATCGATACCAGCCCAAACAATATTCTACAATATTTTATAGAACTTACGTTCATATTTGCTGGTACCGACTTCAAAATTAATAAGATTGAGTAGAGAAATAGTAAAAATTTTAGCAGAATTTGAAAGGGGAATTATTTAGATATTAAGTTTTATTTCATACTTTTTTGTGTATTTTTACTTTGGAAGTCGGTTTAATTTTTTGTTTAAAAATAATAATTTCACCCTTTTTAGAGATATATTTTCTTAAGTTATTATTAATACGTCTTAAGAACGTCTAAACTAAACGATCGAATGTATAATTGAATACGCGCCAAGCTTCCATAAAATATTGCTATTAAGATGATGATGATGATTACTGTAAGTTATAAAGTGGCATATGCTTGCAGTTCATTAAACAATACCGAAATTTCCAAACGCATATCTTTAAAGACTGAGGAGTTCTGTACAGTGCTTTTGGATCCAGGGTATATCTTGGTACAATATCTTATTTTTTGGTAGCATATGCTTGTGTTACTTCAGTAAAAGTCAAAATCACTATGTGTGGAGATAAATTTCGAGGAGTTCCCTCGATTCCTCATGGATCGCATCATCAGGTTCCCACTTTAGTGACTAAAGGACCAATTTCGAACTAAACCCTTTACAACAACAAAAGAATTTTGCAAATAGGTCCATAAACGGCAGAGTAATGTTCAAAGATATCCGTGTTAGTGTAAAATACTATGAGAAATATCTTTTATATCATCATAATCTGATGATGTATGGTGTGATAGTGGTAATGATGATGATGATTACTCTAACTGACAGGGTGGCATATGCTTGCAGTTCTTTAAACAACGCCGAAATTCCCAAACATGTATCTATAAGGAGCCAGGAGTTCTGTTCTGTACTTTTGGATCCAGGGTATACCTTGGAGCAAAATCTTACTTTTTGGTAGCATATACTTGAACTACTTCAGAAAAAGTCAAAATCACCATATGTGTCCATATAAATTTCGAGGAGTTCCCTCGATTCCTCATGGATCCCATCATCAGGTCACCACTTTGATATCAAAAGGACCAATTTGGGATTACACCCTATACATCACAGAAAAAACTATGAAAATCGGTCCACAGGCGGCGGAGTAATCGTTGAACATACAAAAAAAAAATAACCGCCTCCTTTTTTGGGAAGTCGGTTAAAAAGTACACTGCGCGTTTGTCCAAAGCATAAACCACTGCCATACCAAATTTCATTCAAATCAATTCAACCGTTTAGCAGTAAAAGACAATCAAAGTACACAATAATAATACATTATCCCACGGGAACACCGCAAATTTTTGGGACAAAAAGTATCCTATGTCCTTTCCCAGGACTCAAAGTATCTCTGTACCAAATTTCATCAAAATCGGTTCAGCGGTTAAAGCGTGAAGAGGTAACAGACAGACAGACAGACAGACAGACAGACAGACAGACACACTTTCGCATTTATAATATTAGTATGGATGTTGAGTGACTTGGCCGTTGAACATTCTTTATACTTTAGTGGGTACAAGTCAATTTTGTTTACATTTGTAACTACCTATGTTTGTTAAGCGAGATAATAGCCCATACTGGTATTGGTAATTGGACGCTAGTGTCTCATTTTAGGCTGTTGTTGATTGTACAACACACGTATTGGAGCAATGGTGTCATGGAGCCCCTTTTGTACCCTTGTGTGCCCTTCAACGGCCAAGTCACACAACATTACTTATATACTTTAGACAGGCACCCTAGTAGTTCTGTATACTGATCCCAAGACATGGTCGTAGGGCTAGGGTGCTATCTATCTAGCTAAATTAATTAACAATTTGCATAATGATATACTTAAGCATATCTGAAAGTAAAAAATGTAAAAACTGTTTTATAAAATACATTATTTCTTTAGACTGACTACACACTATGTGTATGGTAAATACATATATAGCCAAACCAGTATGGCCTAATACTGCACTACTTATACATTATATATACCTACTAGACAAGCACCCTAGTAGTTCTTATACTGATCCCAAGACATGGTCGTAGGGCTAGGGTGCTATACATCCATGCACATACACACACACCACACACACACACACACACACACACACACACACACTCACACACACCACACACACACACACACACACCACACACACACACACACACACACACACACACACACCCACACACCACACACACACACACCACATATACACCAGTCAACACACTCTTCAATTGATTGTGATAAAATGCTATTGGATGCAGCATTTGTATGTACGCATAATGTATATTACTCCACTTGTTCTCAGTGTGTTTAAATAGTTAAGTACAACATTTACTGTTAAGTCACCAGTGTTAATTAAAATAGTTATAAAATTTAGTGTTAAGTCACTAGTGCTAATAAAGAGTTTAAAAAGTATAAAAAATATTGTTAAGTCATCAACATATAAGCCCCTGTAGGGCTTCTGATGATGACTATGAACAAAATAATATTATATATTTTCTTGTATGTCTTGGATACCAATAAAAATAAAAAATAAAAAAAAAATGCGGCAAAATGGTTCTAGTAAAGAATGGTACGGCAGTGTTTGCTTCGCGCTCGACTTGGCGGGGGCACTGCCGTGCCCCCAGATTATTCGTTACACAAGAGATACACGTTTCCAATGTAGGAGTTCGTATATCAAGTTACACCGCGCTATACAGCGCATGTGCAGTGTATGACTGATGTGAGTTGTCATATGAAACGTATAAAAAAATCTGGCAACCCTATTCACTACACAAAATATATATGTGTCACCGTAAAATTGTAAAAACCGTTAGATTGTTAAATAACTAACGAGTTTGTAAAAATACGTCGAAAGA
Source organism: Glaucopsyche alexis (assembly GCA_905404095.1). Classification (NCBI taxonomy): domain Eukaryota; kingdom Metazoa; phylum Arthropoda; class Insecta; order Lepidoptera; family Lycaenidae; genus Glaucopsyche; species Glaucopsyche alexis. The sequence continues at coordinate 4,849,164 of FR990057.1, forward strand.
TTAAAAACTATATATTTATAATAGAGTTGCCAGATTTTTTTTCAGTATATAAGGAACAAATGCTTACAAAATACGGGATTTCACTTTTTTTACCCGGGGCCGGGACAAAAAAAATCGTGGTAAATTTTTGAAATTTTTCTGAGGATCGAGCGAGTTTTTTGCATTTTTATTAGTTATAGGGTGCCTGAGCTCACATTTATGTGTATGGTATATTGCGGGCATTGTGTAGGTAACCTTAGATCGCTCGATTTACGGGACAGAGCATGTTCCGGGCGCGGCGGGACGTTTTAAATAATACCTACAGTACGGGACGTCCCGGCAAATACGGGACGTCTGTCAACTCTATCACTACTAGAGTTGCCAGACGTCCCGTATTTTTAAATAAAGTTCAATATAGAATAGCTCTCTTTTTTAGGGTTCCGTAATACTTAAGGAACCCTTATAGTTTCGCTCTGTCCGTCTGTCTGTCTGTCTGTCTGTCTGTCTGTCCGCGCCTCTAGCTCCTATAATTATGAATATAAATTGATGAAATTTGGTACAGTTATAGATTGTGTATAGATCACGGTTTCGGGATCATAAAAAAATAATAATTTTATATTTTAGGGGTTTAGGGGCTCTCCATACATGTGAAGTGGGGATGAAAAATATTTTTTCACTCTACCCCATCGTGTGGGGTATCGTAGAATAGGTCTTTTAAAATAAAGGCAAGGTTTCATACGTTACTTTTTTATAAAGTTGACTATTTTCGAGTAATCGGCCTCCAAAGTAGTTTGTAAGTTGGTCCCCCCCCTAGCATTTTTAAACTATAGGAGATAGAAACTTGCAAATTTCCATGCCGATAGATCATGCTAAAAACTCTTTAGGAAAATTATTTTGAACCAAATCGGACAGTAACTTTTGGAGTAAGTAATTAAAAAAAAAGCATATTACGCGTTTATAGTTACGGAACCCTCATTAGACATGTCCTGACATGCTCTTGGTTAGGTTAGGTTATTAAAATGTCTCACCGCGTATGGTCTCGGTGTGACTGGCCCTTATTAGTTACTGCCGTAGCCACACTGCCGGTAGCCGCCCCCCGCTGGCATTTTAACGGTATGAGATATCTCGTTACTTTACAATTTCGTATTAAATAAGTAATTCAATTAATTTCATAGCTATCATATACCTACCTAGTTATGTAATAAAAACCCATAAGCGTTGAGGGGAGCAAATATAAGTTCTGTGGTAGTAATGATTATATTGTGGCGACGCATGAAGTCGCCACGTTACGCGCCAAACAGATAGCTAAAATATGTCAACTACATTGGCAATTTGGCATAAAACATTTTTGGAGATTGAGTTTAAAATAACTAACGTCGCGACAAACAAAATATGGGGTTTTTAGGGTTCCGTACTCAAAAGGACTGTTTTACTAAGACTCCGCTGTCCGTCCGTCTGTCACTAGGCTGTAGCTCATGAACCGTGATAGACAGTTAAATTTTTGCAGGTGATGTTTCTGTTGCCGATATAACAAAAAAATAATAAAAACAGAATGAAATAAATATTTTACGTTTGTTTACCATGGGAGCCCCCCCCCCATGGTAAACAAACATAATCTTTCGCCGTTTTGTACGGAACCCTTCTTGAGCGAGTCCTACTCGCACTTGTTCGGTTTTTAGTGGTTCCCGCTACGTAAATATTCTCTCTCTCAAGGGGGATATCCTGACATCATTCGATAAATAGATTTAATTGAAATATAGTCTCGCGGAAACGCTAGATAAAACTGATATTACCAGTTAACATCATTTCATCCTGTACGATCTAGACTAGACATATTGTCTAGTCTAGATCGTACAGGATCGTACCTTATTAGGTGGGGGATATCCTGAAATATTAGATATTTACAGCTGCTCAGTCTACAATCTACATCCTCTCGGTTATTGGTTAAATTAAGCTGGTTAAGTTGAATTTGGGCCAGTTTGTAGGAAGTAAGAAATTTATTATTATTAGGTGCTTGTAACTTTATGCAATTTTTTTTTATTTTATTTTTTTTTATTTTTTTTTTCTGAATAATGGTTTCGCGCCGTTGTGTTCCGTATGATGCTGCGTGTTTATTCCTTGTCAACATTTAGCTTTATTAGCTGTGATTACCTTTGTTGCAATTTCTCTCGCCATTTGTATGAATACTTTTCTTTGATTTAGTTAAATATTTTAAATACCTTCATTCCATAGACAACATTTAAGTAGGTACCTACATTTTTTTGTGTAATCAAGAAGAAAATAACCTTGAAGTTGAACCTTAAAATATTAATTATGGTCGATTTTCATGCACGGTAGGCAATTTAAATATTGAATATCACAAATTCCCCAAATATATAAACAGGCTTGTTCTGAATGGTTTCACAAAACGTACACAAGTCGTTTCTAAGCCAAACCGGGCATAAAATACTCATAAAGTCTATATTTACTTGAGCGATGGAGCACCCGACTTATTTACGACATTTTCCATTATATTTTTAGTTTTTACATCTTCCGCATTTTATTGTTTTCGAATATACCAACCACTACTTGGTTCTACCGTTGCTGACGGAACAATCGACTGATTGAAACGGTTTGAATAATAAGTCGTCACAGTCTTGTACTTTTTTAACCCCCGACGCAAAAAAGGGGTTTTAGACCTCGTATCCACGAGAGTTTTTAGCGGCCGCTAAAAAACCGGCCAAGTGCGAGTCGGACTCGCGCACCGATGGTTCCGTACAAACCTGTAGTGATTTTGTTACAGCTTACAGGTATTATAGACCTGAGTATTTGATATAAATTCCAGCTTGATACCTCGTCGTGTTCCTGAAAAAAAGGGCCTTGACAGACAGACGGAGGGACAACAAAGTGATCCTATAAGGGTTCCGTTTTATCTTTAAATTTAGTAATTTTAAAAAAAAAGTGTAAATTTCTGTCGCGGCCACAAAGAAACTCTTGTGGGAACGTGGGCTGAAATGAAGGTAGTTATTCACAAACCACAAAACACTAGTTGCCGTTTCTGGCTTCACCCATGCTGTTAACAGGCTACAAAACACTCTATGATTGGTCCTAATTTCACGGGGAATTACAACATCCGCTGCACAATTGAAGTTTCTGGAATGTTGCTACTTAGTACTTGCAGTAAAAATTGCTTCTAATTTGAACGCGTTTATGTATTGTTAAGTGATAGGTTTAGGTTAGGTAGTTACTAGTTAAGCAGCAGGTTAACGATTTAACCACGGTTTACGGTTGTAGTATGGCCAATTGGATGTAAGGTTAATAAGCTATTTGAGAAGATGCAAAGGGGTTAATCATCAGAGGAAGCTAGGTTTACTGTAAGGTTAGTTAGTTAACCAGTAGGTTCGCGATTTAACCACGGTTTACGCTTGTAGGGTAATAAGGGATTAATTATTAGGGTCGTCTGCTGTCTGATATTCCATAGAAAATTTTTACTATACCTATATATATTTTATTTGTATGATTGCATAGTAGTTTACTAGTTAACTAATTTTTTTCTACTACAAAATGTTGCAGTTGTATAGGGGTGAGTTCGATTTTTTCTCTCACGAAATTTCCTCAAGAAGTTAGGTACAGTAATGCAAGATTTACACGGGTTTTACACTGTTATTCTCCCCAAAATTCGGCGCGTTCGGCTCCTGCGGGCTGCGGCGCGTTCGGCGGTTCGGTGTAACTAACACGACTTTCTTTTATCTATACTAATATTATAAAGCTTAAGAGTTTGTTTGCTTGTTTGATCGCGCTAATCTCAGGAACTACTGTTTCGAATTGAAAAAATATTTTTGTGTTGTATAGTCCATCTATCGAGGAAGGCTTTCGGCTATATAACATCACGCTGCGACCAATAGAAGCGAAGCATCAGTAAAAATGTTGCAAAAACGGCGAAAATTCATATTTGAGGGCTTCCGTTGCGTGCGTTGCGTAAACGGAAAATTCAATTCTTCTGCCACAAGAAAATAAAATTAAAAATATAATTTACGCAGAAGTACTTTAAAATATATCCTTTTAAAAACTTCTTAATCGCGATCATAATAACAGAAATTGACGCGGGCGAAGTCGCAGGCAATAGCTAGTATATATACCCCCTTACTAATAAATTATGCTGTATAAGCTTTGAATAGTTACACAGTGTTCTCCTTCTATCGAATTAAACATGTCACTTGTGTGACGGGAACAAAACACTATATAACTATTCAAAGCTTATACAGCGTTTATTAGTAAGGGGTTTAATACATATATGTTTATTTCACTGCGCCCGACAGTCCACGCCTCGTGGTAAAATATAGTGCTGAATAAACGTCTTTAATTGCGATAGGGTACACTCCTACAGCTATTAATTCAACGCGCTATCTCGATTCCGAGGCTCACCCTGGCATTACTAAACAATTAGTTCATGATTCACACTTACACCGTTTATGTATACTTCTATACTCATAATATTATGAAGAGGAAATGTTTGTTGTTGTGTTTTATTTCATCAAAATTGATAAAAATGATCCATTGAATAGAAAGCTCCGAAACTACTGGAGCGATTTTGATGATACACATATAGGAGTAGACCACGGGGAATGCTACAATACTTTTTATTACGGTAACATATACGGTTCCGGCAGGATTTCATTTTTCCGCACATGAAGTCGTGAAAATTTTTAATTTCCAAATGAAGCTTATCAAGCTTTTTTCGGAAAATCAACAGAAAAGAATATCACCGGTTCAATCCTAACAAACACCACGTCGATCTGGTGTGTCCTGTCCTGAATAGCGCGATTGCGAATTGTGGCGCTAATTGGTCCGCCACATCACTCTCCCCCCCTCCTGTTGGAACTGCGAAGCTGCTGCACGGACTCCAGCAGGGGGGTGAAACTCTCATACATGCACAAATTAACAGAGAACAGAGACATCTAAAAATGAATATCCGGTACTAACAGTTTGAAAGTTTTCGGATAGTCACAACAGATGCCACTAAGCGACTTCTACATCGCGCTATCGCTAACAGAAGGCGTATGTATAAGGGCTCGCGAACATTTTACTATGCAGCAACCATATCCCACTATTAAGAGGAACTTGGTCGTTGTTGTGTCTACGACTTTCGATAAAACTTAATTTCTGTCCATAATTCAGTTCAATAAAAATTATCAGGCGGTACTACTTCCATCTAGCGGGTTTGATAGTAACTAAAACGGTACAACGCCATCTGAAAACGACATTCCGAAACTTTTGCAAGACTCAGTTTCAATTTTAGAGTTGCGCATCTATACTAATATATATCTGTATTATCTATGGACTCCAGTGAGTTGGAGCTTCCGAGTCGGAGGGCTGCCGTGCGGGGCCGATGCTACACGCTGATTAGGAGAGGTGTGCTCTGATTGCTGACCGTAGTCGGAGCTGCGAAGCTGCTGCACGGGCTCCAGTGAATCGGAGTGCAGCCGTGCGGGGCAGATGCTAAGCGCTGACCAGGAGAGATGTGCTCTGCTTGCTGACTGCAGTCGGAACTGCGAAGCTGCTGCACGGGCTCCAGTGAGTCGGAGTGCAGCCGTGCGGGGCCGATGCTAAGCGCTGACCAGGAGAGATGTGCTCTGCTTGCTGACTGCAGTCGGAACTGCGAAGCTGCTGCACGGGCTCCAGTGAGTCGGAGTGCAGCCGTGCGGGGCCGATGCTAAGCGCTGACCAGGAGAGATGTGCTCTGCTTGCTGACCGCAGTCGGAACTGCGAAGCTGCTGCACGGGCTCCAGTGAGTCGGAATGCAGCCGTGCGGGGCCAATGCTAAGCGCTGACTAGGAGAGATATGCACTGCTTGCTGTGCGTAGTCGGAACTGCGAAACTGCTGCACGGGCTCCAGTGAGTCGGAGTGCAGCCGTGCGGGGCCAATGCTAAGCGCTGACCAGGAGAGATGTGCTCTGCTTGCTGTCCGTAGTCGGAACTGCGAAACTGCTGCACGGGCTCCAGTGAGTCGGAGTGCAGCCGTGCGGGGCCAATGCTAAGCGCTGACCAGGAGAGATGTGCTCTGCTTGCTGTCCGTAGTCGGAACTGCGAAACAGCTGCACGGGCTCCAGTGAGTCGGAGTGCAGCCGTGCGGGGCCAATGCTAAGCGCTGACCAGGAGAGATATGCTCTGCTTGCTGTCCGTAGTCGGAACTGCGAAACTGCTGCACGGGCTCCAGTGAGTCGGAGTGCAGCCGTGCGGGGCCAATGCTAAGCGCTGACCAGGAGAGATGTGCTCTGCTTGCTGTCCGTAGTCGGAACTGCAAAACTGCTGCACGGGCTCCAGTGAGTCGGAGTGTTGCCATGCGGGCCGCTAAGCGCTGACCAGCAGAAATGAGCTCTGCTTGCTAAACGGTCATTGTTGTGAGAGTGCCCATTGAAGCGAAAATATACAGTATTCCCGTGGGATACCGTATTCACGTAGGCGAAGCCGCGGGAATAAGCTAGTCTTAGATAGTTGTAAGTCACAGTGCTAGCTGTCTTTAATAAACCAAGAAGGTTCGCAGCAAACTATTAGTGCCCCACAGAAAGGGATGTATAATTTATAGATCCCTGATAAAGCCAACGCCAGATCTTATCCTCACCATGATCTATGGCGTGTCGATGAGCCTGTAATAGGACCACCAAGGCCGTACCCGTATAGGTACACAATGCAACCGGCTCGCATATTGTATGGAGTAATTAATTGTAGGTACCTGTACAGGCACGTACCCAGGATACGCCCCAGTATAATGGTACACGCGTACCATTAATATCCATTGTCTGAACGTCCCCTTATTTATTGATACAGATAGGCATCATAAATGAACAAGATTGGTACCATTGGTACAATCTCCATAATGGATAACAAATCTGGTTGTTAGAAAACTACGCACCCCGACAGCTCGCCTTACAAGGTAAGGCGTAGTTTCATCATGTGTGTGCGCGTGACACTGTGTAACTAACTATACGGCGGGCGAGGCGCACTTAAGACATACCTCACTGTGTAGTATGTGGTTCGCAGAATTCTGTCTTCACATTTTTAGGGTTCCGTACCTCGAAAGGAAAAAACGGAAACCTTATAGGATCACTTTGTTGTCCGTCCGTCTGTCTGTCAAGACCCTTTTTCTCAGGAACGCGTGGAGGTATCAAGCTGGAACTTATATCAAATACTCAGGTCTACTGTCCCTTGGAGCTGTGAAAAATCAAACTTCTTAAGCCAACGCAATCAAAAGATACAGCCGTTTCATCTGTATTCTGTGAGCCGTTTATGCCGCAAATTTCGGCAAATTTTCGACCCTCGCAAGGGAATCAAAACCAATTCCCATGAACTCAGAATCTTGAAATTTGGTACGAAGCAACGTCTTATAGCACAGATTTAAAGGAAAAATTGCGAAGACTGTAAATTTTTAGTTACATCATAATATTGATACGAATACGAGTTACGAACAAGAGTGATACCAGTGAGTGAAACCTACGACTTGGCTACGACATAGGACATCGTCAATGCTTAGTGTTTGGACCTAGTGCTTAGTGTTTGGACCTAGTGTTTAGTATTTGGACTTAGTGCTTTGTAATGCACCTAGTGCTAGTGAATAAAGTCTTCAAAAGAGTCAGCAGGTCTTTCCCTCCAAATCCTTCGAACCCTAACACGTAACAATATAATAATATTTTTATTATAGAATGTAACAAAAAATTTAGTCCAGTAGGAATCGGCGCATGAGTACCGAAAACTATTCCACCTCAATTTTTTTATGCGATCCTCTTCAAATTGCCCTCCTAATGATATAAATGCATGTTGCCATTGCGCAACCCGGTGCCATATTGTTTAAACCGAAATTGTTTAAACAATTGCAAGGAATTGTTATTTTTCAACCGGACAATTTTTTTTTTTATATTCTTTATTGAAATACCAATAAAAAAGGTCCTATGACTTTTAACGATAAGGTTAATATTTTTAAAGATATGAATTTTTAAAGGTTCGAAAAATCTCAAATTTGGGTACTTTCGACCCATGAAAAATATATAAAAAAAAACATAATGTCTAAGTAATATATTTTTTTAAATTCTCTATACAATTGTTAATAATATTGTTAAAAGAGATTTAAAAAAAATCATTGTTTATATCTTTTTTTTAATTGTTAATTCCGCGCGCTCACAAGTATGCGTCGCTTACCTTTAAGCTGATGATACCTTACCATGCATTTTTTGTGAAACTGAAGACGATGTAGTGAAAAATCCGAAGCCTGATACATCTACACTAATATTATAAAGAGGAAAACTTTGTTTGTATGTTTGTTTGTTTGTTTGTTTGTTTGTTTGTAATGAATAGGCTCAAAAAGTACTGGACCGATTTCAAAAATTCTTTCACCATTCGAAAGCTACATTATCCACGAGTAACATAGGCTAAATTTTATTTTGGAAAAAAATAGGGTTCCGTAAGATATTTGGGTTTTTCGGACACAAGGTTTAAAAAATCAACCAGAAAAGTTACTTATTTTGCGTACGCTGCCTAAACTATAAAAGATAGAACCATAAAATGTACTAATTAATTGTAGATCTTATAAATATCTACAAAAAAGTTCGCGACACACTATACCTATCTATGTTGAGTGAGGCACAATAACCATTTTTTTATTTAGAAATCTTGAATTTTTTTTGGACTACATATAAATGCGTTTATTTTACTCATGTTATTAATCCTTATCAAAATAAATTATTTTATCACTAAGTACAGTTTATGTAGATAATATTTGGTCTTTGAATGATTAAAATTGGACGTTTGGTTTTGAAGTTATGGCGAAATTAAAATATTACGATTCCTGCTGCACGGCCCGTTGCGGAGTGGGCGTCACCAAGGCGGGGTGCGCGTGCGGGTTAATGTTTAGTTTAGTTTACTTTAGTTAAATAGTTTAGTTATTTTATAAACATCAAATTGATAATATCTTAAAATATAATACATTATAATATCTATACATCTATACAGCTAAATACAATTTAAGTGTCTGTTTGTAACTTCAAATTAACAGCTTTTTACATAATGAATCTGAAAGTATATTCGGTACTTACAATAAAATACATTTTTTAAAAATTTTTGTCTGTCCGTCTGTCTGTCTGTCAGTCGGTCTGTCTGTCTGTTTGTTCCGACTAATCTCTGAAACGGCTGGACCGATTTTCACGGGACTTTTACTAGCAGATAGCTGATGTTATAGGGTCTAACATAGGCTACTTTTATTTTAGGGTTCCGTTTAAAAAAATAGGATTCCGCTTTCGTTAGTCATAAATAAAGTCGCGGGTAAATTTCAGCGATATCCCAAAGTATTGTTCAACGCGGACGAAGTCGCGGGCAAAAGCTAGTATACATATATAACTGTACTTAAAGGTAAGCGACGCATGATACTTGTGAGCGTGCGGAATTAACAATTAAAAAAAAGATATAAACAATGAAATGTTTTTAAATCTCTTTTAACAATATTATTAACAATTGTATAGAGAATTTAAAAAAATATATTACTTAGACATTATGTTTTTTTTTAAATATATTTTTCATGGGTCGAAAGTACCCAAATTTGAGATTTTTCGAACCTTTAAAAATTCATATCTTTAAAAATATTAACCTTATCGTTAAAAGTCATAGGACCTTTTTTATTGGTATTTCAATAAAGAATATAAAAAAAAATTGTCCGGTTGAAAAATAACAATTCCTTGCAATTGTTTAAACAATTTCGGTTTAAACAATATGGCACCGGGTTGCGCAATGGCAACATGCATTTATATCATTAGGAGGGCAATTTGAAGAGGATCGCATAAAAAAATTGAGGTGGAATAGTTTTCGGTACTCATGCGCCGATTCCTACTGGACTAATTTACAGTTTTTAACAATTTTAAACTTACTACCCAAAGGGTAGTAAGTTTTAAACTTACTCCCCAAAGGGGGAGTAAGTTTAAAACAGTGTATCACTACACTGAACAGTGAATCACTTCTGTAACAGCTTAAAGGTATTAATAGACTTATATAAATAGAGTATTTGATATGAATACTCGATCATATTATATATTATGCATTTAGTACAAAGCTGTTAATTTGTAATAACAAACATACACTTCAATTTTATTTATTTGTATGTATATTGTATAGTTAAAACGTTCTAGATCACGACTCTTCATTCACGATTGTTGCACGTATGATCTGATAGTGGGCTATAACTATAAACAATAGTCATCAAGTATTCATAGCTCGCATGCCATACTGTGTATTAGAAATGTATTAGATTGTATCGATAAACAATTGGTATTTTTCTATGAATATTTAAATATAATATTCATATTAAAATACCGATTGTATACGGTGTTGTTTATTGCCTTTATTTAACTGGCCGAGCCCAAATATTAAATTTACTCTGAGCCCAAAACCTGTGGCTTTATTTTATGAGGTTCCATTAAAAAAATTTAATGTTGTTAAGAGAAAAAGTTACGCCATCTTGATTTCACCTTACCTCAAATAGCAAAATGGCACCAAACAACCCTAAAAGTGGGGACAGTTTTTTTCCTCGACATGCCTCGTCTATAATTTATACGTCTATGTTTAGTACAATAAATTAAAGCCATTGCAAGAATAGCAGTTTCAATAAACCGCTAGTCTTAATCGCTATCGCTTGCATGGCGATAATTTTCCGACTCACGGTTCCAAGGAAAATGATTCGATGCCTCGCTAATTGTAACAATAAAAACATAATCGAGTTAGTGGTTACTGGGAAATGAAAATCTATTGTTTACAGTTTACACGATTTGTGTATCAGAAAGTGAGATTAAGTCATAAGTCATATTATGGTTGATTATTATAGGTAATTGTTCTAAGAAACTAAGGAGTTTAGGTAAGGCTGGACGAGGTCAAGGAGCATTGTTTTTCTTTACCGACGCGCTAATCACTGAGCCACAGAGGTCGTCTAAATTTTTAAACTTAAGCATTTCTGTGGTAATTTGGCTTGTTACTTTGAAGTTTGTGCCGATTGTACATACGTCATACCTACATAATCGAAAATAATACATAATACAGCTCGAATACGCGTGACCACAGAACAGAGTGTACACGTGTACCAGAGTACACATCCAAATGCTGGTATTGGTAAAAGTATAAAAAAGTTGTAACATACTCACATATAAATCTTATCTTTTATAATCCAAACGCTTCGAAAAGATCCCTCTAATGAGGGCTTACACGTAGAACTTAGAAGGGTTAGACATGCCCTGATGATTAACCATTTTGTACATAATAAGGTTACTTATGTGGACATTCCTTAAAACGATAGCCAACGAGTACTTTCATAAAATGCTGGTATTCTGTTTTTTGAGCTCTGGCTTATCAAAATAATCGTGTGTCGTGCTTTTCTTTTAAATTTAATTTACATGCTGTCCTTGTCATTTCGGCTAGTAGAGACAGCGACAGCCTGTGAATAGGAGGGCGCATAATTTTGATTAGCGTTTTAATATTCGGTCGTTAACTATACAAATATTAGTTTAAGTACAACCTACTTATACATTGTAATGCCTTTTATTGTTCGTAAAACTCTTTCGTTGTATATGTATATTATGTAACATATTATATGTTTCATTGTAAACTTTCAGTAATAAATTGTACGACGGGCGGCAGACTGAAAGAGAATTAAACAAACCACTAATTAGAAAAAAATGCAAAATTCTTAAATCTATACTAATATTATAAAGCTCAAGAGTTTGTTTGTTTGAACGCGATAATCTCAGAACTACTGGTTCGAATTGAAAAAAAAAATTGTGTTGGATAGTCCATTTGTCGAGAAAGGCTTTAAGCTATATAACATCGCGCTGCGATCAATAGGAGCGCAGAATCAGTGGAAAATGTGGAAAAAAGCTTTGTGGGCTTCCGTTGCGTTCGCTGCGCAAAACGGTTCAAGTTACCCAAAAAATATGTATGAAAGAAGGGATCCTCTTCTTTCGCATAATTTTATTTGTCATAATTTCATTTGGCATACCTCACTTGGCATAATTTTACTACGCATAATAATACTTTGGCATAATGGTTTCTTGGCATACTACATCATTAGGCATAAATATCATTTAGACTTATATTGTTTGTCCTAATTTAATAAGGCATAACTCGTAAGGCATAATTTTTCTTGTCATAATAATACTTTGGCATAATTGTTTTTCGGCATAAACTCGTTAGGCATATTTTTTGTCATAATAAATTCAAGGCATTCTGTTACAAGGCACAAATATGCATAAAATGGAACGACATAATGAAAACACGGTTAATGTAATTAAACGCATATTTATGAAACATTAAAAGCAGGTATTACACTCATGTACCTAGTATAACATGTGTAACAGTAGGTTAAGTTGCGGCGGGGTGGCCCTTGGGCCACCCGTAAGCCGCTAACATGTTTAAAATAATTAGCTCGGCATGTTCTTAGATAGCAGTTCGTGTTTTTTGTCCGAGTTTAATTTCGTAATCAGTCGAAAATTACAATTATAATTCTTATTTCGTCTTAACTCGCATACTCAGTAGAGTTTATCATTCATTAGTATGTGAAAAAAAAAATGCTACAAAGATGTATGCGTAAATATAATAGTATGCTTAAATATCATTATGCGTAAATATATTTATGCTTTTTAATATTATGCATAAAAATATTATTCTTAATGAATATTATGCGTAAAAAAATATATGCCTTACAATAAGTATGCCTAACAATTATTATGCTTTTAGTAATTATGCGAAAAAAAATTATGCTAAGAAAGTTATGACAAATGAATATTATGCGAAACTACTATTAGGTCAAATGAAATTATGCCAAGTAAAATTATGACATATGATTTTATGCGAAAAAATAGGGAACCATGAAAGAATTATTCCTCTTTAAATGATCTAAAAGAATCTTTGCGACAGTATATGTCTACTATCTTTCAAGATTGACTCACTATAACCTTTTCTATAGTAATCAAATTTGGTCGAAATTAATGAATTATTGCGCCATTAGTTGACGCCGACGAAGTCGCGGGCAACATGTCATGGGCTGTTGCTGCCGCCTCTACGAAATTTGAAGCGCACACTCTATGGTTGTCGCTCAGAGGTTTTAGTGTTTGAGATTTACGATTTTTTTATTGCAGCGTCAAAGGAAATGTTAAAATTTAAATTAACCGTTTTATAGTTTTCACAAATTGTAAAAAAAACACAACGACATACGAACACACATGCTATCTAGATTGAGAAAAGTTATAAAATGCTTTATAATATATTATGTAAAGCGTGTTACAAAATACGTACCGTAAATGTAGACCTAGCATATTTTTTTCCGGGTTCGGCGGGCTTATTACGTATCTTGCAATAGCTATGCAACAGTGGCGAAGGCTGCTTCTCCTTCACAGGGAAGCCGGAGCCTGTATAATAGGTAGGGATTTCTATGAAGGTTTGCAAAAGGTAAGTGACAAGGGAAGCCGATAGGAATGGAGTTATAGGAACCCTTCGCCACTGCTAAGCAATAGCAAAAAAAATCGCAAATTCGTATTACGTATCTGCAAAAACCTAGCATAAGCAACCTAGCGACATTACTGCCTCTACCGAACAAACGAGGAACTATAAATTGCAATCAATCGTTCGATCTCTTCACTGCTGTCTAATTTTTTGTATTACGTAAGAATTTTACAGCAAAGCGAAAGCTATCAGCGAGCGATTTGAACTGTCAGTTAGCAATAATAAGCGAAAATGAAGCAAAGTGCATTCAAACACAACAGCGAGCGATTAGCAATCGATCGCATAGGTAATACGATTTTATTTGACGTTCAGCAATCGACTGCGCGTCTATCGCGCGATGACTGCAAGATTTTTGCTAATCGCTATTTTTACGTAATACGGCGGCCGTTTCCATTAATAGTTTCACGCGAACAAAGTTGCGGGCAACAGCTAGGGTAATTAGTATAGGCGCGGTTATAATTTTCATTCAATTCTCTTTGGATAACGCGAAAGTTACGAATACGTACAATAAAATACAATACAATAACACTTTATTGCACACCAAAAACTACAAAATTAAACAATTTTTAAAATAAATTTTACATAAAATGATGTACAAAAGGCGAACTTATTGCTAATAATCAATTTCTACCAGCCAACGCTTTATTTATGAGATCGGGCATAGAAAATGAAAATATAGTGTAGGTGAATAAACTAAGAAAGCTTCATTAAATTTAAACATAATATAAGTCGTAAGTACTTGTACTTGTCAATAATTGTTCGTGCTAGCCCCGCTGAATACTATTTAAACGTTTCACAGAAGCGATTAAGAAACAATACTATCTAGTATCTACGTGCGTTAACCTGATAACCGCGACGTTCACGAGAATAGTAACGGACAGAGGGCTTTGTTCGAACAAAGTATAATTTCCGTAGAGACTAGAGATAAGGAGTACCATCTCCGTAAAAACGTTCAATAGGAAATGGCGCTACTGTCGCAACGGTGTAAAGCGGCAAAATTCTAATGAGGAATTAAATCTTAGCATTTACTTCGGTTATATATTAAAAAAAACGATTTTTGACTACGTTAGTAATTAGGATTTCCTTGATTTTCTGAATGAACTACTAATAAAAACTGCTAAAGTCGCCGTAAAATATAAATAACTAAAGTAAACTTACTTTACTTGTAACTTCACTCCATTTCTTATTGCTAACTTCATATCACACACCCTCCTGACTCTAGCGCCACTATGGCCAGTTTTGGAATCTCGAACCGAACTCCAAAATCAGTTGATATGATTATGAAGACGATTCATTGAAAGTAAACTGAAAGTCTAAGTTAAATACGAGAATTGGGGTTCTGGTAAAATGATGAAAGTATGAAAGTTTTCATGTATGAAAGTAACAATTTAAAATAATGTTATGGAATGACTCGCTTCCATCTAACGTTACCTCTGTTACGAGTAGCTCTTCTAACCACATTATCGTCCGATGTCGGCTCGATTGTTCATTAATTGTTACTAATGAACGTATCATGTGCTCGTGCCTCAATGTAACGACGATGCATGGTTATACATTAATGATCTAGACATATGTAAAGTAATAATTATATGGGTTTGATGAAAGTAAGAAAATTACTTACAAATAATATTATATTCGTAAAGAATATATTATATACCTACATTATACACAATTCGCATCTATTTCCAATTTTCATAACTACTCTATGATTTGTCGAACGTCGAAGTTCGGTCTCAGATTAAAGAAAGAGGAACAGATAAACAGCTATGTATATAGTTAGCTATCGATTTGATTACACTACTACAAGCATACGATTGTGTGGAAAAAATATTGTGGGCCGTTGAAAAAAAATCCTCAAAAACGTCTCACGCAATTTATCCAAGACACTCAGGACACCCCAACCCGTAACGTTTTCCACGTTATAACGCGTTTCAAATGAGAATAGGAACGTCAATGACCTTTTTCTGTCAAATATCACTTGGAAAGTGCGATTTTCAGAAAAACTTATGTGCATATAAATATTAATAGTCTTGCATCGAATTTAAATAAAAACGTTAAATAATAATCAATTATCCAACTATCATAACAATATAAATTCGAAACAATATGGCGCCGACTCGATTCTATTCTCATTTGAATCGCACTATACCCACACATGCAACACTGCGTCCACAAATGAGTTGAACTATCTATATAATATTTTGTTAAAACTATCATTACATCTCTGTTTAGTATCTACTGTGGCGTCACAGTAATTACTGTCACCTTGTTGTGAAGGCGAAGGCTGTTTATTATTTCAATTGAGAAATAGTTCTCGAACCTTCCTTCAAGGTGCTGGGAAAAACTAGAAACATAAGGAAATTATCCTTGTGTAATAACTATAATTTTTAGAGTCCCGCAACCAAAGGGTAAAATCCTACCGACTAAATTGATGTGTATTTTTTAAATTACTTTAGATAAACATGTGACATTTAAACATATAACAGCATTAAACAAATTAACATTTAATTTAGTATTGTTATAGTGAAATAGTGTCTTTACAATGCAAAATTATAAAATTAGGTCTATAATAATAATAATATCTATCGTCAAACTGTACTCGAAGAACTAGTGATACGGGGATCGGACCAGTGACAACGGGAATTAATATATATTTAATGCACATCCATGACCCAGGACACAGAACAACATTTTCTTTCTTCGGCGGGATTGGAACCTGCGACTTCGGCTTGAGCACCAAGACCAACTCGCACCAAGCCATAGAGGTTGTCTGAACAGAGTAAATTATATTGCTGATGTGGCTACTGGATGTTGTCTATACTAATAATAAAGAGGAAAAGTTTGTTTGTTTGTATGTTTGTTTGCATTGAATAGACTCCGAAACCACAAGACCGATTTTGATGAAAGGCACAGATGTAGAGTAGACCACGGAGAAGGACATAGGCTACTTTTTAACGCGGAAAAATGTACGGTTTCTGCGAAATTGACTTGCGCGCACGAAGTCGCCGGCAACTTCTAGTAGTTACCTATTAAATATGGAACATAAGTCATATTAACATTTCCTTCTTATCGTCACAGTCGATTTGTGCTCCACATTCGTTTATGGTACACGGGTTTTTACCACCATAATCTACTGCCGTGTAAGTTCTATTTATTTCACGCACGACTGGTATTTATACACTTCCTTATAATTTATGTTGCCCTAGTACTTTCATATCACTAGATTCTAGTAAAAACATACATCACGGGTGGTATGTTTCTATTGCTAAAATATAGCGGTTTTAGAGCCATTGCATTTGTATGTACATTGACAAGATTTTTGCTATCAAAAGTGACATTTAACAAATAAAATAATAATAAAGAACTGTTTTAACGGAGCCCTTTTTAGGGTTCCGTAATACTTAAGGAACCCTTATAGTTTCGCTCTGTCCGTCTGTCTGTCTGTCCGCGCCTCTAGCTCCTGTAATTATGAATATAAATTGATGAAATTTGGTGCAGTTATAGATTGTGTATAGATCACGGTTTCGGGATTATAAAAAAATAATAATTTTATATTTTAGGGGTGCCTCTTCATACATGTGAAGTGGGGATGAAAAATATTTTTTCACTCTACCCCAACGTGTGGGGTATCGTAGAATAGGTCTTTTAAAATAAAGGCAAGGTTTCATACGTTACTTTTTTATAAAGTTAACCATTTTCGAGTAATCGGCCTCCAAAGTGGTTTGTAAGTTGGTCCCCCCCCTAGCATTTTTAAACTATAGGAGATAGAAACTTGCAAATTTCCATGCTGAAAGATCATGCTAAAAACTCTTTAGGAAAACTATTGTGAACCAAATCGGACAGTAACTTTTGGAGTAATTAAAAAAAAAGCATATTACGCGTTTATAGTTACGGAACCCTCCTTAGACATGTCCTGACATGCTCTTGGTTAGGTTATTTGAGTTTAAGAGAAGTAGAAAACAATACCCTTCTTGGCAGTCGAGTAAATATAGGTAACGAATGTTGCCCGCGACTTCGTACGCGCAAAAGGAACGGGATTTATTTTTACGGGAATCATATATTTTGCTGCGATAAAAAATAGCATCTGTGTTAATCTTCTAGTCTAAACTAGTACCATACCAAATTTCATCAATATCTGTTCAATAGTTATTGCTTGAAAGAGTTACAAACATCCATACATACAAATTACAAACTTTCCCATTTATAATATTAGTAGGGTAAAGATGTAAGTAAAATTTATATATAGACATACAAACTACAAATCAATGGGAAAAAATTAAACTTTATTAGTATCAGACATTCTCTTTCACAACTTACAGCTACATGAATATTCACTTTTAATCTTCATTATTACTGACAGAAACATTACGTTGACATCTGAAGACCTAAAGGCGTGTACACACATTAAAGTGACAGATCTGACAAAATATGTTTGGTGTCGTCAAAATATTTTTGCGATCGAAGAGGGCTGTGCAAAGGTGCGTCATATCAGGGGCGGTGCAAACGGGCGACTTATTTCGCTCTAATACTTATTGAGCTGTTGCGCGCTGCGCGATACATTTTTTGTAGCGGCAAAGAGTAATTTGTGATATTAATTACTATAGATAGAGCGGGCATATTTATAATACAGCTAATAAATTACATTTTCGACAAATATGCGAAAAATGTAGAATTGTTGATTTTGATTCTTATTTTGGTATTATTTTGTTACAGTAAATCTATACTAATATTATAAAGCTGAAGAGTTTTTTTGTTTGTTTGTTTGAACGCGCTAATCTCAGGAGCTACTGGTTCGAATTTAAAAAAAAAAATTTGAGTTTGATAGTCAATTTATCGAGGAAGGCTTTAGGCTATATCACATCACGCTGCGACCAATAGGAGCGAAGAATCAGTGGAAAATGTGGAAAAAACGGGGAAAATTATTTATTTTTGAGTGCTTCCGTTGTTTGTTTGAACGCGCTGATCTCAGGAACTGCTAGATCGATTTGAAAAATTATTTTTGTGTTGGATAGTCCATTTATTGAGGAAGGCTTTAGGCTATATAACATCACGCGGCAACCAATAGGAGCGAAGAAAATGTGAAAAAAAAAACGGGGAAAATTATTCATCTTTGAGGGCTTCCGTTGTTTGTTTAAATACGCTGATCTCAGGATCTGCTACATCGAATTGCAAAAATATTTTTGTGTTGGATAGTCCATTTGTCGAGGAAGGCTTTTAGCTATATAACATTACGCTGCGACCAATAAAGAGCGAAGTATCAGTGAAAAATGTTGCAAAAACGGAAAACATTATTCATAATTGAGGGCTTCCGTTGCGTGCGCTGCGTAAACCGTTATAGGTGTACCAGAATCTCATGGCAAATAGGGAAATAAAATTTTTTAGTGTGCAATACTGGGGAAACAGGATTAAACGATCTTGATACTAGTTAGTTTTTCATAATGTCTTTAGTATGATTGAACATGAAATGTAATAAGACTGTATGAAGAATATTCTTATCCATCGGGTTAATATAAAACATAGAAAACTAGCATTAATTACCCGCGGCTTCGCCCGCACATTGAATTAGTTTTTAAAGTTTCATCCCCTATCTTATATAGGTATGTCCAAGAAATAAAAAGTTTCTTTTATCCCCTTTTTTACCCCCTTGAAGGTTGAATTTTGAAAAATCCTTCCTTAGTGGATTCTTACGTCCTATGAGGAATACGTGTGCAAAATTTAAAATTTCTAGATATATATATATATATATATATATATATATATATATATATATATATATATATATATATATATATATATATATATATATATATATATATATATATATATATATATATATATATATATATATATATATATTCACACATTACAGTAGGTACAAACATTTTACTAGAAACTAAAATCTAATAATTCTAGTATGAAGGGTTTTGCCTGTGCGTTGATACATCAGTCAATCAGATCTGCCTTTTATATATAGATTTAAAACATGTCATGAAAAATAAATCAATCGTCAATTACTTTATATACTTAAGTATTTATTACAAATAACATACAATTTGCAGTTTATTTACTGATGGAATTTCCTTCCGAACTGTATAGAACTCGTTTACTTTATTCCTAATCAACTGTAAATCGAAACTGTCTCAGTTATTTTTTTTCTTCCCTCCTCTCCTCCTTTTACCAAGCATGGAAAACAAACCATTATTCGATGTGCCATCAGCTACGATTCACCGTATAGTAGTACTGGAAACACCTATAAAGAAGTCACAATAAGTATCTAAGAAAAATATAAAAAACTCAAAGTATCAAAACAACTCACTCTAACTTACCGGTCAACTCTACCACGAACTTTAAATTTTATGATTGAGTTCGATTTACACCTTCTTCTTTCTTTATTTTACGATAGACATTGAAAACATTATTTTTCTCTTGAGATCGAATTAGATTTTTCGACATTTTCACAAAAACAACAAATTCCAAGAACATATTCAGCAGCATTACAATACAAAATTTTAGCAGCGGTTGACAGATCACGTACTTTGATTTGACGGGTCACACTTGACATTGCCATATGAAAATAACATTTTTTCATTTTTTTTTTAAATGCCATGAGATTCTGGTACACCTATACTCAAAAAGTATGTATGAAAGAATTATTCCTCTTTAAATGATCTAAAAAAATATCCGCGACAGTATATGTCTATCTTTTAAGATTAACTCACTATAATCTTTTTTTCAAATTTGGTCAAAATTAATGCATTACTGCGCCATTAGTTGACGCAGACGAAGTCGCGGGCAACAGCTAGTGTGTAATAAATATTATACGGAATTTTATTTACGTAAAATTACCTAAGTATGTACGTACTTAAAAATATACGAAACCGTACAACTTTTATAGGTCGCGGTCGGATTACTAACCGTTTTAAATGCATTCTATTGGTATAATTTAACTAAAAATTTGGATAGTTAATAGAATCAGGTAGCCAATAGCCACTAGCCTGTCGCCCGTTTGCATCGAACGTTAGCCACAAACGAAAATATTTTTACCGATCCACGAGCGAAATGAGTTTCCTGTGATCTTTTTCTTTCTTTCTTTCTTGTTTTGTGATCATTAGTGTTTTGTTTTGTTTTTTAATGTTATGATTGATGACATTTAATATTTCAATGACTGGTTCTTTTTAAATGTCAAAGCACAATGTGCATTGTCCTCGCCAATAATGTATTTAAATGCTTATCTCCTTGCATACTTTTAAGAGTTTGTAGGCACAATATCAATTATAAATTATTTGTATTGTAGGTACTGTTGGCTAACAGAAATTGACTCACTACTTAAAAGTTTGATACTTTTTATCTAGCTTATGTAAAATAATTTAAAAAATGCTGAACAACAGAATATCCCTTCGTAAAGGTCGCTGTGCATTCTGTTCGGCCGGGTATTGTAACATATCTATACTTTAATAATAAAGAGGAAAACTTTGTTTGTTTGCACCGAATAAGCTCCGAAACTACCCGGCTGATTTTGATTAAATTTGACACAGATGTAGAGTAGACCATGGGGAAGGACATAGGCTGGAAGAATTTTTATCGCGGAAAAATGTACTGTTTCTGCGAAATTAATTTTTGCGCGCACGAAGTCGCGGGCACCATCTTGTTAGAAATAAAGGCAACGTTGAACCTTAGTATGGCCACAGATTAAAGAAAAAGGAACAGATAAACAGCTACATAGCTTTAGATTTCATTGCACTAGTACTAAGTAAAAGTGTGGAAAATTGGATCGATTTGGATTGTTGATGATGAAAGCTGAAAGCTGTAAGACTATGTCCAGAAACTGCGTATTCTTACGCACGTAAGGTCTACGCACGTAGTCGAGGTACTAGGGCCCCATACATTGCGTCCAGAAGTTACGTGCGTATTATTTTAGCTATGCGCGTATCGTACAAAATTTCGTCAAAAAGAAACGATAAGATAAGAATCTCTACGTGCGTAGGTTTACGCAGGCTTACGCACTTTCTGGACAGAGTCTAAGCTGTTTCTCTATACGTAAGTCCTACTACTGTTATAAATCTGAAAGTTTGTGAGAATGGATGGATGAATGTTTGTTACTCTTCAACGCAGAAACTAATGAACGGATTTTAATGAAGTTTATTATGGTACTCGTATAAGCTCTGGATTAACACATAGGCTACTTTTATCTTGATAAAGTGCAGTGTTCATTTGGGATACTGTATTTACGCGGGCGGAGCCGCGGGCAACAACTAGTATAATATATTTTCTACACTGTGGTATGTCCCTACAAGTAAGGCTTAACTAGGCTTCAGTCATTGTGTGTATTATCATAATTTATGCTAATTCTCTCTGGCGCCTGCCTCTTGGGGTATTAACTATTTTGTACCCGAGCTTGTCGACTTGTTTTAAGGTTGGGTAATGAGAATCAATGGAATATGTTTGACAGCGTTCCAATTGGCGTGAACATAGACAGGGTATAATAGGCGTGGTGTCGTGGCGATGTAACGCGTCGTCACTACTTATTGCTAAAGTTTTTCTAATGCGATTTAACGACTTTCGGATATTATGAATCACGAATATAATGTATCGTTCCCTTCAATGTCGTACCAGATTTTCACTATATATGTATTAAAATGACCATGTTTTGTTATCGGTCGCTATATTATGGTCGCTTATAGGGGTAATTCTGCTAAATAAAACCTGCATTAATATAATTACAATCAAGTCCCGATGAAGCTATAACTATCAAACGGCGTTTTTATAAACGTTAAACCAACGTGAAACGAGCTCTGATTGGTCGAAACGTCATAAAATCCGTTCATGGTAACATGTCGCTTCACTTTCAATCCAATCAAAGTAAAATGAAAGTCTACTTTTAATACGAGAATTGAGGTTCTGTACTGACCGCTAAACATTTAATTTCCTCGACGTTCAAAATTACTTCCATGTTTCACATCACCAGGAGTTCCGAGACGGCTCATTGTGTTTGTTTCTTCCATAGATGTATTATATTTAAAAGAGGTAGATATGGTATTGCGCGTAAAAAGTAAAGACTCAAATTGGTAGCACGTATTAATACGTATCTATGTAATAATTAATCTATATTATTTATTACATAGATTTGATGATTAAATTTCTTCAATATTATACAAATAATATCGTATGCTCGCGTGTTTCCAGGCCTCAGCTCTCGCAGGAGTGGCGGGGTCGATGTGCAGCAAGTAGCGACTGCATTAAATGTCCAATAGGGGACTATTACGTGACGGTATAGAGAGCGGTCTCTATTGGGTTAGGGTTAGCCATAAAAAAAATTAAAAGTTAGGTACATTATTTGCACGACAGTGAAAAGAAAATACCTTATACAATAACCTATGAATGCGCTCAAATAGAGTTGAAAGACGATGGAAGTCTGAGGTCGATTCTCCTAATTAAATCCTGCAGAATAGATATTTATATCATGTAGAATAGATTCTGCTAATTAAAGAAAAGATCGATAACGCACTTGAATCTACTGTTTTAGTTTTCCGGTCTCATAATACACAAAGTTAACTGTCTTTTTATGGTTCAGCACTCAAAGGGTGACAACGGGACTATTACTTAGACTCCACTGTCCGTCCGTCCGACTGTCTATCAATATGCTATATCTACATAGATATTAAAAATATTCATCATTCAATATCTCATGAACTATGATGATAGCTAGTAGTTCTGTTGCCGCTGTAACAATAATTAATATAATAAAATAAATATTGAAGTGGGTCTCACGTACAACAAACGTGATTTTTTGCCGTTTTGTATGGAACCCTTCGTGCGTCAGTCCGACTCGCACTTGGTCGGTTCTTTTATACAAACGCTATCGCTTATCAGTCGCCAACGATACGCAATAGCCCCCGACTGCAACAGTGGGACCATTCATGCAGCTATCGTCGTTTTTGACCGCCAACAACACGATACCATTATTGTGTTCGATGCTACATTACACTCGAATTACCATGTTGCGTTCTGTGTATAGCTTAATATAAACATTCATCATCATCATTATCACCTTCTTCTGATACAATTAATTATAATAATGTAAAATTACTACTAGTAATTTATAGTAAGTATCTATTCGTCTATCTATGTATTTATCTATACCAGTGTTATTCAACCTGTGGGTCGCGACCCCCTGGGGGGTCGCGAAGCTTCTGAAGGGGGGTCGCCGGAGGTCGAGAGAACTTTAGTAAAAAAACAATAAAGATTAAAATGATTTAAAATTAAAAAAAAGGATATACTCATAAATCGATCATCGATATCATCGATGTATGTAATTGTAAATAATGTGTATGACGTACTATATTATGTACTTATATCCGAATCCTAATTAAGGAGACGCATAAAAACCTCGCATGGAACGAATATTTGTAAACCGTAACATACACATACATACATGATAAAAAAGCGAAGGGTCGGCGGGTCGCGAAATATTTTTTCATACAAGGGGGGTCGCATCATGAAAAAGGTTGAAAAACACTGATCTATACATACTTCTATGCTATTATTATATTAAGAGGAAAAGCTTGTTTGTTTGTTTGCATTGAATTAGGCTCCGAAACTACTGGATAAATTTTGATGAAATTTGGCAGAGATATAGAGCAGATCATGGGGAAGGACATATGCTACTTTTTATCGCGGAAAAATGTACGGTTTCGGCAAGATTAACTTTTACGCGCTCGAAGTCGCAGCCAACATCTAGCAATTCATATGTCTAGGTCTTAGAGTGACTGAATAAGAGACAATCATTTCGATGTTTCATAATGTCTGCCAGAACTCTCCCGAGATTTCATGCAGTAGCAGACACTAGGCCAGTGTTTTTCAACCTTTTTCATGATGCGACCCCCTTGTATGAAAAAATTATTTCGCGACCCCCCAACCACGGGCGTTTTGGTTTCGGGGGGGGGGGGGGGGGGGTTCAAGAAAATAAAACGACTAAAAGTATATTAAATACTAGTCTTTAACCTATTAGAAGCCCTGAGCACATTAGAATAATGGGCTCCCTTTTTTTCCTTTTTAACCGTTTCAGCTTTAACCTTGTTTTTACCCTGAAAGACTGTGTAATGCGAAAAAATACAAATATCAATAGCCGGACGGTACTGAATTTTTTAATATTATGTTCTTTAAGCCAAACACGAGTGAGCGAAGCGAGCGAGCCAATTTTTTCCCCATTTTACAGTTTAAAATCTGTTCAAACGTTAAACTAAAACACTAAATAACGGTGAAATTCAGAAAAATACCATACAATCAACCAGCTAAAACAGAACATCGGTACTAAATAATATAATATGTTCTTCATGTTAAATGCGAGCGAGCGAAGCGAGCGAGCAAAATTTTTTCCTATTTAATAGATATTATTTTTTAATAGATATAATTACCTATTTCAGTCTGTTCAAACTTTTGGGGTTTGAATCCCCAATCCCCACCCCCCCCCTCCGGCTACGCCCATCCCCCTTCGCTTTTTTATCATGTATGTATGTGTATGTTACAGTGTTACAAATATTCATTCCATACGACGTTTTATGCGTCTCCATAATTAGGATTCGGATATAAGTACATAATATAGTACGTCAAACACATTATTTAACAATTACATACATCGATGATATCGATGATCGATTTATGAGAATATACTTTTGTTAAAATTATCTTACTTAATAAATCAATCTTTTTAATCTTTATTGTTTTTTTACTTAAGTTCTCTCGACCTCCAGCGACCCCCCTACAGAAGCTTCGCGACCCCCCAGGGGGTCGCGACCCACAGGTTGAAAAACACTGCACTAGGCAATAGGCGGCCTATAGAAAGATAATTAAGAGCTCCGTGGCCTAGTGGGTAGACAGAGTGCAGGATCGAATCTCAGGTTGTGGCGTGTACCGATGAGACTTTTTCAGATCTCAAGTGCATTATACGGACGCTCTAACGGTGAAGGAAAACATCGTGAGGAAACCCGCACATGGTTGGCCCCAGACGTATTGACCAGTTATTCCTCTGGACTAGGCTGACTATGTTGTGAGAATGCCGTATGTGCTTGGGCAACCATACGACATATTTTAAAAACCAACTGTCCCAGGTACTGCAGTATTTCAAGAGTGGTTACTTCGCTCGGAGAATACTCTACAAATCGTCCATTAACGGATGAAAAGGCCTAAGAAAGATAATTGAAAAACCAATATTAATTGGATAATTTAATCGAATTTCATAAAGAAGATTCACTCTCAATTAGTTGTATTCTGAAGTCCCAAGTCCAACCCAGCATATTTTCTCGTTTGCCTCCAAATCATACAAGACATGCTAATATAACAGTTCATTCATACATTCTTTTCGCCACAAAAGATTCCAGTTTCCACCTACGTTATGCGCCCACTGTTGCAAAAATATAAAATGATGTCATGCATTGGGACAAGACATCTCTTGGTTTGTGAACTGACAGTTGGAATAAATTATAAGTTATTAGTAATCTAGCCTAAAAGTAGTTAGATAGCTGGCAACCATTTATTCTAAGATATTATTAATGTAGGCAAAAAAGTCTACACGATGTATTTTTACCCAACATTTGGCTAATAGCTGGCAACCATTTATTCTAAGATATTATTAATGTAGACAAAAAAGTATACACGATGTAGTTTCCATCCCATCATTATGCTACATTATAATGACAGTATTTAGTATGTACCTATTACAAAAAAAACAATAATTACATGATTTACGTTTCCTGACAACTCTCACTACGCATGGGCCACCTTGCGTACATACTGCCGTACAACGCGCCGGCTTTAAATATCACGAGCTCGCCACTCAGTATCGTGCGCAATTTAAGCATTTTAGTAGAAACGTAAATTTTCGATAGTAGTTTTAATTTATAATAGAGCGTACACTTAGAAAGAATTTTGAAAAAATCTACTTTTTAAGAAGTGAAATACTTAATGGTCGAAAGTTTGTATGGAAATCTTTAAATCTGCAACTATTTCCATGAAAATTGAGATTCCTGCTCTTAAATAATACATTTCATTACATGATATGTATTTCAGGATTTATTAGAATTTACTTGAATTTACCTGAGTGTGTAAAATAAGAGTGGAAAGTTTGTATGGTAATGCTTTAAAATCTTCACCAATTTCTATGAAATTAAATGATATTTGTAGCAAGTAATCCAGAAATTAAACCTTTATCATACGAAATTTCATCTAAAGAGTAACAAACATCCATCGGCCATCCATCCTCACAAACTTTCACATTATTAATTCTATTAACAGCCTCCGTGGTCTAGTGGTCGTGGGTTCGATTCCCGTATTGGAACAACAAAAAAATGTAGTTTCCAAGTTTATAACCAAACTTGGAAACTACATTTTTTTTTGTTGTTCCCTGTACAATGCAGGCTGATCACCTGATTGTCTGACAAGAAAGATGATCATGCGGATCATGAATGGGCATGTAAAAAGTCGGACCTGCGCCTGACCTCTCGTCAGTCGTGTCGGTTGTCCGTCCCACTGGATTACGAGAGTAAAGGAAGAGAGAGTGCTCTTGTGTACTGTGCACACACTTGGGCACTATAAAATTACTCCTGCGTAACTGGCCTAGTCTTAATGAAACCGACCACCGTCACCGAGATCGGTGTGGGGAGTTATTTATTAATTCGATTAATGTTATCAATTATTATTTTTAAACAAAAAATTAAACCGACTTCCAAAGTAAAAATACACAAAAAAGTATGAAATAAAACTTAATCTCTATATAATTCCCCTTTCAAATTCGGCTAAAATTTTTACTATTTCTCTACTCAATCTTATTAATTTTGAAATCGGTACCAGCCCAAACAATATTCTACAATATTTTATAGAACTTACGTTCATATTTGCTGGTACCGACTTCAAAATTAATAAGATTGAGTAGAGAAATAGTAAAAATTTTAGCCGAATTTGAAAGGGGAATTATATAGAGATTAAGTTTTATTTCATACTTTTTTGTGTATTTTTACTTTGGAAGTCGGTTTAATTTTTTGTTTAAAAATAATAATTTCATGCTTTTTAGTTATATATTTTGTTAAGTTATTATTAATACGTCTTAAGAACGTCTAAACTAAACGATCGAATGTATAATTGAATACGCGCCAAGCTTCCATTAGGTATTGTTATTAAGATGATGATGATGATTACTGTAAGTTATAAAGTGGCATATGCTTGCAGTTCTTTAAACAATGCCGTAATTTCCAAACGCATATATTTAAAGACTGAAGAGTTCTGTACATTGCTTTTGGATCCAGGGTATACCTTGGTACAATATCTTATTTTTTGGTAGCATATGCTTGTGTTACTTCAGTAAAAGTAAAAATCACTATATGTGTGGATATAAATTTCGAGGCGTTCCCTCGATTCCTCATGGATCGCATCATCAGGTTTCCACTTTAGTGACTAAAGGACCAATTTCGAATTAAACCCTTTACAACAACAAAATAATTTTGCAAATAGGTCCATAAACGGCAGAGTAATGTTCAAAGATCTCCGTGTTAATATCAAATACTAAGAGAAATACCTTTTATATCATCATAATGTGATGATGTATGGTGTGATAGTGGTGATGATGATGATGATTACTCTAACTGACATGGTGGCATATGCTTGCAGTTCTTTAAACAACGCCGAAATCCCCAAACATGTATCTATAAGGAGTCAGGAGTTCTGTTCTGTACTGTTGGATCCAGGGTATACCTTGGAGCAAAATCTTACTTTTTGGTAGCATATGCTTGAACTACTTCAGAAAAAGTCGAAATCACCATATGTGTCCATATAAATTTCGAGGAGTTCCCTCGATTCCTCATGGATCCCATCATCAGGTCACGACTTTAATATCAAAAGGACCAATTTGGGATTACACCCTATACATCACAGAAAAAATTTTGAAAATCGGTCCACAGGCGGCGGAGTAATCGTTGAACATACAAAAAAAAAAAAAAAAAAAAATATATATATATACAGCCGAACGTATAACCGCCTCCTTTTTTGGGAAGTCGGTTAAAAAGTAATGTAACTTGGTAACTTGTCCAATCAAATCGCTTTCTTTCTATCGTGTATTAGAACACTATCTACGTAACTACTAAGTGAGTACTAAAAAGGGCTTTTTAAACTTTCTCGCTGTATCTCATGTGTCATTGACTTTAAGGGCAACTACTGAAACTTAAGTACCTCACACGATTTAGTACTATGGTAATTTGAACCTTATCCGAATGAAGTAGAATCGTAAATCGAAATAGAATTTAACGTTCCACTTAACAGTTTAACTTGGCTTAAATATTATCAGTTGTTTTGATCGTACACAAGCTTTTGAGTCCTTTTTACGTAATAGCACGTTGAAATATCTGCTTTTCTCTGATAGTGTTTTACAGGTGGAACTTTTTGGTGTTCATGATCCTAACCATAACCTCAATTCTCGTATTTAATATAGACTTGATTTTACTTTGTTTGGATTGAAAATGAAGCGACATTTTACCATGAACGGATTTTATGACGTTTCGACCAATCAGAGCTCGTTTCACGTTAGTTTAATATTCATAAAAACACCGTTTGTGAGTTTAGCGTGTCGGGACTTAATTGTAACTGTCTTAATGCAGGTTTTATTTAGCAGAATTCCCCCTATGGTGAGTGATGACTAACGGACTGACAGACAGACACACAGTGCAGTCTCTTAGGGTTTCGTATTTACCCTTTGGGTACGGAGCCCAAAAAAGGATTCGTTTTTTATATTGAAGCTGTCATTTTGATGACAGCTACCCCATCGATTTTTTAACCTATATGTGTATACGGATTACGGTCAGAAAGTATCTTATTCGAAGTTTAAACATTCAGTATCAAGTTTCTCGGCAGCCTTCTACCGTTTCTGATTCAATTATTTCGGTAGATGAGCCCGACACCTGAAGATGCGGCTATATTTTTTTTACAGAGCTCGTGTGGTCGAAAAAAGGTCAGACCCACCAAATCGAACTCAATTTAAAATTATATTAATTTCCTAGTACAAAGTTTCTACTGTGTAATAATATCTATGGACGCTTCACACCACGTCAATCTGGCCTTGTGCTAAGTATCCGAAGAACTTATGTTACAGGAACCAGAAAACGGGAAGTAGGCATATTTAATACTTTTATCATAGACGTAGAATTATTTTTTATACTATACATATATTTAAGATTTTTATTATATTATACACATATTTTATACACATCCATGACCCAGGAACACAGAAAAACTTTTTGTTCCTTCGGCAGGATTCGAACCTGCGACCCCCGGCTTGAGCATCAAAGTGCTGAACCACTGAGCCACAGAGCTCGTTGTAAATAGATATTGTTAATTTGTTATTGCCCGACGGCGAAGCCAAGAGCAAGGGTGATGATTTTGTCACTCTCTGTAATACGGATGTTTGTTTCAACGTAGCGCCTAAACTAGCGATCCGATTTTAAGGAAAGAGGTGTCAATAGATTCGTGAAAATGGCCCGAACTGTATAATTTACAGGTTTAGGTTTTTTAAAAAACTATAGTTATTTTGTCACAGATTCTGTGGTCGGGTGATCTTTTCATCCCTATACGGGGGCGTTACAAGTTGGAGCTGTCTGTTTGTGGCATCGTAGCTCCCAAACAGATGAACCGATTTTGTTCTATTTTGTTTAGTTTGAAAGCAGTTGACATGATCGAAAGTGTTCTTAGCTATAATTCATCATCATCAGCTTGCTTACTCTCGCTACTACTTGATATTTAATTTGTTTCATGTACCAAATACCAAATTACAATATTGCTAAAATTCCTCTTACGACTCGTTTAAATAAAGACAGGGCCTGAGACATACGACTATCCCATATATAACGTCTAATCGTAATCTTCGTTATCGCCCGCCCACAGTTATACAAATATCGATTACGGTTATGTACAGAATCAGTTAGTTGGAGATTAACCGTGACTTTGATGTTGCCTTTATCGGTTAACCGTGGTTCACTTTATCGATTAACTTTAACCGCGGTACGGTTAATTGCGCGGCAGTTTCTGTAAAAGGATTTATTGATAAATTAAAATGCATTATAATTAAAACGGTAATAATACTTCAAATGTACTAATATAATGTTCTAACTTGTCGATAAACGCTTGTAAGGCTGGGACCATATCGTCACAAAAGGAGAGTTTGATTTAAAAATATACATAAGTAACAGTGGCGTAGGGTTCCTATAACTCCATTCCTATCTGCTTCCCTTGTCACTTACCTTTTGCAAACCTTCATAGAAATCCCTACTTATTATACAGGCTCCGAAGGAGAAGTAGCCCTATGAGAAATTCCCTATGAAGGAGAAGTAGCCTTCGCCACTGATAAGAAATATTAATAAAAATATACTGGTGAGCTCCGTGGCCTAGTGGGTAGACCGTTTGGTTTGCACTCGAGAGAGTACAGGTTCGAATCCCCGGTTATTCCTCTGGACTAGGCTATGTTGTGAGAATGTCGTAAGTGCTTGGGCAACCATACGATATTGAAAAACCGACTGTCCCAGGCACTACAGTATCTCAAGAGTGGTTACTTCGCTCGGAGAATACTGTTACGAACACACACAGGACAGCGCCATCTAGCGTCAACCAATGAAACCACTTGGTGTGAACAGAGACAGCGTGGGGCCCCCTACTCAGTACTAAATGGCGCTACTGTGCGAATCTTCCGGAATAATCCAACCAGTTCACGCGAGTCGCGAACTTTTCTGGAATGATCTGGGACTCGTGCCGGCTGGTATAAATACGCCTCAGGGTTGGGAACGAGTTGAGTTCAGTTTGAGCTTCCATCAAAGCGAAACAGGCGATATGTGAAAACTAGTGATCGGGAGTTCGATTTGAACAGCGAAACAGGCGATTTCGAAGTGAAAACTGGTGATCAAGAGTGATACCAGTGAGTGAAACTACGACTTGGCTACGACTTAAGGACACCGTTAGTGTTTCGTGTTGGACTTAGTGCTTAATGTTGGACCTAGTGCTTTAGTAGTGTGTGAACATGATTAGTGCTAGTGAATAAAGTCTTCAAAAGAGTCAGCAGGTCTTTCTCTCCAAATCCTGCGAACCCCAGCACGTAACAATACTGTATAAATCATCCATTATCAGAAGAAAAGGCCTAAGTTTTTTTTAAATATTATACTATGATTTATGATCCAGAATTCTTTTACTACTTTGAAAAATAAAACTTTTCAAATTGTCCGGGTTTTCAGCTTCAAAATCCGAGGTTCTCATCTTGTCCGGGTTTTTCCAATTAAAGAGATGGCAACCCTACTCTTATCACGCGGTCACCCAACATGTTAGTCATGAAGTAGGGCTCGTAATAAAATTTGAGTACATAATCACCTGATGTCCAGTTATGGCTCTACTTACTAGATTAGTCGCATTAGCTGTTATTACCACAGACTAAATACAGAATAGATAGGTATGCCGTGCCAACAGCCTCCTTGGTCTAGGGGTTCGAGCATTGGCTCTCGACTCGGAGGTCGTGGGTTCGATTCCCACAAGGGAACAACAAAAAATGTTGTTTCCAAGTTTGGTTAGGACAATGCAGGCTGATCGCCTGATTGTCTGACAAGAAAGATGATCCATGCGTCGGATGGGCATGTAAAAAGTCGGTCCTGCGCCTGATCTCTCGCCAATCGTGTCGGTCATCCATCCCACTGGGTTACGAGAGTAAAAGGAAGAGAGAGTGCTCTTGTGTACTGCGCACACACTTGGGCACTATAAAATCACTCCTGCGTAACTGGCCTGGTTTAATGAAACCGGCCACCGTCACCGAGATCGGTGTGGGAGTTATTATTATTATTATTAGATATGCCGTGATGCTTCTTCGCCGTCATTAAGGCTATATTGTCCGGAATTATTGAAAATAGACATCTGGATTAATACAATAGAGCTGAAAATCGAACACACAAGATGTCGAGTCAAGTGTCAATGGTCATATAATATGATAGCACGACACTCGACACTTTGGTTTTCGACTCTATCATATTAGTGTAGAGTTCTATTTTCAGAGCTCTGAAATCACCCAAGCCCGCTGGATTCCAGATCATATAGTCCCAGCGGCCAGCCTAATATAGCGTTTTTCTAAAAAAGGTGGTTTTGCGTAAAGGTTGTAACTTATAAACAGGCAGACGACTCGCCTCTACAACTGTCAAATATTATAAAGTACATTTTAAAAAATAACAATAACGAACTATAATAATATGCGTGGGATATTTGCATGTGAGATCCACGCTTCGGCATGAATGGGCCGGCTCGACTGGGTAAATAGCATGGCCTCACAGAAAACCGGTGTGAAATAACGCTTGCGTTGTGTTTCGCCGAGTGAGGTTACTGGAGGCCCAAGGGGGGTTGGAGATTTTAGCATCAGAGGAGTTACGCTCACCAGAGGAGTAAACAAGTGTAACTCCTCTGGTGTTGCAAGTGTCCATAAGCGGCGGTCTGCTCGTTTCCTGGTTCAGTTCATTAAAAAATGACTTGACCAGCGACCAAGTTTTTGCGCCATCCTTACAAATTTTCACGTTTATAATAGTGGATTTGACCGCTAGCCGTGTCTGTCCAACGTCTAGATGTTATCGCTTGGTGTGGTGTTACGCAAGAGGTCGTCGCTCGTGTGTGTGAGGATGATTCACGCTGACGCTCAATGGACCTCTGTGTCATCAGTCACCATGTCGGTTCGTTATGGGTTTTATTGGTTCAACTCGCGTTGACGTCTGTTGAAGATTGAGATGAATTTTTGTGCAGTAGCAATTGTTTTATTTTAGTGTCTTATCTTTTTTAGGGTTACGTAATACTTGAGGAACTCTTATAGGTACGCTCTGTCCGTCCGTCCGTCTGTCTGTCTGTCCGCGCTTCTATCATCTGTAATGAAGAATATACTTAAATGGATGAAATTTGGTATAATTATAGATTGTGTATAGATCTCAGTTTTGGCATTACAAAATAATATAAATTTTATATTTTAGGAGTGGCTGCTCTTCATAGTCCATACATGTGAAGTGGATATGAAAATATTATTTCATTCTACCCTAATGTGTGAGGTATCGTTAAATAGGTCTTTTAAAATAAAGGCAAGGTTTCATATATGACTTTTTTACAAAGTCGATCATTTTCGAGTAATCGGCCTCCAAAGTGGTTTGTAAGGTGGTCCCTACCCCTGGCATTTCTAAACTATAAGAGATAGAAACTTATTAGTTTCCATGCTGATAGATCATGCTTAAAACTGTTTAGGAGAATTATTTTGAGTGAAATCAGACACTAACTTTTGAAGCTATTCGAAGAAAACCTATTGCGCGGTGACAGTTACGGAACCCTCCTTAGATATGTCCTGACATGCTCTTGGTTAGGTTATTTACCATTTGGTACGGTACCCTTCGTGCGCGAGTCCGACTCGCTCTTGGCCGGTTTTGATAAACGCCAATACAAAACCAAGATTCAACAATCGCTTAGATATGTAAACTGTAATCAGTGTCAACAGAATCTCAGGGGAATAATCATGTGATGATTATTTTTGATCCCAACCGTAGGAGGAGGGAGAGTCCCGTCCTTAATGGAGTGTTTGTTATTCCAACCAGCGATTTATAACAAAGGGGCGCCACGTGGAGTTAGAAGTTTTACTAGAAACGACAGTTTATCTAAGAAATTGGTTTTGAAAATACGTAGCTGTACTAATTTTGCGACAGTTAATCATAAACCTTATGTCCTTGTTAATGTACTACTGCTATCTGTGAGTCAAATTCATAAGCAGGTAGAGATGTTCTCATAAATTAGTAGTGTTAAAAAGACGACGTTAGATTCCCTGATGAGTACAGCATTATTTTTCATAAAATTTCAGTTAAGTTGGCACTTGACATGCTAATTGCTGTCGCACTATATGAACGATTTGGCGCGACTACGACTCAAAATACTCAGTTTAAATAATGAAAAACTAGAGTCTCTCTTTGTTCAATAAATATCTGTTACTATATTTGTGACACATCCAGTGATTCCCACTCCGTGACAGGTACCTGGTGTTTTTTGTCAATCCCCTGTCAGTTCGGTTCAAACAATAGTTCATTTGGCCTGAACGGGATCGCTCACTAATTTACATTCTTGTCTGATGGCGCTAGCCGCATGATTAAGTGTGAACATAATTGCTTTGGTGTAGGATACTGTGATAAGTGATAACTGATAAGATAGGAAAGGATTAGAGATGCATTAAGTCTTTTGGAAAATGTAGGCCAACATCTATATGCCAAGTATAGACTTAATATTATTATAAATGCGAAAGTGTGTCTGTCTGTCTGTTACCTCTTCACGCACCTCTCAACCGATCTTTATGAAATTTGGTATAGACATACTTTGGGTCCCGGGAAAGGACATAGAATATTTTGTCTCCCGAAAAAGTACAGTGTTCCCGCGGGATAATGTATTTACGCGGGCGGAGCCGCGAGCAAAAGCTAGTATGTGACTATTGACTAGTGACTAAAATAAAAAAAAATACGTTATTAGTTATTACTACTGAAGATGGGTCACTCCACTTCTCATTGTGAGGACATCCTAATCCTAGAGAGATGGTTTACGGTCTTTAGAAGCACATGAAGAAGTATGTTTTTTTCTTCATGAACTACAGGCTTAATCCCCATACGCTTTTAGCCACATATTACAATTATTATGCTCAGGAAATTTAAAATTTTCCAACATTTTTTTTATATTAAGTAATGAATAATTGTTTACGAAGTCTATCACAGTTTTGGTAAACTAAAATCAAGGTTTTTAAAATTTAGCACACTAAGCATATTCTACTACTACCCCCTTATTTACAAAAATATTTTCACTGCGTATAAGGTAATCCATGTTGCTGTCTTTTTCTATCAAGTGGCTTTTCCAACGTATCAGAGAAGCAACATTTAGAGTTTTCGTGGTGTAAATGTTTTTGTTGATAAGGAGGGCTAGAGTAAATGACATGCTCTATTGGCTAGCACTAGTCTTAGCAAATTTATTTGAAGTTTCTAAACACACTATTACTTGTCACAGACTAATACTAACTATAAAAAGTTACTAAACTATTAGGAATATGAACATATTATGCAATTACTAGAATCTAGCCTACGGCGTAAAATTAAAACAATTTTTTTCTAAAAAAGTAGTACATGTCGATATATATCTCTAACTAACCCGGTGAGAAGAACCGGCGTAACTCTTCGGGAAACTCGCAAAAATTTTCGATTTTTTGAGAGTAGTTTAAAGATAATTTCCTAATTTTACGTTTATTGTTTCAGTCGGTTTCCTGATCCTAGTCTTCTATCTGTGGGGTGCGCCGTATGAGCGCGGCTTCTTCTGCGATGACGAGTCCCTCAAGCATCCCTACAAGGAATCGACTGTCACCAACATTATGCTGTACATCGTGGGATTGGGCCTGCCCATTGTCACGGTAAGTGTTCTTAAGACTTAACGTGTAATGTATATCCCACCAAAAACATTCTGTAAAAAACTAGCCAAGTCTCGATGGAGCTGCTTGTTTATCTCTAAAAAGTAATGAAATCTAGACAAAATCGTGCCAAGTCTAAGGTTCCTTACTGCGGTTTCTTTATTATTATAGTTAATGTTGAGTGACTTGGCCGTTGAACATTCTTTATACTTTAGTGGGTACAAGTCAATTTTGTTTACATTTGTAACTACCTATGTTTGTTAAGCGAGATAATAGCCCATACTGGTATTGGTAATTGGACGCTAGTGTCTCATTTTAGGCTGTTGTTGATTGTACAACACACGTATTGGAGCAATGGTGTCATGGAGCCCCTTTTGTACCCTTGTGTGCCCTTCAACGGCCAAGTCACACAACATTAACTATAATAATAAAGAAACCGCAGTAAGGAACCTTAGACTTGGCACGATTTTGTCTAGATTTCATTACTTTTTAGAGATAAACAAGCAGCTCCATCGAGACTTGGCTAGTTTTTTACAGAATGTTTTTGGTGGGATTTCACTTCTTTTTGTAGAAACGTGGGCATATTGATTGATTTTCCTAGATTTTAGTGTAATTTGTTTATTTAATTTGTGTAATGTTCGAGTAGAATAAAGTTCGAGTAGAATAAAGGGGCCTGAGAATGCGGCAAAATGGTTCTAGTAAAGAATGGTACGGCAGTGTTTGCTTCGCGCTCGACTTGGCGGGGGCACTGCCGTGCCCCCAGATCGACGTTCTGGTCTTATCTAGAGGTTCTCAAATAGGGGCCTGAAAATGCAGCGAAATGGTTCAGTAAAGAATGGTACGGCAGTGTTTGCTTCGCGCTCGACTTAGCGGGGGCACTGCCGTGCCCCCAGATCGACGTTCTGGTCTTATCTAGAGGTTCTCAAATAGGGGCCTGAAAATGCGGCGAAATGGTTCCAGTAAAGAATGGTACGGCAGTGTTTGCTTCGCGCTCGACTTGGCAGGGGCACTGCCGTGCCCCCAGATCGATTATCCTAGTTTTTATAGTTTTCCCTTTATGTGGCCATTAAACCCCAACTCTGTACCAAATTTCAGCTCTCTAAGTTTATGGGAAGTACTAGTTCTATTTTGATGATCATGAGTGAGTGAGTGAGTGAGTGAGTGTCGAAAATGCGAAACTTTGCTTTCGCTTAACTTCGGAACTAAATGACCTACAGACTTGAAATTTTGGATTTTAAGTACGTGATTATAGCTTATTGGATGACGAAAATTTCTGCGTTCTGGTCTTATCCAGAGGTTCTCAAATAGGGGCCTGAAAATGCGGCGAAATGGTTCCAGTAAAGGATGGTACGGCAGTGTTTGCTTCGCGCTCGACTTGGCGGGGGCACTGCCGTGCCCCCAGATATAGCAAAGGACGGTATGAAGTATCCTGCACTTTGCCTCATATAATAGTATGATTGTACATATCTGGGGCACGGTATCGGTAGTGCCCCCGCCAAGACAAGCCAAGCGAAGCGCAAGGCCCTTGCGGTAAGGGTACTACCTAACCACCTTTTCCCGAAGCGCTTAGTCGATTTTACCACATATTTTGACTACGATACCTGGGCAGGTATTTGTAAAGTTATGCTATCCCGATTTCACCAAACTTCTTGTAACGCTAAACGCGGATTCTATCTCCCTCTCTCATTAAATGTTAGAAAGGGACAGATAGGTCTTAAACCGAAACTCATTTCAATAAGTTGATAGAATTAGGGCTTAGTCTGTTTTACTTTTAAACTTATCAATAATTATAATAAAAAAAATATATTCTAATGTGTATAAAGCCTGTCTTGCAATAAATTTATCAAAACGCCTGTGAACTAGACTTTAATCCGAGCAATCGTACACAAAAGACTTCCTCCGTGTCTCACACAATAGGCTTCCTAGACGAAATGACTACACGGGCCACGGCGTCAGGGCTTGAAAAGTCCCAAGATAGGCAGACAATTTGTACATAACACTTCCACAATTTTACATTGTGGGATATGTGGTGGCAAGCCCCAAAGGGAGATCTCCGACCGAGCGAGGTGGTATGCCCGGTCAGGCCGAAGCCCACTTGTAATCATTTCAGCTGTCGTATATATACCTTCCGAGCTCAGAAACTTCGATAGCGCGATTCAGGACTGTGCGCTGATTGGTCCGCCACAACACTTATGGCGGTTTTCCATAGGGGTAACTACTAACTACAGAACTGTTCTACCCATTATGCGATACGATATCGGAAATACATAGACAAGAGAAAAACAGGGATATACTATAATATACAGCTCTTTGTCATTATCGGCGCGATATCCGTTAAAGGATTGAGTATTTAAAAAACTCATGTTAAAGGCTTAAGAGCGTATATCGGTATCACCTAATGTGAAAACGCTTTAATTAGTACTGGAAGAATCCAGCACTAATTGAAGCTTTTTCACATAGCGTTGTGGATGAGACGTAGGTCGTCGTCGTCTTCGTCGTCTCATCCACACTCATAATCCTTACACAATATCCGGTTCTGGGTGGTCCTAACTCCGTACATAACCTTTGAGAATTTCTTGAATTGTTTTTAACCGTTTTCTGTAATATTCCTGATAGTATGCTGGCGATCAATTTGAGCTCTAAATTCTTCTTTAATAGGTGTAAGATAGTTATCACTTTTGGATGGAATGGCTTTACCCTTTGGAATTTTTAAAATTGTTCATTAAAGAAAATTTTGTTGATAGCACTGGCGATCATTTTGGGCTCTAAATTCTTCTACAATGGGTGTAATAGATTATCCTTCTTAGTGTGGTCATTCTCACCGTTCTCCTAAGACTCGTAGTCGGTGTGTTTCCATTCAAAGGGAACCATTTCGAAGAAATTCCACATATGAACAAACCAGACACTTAACACTCTCACACGGATCATTGCGGCCAGGAAGTGCTTTGGTGTTAAATGATGTGTCAAATATGACAGATAAGTAATAGATTATAAGGCAACACCATAAATGGTCATGGTGTTTGTCACCTTTTGTTAGTGAATAGTCCAAAGAGGTGTGTTATACATGTAGGTATTATGGAATAGAAGATGGGATGAGTATGACGCCTCCGTGTTCCAGTGGTTTATTTAGAGCTCGGTCCTCGACTTCGGAAGTCGTGGGTTCGAACTTCAATCCCAGCGTTAGAACTTGGATCATTAAATTTAAAAAATGATGTTTTCAAGTCTGGTTAGGACAATGCAGCCTGATCACTTTGAAATCCAATTCTCGCATTTAAAGGACTAGCTGTTGCTCGCGGCTTCGCCCGCGTAAGTACAGTATCCCTGGGGAACACTATATTTTTCGGGATAAAAAGTACCTAGCCTATGTTTTAAATTTTAATACAGAGCCTAAACTACTAAAATACCAAATTTCATCAAAATCCAATTAGACCAAATTAGCGGTTCATAGTAATTATTCCTTTATTGTACGGTAAAGTAGTGACATTAAAATTGGCAGCTTTGTAGTGTCATTTTATCTTTTTGTTCAAAAAACATTAATGCCTATTGAATGGATAATATCTAATCTCAAATTTACCTCAGAAACCAGACATAAATTGGATCTAAAATATAAACAGAGTGTAAACGTTGGTGATTGTTTCGCCGCAAACGTTTGAAAAAAATACCTACCTATTATTGTATGTATAATGTATAATATGTATGTACTATGTACATAATAAAGGCAACTTCACATCACGTATTTAAGGCCAGCTCCATAAAAATGTTTTAACCTGACAAGTGCAGATCCTTACTTGAGATAAGAGTTCATTTCGAATTCATCTTAAGGTCTGTAATACTTTTCTCCTTTCGAAATTGTTTAAAGTTAAATACATTGAGATGCCTTCTTAGTAAGTGATTTATTTCCATCGATAACGGTCACTCACTATCTTCAATGCCTGATGGCACAGTTGGCACTCAGACTGTGTTGTTATTTTTATTAATTTTATGTATATCTAAGCATGATTTAAAAAAATATTACTTCTTACACACTTTCCTTCAACATAACCTTTAATTGTGCTAAATATCAAACGACAAACCTTACAGGTTTTTGTGACACGGAGTTGGTTTTGTACTTTGCATTTTTTTAATTAATATAATAATTATAATAATAATCATATGAGTTTTTCCTCCATTTGTACAATTCTCGTAAAACTCGACTGAAAGTTTTTGCATTTACAACCTAGATGTCCATTGTTTTCTATACATATAAAATCCTTTGTCCTGAATGACTGACGGATCAACGCACAGCCTAAACCGCTGATCGTAGAGTCCTGAAACTTGCAGGGCTTACTCATTGTAGTGCGTAGGCATCCGATAAGACGGGATTTTTCGAAATTCGACTCCTAAGGGGGTGAAAAGAGAGTAAAAAGTTTGTATGGGGCAACGTGATTCCTTGGTCCAATCTACTTCATATTTTGCACAAACATTATATAACAGAATTGATGGAATTCGTGTATCATAGTTTATTGAAATTCATCCCCTAACGGGGTTAAAAAAGGGAAAGAAAGTTGTTCGGGAGCGATTTGCTTTAAAGTTGATATTAATACTCCTTAGTGCTTTTGATTTAAAGCTCCCACTCACGAGCGATCGAACGATTTAGTCTTTAGAATTTAAACATTTAGGTACCTACTGGATCCCCCCAATGGTCCAAGCCTTGTCGTGGCGGAGGGGCTCAATGGTCTGGGGTGCAAGAACTCAGTGTACTTGCAGTCCAGGCTATTGCGAATTTGGACCGAGAAGGTCGCTCTCAGTATCTCTCTTGAGAAGAGGGGACAGGAGAT
Organism: Glaucopsyche alexis; assembly: GCA_905404095.1. Lineage (NCBI taxonomy): Eukaryota > Metazoa > Arthropoda > Insecta > Lepidoptera > Lycaenidae > Glaucopsyche > Glaucopsyche alexis. The sequence goes on from FR990057.1 coordinate 4,889,925, forward strand.
GCGTCGACCGCTCTCAGTACTTTTCTTATAAAAGAGAGAACATGAGACGCGAAGATCGCTCTTAGAACGCCTCTTACTAGAGGAGTTGACAGGAGTTGCGGATGGAAATTATGTGCTTCTGGGGATTTTGGCAGTTTTGTTAGTGGGGTGTTTTCGGACTGCTAATTGTCACTGAGGGGACTGTCATCCCAGATTTTTGCGTTCTGTACTGTTTTATAATGTAAAATTGTACAGAGGGTAGGTCTGGCGTGGGAGTCTCTTTATTGATTGTTTTTCGGTTCGGAGGCGCTTTGCTGGTGGATTGCTTGGGTTTCTAGTTGCATATACGGCAGATTTTTGCCAAAGTAGTAGAGGAATAAGTCCTTGTTATAAATGCAATCCTCATCCTCAGGTCTAGCGTGCCGAAGGGATGCATGACCGATAAAATAGTGCGGTGTTTTATCTCGGTCATGTAAGCGCTTACTGTAGGAAGAAAGGGACCTTACCCTTAAAAGGAGGGACCTAACCCTTAAAAAGGAGGGACCGAACCCTTATAAAGGAACTATGGCAAGTGGTAAAGAATTATTATTACCCCAGGAGGGTACCAGTCGCTCTGCGGCTGGAGAATCCCTCACGGAACCCACGGGTTCCGTCTGCCCCACGTATTCTGGGGGGGGCACCAACTGCCAATCTAATACACAGGGTGATAGTGAAAGCCAAATTGGCTTTGAAAGTAGAGATCAATTGGTTCAAAAACATATTACTGAACAATTTGTAAGCCCAGAGCCGCTTATCAGTAATGACAAGCGTTCTACTAAAAGAACGAGGTCTAAAAAGTTTAGCCATGCTGGGTCGGATTCGGCATCAAGTGAAAAAATGCCAGCGCCTAAAGCAACTAAAGATGGACGAGGACGGCGAAGAGCTAAAACGTCCACGGTCACTAATAAAGACAAAGTTGCCGAGATGAATCAGTCAGACTACTCTATGTCCTTACATTCGGAAGACATTACGGATACTGACGACATCGCGTCTGCTCCCGGGACAAGTAAAGCTAACTATAGTTTTTCTGGTGCCGATGAGTTATCACAGGAGATGAAGTCGCTTTCCCCACATGCTCTGGGCGCATGTATTAAAAGTCATCTTGCGACTGTTGAGAGCATAGTAGATCGGTCTAAAAATTTAAAGGGCAAATTGGCTCGTGATCTTCGTGAGGCGGCCCGTAATGTGAATGTAGCGATAGAAGAAATTGTCAGACGTAATCAAGTGGATACAAATACTGCTCGGCTGGTACGTGAAAATGCCGAACTTCGAGGCCAAGTCTCAGATCTCAGTGAAAAAGTTGAAAAACTTGCTGCAGAGCTCACACTCATCCGCTCTCCTACCACAAGCAAAGCAGTGGTAGTTTCATCTAGAGCACTATCTGCTCCAGCTCCAACCAGACTCATGGATTCATCTACCAGCTCAACAGGCGTCGATTTAATGAAGCAGATTGGAGCTCTTATTGATGATAAGTTGGCCGCCTTTAAAATGGATCTCTTTCCTGATAGAGCCATTAGGCCGCCTCTTGGGAAGAATAATTTGACTCCGACAACGTTACCTGTAACGGGTAATATTTCGGATCAAGTGAGAACGAAGAATAAAAAGAAAAATAAAAACCGTAGGAATAAACAACCTGTTCTTCCTCCGGTCGTGGATTTGCCACCCGTGCCATTGACTTCTCAGTTAACGGCAGAGTCGACAACTTCACCGAATTGGGCGACTATAGCCGCTTTAAATTCAAGCCCTAATTTACAATTAGGCCGTTCACCACCGAAGATAACTAATAATAATACGACGTCTAGACCCACCGCGTCTTTACCCCTGACAGCTGCCATTACTATTACAGTGCCTGAAGGATCAAGTACGTCATACGCTGACGTTATGACTGCCGCTAAAAACCGAATTCGTCTATCTGATTTCGGTATAGATAAGGTCGACCTAAAAAGGACCGTGACAGGAGGTCTCCTACTAATACTAGTTGGTACTGACTGTGCTGAAAAAGCAAATGTTCTAGCCACTCGTATGCGGGAAGTTCTCTCAGATTTTAACGTTAATATAGCCCGCCCAATAAAAATGGGCGAACTTCGGCTAAGGAATCTGGATGATTCTGTTACACCTGCAGAAGTTGCAACGGCGATTTGCTGATTTGGGAGGATGTTCTGTAGAAGATATCAAAACAGGAGATATTCGTTGTTCACCAACCTCATTAGGCACTATTTGGGTTAGATGTCCTCTTACCACGATACATAAGTTAAGATTGACTTCTAGTATTCGCATTGGTTGGAGCTTAGCGAAAATAGAGTTTTTAGAAGCAAGGCCCTTACAATGCTATCGATGTCTTGAAAAAGGTCACGTTGGAAGGCGGTGCACCAGCGATAAGATTCGAAGCGACCGTTGTTTTGCATGTGGGGAAGTTGGCCATAAAGCAAGTAGTTGCACAGCTACTACTTTTAAGTGCCCGTTATGCTCCGATCTGGGTCGTCCAGCGAGCCACAGATTAGGTTCAAGACAATGTTGTCCACCAAAGCAAGCTAGTAATAAAAAAAGGAGCCAAAATACGCAAAACTTACTAGCTGTAGCCTCCGATATAGTTCAGGGCCCTAGCCCTCTGGAAGAAATGGAAACCTCAATTTCGCGCCCATGAAAATACTACAGGCTAATATTAATCACTGCCGTAACGCTCAGCATCTTCTCTTGCAGACCGTTGCGGAGTGGTCTATTAGCCTTGCTGTCGTAGCAGAACCCTACGCCATTCCAGAACACCCTCGCTGGTTTAGGGACGAAGGTTCTAAGGTAGCAGTGTATTGGGCAGGAGTAAAAGGGACTCCACCTTGTTCCTTGTTGCAACGAGGTCATGGTTTTGTGGCTGTTAGGTGCGGACCCCTTGCTATCATTGGTTGCTATGTCTCGCCTAATCGGCCTTTGTCTGACTATCAGAGATACTTGGATGATCTCGCACTTTGCGTTCGCAATTTTTCTTCCAGCCCATTGATTGTGCTTGGCGACTTCAACGCTCACTCTAGAGTCTGGGGAAGTTCTAGAGATAGCCCTAGAGGGATTTCTCTGCTCGAGTGGGCTGCAGTCTTAGATTTAAGACTTGTCAATCGCGGGACGGTAAGCACGTGCGTTCGATGGCAGGGTGAGTCCATTGTCGACCTCACATGGGCATCTGCAAATGCCATTCGAATGTTGGATGGATGGCGGGTTGCGGAAGATATTGAAACTCTTTCTGACCATCGCCACATATTATTCGATGTAATTCTTGATCATTCGAATCAACAAAGAGTCAGCAACCATTCTCGTCGGTGGTCTATAAAGCACTTAAACGTAGACTTGTTAAAAGCTGCTGCTGCTGCTGCGTCTTGGTCGCAAAATATTAGAGGTAGCCATAACGATCCAGATTGTGTAGCTGCTTTACTATGTCGCAGGATGGTCTCTATTTGCGATGTTGCCATGCCCCGAGTTGGACAATACAAACATAGAGCACAATATTGGTGGAATCCTGAAATTGCCCAACTTCGTGAGGCTTGTTTACGTGCTCGTCGCCAGTTTACAAGAGCACGGAGAAGGAGACATTCTACGCCTCAAGAGATAGCAGACACATACAGCGTTTTCCGGCAAGCAACTAAGACGCTGCAAATTGCCATTTCTAACGCTAAGACCAGGTGTTGGTCTGAGCTATTGGAGGGACTTGATAGAGACCCGTGGGGTCGCCCATATCGTTTGGTTCTGGGTAAATTACGTCCTTGGATGCCACCTCTAACGGAGACTTTAGATCCAGGCCTCCTACGAAGAACAATTGATACCCTTTTCCCGACGACTCCCTCTACCCCGATAGCTCTATCGCCTGTAATATCTTGGTCTGAGGACCTGAATGTTTCAGATGAAGAGCTGCATAGAGCGATAACGCGCTTAAAGAGGCGCAACTCTGCACCTGGACCCGATGGTATACCAGGGAAGGCCTGGGTTCTCGCATCTACGGCCTTGGGACAGGATATTAAGGAAGTTTTTAACACGTGCTTGCGTACAGGAAGATTTCCTATGGCTTGGAAGGAGGCAAATCTGGTCTTAATTAGGAAGAGCAACAGAGTTGAGGAGTCTCCTTCTGCCTTTAGACCCATTTGCCTGTTAGACGATGTTAGTAAGCTTTTTGAGCGGATCCTTGCTGATCGTCTTAATAACCACCTTATCCGAGTAGGTCCTAACATCTCGAGTAATCAATTCGGCTTCCGTCAAGGTCGATCTACGGTGGATGCTATTCAGCTTGTCTATTCGCTGTCAGAACATGCCGTAAGCAGTGGTGGAGTAGCGCTAGCTGTGAGCATTGACATAGTCAATGCCTTCAATTCGCTAAGTTGGGATGCTATTAAAGACGCCCTTATTTACCATAACTTTCCCTCTTATCTGCAGGCAATTGTAAGGGACTACTTACGAGAGAGGCGCATAAGCTATATCGACCAGACCCAAGAAAAATGCCTAAGGGAGGTATTTTGCGGAGTCCCTCAGGGGTCTGTATTAGGCCCGTTTTTGTGGAATATAGCTTATGACCCAGTTCTTCGAGTAGAACTTCCTTTCGGCGTCTATGTTATTTGTTTTGCTGATGACACCTTTGTTTTGGCGGTTGGAAACTCTTTTCATAGAACAAAAGAGCTAGCCGAAATTGGTGTGGCCAGGGTAGTAGATAAGATCAACAGCCTCGGACTACGTATAGCGCCTCATAAAACTGAGGCACTGTGGTTTCATAAGCTGCCAAGACGTAGGGATCCACCAGAGATGCATATTCGCGTTGGAGACTCTCTTATCCAGATAGGGCGGTATATCAAGTATCTTGGACTTACCCTTGATAGTCACTGGCGTTTTGAAGAGCATTTTAAACTTCTAGTTCCCAAAATTGAAAAGGTAGTGGGTGCTTTGCACAGATTACTACCTAATCTCGGCGGACCCAGGGAAGAAATTCGTCGTCTATACGCAGGCGTGGTACGAACCATGGTTCTCTATGGTGCTCCAATTTGGCATCGGAAACTATCAGGTGTTCGTCGTAGTAGAGATAGGGTTTACAGCCTTCAGCGTAGAATAGCCATCAGAATAGTAAGGGGGTACCGAACGATATCGTTTGAAGCGGCAACTATACTAGCGCGTTTCCCACCCCTAGACATTTTGGCGGAGATGGATGCTAGAGTTTACAATCGCTTGCGTTCTCTTCGAGAAGTTAACGATATCGTGATCCCTAATGCGATAAAAAGACAAGAACGCACTAGGGTTTTAGAGGAATGGCGAGAACGTCTCAGTGGCGAGCGTTTTGCTCATAAACGTGTTGTGGAATCAGTTTTGCCATTTTTTGGCGACTGGATGGCGAGTGGCCAAAGAATGACATATCGGCTTACACAGGTATTTACAGGTCATGGTTGTTTCGGAGATTATCTGTGTAAGATCGGACGAGAATCTTCTTCAGTGTGTCATCACTGTCGGGTCGCTGTAGATTCTGCTCAACATACTTTAGAGGTGTGCCCGGCTTGGGATGCAGAGCGACGTAATCTCGTGAATGAAATCGGGGCAGATCTCTCCCTAGCAGCCGTAGTAAATACGATGCTGAACAGAGAGTCTGCATGGTCGGCCGTAGCCTCATTTTGTGAATCGGTCATGGTCCAAAAGGAGGCTGCTGAGCGAGATCGAGAAAGATCTGATCCCGCTCGGCGAGCTCGTAGACATCGCGGCAATGCCGTAAGTCAACCCAGTCCTTCCCCTGCAATCAGGGTTACACAAAGTTTACAAAGTGGGTATATAAGAAATACCCCGGGATAAATTCTCAGAACAATAGTTCATGTGAAGAGCTCTGACAGAGCATAGCGCCGGAGAGCAGCGGAAGTTGTTCGACAGAGTTCCCGCGGCTCTCCTAAGCGCTGAAGACTGTCAATCGCAGGGGTTTTAGTGGGTAAAAATCCCACATACCCTACCTAGGGATCTTTTTGAAGATTTCCCCTGTGTTAACAAAAAAAAAAAAAAAAAAAAAAAAAAAAAAAAAAAAAAAAAAAAAAAAAAAAAAAAAAAAAAAAAAAAGGTACCTACTGGATTCGTAGTTGCAAGTAAATCGGTTCAGATAAAAATTGAATATACCATCCTAAGCCCGCCTTACTACACTTTTTATATGAAACTCATATGAGCTTATTTGAAACTCATTTAAGCGTAAATTTTGTTCCCACTTTTGACGCCCACCACAAAAACTAGCTGGTAGATCTTACACTAATCATTTTGTGTAATAATTTGTCGTTAGCATTTTACTTTCAAATACTAATTAATTTCCAATTTGATCGAGGCAATCGATAGGCCGTGAGTGGAGAGCTTTATTTTTATTTTGACATAATATTGAAAAATAAATGTCAACAAGAATTCGAAAGTTAAATTTGATGAAAATCTTACTCTGAAAAACTAGGCACTTAGATATTTGCTATTGCTGCATTTGATATAGTATTCATATTAAGTACATAATATATAGGTAATAATAGGTATACAATATAATATTTTAGTAGAATATTTTGAGTGTTACATACTTAAATTTCTTTCTCTTTTGTTGTTATAATATGTAATATTTAATTTATTTGTGCTTGATTTATCAGTGTTTAATATAATTGTAGGTTTTAGTTTCTAACCCAAAAAAAATGACTTTTAATATTTTTATTTGTTTATCTGTACAGATGTTTGTGCGCGCTAATGTCAGAAACTACAGAACGAATTTGTATGGAATTTGTTACCGTAGTAGTATAGGCTTTGGATAAACACATAGGACTCACTTTTTATCACTTTTGATAATTATTTATTTTATCAATCTAAAGAATAAAATAGTATAAAATTCTTTAGAATAACCAGATATTTGAATTGGTTAAAACTTTACCTAGGTATTACCTAATCATTAGTGTGTATGATTCTATGAGGAATAAGTGAGAAACTCGATGGCTTCGTGGTCGTCCGTCGTACTGCTAACTCATCTCTCTCTGAAACTCAGCCTTGGTCCCAACTAGGATAGGTGATCACAATCCAAATTACTTTCATTAGGTTCAAAGTCTACGCGCCTACTGCCAATTGCCAACTAACGTCTTCCCATTCAAAAGATTTTCGAAATCGTTAAAATACTAATTATCTGCTACAAATAAATCCTTACTTAGTATTATATAATATTTATATTCCTTATTATATCTAAAAGCGAAAGTTTGTATGTAAATAATATGTTTAGTTTTTCATGCAATAACTACGTAACGAATTTTGATGAAATTTGGTATGGTAGTAGTTTATCTAGAATTAACTCTGAATACTTTTTGCAGCGTATTAAATTTCATTTATGGTAGAGTTCCCGGTAGATTTCTTGAGTGTACGAAGTCGCAGGAAACATTAAAAAAATACAACTGATACGGCTGTGCAGTGCCTACACCATTATGTATTCAATTTTGGTACCTATTGGTATTATTCAGAACAAGCTTTCCCTCTGACTTGAACCCAATTTCACGCGGGCGAAGCTGCGGGCAAAAGCTAGTAAATTTATATCAGCAAAGGACTTGTATCCAACTAAAACCCATCTTTGTCCGTAGACCGTATCCAGCTCTGAATAAACTAAAAAAGTAGCACTATTCTGACTCTACGGTAATAATTTACGTTCAATAAAAACTATAACAAAGAGAGTTCGGATTAAATTGGAATATAAACAGTCGTAAACGTCACAAATGCGGTAATCGTCTCAATCTAACGCGTCACATTAAATCAGGGCTACCAACTGTGACTTTTCTGTTACGGTCTACAAAAAAAAAACATTTTTTTTTCAATTTGTTAATTCTTAAAAAATAAACAATACAATTACAATTTGTGTCTCGCCAAACGAGTGTTTGACGGCGAGAAGCGCTCATCTTAAATAATATTACGTAATATAAATAATATAATATAAAATAATAATATCTTAACTTGTTTCTTAATATGTATTATGTTTTGATGACTTCAGATAATTTTGGCAATAGGGAATATGCATAAAATATAAAAATAGCTTAAAATATAATAATATGATACTAGACAGAAAAATAAAGAAAATGGCGTGAAAATTTTCAATATCTGTTGATAAATGAGCAAGATATGAGCAGTCAAAGTTTGTAATCTATCTCTTTCTAGCAAAACGAAAAGTATGAACTTTCTATGAAAGTTGTGTTATGTGACGTCACGATACACGTCGGATCTCTCTGTCTAATAGACCACTTTAAACGTTCATATCTTCGTTATTTTTAATGATATCAAAAAACTGATTTTACCATACGGTTTACCAAACAAGATAGATCTATATAAATAAATAAAAAAAATACGTGCATATTCCCTATTATTTTAGATTTATAAGCATCTTTTTTCTAGTATATTTTGTACGGGTGGTAAGCTTACCTTCTGGTGGAATTCTTTCCACCCTTACAAAACTCCCTTAGAATTTCACAATTCCTAGCCAGATATTAACAGATTCGTTTTTAAAGGGGGGTCGCAGTCTGTTGAAAAATAACAAAATATACAAATACAAACTACATATAGGTACAAAAGATTCGGTTTTTCGAACGAATCTTTTGTATAGAACGTCGAAAAAATCGTTCGAACGAACCAGTGAAGGCTTACATAACGTAGGTATAGCTGATAAAAGTAGCACGCTATGTGCATTGTGCATCTATATATATAAAAATTTTATGTTGGTTTGTGTACGCTTCAAAAACTCAAAAAGTTATGCACCGATCTAACTGAAATTTTAGCATGACATATAATCCACATCAAATATTGTTTTTATTTTTCATTTTTTTTCATAATTTTATAATGACGGGATCGCAAGACTTTTTACTTAACTTTTAGGCTTTTTCGTGGGTCGCGACATAAAAAAGGTTGAGAAACGATGCGCTGAATGGTCGTTGCTGTCTTTACTGTCACATCTTACGAGCCCAAATGTGGCTACGGATCCGTTTTATCTTGATGTGTAGTGGTCTTTAAAACGCGCTGTTTATTCTTTTCTTCGTGAATGGACACTAACTTCCTTTTTGTGTAAGATTTATACTTGTTGCAACAGTACTTAAGCAATTTGGAAAGATCTTGATAGATTTATGTACAGTTTCCAAAGTAACTGTTTAGTTCTGTAATTAATCACACGTTTTATAGGCGGCTTAGGAACTGAACCAAAGAATATTAATATTACTAACTTAACAGAACCGCAATTCTCGTAATTAACTTACACTTTCATTTTACTTTTATTGAATTAATAAATGTTGCCCGCGACTTTATGCGCGCAAAAGTTAATTTCGCAGAAACCGTACATTTTTCCGCGATAAAAAGTAGCATATGTCCTTCCCCGTGGTCTACTCTACATCTGTGCCAAATTTCATCAAAATCATATTTAAGTATATAGATTAGTATAGATATATTATATATAGATAAATGATTGGTATTGATATCATAAACTGATTTTTGGAGTTGGAACCAATCGAATCGGGTTTGACTTGGTTTGACGTTTATTAGAATACTATTTTGCAGTTTTATCTAATATATCGGGATCGGGTCGTAACTGTATTATTGCAGAATTTAATTAGCAGAATCGACCTCCTGATACGCCGCAAAACGAGAATATTCTTATTTATTTATTTATTTTTGTTTTTATGTATTCATCATAGAAAGGCATACATATTTATAATCTGCAACGCCCAGTTTTTTATTTATCTACGGTGCGTTCCTGATTCTTCAATGGCTAAAAGTCAGGATCTCATTATTTTGGTCGCAACTCGCATCATACAGGCACACGCAAAGTAAGCGGTTTGTCAAGCAGGATTTAACGCGAAATAAATACTTAGACAGTATTAAAGAGTTAGAAAATACCACTTGTGTCTATGAGGCAGAAGTGTGCAGTCTCCAAACTGAAATTACTGATCTACATGACACTTTAAGATCCATAACAAAAAAATATGAACTAGCCCAATTAGAAATATCCAGTCATATATCAGCGTTGAATATTTTACTGGACGACTACCGTTACAATGAAGATAGAGTTAAGTCTTTATTGAGACACAACTCATCATGTCAGTGTCTGGTAAATGATTCAACAAATATTATTAATTGTAATTTAAGTGTGGAGGCTCATGCTAACTCCTCTCATGAAAACTTGATTGTGCCATCGGCCTCGGGTCCGGGCATGGTCACTATATATAGTGATGAGCTTGGTCGGGGAGTCGGGGTGCAATTGAGTAAGTTGTATGGGGAACAGTCAGTGTACAACACCTGTATGCCAGGTGCAACATTTACACAAATAATAAAAAAGATTTTAGGTACAACTCACTGTCCCAATACAACACTAATCATTTTAGTGGGGAGACTGGGAAATGCGAATAGTAACCAATTAGAATATTATTTAGAGTCACTAAACAAATTACAAAATATTAATAAGGTTATATTTTTCACATTTCCTTACATAAAACGGTTGCCACAGGAAAACAAAATTAGATATAAGCTTAACAGCCAATTGTATACAGCTGTTAATAATAATTGTATATTATTAAATAAATTTGACAACAAAATAAATATAATTGACATTAATAATATTTTAAATTATAAATGTAAGTTGACATTAGATAGATATTATCTATCCTTTTATTATACAAGACTTATAGCAAGATCGCTATTAACTTTTTTATATTTTAACTCAGCCAAGTACTTGGCTAGTAAGACAACAACTGCTTCTATTGAGCAGTTTAGTCATAATAATATGACTGATTATAACAGCTTGGAAAATGTTCCAAATAATAATAATTTAAATTAGCCTGTAAGACAACAGAGGAAGTCTCTAGCATTGTAGGTATAAGTAATCACAAAAATAAAGTTTCAATAAATCATAATAAATTATGTACACTTACGCTGGTGCATCAAAACATACAAGGTATGTCTAGTAAAGAATTAGAAATTGAGTTGTTTTTAAATAATAATATAGACATTTTATGTATAACTGAACATTGGTTTAAGAAAAATGAAATAATGTTAAATCTTGGTATGCACCAGCTGGCTAGTTCTTTCTGCAGAGAAAAAGCCATGAGAGGTGGCTCACTTATACTAATTAAGAATAGTTTAAAATATAAAGAACGAAAAGACATAGTGAATCTCTCTACAGAACGAATAACCGAAATAGCCTGTATAGAGGTGGGACACTTTATTATTGTAACCGTATACAGGCCACCTTTAGGGTTATATGATTCATTTGAAAAAACAATGGAAATGTTATTAACCAAGATAAGTGCATCTAACAAACATATATTATTATGTGGTGATTTTAATATTAATATTTTAGAAAGTAACTCTACCACTGTTAGATTTACTTCATTGTTAAAATCATATAACCTAACCTATTTATTTTTTGAACCGACAAGGATCAGTGACAGCTCTGCTACATGCATCGATAATATTTTTACCAACGTAGATCCATTAAATAAAGAAATAATTAAGAAACTAAGCTCTGATCACTGTGGACAGCAAGCTATTTTCCCTATAGATAATAATAATTGCAAACAATTACACAGGGACAGAAACACATGTATACCAATAAATGTTAAACGTATTGAGAAGTTTAGAGGTGAAATTATAGCTAATATTTTACATTTAGAGTATCATAATAGCCCGGATATGTCATTTGGTAAACTGTTTAAATTAATTAAACATAATTTTGATACCATTTTCACCTCTAAAACAGTGAGAACAAACAACAAAAGTAAATTCAGTGAATGGGCAACAGCAGGTATTTTGAAAAGTAGATTTAAATTGTATGAACTCTATAATGAAAGAACAATGAATCAAAGTGAAGATTTTAAAAGTTATGTAAGGTTATATTCAAAAATATTTAAGCAAGTTTGCTCAGCAGCAAAATCTCTTCACATTAGAAATAAAATTAAGAATTCTAAAAACAAGGTTAAGACAACATGGCAAATAATTGCAAATGAAACTGGAAGAGTCACCAGACGCAACTCATCTTTTAAATTAAATATAGATGGTAAAATAATCAAATCCGACATTGAAGTTGCAACTGCTTTTGAGAAATTCTTTGCTGACATTCCAGTTTCAACCACAAAAAATTTAAACGCCTCTCCTGCTGCTGCTGAATTGCTACTTAAAGAAAACGTAAAAGAGTGTGAAATCGAATTTAGATTTAAAGAAATAGGACCTCAAGACATTATTAAACATTTTAATTTGTTAAATATCAAGAATACTTCAGATTTATGGGGCCTATCTATGAAAGTTATTAAATCTATAATCGATATTATTGCACCTTACTTAGCAACTATCTTTAATGATTGTATAAAACGTGGCGTCTTTCCTGATCTAATGAAACACAGTAAAGTTTTACCTCTCTTTAAGTCTGGTAGTAAGTCGGATCCATCTAACTTCCGACCTATATCTATTTTACCAACACTAAGTAAAATTTATGAAAAAATAATACTTAATCAGTTGCTAGCACACTTCAATATAAATAAAATTTTACATAACAAACAATTTGGATTTACAAAGGGACGCTCTACAACAGATGCAGGCGTCGATCTAATTAGTTATATTTTTGATGCTTGGGAGAGATCGCATGATGCTCTGGGAGTCTTTTGCGATCTCTCTAAGGCATTTGATTGTGTGCAACACTCAACATTGATCAGGAAATTGTGCCACTATGGAGTAAGGGGTCCAGCACTCGTTCTCCTAAAATCTTATTTATCAAATAGGATTCAGAGAGTTGAGATAAATGGAAAAAGATCCACAGGTACTAAAATTGAGATGGGGGTCCCACAAGGGTCAATTTTAGGACCCTTTCTTTTTCTGATTTATATAAATGACCTACCATACCTTATTAATGAAAAAAACGGAATAGTATTATTTGCCGATGATACGTCACTTACTTTTAATATTAATCGCCAAAACTCGTGTTATGACGAAGTAAATAATGCTCTTCTAAAAATAGTACACTGGTTTAGTGTCAATAATCTTTTGTTAAATAGCAAAAAAACTAAATGTATAAAGTTCACGTTGCCGAATGTAAGGCAAACTAAAACCAATGTGCTATTAAATGGGGAAGGTATGGAACTAGTAGATACAGCCGTCTTTTTAGGTATTACATTAGACGCGAAACTTCAGTGGGGCCCTCATATTGCTGGATTGGCCGACAGACTTAGTTCAGCAGTATTTGCAGTAAGTAAAATAAGACATTTTGCAGACGAAAACACAGCAAGGCTTGTGTATTTTAGTTACTTCCACAGTATAATGTCCTATGGCATTCTGCTATGGGGCAATGCTGCAGATATAAATACTATCTTTGTGCTGCAGAAGCGAGCTGTTCGGGCAATCTACAAGCTGGCCCCCAACACTTCATTAAGAGATAAGTTTAAGGAAACTGGGATCTTAACTGTAGCTTCTCAGTATATTCTATCAAATGTACTATATGTTAAAAAAAATGTAAGCCTATTCAAAAAAAAAAGTGACAACCACAATAGAAATACTCGAAATAAGAATAAGCTTGATGTACCAGTGACTAGACTTAGTAAAGTAAAGAATTCGTTTAAAGGCCAATGTATACGTATATACAATAGGATCCCAGAAAACGTTCAAAAATTTTCAACCAATAAATTTAAAAAAGTAATCAAAGAACGTTTGTGTAGTAAAGCTTATTATAAACTTAATGATTTCATGAATGATAGCACACCTTGGGAATGAGGTGGCCCCCTGCAAGGCTACTTCCATATACTATTGTATTCTAGTTATATAGTTTTAGTCATAACATTGTTATACATTTTTTTTATTTTAAAAGAACAATTTTCCATCTTTTTGGTAAAAGATGGCCCCGCGCGAGTTTCTTACGCCGGTTCTTCTCGCCGGGCTAGTTCCCGAACCGGTGGTAGGCATCATGTATACCGACGTTCAATAAGTGTATAAAAATACCAACATTGAATAAAAATTTTTGACTTTGACTTTGACTTTGACTTTCGAGTGGCGAGACTCGGGGCACGAGACTTGACGAGACTGAGAAAAGGATATATATATATGCTTGCTTGCCAAGTTTGCCTAGTTTGTTCTAAAGGACATGGTACATTTTACTATGGAACTGCCCATGGCGACAAAAGATAAAATCAAACTCAAACTCAAACTCAAATTTTTTATTTCCATGTAGGTTATAATATAACACTTATAGAATTGTCCTACATGATGCCTACCACCGGTTCGGAAACTAGCCCGGCGAGAAGAACCGGCGTAAGAAACTCGCACGGGGCCACCTTTTACCAAAAAGATGGAAAATTGTTCTTTTAAAATAAAAAATATATAACAATGTTATAACTAAAACTACATAACAAGAGTACAATAGTATAAAGTAGCCGTGCAGGGGGCCACCTCATTCCCAAGGTGTGGTATCATTCATGAAATCATTAAGTTTATAATAAGCTTTACCACACAAACGTTTTTTGACTATTTTTTTAAATTTATTGATTGAAAAATTTTGAACGTTTTCTGGGATCCTATTGTATAGGCGTATACATTGGCCTTTAAACGAATTCTTTACTTTACTGAGTCTAGTCACTGGTACATCAAGCTTATTCTTATTTCGAGTGTTTCTATTGTGGTTGTCACTTTTCTTTTTGAATTGGCTTAAATTTTTTTTAACATATAATACATTTGATAGAACATACTGAGAAGCTACAGTTAAGATCCCAGTTTCCTTAAACTTATCTCTCAATGAGGTATTGGGGGCCAGCTTGTAGATTGCTCGAACAGCTCGCTTCTGCAGCACAAATATAGTATTTATATCTGCAGCATTTCCCCATAGCAGAATGCCATAGGACATGATACTGTGGAAGTAACTAAAATACACAAGCCTCGCTGTGTTTTCGTCTGAAAATTGTCTTATTTTACTTACTGCAAATGCTGCTGAACTGAGTCTGTCGGCCAACCCAGCAATATGAGGGCCCCACTGAAGTTTCGCGTCTAATGTAATACCTAAAAACACTGCTGTATTTACTAGTTCCATACCTTCCCCATTTAATAGCACATTGGTTTCAGTTTGCCGTACATTCGGCAACGTGAACTTTATACATTTAGTTTTTTTGCTATTTAACAGAAGATTATTGACACTAAACCAGTGTACTATTTTTGAGAGAGCATTATTTACTTCGTCATAACATGAGTTTTGGCGATTCACATTAAAAGTAAGTGACGTATCATCAGCAAATAATACTATCCCGTTTTTTTCATTAATAAGGTATGGTAGGTCATTTATGTAAATCAGAAAAAGAAACGGTCCTAAAATGGACCCTTGTGGGACCCCCATCTCAGTTTTTGTGCCTGTGGATCTTTTCCCATTTATCTCGACTCTCTGAGTCCTATTTGATAAATAGGATTTTAAGAGGACGAGTGCTGGGCCCCTTACACCATAGTGGCATAATTTCCTGATTAATGTTGTGTGTTGCACGCAATCAAATGCCTTAGAGAGATCGCAAAAGACACCTAGAGCATCCTGCGATCCCTCCCAAGCATCAAAAATATAACTAATTAGATCGACGCCTGCATCTGTTGTAGAGCGTCCCTTTGTAAAACCGAATTGTTTGCTATGTAAAATTTTATATATATTAAAGTGTGCTAGCAACTGACTGAGTATTATTTTTTCATATATTTTACTTAATGTTGGTAAAATAGATATAGGTCGGAAGTAAGATGGATCCGACTTACTACCAGACTTAAAGAGAGGTATAACTTTACTGTGTTTCATTAGATCAGGAAAGACGCCACTTTTTATACAATCATTAAATATAGTTGCTAAGTAAGGTGCAATGATATCGATTATAGATTTAATAACTTTCATAGATAGTCCCCATAAATCTGCAGTATTCTTGATATTTAATAAATTAAAATTTTTAATAATGTCTTGAGGTCCTATTTCTTTAAATCTAAAATCGACTTCACACTCTTTTACATTTTCTTTAAGGAGTAATTCAGCATCAGCAGGAGAGGCATTCAAATTTTTTGTGGTTGAAACTGGAATGTCAGCAAAGAATTTCTCAAAAGCAGTTGCAACTTCAGTGTCGGATTTAATTATTTTACTATCTATATTTAATTTAAAAGATGAGTTGCGACTGGTGACTCTTCCAGTTTCATTTGCAATGATTTGCCATGTTGTTTTAACCTTGTTTTTAGAATTCTTAATTTTATTTCTAATGTGAAGAGATTTTGCTGCCGAGCAAACTTTTTTAAATATTTTTGAATATAATTTTACATAACTTTTAAAATCTTCACTTTGATTTATTGTTCTTTCATTATAAAGTTCATACAATTTCAATCTACTTTTTAAAATACCTGCTGTTGCCCATTCACTGAATTTACTTTTGTTGTTTGCTCTCACTGTCTTAGAGGTGAAAATGGTATCAAAATTATGTTTAATTAATTTAAACAGTTTACTAAATGACATATCCGGGCTACTATGATACTCTAAATGTCCAATATTAGCTATAATTTCACCTCTAAACTTCTCAATACGTTTAACATTTATTGATATACATGTATTTCTGTCCTCGTGTAATTGTTTGCAATTATTATTATATATAGGGAAAACAGCTTGCTGTCCACAGTGATCAGAGCTTAGTATGTTAATGACTTCTTTATTAAATGGATCTATGTTGGTAAAAATGTTATCAATGCACGTAGCAGAGCTGTCACTGATCCTTGTCGGTTCAAAGAATAGATTAGTTAGGTTAAATGATTTTAACAATGAAGTAAATCTAACAGTGGTGGAGTTAATTTCTAAAATATTAATATTAAAATCACCACATAATAATATATGTTTGTTAGATGCACTTATCTTAGTTAATAACAATTCCATTGTTTTTTCAAATAAATCATATAATCCTAAAGGTGGCCTGTATACGCTTACAATAATAAAGTGTCCCACCTCTATACAGGCTATTTCAGTTATTCGTTCTGTAGAGAGACTCACTATGTCTTTTCGTTCTTTGTATTTTAAATTCTTCTTAATTAATATAAGTGAGCCGCCTCTTATGGCTTTTTCTCTGCAGAAGGAACTAGCCAGCTGGTGCATACCAAGATTTAACATAATTTCATTTTTCTATTTTTCTTAAACCAATGTTCAGTTATACATAAAATATCTATATTATTATTTAAAAACAACTCAATTTCTAATTCTTTACTAGACATACCTTGTATGTTTTGATGCACCAGCTTAAGTGTACATAATTTATTATGATTCATTAAAACATTATTATTATGGTTACTTGTACCTACAATGCTAGAGACTTCCTCTGTTGTCTTACAGGCTAATTTAAATTATTATTATTTGGAACATTTTCCAAGCTGTTATAATAAGTCATAGTATTATGACTAAACTGCTCAATAGAAGCAGTTGATGTCTTACTAGCCAAGTACTTGGCTGAGTTAAAATATAAAAAAGTTAATAGCGTACTTGCTATAAGTCTTGTAAAATAAAAGGATAGATAATATTTATCTAATGTCAACTTACATAATTTATAATTTAAAATATTATTAATGTCAATTATATTTATTTTACTGTCATATTTATTTATTAATATACAATTATTATTAACAGCAGTATACAATTGGCTGTTAAGCTTATATCTAATTTTGTTTTCCTGTGGCAACCATTTTATATAAGGAAATGTGAATAATATAATCTTACTAATATTTTGTAGATTGTTTAATGATTCTATATAATGTTCCAATTGGTTACTATTCGCATTTCCCAGTCTCCCCACTAATATTATTAGTGTTGTATTGGGACAGTGAGTTGTACTTAAAATCTTATTTATTATTTGTGAGAAAGTTGCACCCGGCATACAGGTGTTGTACACGGCATACAGGTGTTGTACACTGACTGTTCCCCATACAACTTACTCAACTGCACACCGACTCCCCGACCAAGCTCATCGCTGTATATAGTGACCATGCCCGGACCCGAGGCCAATGGTGCAATCAAGTTTTCACTATGAGAGGAGTTAGCATGAGCCTCCACACCTAAATTACAATTAATATTATTTGTTGAATCATTTACCAGACACTGACATAATGAGTTGTGTCTCAATAAAGACTTAACTCTATCTTCATTGTAACGGTAGTCGTCCAGTAAAATATTCAACGCTGATATGTGACTGGATATTTCTAATTGGGCCAGTTCATATTTTTTTGTTATAGATTTTAAAGTTTCATGTAAATCAGTAATTTCTGTTTGGAGACTGCACACTTCTGCCTCATAGACACATGTGGTATTTTCCAACTCTTTAATACTGTCTAAGTATTTATTCTCAAAAAGGATTTTTTGTTTTGTCAGCTTAGACATTTTTAAAAGACTTTTTTTGTTTTTTATTAACAATTTACTTGTTTTCTTAATGTGTTTATTGACTTTAATGTACTTTTTAAGTTTATTTTTACTTTGAAATGTATGGGAGGGCATAGTATTGTCACCAGTCAAGTCAATTATCGGTATGGTTTTTGTGACATCTTTTTCAAAAATACTAGGATCCCTTCCAAACATTTCTTGGAACAAGTTTTGTGTTTGTGAAGAATTGTGCTCCTGTATTTGACATTCCAACAACTTGATTTGTGTATGGGCTTCCTCTAGTTTGTGCTTCCATATAGTACTGTTGCTCAGGGCTTCTTCATACTCATCCCGGCACTGGTCAAAGCTGTCTACAATGTCTTGTAAATCTACATTTTTTTGGTACAATTCCTCACAATTCACATTTAACTTATTTAGCTCAATTTTTAAGTCACTATTTTTTTGGATAATATTTAACATTTCTTTTTCATTATCCTCCCGTTCAGAAAGCAATAGTTCATTTTGTTTCTTATACTCTTTAAGCTCCTGAAGGGTCAGACGGAGTTGTTCCTCAGTCTGACGAGCCAGGTTTCCTCTAGTCATCATAATTAATATATAGAAAGTAAGAAACTATGAGATAATCAGTTAATTAATTGACTAATTTGTCTATCAATGAACCAACTATCTATTTAGCAAGCAAATTTAACACTTTCTGATACCTCCAAGTAGACCCAGCCACTCTATATCTATAGATGGTGAGATATTTGCTCGGTGTAAAGGGGTCACGCAAGCTTGAGTGGGGTATGTAAGATGGTAAAGAAGATATCAGTCTATGCCAAACCCACAAGCCAACCTATCAATTAATTTTATCTTGCAAAGTACAAAAGGAAATAAGTTTAAATTTCGAAATACACTACAATGGCAGTGGAATTAGCAATACCAAGTCCTCCTTAAATGATCCTATCACTCGATATCTATAGATGTTGAGATATTTGCTCGGTGTATAGGGGTCACGCAAGCTAGAGTGAGGCAAATAAGTTGTTAAAAAGGAATAACAAGGTCCATTAATCCCACTAACCGGCCTAAGTCTTAATTAGTTATAAACAGCTGATCTATTGCTTTCTTACAACGCTTATTATCATAGCCTATCGTCAACCTTAATCAGCTTCTAATAATTATAGATATTAATTACTATTTGCAGTGATTTATATAGAATTCTAAGCGTTTAGATTATGAGAATTTGAATTACCTTGACAGCTGATCGCCGTTGACGTAAGGCACTAACTTTATATTGCTGATTACACAATCAAACTTGTTCACAGCACTGATACTTATTATTTGTCTTATTACTAACACTTAAAATAACATAATTATCAACAATTCGAAACAATTAAACTAAAATATTAATTATTTTACAATTTTTTGTCGGGAGACTTTACAATGACAAGTTATCGGTAGGGTTGCCCCGAACCGAATCGAACCCCTAATCCTCGTAATTAACTTACACTTTCATTTTACTTTTATTGAACTTTAAATGAATCGTCTTGATATCATCAACTGATTTTCGGTGTTTGAACCAATCAAAACGGGTTTGACGAGGATTTGACGTTTATGGCAACAACTTTGAGCGCCGAGCGCACGGGAGATCCATTGATGTTACAAGTTGTATAAAGATATTACACATTGTATCATTACAGGTGCGCATTGCAATGCTCGGTTATTATCAACTGATTTTCGGTATTTGACGTGTGACCAATCAAAACGGGTTTGACGTGGATTTGACGTTTATGAGAGTAGGTATATCCTGCCCATATCGGTATACCGGAAGGCGATCCAATCGAAACGGCATTGTCATTTGTCGCTCGCTCGCCGCGCGCCGCCTTCACCTTGACCGATAGCGGCTGGCGCTGTGCCAGCGACGCACGTGCTGTGAATTGTGATGGGCGCGCCGGAATGTCAGGTTTTATAGGAAAACTGTTATGTTACTGTATTATCAACTTTGTAATACTTAAAAAAACTTAGGCCTTTACATCCGTTAATGGATGATTTATACAGTACCTATTCTCCGAGCGAAGTAACCACTCTTGAGATACTGTAGTGCCTGGGACAGTCGGTTTTTAAATGTCGTATGGTTGCCCAAGCACATACGGCATTCTCACAACATAGTCAGCCTAGTCCAGAGAAATGAACTGGTCAATACGTCTGGGGCTAACTATATGCGGGTTTCCTCACGATGTTTTCCTTCACCGTTGGAGCTCTCGAGTGCGAACCAAACGGTCTACCCACTAGGCCATGGAGCTCTTAAAATACTTACGGGCACGGGAATATATACTTCTTCGGGATAAAAAGAAGCCTATGCCTTAACTCTTAATCCAGAGCCTAAACAACTACCATAGCAAATTTCATAGAAATCCACTCAGTAGTTTTTGCGTGAAAGAGCAGGGTTCGAAAATATCCGATATTTATTATAAATATCAAAATATCGGATATTTATGATATATATCCGATATATATCAACATTTTGATATATTTTCATACAAAATGGATATATATCCATTTTGTATGAAAATATATTTTGTATGAAAAGTCATATTTTATTATTTTATTGTATTATTTATGTATACTATTTGCATATTATGTGTTACATAATAATAATAATATCTATAGACGCTTACCACCACGTCAATCTGGCCCCATGCTAAGTATCCGAAGAACTTGTGTTACCAGACAACAGGAAGTATATTTAATACTTTTACTATACATATATTTAAGATTTTTATTATATTATACACATATTTACTCATCCATGGCCCAGGAACACGGAAAAACTTATTGTTCCTTCGGCGGGATTCGAACCCACGACCCCCGGCTTCAGCACCAACGCAATGAACCACTGAGCCACAGAGGTCGTCAAAACATAATGAATAAACAAACATAAACAAAACGAAAAAACTAAAGTGTTTTTATTATTTTATTTATTTAGGTAATTAAAATAAGGGTTCCGTAACTATAAACGCGTTAACTAAACTAAAAAACTCCAAAAGTTACTGTCCGATTTGGTTCACAATAATTTTCCTAAAGAGTTTTTAGCAGGATCTATCAGCATGAAATTTGCAAGTTTCTATCTCCTATAGTTTAAAAATGCAAGGGGGGGGGACCAACTTACAAACTACTTTGGAGGCCGATTACTCGAAAATGATCAACTTTATAAAAAATAACGTATGAAACCTTGCCTTTATTTTAAAAAACCTTTTCTACGATACCCCACACGATGGGGTAGAGTGAAAAAATATTTTTCATCCCCACTTCACATGTATGGAGAGCCACCTCTAAAATATAAAATTATTATTTTTTTATGATCCCGAAACCGTGATCTATACACAATCTATAACTGCACCAAATTTCATCAATGTATATTCATAATTACAGGAGCTAGAGGCGCGGACAGACAGACAGACAGACAGACAGACAGACAGACAGACGGACGGACGGACAGAGCGAAACTATAAGGGTTCCTTAAGTATTACGGAACCCTAAAAATGGTGATTAATATCGCGTATTTCCTCCACGTGCTCTTATTAAAGTTTCTACCCGTCTAGGCATACTGAGACTGCACTTTGTCAATTACTTTCTTTGTAAAAAATAATAGAATAAACACAAAAAAAACTTGTTTTTCTGACACGACTGACACCATTAATGCCGGCAGAAGTGTTGCTATTGCTATTTATGGATTAGAACTTACTATTAGGGAATATGTTTTACATTTGGGAAGTTTAAGAAACCAAAAATTACCTAATAATATAAAATTTTAAAAACCAATTTTGTATTGATATATATCATAAAAAGTCCTTTGATATATATCGGATATATATCGGATATATATCATGATATATATCCATTGATATATATCCTCGAACCCTGTGAAAGAGTAAACAAGATCCATCCATCCTCACAAACTTACACGATTATTATAGTAGTAGATCATTGATTATTCAAAATAACGTGACCATTTTA
Source organism: Glaucopsyche alexis (assembly GCA_905404095.1). Lineage (NCBI taxonomy): Eukaryota > Metazoa > Arthropoda > Insecta > Lepidoptera > Lycaenidae > Glaucopsyche > Glaucopsyche alexis. The sequence goes on from FR990057.1 coordinate 4,912,303, forward strand.
ACGACTCGTTGCACTTGTCGCTTGAGTGTACTCCATTATATGAGATGACTTAGTATATTATTGTATTATATTATACTCTATTCGCGTTAAGAGGTCAGCGAAGGCTATAAATTTGAAATTTTGCACACGTGTTCCTCATATGAAGTCGGCATCCACTAAGGAAGGATTTTTCCAAAATTCAACCCTTAAGGGGGTAAAATAGGGGATGAAAGTTTAAAACCTAATTTCACGCGGGCAAAGCCGCAAGCAATTTGTGTACATTATGTCAAAATGGCTTACCGATTGAATGGTTAATTTGAACACGGCTTTAATGCGTCATTGATCTGTTTTGACATATTTTGTACGCTGATGCCAGTAGTCACTAAACAGATGGCACAATGTTAATGGTGTATGTAATCTTGACATACTCGTTCCGCTTGAGTTTTTGACCATGACCATGGGCGGTTTTGCAAGAGGTTTGCCGTTTGCCTTAGTTAGTGACCAAACATCTAAATGTGTACTAATGAGGCATTAATGAGAGTCTGAGCTGAAAGTCAATTGGTATCAAACGAACCTGACATTCCAAATAACTAATGAGCCGTACAGGGATGCTTTACATAATATGTGAAACATCAAACGTTTTTAATTCAAAACTTTCGTATGCTGTGTGCGAGTTTTTGTCACTAACTCACTACTGATAATCAAGAAGTTACCTAACTACAATATTTTGTAACTACCATTAATAGGCAATCGGACTGTTTTTTTTTATTGCATAAATGAAGAGTACTCTTAAATATGAGTAACTTCTCAAAAGAAACCCTATATCAAAAGTCAATATTTTCAAAGGTATAGCGATTTGTATACAAAATTTCACAAGTCTGGTAAAAACGCTCCATACTAAACTTAACATACAAGTGACGTCACTTGTAAGTTATGGAGTATGAAAATTTCAAATTTCTAGCCTCAAGAGTTTGGCCTGTGCGTTGATACATCAGTCAATTAGTTTTGCCTTTTATATACAGACTAGCTTTTGCCCGCGACTTCGTCCGCATGGAGTTTGGTTTCCATACAACATTTTAACCCCTTTTCACCCCCTTAGGCCCACTTGCGCCAATCCGGGTTAAAGTTAACCTTGGGTTAAAATATCATGCTTTCTCTTTCACAAATACGAAGAACGAGAGAGATAACATGATTTTTAACCCAGGGTTAACTTTAACCCGGATTGGCGCAAGTGGGCCTTAGAGAGCGAATTTTCAAAAATCCTTTCTTAGCGGATGCGTACGTCATTTCAACTATCTGTATGTCAAATTTCAGTAAAATCGTTGTCAAAATCTGTGCGTTGATAGATGAGTCACTCAGGTTTGCCTTTTATATACGAGTATTTAGATAGATGAATAAATTAATAATAATAATAATAATATCTATGGACGCTTCACACCACGTCAGTCTGGCCCCGTGGTAAGTATCCGAAGAACTTGTGTTACGGGTATCAGACAACGGAAATATATTTAATACTTTTTATACTATACTTATATTTAAGAATTTTATTATATTATACACATATTTAATACACATCCATGACCCAGGAACACAGAAAACTTTTTTGTTCCCTGGCGGGATTCGAACCCGCGACCTCCTCCGGCTAAAGCGCCACTGCGCTCACCACTGAGCCACGGAGGTCGTCTTAAAATTAATAAGTTAACTTACCTACAAATTATATAGCATCAAATAAGTCCAATATATTTTATGTTAATTACACCCAATGAATAAAAAATTAGACAGTGAAATAATTAATGTAAAGGTATTTGTACACTTTGGGGAATACTAAACGATATCCCCACTGAAAAAAAAAAGTGAATCTATTATAAGATAGCGTATATCAATGTTACTATATCACTAAGAAAGCCGATGCACAATTTCACACTTGTGATAGCGTTACTCAACAAATATTAGTTTTCCATTAGTCTGTTTGTTTTCCTCACTGTACAGTGTAAGCACTACGCACATGGACGGTCTGTCATTATCACCTATTAATGGCCATCGATGTAAGATGTACGAGATAAAACATATTGCGTGTTATTACTATGGGAGGAAACTGGAAAGTAAAAAATAAGATTTTAACCCAGGGATTCGGAAAAAAACTCAGTCAAACAGCATGACGACAACAAGTGTATTTTTAGAATAATCTCACAATATTGGCGTTGCGCTTTTTATATTGAATGTACATTTTTACCCACCACGAAACTACCGTCAACAACGAAACTAATTATTTATAAATAATATCCTAAATACAATTGGCATGTATTTAAACTTGCGACAAAACAATTAAATTTTGGATGTGAAAATACCCAATATTGAATACTAAATTACCAAGTTGGCGAAAGAATGTAAGGAACAAAAAAAATACTTATCTGGTGACTAAATAATACCACTGAATTTTCCAAACTGGCAGACAGATTATGTTTTAGCGACTAAATAACCATCTTGGCGACAATTTGTGAGTACACATTTAATTTAAGAATAGGCACATATATTTTCCCTGATGTAGGTAACTCAAAAACCATACAAGCAGCGAAAAGAGCGCACACAAAAAAACCATAAAGGAGCGTACAAAATTCCCAGTTTTTTATTTTTCTCGGTTTTAGGGAGGTGTAGATTATTGTGTAGATTAATTTTGAAATTTAAAAATGGCGGATATTTATTTTTCGTAAAATTGATATGGGTGTCGTTTACCAGGTTTTTGGGAGTGCTGGATACGAAAATGACATTCGTTTTGAAATTCCAATATGGCGGACATACTTAATTTCATAAAAATAATATGGGTGTCCTTTTATTGGTTTCTGGGGGTGCTGATTACAAAAAAGTCATCCATTTTAAATTTCCTTAGTAACTCAACAACCTCATATTATCTTCATGATGGGAGAAAAAGAAATTTGAAAATCCTGAATTTTCCAACATTTCTATAGCTATAAACATCCGTCGTATCTCAATGTACAGCATTTACTTCTTTTTTTATAAAATTGATTTTATCTCGGAAACGGTGCATCCTATTGAAAAAATAATGAAAATTTCGCCCCCCTTTGGAACCCCGCAACATCATATTTTCTTCATGATGGGAGAAAAAAAAATCGAAAATCCTGAATTTTCCAACATTTCTATAGCTATAAACATCCGTCGTATCTCAATGTACAGCATTTACTTCTTTTTTTATAAAATTGATTCTATCTCGGAAACGGTGCATCCTATTGAAAAAATAATGAAAATTTCGTCCCCCTTTGGAACCCCGCAACATCATATTTTCTTCATGATGGGAGAAAAAAAAATTCAAAACTCCTGAATTTTCCATCATTTCTATAGCTATAAACATCCGTCGTATCTCAATGTACAGCATTTACTTCTTTTTTTATAAAATTGATTCTATCTCGGAAACGGTGCATCCTATTGAAAAAATAATGAAAATTTCGCCCCCCTTTGGAACCCCGCAACATCATATTTTCTTCATGATGGGAGAAAAAAAAATCGAAAATCCTGAATTTTCCAACATTTGTATAGCTATAAACATCCGTCGTATCTAGGGAATATTATTCGAATATTCGAATATTCGTTTTATTCGAATATTCGACGATTTCATTATTCGAATATGACTGGGTTCAATATTCGAATATTTCGAATAAAACGAATAATAAAAATATTTTATTTATTTATCGAAAATATGTTAATAATAGTAATAAACTTGTACATAAACCGGAATGTTTCGTTATTTAATACATTACTTTTATTATTTATTAATATCGTCGTCAATAATATCCTAAAAGAGATTTTACTACACTGTTTGTGAAATAATACAAAACTGTTTTTAAATAAAATAATATTTAAGGTAAATATTTCCTACAGGCGTCAGCGAAAGAAATCTTTCACACGCTTGTCAAAATAACCTAACCAAGAGCGTGTTAAGACGTGTCTAAGGAGGGTTCTGTTACTATAAAGCGTAATACGATTTTTAATTTCTTAATCTTACTGTTCGATTTCGTTTAAAATAACTTTCCTAAAGAGAATTTACCATGATCTACTAGCATGGAAAATTGTAAGTTCCTAATCTTCATAGTTCAGAAATGACAGACAGTGAAACCAATTTGGAGGCCGATTACTTGGAAATGGTTGACTTCGTAAATGTCATGTATAAAACTTTTCCTTTATTTTAAAAGACATAATATTCAACAAACACTTCACATGTATGGAAAGCCGGGATGGCTTTCCATACATGTAAAGTATGTGAAGTGTTAATAACTATATAATAAAATTATGTTTTTTATCAAACCAAAACTGATATCTAGACGCAATATAGCTATAAGAGCAGATAGAAAGAGAGACAGGTGGACGAACAGAGTGAAACGATGAAGGATACCTGTTAAGTTGATTATTACAATATTACACTGGCCTGCAAAACTAAGTACAAATCGTTTCAAATTTCATACTTTTCAAAATATTATAACAAGATTTATCAGCTTTCGTTAAAAGTAATAAATTATATACCAGTATATTATTTTTATCTTTAAACAAAAATTAACCATTTTAATCTTAGTCTTAAAGACTACATTTACATGTTATATAAAATTGCAGTTTTGAATAACTCCTCGAGGCCTGACAACAGCTTGGAGGAGGTTTGTCATACTGAAAACGAGGTTTTAGAGCTGAATTATGCAATATTCTCTCACATTCTTATATCAGGGCGTGTTTTAGTGCTGTGCGGGTACTAACTGAAGGTGAAAATTTGCGGCTTCTGACTAGCCTTCTAAGCTCTTCTCAGGGTATACTTAATCGGGTTGAGGTGAGGACATTAAAGAGAATCTTTAAGAATCTCTTGACCATATCTTTCTCCGGGTAGAGGTCCAATTGTCATTATGTGGCCACATACTCAGCGCGGATTCCTGAAAGTATGCCAGCCCATTGTATACTGGACATACTGGACTCTATCTGAAAAGTAAGCTTGAAGATATCCCCTACCAGGTCACGTTTACTTAGCCTCCCTTCAGAAGTTCACTTTAAATTGTGAAGTTAAAGTGAGTAAATCCACTCATCTGGGACCAAATTCTGGACCATTCTCGTTCACGGACGTATCACAGTGTTGCTACTCGATACTAGGGCTCTCGAGTTTGGTCTCGAGATGAGACCACTCATCCTTCGCCTCGGTCTTTAGGGTTTCAGATTTACTTAAGCAAGTCTTCATCACTGTGTTCTTCACATCTCCCTTCGGGTCAGAAGAAGCTGACTGCATTTAAGTGTTGATTTTCAACAATTGGAAACAATTTAAAGGTCTTGCCGAGCGTTGAGTCTGCCATTAAAGTCTTGCACGGCCTTGTCAAATATTTTTCAGTCTCTTTGTACCGTCGCTTCATCTTCTGAACGGTTCGTACCATGACACACTATATTCTTGCAGTACAACGCCTGATGCCTACTTCTGCACTGATGCCTACTTTCAGAAAAACCATCACACACATTCTTCAGGCTATGATAAAATTTTTAAATCTACTGTTTTCTAACTTCCTTTTTGTAATAAGGCTCATCGTTCAAGAAAAATTGAAAACATAAAGATACCAAAAACACGGATAACTTGAAAATGGAAAAAGGTTATTTTTGTTTTAAAGATTTTCCTCCCACTTTTTACCAACTATGAAGTTTTTGTTATGCATAACATCAAAATCTTTTTTGAGTGCTTTTTATTTTGACGGTTTATCTTGTTTACTTATTACGGTTTATATACACATGTACCGATTAGGTCTGGAGCAGACCATTATGACAGTACAATACTCGTGTGTTTAGAGTTTTCAGCTGCACTATATTAGAACAGAGCATGAGAGCATTATTTACAGTGCATTCCGATTTCTGTGCAGTGTTCCAACTCTGCAAATATATTTCTCTCCAATCCTAAACAAACTGATATATAAATAATAAACAAATATGTTATGTAATATTCGTGTTCTTTATAGGTATACATTAAATTATACTACCAAAAGTTTAATTTAAAAAGTCGGACTATAGGTCTGACTCTTTAAATCGATTGACTATGTTGAATCGATCAATAGCTTAACTCAATTAAAAACCAGAAAATACGAACCTCTAAAACAAACCCCAAAAATTCTCTCCCCTAGAGGATCTTTTCCTTAATTTTTAGAAGAAACCACTTAGTTGACAACCAAATCCATGGTCTGCTCCAGACCTAAACCGTTCATGTGTTAATAGTTTTAAAAAAGTAATTGCGATTTAGTATTTGAAGTTTGAAACTTAAAAGAAGATTTTTTATATCAAAAAGACGTTGATTTTTTAGAATCATTTGTGAAACATGTCAATTTTGATATTATTAAATATGCAGGTATAAATAAACGCATTATATTACTTGTATTTAAAGTTTATTACTAATATTCGTATTATTCGAATTATTCGAATTTATTCGAATAGTGTTTTGCCATTATTCGAATTATTCGAATAGTAAAATTTGTCGAATAATAACATTCCCTAGTCGTATCTCAATGTACAGCATTTACTTTTTTTTTATAAAATTGATTCTATCTCGGAAACGGTGCATCCTATTGAAAAAATAATGAAAATTTCGCCCCCCTTTGAAATCCCGCAACATCATATTTTCTTCATAATGGGAGAAAAAAAATTCCGAAAATCCTGAATTTTCCAACATTTCTATAGCTATAAGCATCCGTCGTATCTCAATGTCTTATTTACTTCTTTTTTTATAAAATTGATTCTATCTCGGAAACGGTGCATCCTATTGAAAAAATAATGAAAATTTCGCCCCCCTTTGGAATCCCGCAACATCATATTTTCTTCATGATGGGAGAAAAAAAATTTCGAAAATCCTGAATTTTCCAACATTTCTATAGATTTATACATCCGTCGTATCTCAATGTACAGCATTTACTTCTTTTTTTATAAAATTGATTCTATCTCGGAAACGGTGCATCCTATTGAAAAAATAATGAAAATTTCGCCCCCCTTTGGAATCCCGCAACATCATATTTTCTTCATGATGGGAGAAAAAAAAATCGAAAATCTTGAATTTTCCAACATTTCTATAGATTGATATACCCCTCGTATCTCAGTACAGCATTGTCATATTTTTTTCTATAGTCGCTTCTATCTCAGAAACGGTGCATCCTACAGCTACTGCAAAAGTAATGAAAATTTGCTCCCCCTTATTAATCTAGAAATCGCATATTTTCTTCATGAATGGCAGAAAAATTCATGAACCCTGAATTTTTAAAAATTTCTATACCTACATAGCTGGTACTTTGAACTGCATAACATACTGTAATAATAATCATCAATCCTAATTAGCATCCCAAAGATCTTTTAATTTAGTATTCATATTCATTTTCCAAAGATTGAATATTCTCCATTTTGGAAAATGAAATTGGAAGACAATTTTGTAATCAGAACCCCCAGAAACCGGGAAAAGGACAACCTTGTTAATTTTAATAACAAAAATTTACGCCATTGTGGAATTACGAAACCGATTTTATTTTCATATTATTCTGCACCCCCAGAAACCTAGAAAATGACACCCAAAGAAAAACATACTCCAACAGTATCCAAAAATAGGATTTTCCGTAGCCTGCAAATTGAATTTTTAGCAGCCATTAATTTATCAACCAAATCTGGTTTTATAGCTGCTTATATGGTATAATGGTCAATAACTCGGAAATTAAGTCACCAACTTATAAATGTCGGTGCTAATTTTGGATTAAATTTCGCCTCTTTTTATCTGCCGACTTTAGAATTTTTTGTCACCCGAGTGTTTTCGCCAGTTTAGTAATTTAGTCGCCAACATATTAATTCGCTGCCAAATTCAGTAATACAGTATGCTCACGTGCAGCCGCCAACTTATTTTTTGTTCGCTCGATTAATTATATCCCAATACAATTCACTGAATAAACATGCTAATAAATAATAAATTTTATATATTTCTACTTTTGTAGTACATAAATAAATCGTTAAAACTTAATGTAAATTATTATTGACTATTATCACTATCCGTGTAATCCAACAAAAATGTTTTATTATATTTTGTAGTAGATATACAAATCACATATTAATCATTAATAATAATAAATCAATTAAATACTTATATATCTCAATTAAATAAACTAATAAATCATAATAGTAAATATGAGTAGGTCTATTGGGTATCCTACTAAAGGGTGTTGCCAGTACTATTTAACAAATAGGTATTTACCTATGAAATTGCCGTTCTGCAGTACTGGCCATTTCAAATCAAAATAATTTTTGTTTGGCTAAGAATTCTAATTTCAAATTAATTTTATTTTAAAAACATGGAATTCTTTTTCCAAAAGTAGTCATTTTTTTATTGATTAGTGTTACGTTTTCATCGCATTTCAATCAATAAACTGCCACTGCGTTGGCAAAGATGCATTGATTGCATGGGTGATTACTTCGATTAATGCAAATAAAAAATACATGAAAAAAATTCGTTTAAATTTTTTCATACAAAATTGCCATTTCATAGGTAAAGACCTAATATAATGTTGAAGGATTTTTCTGTACCGCATCGTAGGTACGTCATCGTCTTCTTTAATAAATCTGTATCCCAGAGAAACCGTAGTTACATTTGATTTTTAAATTAAAATCGGCCATTTTCGAAATAATCGCCCACAAAATTGAATGGTTATATATATCTAAATATAAACAGACAAAAATTCTAAAATGTGTATTGCTATCGGTGGTGTGAAACGTTTATAGCGATGTCATTATCGATAGCATTTTTATCGATACGTACTTTCATCTCACATCAGGAATGCCTTCTCGCCTCATTATCACAGCCTCAAATATCCAATTCTTTCTTTATTTTATCGATATGACATGTAAATTATAATTTCTTCTCGGATTTCAAATTATTTTAACGCGTACTTAGACTAGAATGTTTATTATATCAACATTTTTATCTGAGATTGAGGTACAGCTTGTCGCATATCGACATTACAGGTAATTTCTACTTTATTTTATGGATAAATGTTTAGTATTCACGCATTCCAATAGCATAAAATTAGAAATTTATGTATCTAATTTTAAATATACATTGTTGCTTTATTCTTACAATATACAGCTATGTCATGTATTATGTATTCATACTTCTATACTAATATTATAAAGAGGAAAACTTTGTTTGTATGTTTGTTTGTTTGTTTGTAATGAATAGGCTCAAAAAGTACTGGACCGATTTCAAAAATTCTTTCACCATTCGAAAGCTACATTATCCACGAGTAACATAGGCTAAATTTTATTTTGGAAAAAAATAGGGTTCCGTAAGATATTTGGGTTTTTCGGACACAAGGTGTAAAAAATCAAACAGAAAAGTTACTTATTTTGCGTACGCTGCCTAAACTATAAAAGAAAGAACCATAAAATGTTCTAATTAATTGTAGATCTTATAAATATCTACAAAAAAGTCCGCGACACACTATACCTATCTATGTCGAGTGAGGCACAACAACCATTTTTTTATTTAGAAATCTTGAATTTTTTTTGGACTACATTTAAACGCGTTTATTTTACTCATGCTATTAATCCTTATCAAAATAAATTATTTCATCACTAAGTACAGTTTATGTAGATAATATTTGGTCTTTTAATGATTAAAATTGGATGTTTGGTTTTGAAGTTATGGCGAAATTAAAATATTACGATTTCTGCTGCACGGCCCGTTGCGAAGTGGGCGTCGCGTCGTCGCCAAGGCGTGCGAGTTTAGATCTGAGTAAATTTTTTGTTTTGTGTTCGTTTCGTTGTAACTATGATGGATAGATACTTGAGTAACTATTTATTTAGTGATTGTTGTATTGTTAGTTCTGAAAAGTGTAGGTATTTCATACGATAAAAGTATACCCACTTACTTATTTCATTAAGTATTAGTAGGTACCTATATTAATTTGTTTCTGTTTGTTTTGACTAAATTTCACCCGTTTTGTTAGAGGTTTAAAGACATTCTGTTATCTGTAGTATTAGTATCAGTATTGTACCCGTGCGAAGCCGGGGCGGGTCGCTAGTTTATTTATATACATCAATTTATTTTATAGCCATGAAATTGTCTCCATCCAAATTTATTCTTTCTCTATAATATGTCAAAATGTCTCTACCAATATCGTTATTTATTTTACGGATAACGTTACTTTATAGTTTAATTCAGTCCGGACGTAATTTACGCTAAGCTTCGATAATACCATATCAGTGGACCGTAAGTTCCCTTCAAAGAGCTTTAACTCAAGATACCTGTCCTCATTTGCATCAGCGAAAGCCTTCTTATCGCCATATATTCGTTCCAAACGATTTAAATGAAAATTTATTGTAGTTGAAAAAGTTTTAGAATGTTTTATGTTCAATTTTTTTATCGATTGTCGATACCGATCGTTGCACAACACTAAAATGGTTTCGGTTACCCTACCAAGTAGTAACAGCCAAACCTACCGCAGGTTTAGTTTGACATAAACAGAATTTAATATGTTATTTGAGTAACCCGAATAGTAATAAATGATGATAATAAATTATAGCTAAAACACCCTCGATCATGTCAGTCAAAGAAACAAAAAAAGTAGATTAAAATCGGTACATCCGTTTGGGAGCTACGATGTCACGGACAGACTGGGTCAAACACATACTCACACAGATAGACTTATAGCACCCCTCTGTTTTCGTCGGGGGCTGAAAACATCGACTGGCACCGATTCACTTGACACGGTGACACCACTTCGAGAAGCTCTGACGTCGTCACGACGGTTACAGATAAACAGCTACATAGTGTATCCACGATTGTGCTGAAAAAACGTGGGCCGTTGAAGGCGACGTCAAAATTTTCCAATTAATTTGGATCGATTTGGATCGTTCTATGAAATATGGGTCTCTGTACGTAAGTATATCCATTTATTTTTTACTCTGTGGCACATGGGCGTAGTAGGTTTAGGGGGTTCAACCCCCCCCCCCTCCCCGAAATGGGCCGGCTGGTATATATATAATACAGAGATGTGACCAATATACAGAAGCGTATTTAGAAATTTTGCGCCATATTTTGCCGCCCCATTAACCCTATCTGAAAGATGATTTTTGAAGTTATTTGAGAAAAATAATCAACAGCCTAAATCAGAACTTTGATACTATTCTGTACTATATGTATGTGTTTATGTTAAATGTGTTCAAACCGAGAAAGCGAGCAAATGTTTTTTACTCCTTTGCCTGATAAAATCTTTTTGAACTTTAAACCCTGAAAAAATAAAAATCTTATCTACAGTCAATATAATATATAGGTATCAAGTGCCAAATTTAGCAGTTAACGAAGGATGTGCAGCTTATCGATTAAAAGTATCGATTGTTTATAAATAGCAGCTAGTGTCGCGTCGTGGTCGTAAACACGTCGGAAGTCAATGGTGTCATTGTCGCATGTCGTAGCTAAATTTAGCCTAATGCGGGCACGAGTTTTGGTGTTAGCCTAGGCCCTAGGTTTAAATATTTCTCCGTAAGCCTAGAAACTCCGTAGGCCTCCATTATCCGGAATCTCTCCAGTCGGAAAAAATATAGCGATGGAAATAGAACTCTGTGGGAATACAATAGTGCTGAAAAACGAAAACATGAGCGTCGAGGCTGTCGTGTGTTCGATTTTCAACTCTATTGTACTAGCACAGAGTTCTATATTCAGCGCTGTTTTTTTTTTGCCCGAAGAGATTCCGGATAATGAAGTCCAAGTCTATGTGCAGGTTAGGGAAAATTAGGTATTGTTGTGCAGGTTTTTGGTGATGCGCTTGTCAACACTGTAAGCTGTAAATTGCGATTGGATTGCATTGTATGAACTAATATTATCTTCTATTCTTATAACTAAGTATGCACCACAGAGTAAAATACATAATTTACATTGCACTACAGCATGTCCCCTTACTAATAAACACTGTATAAGCTTTGAATAGTTATACAGTGATTGTTCCCATCACGCAAGTGACATGTTTAATTCGATAGAAGGAGACAAAACCCTGTAACTATTCAAAGCTTATACAGCGTTTATTAGTAAGGGGGTTTATATATAATTTAGTGGCACTACAGCCACATTTGACGTCAAAAATCGCAATTTTGATTTTTTGAACCGCTTACCGCTTGAACATTACGAGAGTTACTTAAATTTCTGTTTTATTACACGTTTCAATTAGAAACACGCGATAATTTTGCGTACGCAAATATCTGCATTGCGGGAAACGGATTTTTCTATTTCTGTTCGCACTACAGTCAGCCGTCAGGTGGGCAACGACCTTTCTCGCGCTGACCACTAGCAAAACCAATTTGCTGGTGGTTTTCAATTTCATTGTTCATTGTGCAGATTGTAATACTTTGTTCTATCTATTATGGGTATTAGGAAAAGGAAGCCCGAGCCTGTATAAAAGATAGGTATTTGGATGAGGGTCTTCAAAAGATTTTTTTTTTTATGAAATAAGGGGGCAAACGAGCAAACGGGTCACCTGATGGAAAGCAACTTCCGTCGCCCATGGACACTCGCAGCATCAGAAGAGCTGCAAGTGCGTTGCCGGCCTTTTAAGAGGGAATAGGGTAATAGGGGAGGGTAGGGAAGGGAATAGGGTAGGGGATTGGGCCTCCGGTAAACTCACTCACTCGGCGAAACACAGCGCAAACGCTGTTTCACACCGGTTTTCTGTGAGCCCGTGGTATTTCTCCGGTCGAGCCGGCCCATTCGTGCCGAAGCATGGCTCTACCACGTACAAAGATGTGGTAAGTGAAGCCGGTTGGATTGGAGTTACAGGAACCCCACGGCACTGGTGGGAAGCTATCAGCTAACACAATATTATAGTTATTTTATGATGCCTAAAATAAAGTTTATAACACGTTATCTATAACTATGAATACCACATCTATTTGCATTAATAACTAGCTGTTGCCCGCGGCTCCACCCGCGTAAATACAGTATCCCTCGGGAACACTGTATTTTTTCGGGATAAAAAGTAGCCTATGTTTTAATCCAGAGCCAAAACTACTAAGATACCAAATTTCATCAAAATCCTTTCAGTAGTTTTTGCGTGAAAGAGTAACAAACATCCATCCATCCATACATCCTCACAAACTTTCACATTTATAATATGAGTAGGATTAGCAGAGTTATCAAGGGAGGACAGATAGACGGACTGACAGAGAGAAACTAAGAGTTCCTTTTAGTTACTACGGAATCCTAAAATTTAATGGCTTCTGCTGAATCTGAAAAATACAAAGGCACAAAGACGGCCAAGCTAAGCGCCCTTCGAGAAAGGGTGGTTTGGTAGTGCCCTTGCACTAACCCTTTTTTTCAAAAAGAAATCTAATATAAAAGTAGCATAAGTCACTCCTTAAATAACATCAGCTATCTGCCAGTGAAAGTACTGTTAAAATCGGTCCAGCCGTTTCAGAAATTAGCCCGAACAAACAGACAGACAGGCGGACGGATAAGAGTTTTAAGACTTAATTTTTGATTGTAAATACCGTATATTTATTTATGCATTTAGTGAAAAGCTGTTAATTTAAAATTACAAAGAGACACTTCAATTTTATTTATTTGTGTAAGATGCGTACTGCTAATGTAATGTTCTACTGTATTTACTATACTGTAAATACTAGAGTAGGTACAGGGCAGCTGGCTCTACAATAATATTGTAATAACATTACAAATCAATAAACACCGATAACAGTAATATAATTCAATTTTGCCACGGCCATTTAGATAGTTAACGGGCGACATTGGCAGCCCTGAAATATGTCCATACAAATTATATCATGTCAACTATCACTCGAGAAGTCGAGACTTCAGAAGTACGAAACCTGTAAAAAATTTTTTTTTCTTTAAAATGAGGTACATAATCCTATTGCTACTGCCATTATAAAATGTGAAAGTTTGTGAGGATGGATGGATGGATGTTTGTTACTCGTTCACACAAAATCTACAGAACGTATTTCGATGAAATTTGGTATGGTATTAGTTTAGGCTCTGATAGTATACTTACGTAGGCAGAGCCGCGGGAGAGAGCTAGTATTATATAATAATCATTAATTTAGCTTGGATGGGTGCACGAATTGTTAATTCCCACCTTGGTAGGTTAGGTACCTAACCTAACCTACCTGGTAAACTGGTCTTGGTACATGGTTGACGTCCAAATTCTTAGACACTATTCAGAATAAGGAGACATCTAAGTCTCGGACTACATTATACAGAAACTCAACGGCCGGAAAAAATCCGTCTAGTAGAGTTGAAATTCGAAATGTTGAGTGTCGAGTCAAATGTCAATGCCATGTATGACAGCTCCACACTCGACACTTCTATTTTCAACTCTATTGTACTAGCGTATCCGGCGGGTCGGAGGAAATTCAGAGCACTGCAAACAGAGCTCCTGTTTGCAGTGCTCTGAATTTCATCCGACCCGCCGGATTCCGGATCATATAGTCCCAGCCTTAAAGTTAATTTAGCAAATAACTACTGATTACGAAATAAAATGTGTGTAGGCGCGGCATGAGACACCGAGCACAGTCTGAATTATGTGGCCCTAAAACTAATTCCTTAATGGAATTGTGCGTACAAAAGGTTGGCTATCCCTGACTTGTACAGTATCGCAAATCATTTAGCTACTGGCTCCTATACTATAATAATGTTAACAATAATAACTTACACAGTTTACCTCATATGTCTACGCGTAATAAAGTTACTTTGTCTTGTTATATTATGCTACGAAACTACTGGACCGATTTTGATGAAATTTGGCTAAGACGTAGAGTAGACCACGGGGATGGACATAGGCTACTTTTTATCGCGTCCCGCTGGATTACCTATTGTGCGAACGATGTCGCGGGCAACATTTTTTTGGAAAAAAACCTTGTATATTGACTCAGCCCCACTTCTGACCTGCCAGTCCTGCAGTCTCGTGTTGGGTACACTAGGAGAAGTACAGGACAAGGTTTCAAGGTTTCGGCTTGCCTCAAACACCTGCTCTAAATCTCCTAGTAGCTCTGGGGCTATAATAATATTAGTATTATTATAAATGCGAAAATGTGTCTGTCTGTCTATCTTTTACCTCTTCACGCTTATCCACTGAACCGATTTTTATGAAATTTGGTATAGGCCTACTTTGGGTCCCGGGAAAGGACATAGGATATTTTTATCCCGAAAAAGTAGTGTTCCCGCGGAATAATGTATTTACGCGCGCAAAAGCTAGTTTTATATAAACAAAGATTTCAAAACTAAAGATAGGCTATGACGTACAAATGAGAACAAATCTTCACACAAGAAAAAGTTACGTCAACTTGGTTTTCACTATGCCTCAAAATATGTCAGCCATCTTGATTTCACCATACCTCAAATGTCAAAATGGCCTCAAAAACTCCAAAAGTCCCCAGCCATTTAAGTGGACTTTTGGACAGCTGTTGGACACTTTTTTGCCTCAACATTCACAAAAAACAACAACAATCACAATTCGTCTATAATAATATATAAGGTCCGGTAGAATCAGTTACGGATATTTTGGGCGTATGATCTACTGATTATTTAGAGACGTTTAGGAAGAAAAATAATTGTCATACTCGAAAAAATAAGATAATATTTTTTTGCCTAAACGTCTTTATAATAAGCAGTAGGTACATCATATACCCAAAATATTCGTAATTGTGGCCAAAAGTGGCCCATGGAGGCCGCTTCGCTACGTTGAATGTAAGAGGAGGAATGGATGATAAGAATGAAAGTGGACGAAGCGAAATAAGTATGTAAGGATCGTAGCAAGTGGAAAGTAGTGGTATCTGCCTACCCTACGGGAAAGAGGTGTGATTATATGTATGTATGGTATTCGTAATTGATTTACCAAACCTTCATATATTTTGAACGAAACTTTTTGGATTTAAATTAGTCCCGTCTCCGCTATGCGAGTGTTTGACCGAAGGCGGCCCTTATGAACAAACTGCTCATCACATACTCTGGGAGTGTGATCTCTGGTATGACGAAAGAATCGAAATGTTGAACAACGTCCATTGTGTTTCTAGGGTAGTGTATTATGAAGATCTCGTGGGCTGCGCGAAAAACTTCCGGGCTTTCAAACGTTTTTGCCATAAGTACTATTGGAAACAATGCAACACTATTTTGTCATCTTAAATCCATTGTAATAATTGTCATATTATAAATCAAAACATATAATTACATTGTCTTGTAGTCATAAAAAACATGTTATTCCCGTGGTGCTTCCCCTTTAATTCTGACTTTTTTGTCATCAAAATTTTTGCTGTCTCCCGCTTTGCTTGGGGAGGGAAACTGGAATACTTCCTACTCCTCCTACAATCTTCTGATTAATTTCGTTGCGGGTTCCAAGACAGATTTAGCATGTCCCCCGGGCACCCCTGAGATCATATCAAAGGGTTTTTGCGGTTGGTTACCACTGTCGATCCTGGCTACACAGGAGTTGCAGTGGTGGGTAAGTGTGGTGGGCCAATTGCCCGTAAAAACCTTCATATATCTATGTATGTAAACAATAAAGTCTATAGTAAATACAGATTGTCTCACCTAGATAAGGTATCTGGTATCAATGTCGCAACTCACAACATGTGTCGTGTAATGCGGTTACCGAGTCGCGCGGTTATTTTCGCAACTGGTGCGTATTTGCGCACGCGCATACATTACGTTGTACGCACATACGCGTAACGAGAAATGTATCGTTGTGGGAATAAAAACATGTTACTACAAGGGCGTCGCCAAGGGCGGCAGGGAGGGGCAGCTGCCCCCCCCCCCCCCAGAGATTCTAAAAAAGTTGCCAAATATAATGCAATCAAAGACCTAAGTCTTTGAGTTGATTTGCTTGAAGTTCAAGCCTTGAACAATCATTCCCGTACGTCGAAACTCGAATGAATTCACCAATTCCACTCCTAAATTATAAAATAAAAAAGTACGCTGTACACTTATTCAAATTCAAACTTCTTTTTATTCTATTTTTCTATATAACTTATTCACAATTATTCATAGAGAATGTAAAAAGTATGAAATGAAGTAGGTAAAGTCAACTTGTCTCTCAGGGGGGGGCCCTGCGCCATCGGCTGGCGACGCCCTTGTGTTACTATATTATGTACTGAGATATATTCATATTTCATATATGTTCATAACTTTAGGCTATAGTCTAAGCATGTGTATTAATTATTTCACAGATCCCTTCGCGGTTTTGAATGCAGTCCAGCGCGCGGTCCTCACTTTAATGTGTGGCAGGGCGCCATTTTTTTTTTCAATGTTTACACATCACTAATCACTCATCATACACTTTATCGTTACAATGAATTTCAAAATTACAACGATGTTAATAATAAATAAAATTAAAAAACCCGACTGCAAAAAAAAGACAGATACCTAAGCAACGCACTAAAAAGACCGAAACAAGATTGAGAAAACAGACTACACTATGAGCTGAAAGCCTAAGTGAAATAATTGACTTTATGTTTGGTAGCAGGCGGGACCCATTCGCAAATTATAAATCGTACAAAAATATATGGGCCCCGCCTGCTAACAAACATAACATCAATTATTTCACTTAGGCTTTCAGCTCATAGTGTAGTCTGTTTTCTCAATCTTGTTTCGATCTTTTTAGTGCGTTGCTTATGTATCTGTCTTTTTTTTTGCAGTCGGGTTTTTTAATTTTATTTATTATTTATTTTATTTTTGATTTTTTAGTTTAACCAACACACGTTTGGTCGATTTAAAGCAAAAATACGATGATACGAACACTAACATATAGGCTTAATGTGAGAATGGTTGTTATGCAACTTTAAATCGATATAGATCCTAAACGGTCAGTCGAATCGAAAAATGTTGAGAGAAAACTAAAAATGATTTTTAAATACCTATTCAACGATACCCCACTCGATATAGTTTGTTGACTTTCATTTTTTTCATTTTCACAATATGGCGTCCAGTAGTCGCCATATTGAATTTTCACTAACGTCATGTCTTTATTGACACTCGCCGGACTAAGAGGAATCGATTGACATGCTAATCATAAAAATCGGTCCAGGCGTTTGGTCTGTATAGTGCTTCAAAGGAACATACATACATACATACATACATAGGCTGATAAACACATTACCACTCCTTTGCGTCGCGCAGTCGGGTAAATAGTTCAACATCATCAATAAAAAAACAACGCATATTCGCGAACACTAACAAAAACGTACGGCATTTAAAAATACTCTACATTTCTATGAAAATCTATCTCGGAACTCGCGGACCGCGGTGGTGGTGCGCTATAAATAACTTCGGCGACAACTTCCTACGTATCTATTAACTAGTCACAAGGACGACTCGCAACAGGAAGCCGATATAGACCATTTAGGGCGATCGATAGCGAACTGGCACATACATGAATGTGTGTTAGTGTACTGTAGATGATTAGAGAATATCTTGATATCAGTAATTCAGCACACAGGATACCCCAGACGACTCACGACTGCATGTACAATATTTAGGTAGTTTTGTTTATATAAGGTTCAGTAAAATCAAAGGATATTTTAGGCACAATATGATCTACTGATTATTATATATATAAGGTTCGGTAAAATCAATTACGGATATTTTGGGCATATGATCTCTTGCTTATGCAAAGACGCTTAGGCAAAAAAATAATCGTCATACTCAAAGTAAAAAATCATCTCATGTCTGACTGGAGCGCAAAACGCAAACTCGCCCATGTAAAGATTTTTTTTTTTTTGTAGTAACACAATTATTTTTTTGCTTAAAATAAATAAAAATGGCTTTAAATAAACAAAAGATCATATGCACAAAATATCCGTAATTGATTTTACCGAACCTTATTTAAAGACGTTTAGGCAGAAAAATAATCGTCGTACTCGAAAAAAACGTCTAGCCTATTAGTTACCATTGTTTGCCTATAGGGGCGTTGTTACAATGTCATACAAATTGTCGTTAACTTCTCCACGGCCGCTACTCATTATTGCTTACTTATTATTATTATTTCTAAAGTTCGTTCTGTAGTCGAAATTCGACCATAATTCATATTATAAGTTTCAACTTTTCTATGGTTCTCTTTCCTTTTAAATACCCAAAAAATATGTACCTTAATGTTATCTTTGAAATGTGAAAGATATATTGACAATTGATTCAAACCAACACCTACTGTTATTTAAATTATATTATAATACAAACTCTTAGCGATAGTGTGAGAAAGGTGTGTTGTTGTTGTTTTTATTAATTTTATGTAGGTACCTATTTGTAAAGTTTATTCAAAAATACCAGCTTTCTGCACTGCACACCTTCCTCCACATTAACTTTAATTTATCGGCCAAATATCATACTCCTCCGTTTGCACAATTCTTGTAAAACTGCACACAAAGCTTTTGTTTTACGTATTATTATTATTATTAGATACAGTAAGCCAGTAGTCGCGATTGCAGCCGCGAGAATAGAACTATCTCTACATTTTCTTCAGAAAACTACGATAGAATTACTCCTATATTTATATTAAACCATTGTCTAAAACCTTATTAATTCGCCACTTTAGCATCAGATGTTACACATTCTAGTCGCGATTGCAATCGGAAGAGTAGAGTTAGCTCTACATTTCCTTCAGAAAACCACGATAGAATGACTCCTATATTTATATTAAACCAGTGTCTAAAACCTTATTAATTCGCCACTTTAGCATCAGATGTTACACATTCTAGTCGCGATTGCAATCGGAAGAGTAGAGTTAGCTCTACATTTCCTTCAGAAAACCACGATAGAATGACTCCTATATTTATATTAAACCATTGTCTAAAACCTTATTAATTCGCCACTTTAGCATCAGATGTTACACATTCTAGTCGCGATTGCAATCGGAAGAGTAGAGTTAGCTCTACATTTCCTTCAGAAAACCACGATAGAATGACTCCTATATTTATATTAAACCACTGTCTAAAACCTTATTAATTCGCCACTTTAGCATCAGATGTTACACATTCTAGTCGCGATTGCAATCGGAAGAGTAGAGTTAGCTCTACATTTCCTTCAGAAAACCACGATAGAATGACTCCTATATTTATATTAAACCATTGTCTAAAACCTTATTAATTCGCCACTTTAGCATCAGATGTTACACATTCTAGTCGCGATTGCAATCGGAAGAGTAGAGTTAGCTCTACATTTCCTTCAGAAAACCACGATAGAATGACTCCTATATTTATATTAAACCATTGTCTAAAACCTTATTAATTCGCCACTTTAGCATCAGATGTTACACATTCTAGTCGCGATTGCAATCGGAAGAGTAGAGTTAGCTCTACATTTCCTTCAGAAAACCACGATAGAATGACTCCTATATTTATATTAAACCATTGTCTAAAACCTTATTAATTCGCCACTTTAGCATCAGATGTTACACATTCTAGTCGCGATTGCAATCGGAAGAGTAGAGTTAGCTCTACATTTCCTTCAGAAAACCACGATAGAATGACTCCTATATTTATATTTAACCATTGTCTAAAACCTTATTAATTCGCCACTTTAGCTTCAGATGTTACACATTCTAGTCGCGATTGCAATCGGAAGAGTAGAGTTAGCTCTACATTTCCTTCAGAAAACCACGATAGAATGACTCCTATATTTATATTAAACTATTGTCTAAAACCTTATTAATTCGCCATTTTAGCATCAGATGTTACACATTCTAGTCGCGATTGCAATCGCGAGAGTAGAGTTAGCTCTACATTTCCTTCAGAAAACCACGATAGAATGACTCTTATATTTGTTTAAAACCATTGTCTAAAACCTTATTAATTCGCCACTTTAGCATCAGATGTTACACATTCAAAGCTATAATTAATCGGCGACGATAGCAAAACCTAATTTTAAAACAATTAAATTCTAATTCTGGGCGCGTAAGCGTGTCTGGCAGTTGGCAGATGTTCAAAGGGGGTCGCAGGTTCGAGGCAGATATAGACACGTGATACGCCGCACCTGAACCCCAATTCTCGTATTTAACTTACACTTTCAATTTACTTTCAATAAATTATAAATGAATCGTCTTGTTGTCTTAAACCAGTGATAACTAATATTATATATCTATGTCTTAAACTGAACCAAAGTTAAATTTTTAGTCTAAAGGTCGATTCCTCTGCTCAAATCTTACAATAATATTCGATACAGTCTCGTCTGGGCCTCTAGTCAAGTCAAGATACATTCGATAATTTCGACGGCGAACATCGAAATCAAAAATGTGTGGGATTTGACATAAGTCATCGTTATGTGACATGTCGCTTGCGATGCGTTATGTCGAATCCCATACATTTTCTTTTCAAACTTCGCCGTCGAAATTATCGAATGCATCTTGACTAGAGGCCCTGTTTCGATTGCATCTAACAGCAAAATGGTAGAATAGTAAAATTAACATAAAGAAGCACATGCGCCTCTTTATGTTAATTTTGTATGACATATTTATTGATCGTGATTTGTGATATAGTATAATAGGCAAGCGGACTGATTTTTTTTTTATTGCATTAATGAATGGTACTCTTAAATATGAGTAACTTCTCAGAAGAAACCGTATATCAAAAGTCAATATTTTCAAAGGTACAGCGATTTGTATACAAAATTTCGCGAGTCTTTATACCAAAAATTTTTTTTTTTGCGAAATTGGTAAACAAAACCTACATCATTAGTTTACTCACATCATATACAAAAACATTTATTATGGTAAGTATGAACTTAAACGCACAAATATCGGAGATATTTACAAATATATTCCTGCGGCCATAATATACTTCATATACTACTTCATACTACTTCATATACAAGTGACGTCATTTTTAGGTCGACTTTAGTATGAAGCGTTTTTAGGAGGCTCGCGAAATTTTTTATACAAATCGCTGTACCTTTGAAAATATTGACTTTTGATATACGGTTTCTTCTAAGAAGTTACTCATATTTAAGAGTACTATTCATTTATGCAATAAAAAAAATTGTCCGATTGCCTATTTGGATAACTATCTTGAAAAATGCAGCGCCGTGTCGCGTATCGTTTCAGTGTGAATTGGCCCTTAGACAAGATTTACACGGGTCATTTCGAAATTATTGATGTTCTAAAATTGATGTATGGTGACTGCGTTCCACTATAAATACATATTTCTTTTATACATGGGATTCTTGAATATGCTTAGAAGGGGAAACATCGTTGATTTCGCATTTTTGTCGGCTAAACTATCAACGGCGTAGCTATAGAAAGCACTGTATTATCTTAATTTAAAATTCTCTAATTTGATTATATTATCATCAACTAATTTTCAATTTTTCTGCCAATTTATGTGATTTTTTTTGTCCCCAGATGTGCCTAACCGAATGGATCCGGCTCCGCGACTACAAGGGCGGACGGTCGCGCGTGATCCTGGGCAAGGAGGTGCCGGCCTGGCTGTGGGAGGCGTACCGCGTGGTCGGCGTGTTCCTGTTCGGCTGCGCGTGCCAGCAGCTCACCACCGACATCGCCAAGTACACCGTGGGCCGCCTGCGACCCCACTTCTTCGACGTGAGTAACAACATGCCACTGTGAGAGCTGTACCCCAAGCTTTACTTTTTGTCAGTATAGATTAGTCGTCGCGACGACTCATTCGATACTATCGAAAAGTGGCGTACTTTTTTGCTTGTGTGTGCGTGAGCGCGTGTGTAAAATTGAAGTAGCGTAGTTTTTTAGGCCTCACTTCAAACAAACGTCATGCGCTATCTTGGTTTTTTATTTGATCTGAACCCCAAGCAGGAACATTTTGCGGTATCGTTACGTGTACGTAAACGAGAATTATGAGGAATATTGTATGAACATTTTAGTTACTTTTACGTCCGCTAGAGGCGCTTTCATGGTTTTCATACAATATTTGTCGCTTACGTACACGTAACGATACCGCCGAATGTTCATGCTTGGGGTACCGGGGGTCTAAAAAGGCCACTTTAGGTGAACATTAGATGAATCATATGAAACTGATGTTTTAACTGTCAAAATATACAACACAATAAAACATAACATGAAACACCTGTGGCCTTTTCACACCCCCTGAGCTGTGGGAGGGATTCGTAGCACAATATTAAATATATTGTACAGTGGACCATCTACTTACTAGACCGCCCGAATCGGCGCACGCACACATACGCGTCATTTACACGGCCGCTAACGAAACCTCGAATAGCAGAAGTATGGAGTGTCACGCCGCCGTGCGCCGCGCCGTACCGCCAACCAACACTTGTCGCTTCATTGAACGACTAATAGTTTTAGTTAGTTGTGCCGCGACGCTTGCGCACTTTCAACGACTTCTTTTAGACGTATAACGCGTTTCAAATGAGAATAGGAACGTCAATGACCTTTTTCTGTCAAATATCACTTGAAAAGTGCGATTTTCAGAAAAAAACTTATGTGCATATAAATATTAATAGTCTTGCATCGAATTTAAATAAAAACGTTAAATAGTAATCAATTATCTAAACATCAATTTAACTATCATAACAGTCTAAATTCGAAACAATATGGCGCCGACTCGATCCTGTTCTCATTTGAATCGCACTATACAGGCTCTAGCGCTCCGCTCAACTTTATATTGTATTCGTAGTGGGCGTAGGCTAAGGAGCCATCAGCCATCTTCATTGACGTGCTTAGGAGTAAAGCTACTGAGTAAGCTCTCTGCTGAAAATTTAATTTACATTTCTTGAACGTAACTTCATTATGTACCAAGGTGTACATTGTCACGAAAACAGCGGAGTGTTACAAGTATGACGTGTCTGTCTGTGTGTGTTTGTGATGAACCGATTTTGTTTTGTTTGAAAGCTGACATGATCGAGAGTGTTCTTAGCTATAATTCATCATCATCAGCTCGCACACTTGACAATTCGGGGGTTAATTATAAACAGTAATTGTTACTGTCTATAAAAACCTATTCCCAGAAGGACATCACCTACTGTCCTATGTCTGCCGTCTTATTTTCTAACCTCTTTTGCTAATTCCTTAAGTGTTCTAAATCAATCACTTTTGCTCGTAATATCTACTGTAAAGTTGTGTTAACAACTAAGTAGGTACTATTTATTATGAAACACTTTATATAAATTACGTGCCTAAAAGGTTTCGTTGCTATCTTAAAAGGTATGCGCCGTATCTATTATCAATTGACTCAAGGAAAGCCTACAAATATTTAACTTGTATTGAACGAGATAAAGGTTCTCAGAAAGGCTTACGGTAATGTTAAATTGTTTGTACTTTTCCGCTAAAAGATACAACGTATAATTTAATGGACGCAATTTAATGTGGTGGCTGTAACATGTGATATGGCGTAGTAACGCATCACCACGTCATCAATCAATATATACGTAACCGTAAAATTTTAAAACCCGTTAGATTGTAATATAACTAGTGAAATTGTAAAATGTTGATAGACTTCGGACGCGAATATTCTGCCTATAATTTATCATATCATTTTTCGTTACATTATAAATATATAGTTATAAATCTTTCGACATATTTTTACAATTTCGTTAGTTATTTTACAATCTAACGGTTTTTACAATTTTACGGTGACATATATAAGCTACAAGATTCCAGGCAGATTTTAAAAACCAACACCACGCTGTGTTATAATATAAGTTATAACTCTGCGGATGTTGCTTTTTAACTGAATTCCAAAAAGGAGGCACATTATCACAACAAAGTATCATTTTGCACGTTCGTAAAAAAGCCATAAATTTGTTGGTTCTTTGGAGATTTTTATCTATAGAGGTCAACGTGTGGTCGAATTTCGCCCATAATAAATTTTGGACTTTATACAGTTCCTTGGTGGTCAGAATAGTGCGCTAATACAATACAGCTGAAAGTCGTATAGAGTTGTCAAAGACACTTCCATTTTTAACCCCCGACGCAAAAAGAGGGGTGTTATAAGTTTGACGTGTCTGTCTGTCTGTCTGTGTGTCTGTCTGTCTGTCTGTGGCATCATAGCTCCCGAACGGATGAAGCGATTTCAATTTAGTTTATTTTGTATTAAAGGTAACTTACATACGAGTGTTCTTAGACATGTTTGATGAAAATCGGTTGAGCCGTTTAAAAGTTGTGGGGGGTGAAAGCGGGGAAGAATAACCGAATGTGCAAATATACTCGAGTGGGGTCTCAAATGAAAGCGCACTGAAAGAGAATATTGATGACTTAATCAAGTGTTCGTAGCTTCGTTTGATGAGAAAATTGGTGGTGGGAAGATCAGCCGTTTGAAGATCATCAGCTCTGTTCTAGTTGATGAGGGGATCTGACTAACTTTCCAATGTCCGATCGATTCCAAATTTGGTACCGTGTTACTTCAACGATATTTGAAGAACATGGTAAGGTCACCATGACCTGATCAGTCGTTTGAAGATGATCAGCTCTTTTCTAGTTGATGAGGGGATCTGACTTTCTTATGTCAGATCGATTCAAAATTTGGTACCGTGTTACTTCAACGATATTTAAAGAACATGGTAAGGTAACCATGACCTGATTAGCCGTTTGAAGATTATCTTTTCTTTATTAGTTGATGAGGGGATCTGACTATCGTCCACATGTCCTATCGATTCGAAATTTGGTACCATGTTACTTCAATGATGTTGAAAGTATGTATATGGTAAGGTAACCATTATTTATACCTACTTTAAAAAGGATAAAATAAAAATAAAATTTAAAATTTAAAAAACCCCCGACACAAAAAATAAACTCTAAAAAATAATAAGTAATATTTTTAACCTATTATAATTATATTATCACATATAATATTATGTAAGTTGAAATAATTTTATTTTCCAATCGACGGCTCGTCGGGGGACCGCTATGTGAGAAAAACAGGTGTAGTTGTAGAATGAACAAAAGAATTTAATCCGAAAAAAATTCGCTCATACCTAAATGTAATTCGTAATAATTAATTTGCTGTTGTTGTAAAAATACTTCATAAACTTTAGCGGTCCCCCGACGAGGCGACGATTGGAAAATAAAAATATTTCAACTTACATAATATTATATGTGATAATATAATTATAATAAGTTAAAAATATTATTTATTATTTTTTAGAGTTTATTTTTTGTGTCGGGGGTTTTTTAAATTTTTAATTTTATTTTTATTTTATCCTTTTTAAAGTAGGTATAAATTTTTAATTTTATTTTTATCAACTCTATTGTATTAGCTGCGAGTTCTATTTTCAGTGCCCCGAATTTTTCGGCGTCCGCCGTATTCCGGATCATATTATAGCCCACTGCCTTACATATTAATATTTTAAATAAAAACCCATATGCTAACTCTGCTAAATTATATTTAAATATAGGCTAGTTTCTATATAATAAAAAAAAATAACGGTCCTCGATGCCGGGATTGATTTCTCTCTCCATGCGAGCGAAGTCGCAGGCAGCAGCTGGTTATTTATAAGCCGGAAAGGGTTTGTCACAGGTGTGCCACCTGTCTTCGCTCGATACATAAATCTTATGTGCCAATCTCGAATTGGAACTCGATCGGATTACGATTTATACCGGAATCGAATTTACTTAACACGGACTTAGGCTGTGTCGTAATGAGTACGGAAATGTTTTGAAATTGCTTTCCTTATGAAGTAGGTTTTGCAATTTGAATTACAATAGGGTTGAACTAATATGGTTGGTTGTAAAACGATAGATGCTATATTACTGGCCATGTCTACGAAAAATTCGCACTATTCAGGGCTGTAAATTAGTTTTAATTTGCACAATACTTCGATCATTGAACTGGAATTGATATGAACTGGTATTAATAAATGACTACATATTTTACAGTGCAACCTACGTCCTAGTCCTACACGTACCTATCTATACCTATTCCAATATTTCTCAGCGTTTAAATCTTCCCTGAACTTATACAATTATTTCAAGACCAAAATTAACCAAGTCGCTTGAGCAGTTCTTGAGTCATAAATAGTAGTAATATTAGTTGTGTAACTAAAACGACTTTCTTTTATATAGCTATACAGATTAAAATGGTTTTTCTAATTTACTACATGAAACATCTCCACCTACCTACAAGCTAAACAAGCGAAATTAATCCTTGTTAATTGCTTCAGGTGCGCTAAGTTCAAAAACATCTTCGTTTTAACGTCGTGAGTAGCACACGGAATAGTGACCCGACCTGACCGCACATTGCATCTAGATGACAAGTTGTCCTAATTGTATAATTGTCTCTATTGAATTATGTGCTATGTCTGGGTGTCCTATATTGTTAATGTGCCATTTATTACAGTAGTCTGACACCATACTGCCTATCGTCCAATCGGCGTGGCGCTACCGATTGGATCGGTTAGAACTTGACATAGAGCCGGGACTATATTATTATGCTCCGGAATTCGGAAGCGGAACGCCGCGAACGTGAAAATTCTGAGCATTGAAAATAGAACTCTGAGCTTATACAATACGGTAGAAAATGGAAGTTTCCAAGGCTCCGGGTAAAGCGCACAATGAAGGACTGCCACTCATCAAGGTGATGATGATGGAAGATGTTGCGTGAAACGGTGGCGAAATTGCTGTACAGTTCCGTCTATTACGTTCAGCAATTTTGGTAATATTTAAGTGTAATCATGACACAGTTTTAACTTAGCTACGTGGTTAAAAATGCAACGTCACTAAATTCGCGAAAACAAAACAATTTTGTAATGTCACAATACCTATTTAAAATATTGTTTGTAAAACATAATATAACAGCAAGTAAGCTAATCCGTAAGCGGAATATTTTCAAGATAACCCTATATTAATAACTATAACGCGTTTCAAATATAGAATAGGAACGTCAATGACCTTTTTCTGTCAAATATCACTTGAAAAGTGCGATTTTCAGAAAAAAACTTATGTGCATATAAATATTAATAGTCTTGCATCAAATTTAAATAAAAATGTTAAATAGTAATCAATTCTCAAAACATAAATTTAACTATCATAATTCATAACAGTCTAAATTCGAAACAATATGGCGCCGACTCGATCCTATTCTCATTTTAATCGCACTATATAATCCTACTAATATTATAAATGTAAAAGTTTATGAGGATGGATGGATGGATGGATGTTTGTTACTCTTTCACGCAAAAATTTCTGGACTGATTTCGATGAAATTTGGTGTGGTAGTAGTTTAGGCTCTGCATTAAAACATAGGCTACTTTTTATCCCGAAAAAACACAGTGTTCCAGAGGGATACTATATTTACGCGGGTGGAGCCACGGAGCTAGTTTTTTATAAAACTAACCCGGCTACGTAAATTATATAGACTGTCACCCGGACTGTTGTTATTACGAATCTATTGACACCTCATTAATTAAAATCGTATCAGTAGCTTAGGCGCTACGGTGGAACATATATATGTCACCGTAAAATTGTAAAAACCGTTAGATTGTAAAATAACTAACGAGATTGTATCGAAAGATTAAACTATATATTTATAATCTAATGAAAAATATTGTGTTAAATAATAGGCAGCATATTCGCATCGGAAGTCTATCAACATTTTACAATTTCACTAGTTTTATTACAATCTAACGGTTTTTACAATGTTACGGTGACATATATATAGTGCCAAAATCATTACCCTTCCATTTGGCTTCACCGAATCGCCGTAGTCGGGTAATAAACAAGCAATCACCTATTGGCAAGTGCGTCGATAAATCAATTTATCAGGGAGCCCTGTTATTATCGCCCGCTGCACACAATTTGTCGACTTGTCAACATAACTGGCCAAATTATACCGGGGCATAAATTACTGATCGCCTATCGTGTGATGGAAACAATTTTCTCAGTGTTGACAAAGTTCCTGCTCGACCAGTTTCTAAATATTTTCCTTTGCATGCGTGATTTTTAGGAACATGAATATGCAAATGCAAAGCATAGGTAGAAAGGCTCTATTTGTATAGGATCAAAGGACCATACTTGAATCTCTTACAAACATATCCAAACCAATAAGTTTTGGAAGTCTGATGAATTATCATTTAAGGATCTTTAACTAAATAATGTTAGAGGCATTTGAGATGTGGCGCTGGAGAAGAATGGAAAGTATAAGCTGACAAGAAGGTATGAGATGGAAACAGAAGCAAATATAAACTTTATAGTCATGGTAGAAGATAAAAGAAATATAATTCAAACAATAGAAAATACGGGGGAATACGGCTGAACACTTGATAGGACATGACGAATTTATAAAAAACATCATGGAAGGAATAGTAGAGGGGAGAAGAGGATGAGGAAGGTCTTGGAGAAACTATTTTGAACAACTAAAGAAGATAAACGTTGTGTGGTATCAAAAGTAAACCACAGGACCTAGAAATATGGCGATTACTCCACCGACAAGCCGCACCGCCTATTTCTTAAGATTTGAATGAATGAACTAAATAAGAGCAAAAAAACTCACAATCCTAGATACTTATAAGAACTTCAAAGTTTAAATCTCCTCAGATATGATGTTTAGAGACAAAGAATTTCTTCTATTTTCGATTTCGACATGAATTCAGCTGCTATGCTACGCCTTTGACTTACGACTTGCGCCAACACCAATATGGCTATGCATTACATCTATAAGAGGAAAAGTTTGTTTGTTTGTTTGCATTGAATAGGCTCCGAAACTACTGGACCGATTTTGATGGAATTTGGCACAGATGTAGAGTAGACCACGGGGAAGGACATATTCTACTTTTTATCGCGGAAAAATGTACGGTTTCTGTTAAATTAACTTTCGTTTCGTCGCGGGTAACGTCTAGTAAGTAGCTACATAACGCGCCTACAGACTGACAAGATCTATCCTACAAAGATCTATCCTACGAACCTACGAAGATCTATCCTGGAATTCCGTGTCGCCGTCTATGCGTCGCTCTAACGCCTAAATCAGTCTATCAGACCGCCACAGTCCAGCAGTCAGGTCTATATTTACCTTGCGTGTTATGGTCGCGACTGACGTTTTACCGTCTGGGTGGCTCGCCTCTCAAGTTCCACCAGCAATGAAAACATACGTGGTAAATAAACGCTGCGTTTCTCGACGCGTTTAAATACAACGCGCGCAGAATTCGATCTGACTAGTGGCGCTGGCGCGGACCAGGGGGTCTAAAAAGGGCACTTTAGGCGTTTCATATATTTTGACAGAAAACGTCAATTTTGACAGTTTTTAATAGAAATGCGTAAAATGGCCCACATAATATAAATTGCATATGAGTCTTCTATTGTTCACCTAAAGTTGCCTTGTCGTGATAAAAATTTGTCACATTTTGCAAGGTGTAGGTACCCCATTACCGCGTCATATTATTACAGTTTTTTAAGCTCTAACTTATAAGTAAGTAAAATAGATATCTAATATTAAACTTTCATCTGATAATATCTTCGACTTAACAAAACCACAAACTCGTTATTGCACATTAAAACACTGAAGCATTATACTATGTTCTTACTCTTCTTCTTCGCTTAATTAGATATCACATAAAATTCTGGTTGGCTTGAATAACTTGAATTACAATTTGGCTTGTATTCAATCAATAGTCTATCATGTTGTCGCTTCAACCACATTATGTCGTTGCGATTTCCTTCCCAATTCTCACCCGTGTGTTTCTACAAACGCCTCTACTAAGTGTATAAATAATGCGCGGGCGACACGCTCCGCCGCCGACTTGGCCTGTAATTTTGACATATTGCACTCGTCCCGACCGTTACAGACAGACGGACAGTTTTATTTGTTATATTAAGCATTTCCTTTGAACCTGTTAAGGGTTAAGCGGTTGTAATTTAAAGTGACTTTAAATTTGTGTACGTAATCGTCAAGCCGCAGGATGTCTATAAATTATTATGGAATATGTTTAATAATTATTATTTGTTGTTTAATTTAATGTAAAACCACTTGTACTTTAGATTTAAACTAAGTATCGTTTGTAATGTAATTAGGTACTCTTTGTTGTTTCCAAGTTTGGTTACAACGCCGGATGGGCATGTACAAAGTTGGACCTGCGCCTAAGAGAGCCAGTCGTGTCGGTAATCCGTCCCACTAGGTAATGAGAGTAAAGGAAGACAGAGTGCTTTTGTGTAATGCGCACACACTTGGGCACAATAAAAATACTCCTGCGTAACTGGCCTGGTTTCAATGAATCCAGCTACCGCCATCGAAATCGGCGTGGGGTTAAAGTTATTGATAATGTACTCTATATCTGAACCCCAATTCTCGTATTTAAAGTAGACAATTTAAAGAGTCAATTTTACTTTGTTTAGATTGAAAGTGTAGCGACATGTTACCGTGAACGGATTTTATGACGTTTCGACCAATCAGAGAGCGTTTCACGTTTGTTTAACGTTCATAAAAACAACATTTGGGAGTGTAAGCGTGTCGGGGCTTGATTTTAATTGTATTAATGCAGGTTTTATTTAGCAGAATTGCCCCTCTGAACTCTGAAAATATTACTTTAGGTAATTTAAAATATTGTTATAACAAGTTCCATACAGTGAGACCAAGATCTCAGTGTCTTTCGACAATCGCGTAATCGGTGAGAGATGTATCGGCGTTTTGATATTGTTATCATTACTGATTAATGATTATAATATCACATTTGATGGATCGTGCGTGTTATCGGACGTTCACCCCGTCCTAACTCTACCAAAAATCCTTTGCCGCTGAATACTGGAACGATCGTTAAATAATGTGACGCTCATGTCACATGCTGTCTTTGTCATTTCGGCTAGCAGAGACAGCGACAGCCTGTGAATAGGAGGGCTATTAAATTTGAATGATTTCAGCCGTTAGTGTTGAAGTTATGTAATGTCTGAAGAACAACGAACAACGGGTCCTGATCCCGATCCCTCGCCAGTCGTGTCGGTCATCCGTCCTACTGGGTTGGAGATAGTTCTCTTGTGTATTGCGCATACACTTGGGCAATAACTCCTGCGTGGCCGGACTGGTTTCATCGAAATCAGCCACCGCTACCGAAATAGGTGTCGGTGCTATTATTATTTATTGCTAGTCGGTACCCGTTACTTCGTTTCCACAGAACTAAATGAAACGGAACCTTGTTATTTTAAACGGATCCCTAAGATAAAGTATCCTCAGCTATCTGCCAGTGAAATTTCCGTGAAAATTAGTCCAGCCGTTTCACAAGTTTGCCGGAACAAACAGAGAGACAATAAACTGTTAATTTAAAATTACAAACAGACACTTAAATTTTGTTTATTTGTAATTTGTATAGCTTTTGCTATCTGCCATTGGAAGTTCGGTCGAAATCCGTCCGGCCGTTACAGATATTAGCCGGAACAAACAGACAGACGGACGTACTTTCGTATTTGCATTAATTGAAAAGCTGTTAAAATTTAAAATTACAAACAGTAAATTTTCTTTATTTGTATAGAAGATGTAGAGATTATTGTATTGAAGAAAGAGGGTGCATCCGATGTCGGATGGGAGGGGTGTTGGTAGCCTGTAACCATTGATGATGAAAACTCAAATCACCACAGGACACGCAAACGCATTAACCAGCACAGTAGAAACAACAAAATAACCAACTTATCTCTGTACGAGGTTCGTTTATTTGCGGTACTTGCGCGCTATAATTATATTAAACGTGCCTATGTGCTGTCGCGCTAAATTATACGCCGCGAGAATTGTACAATGTACACGAAAGGGAATTAACTCGAGAAATCGTCTTGTACGTACGAGGTGAAACTTGGATTTATTTTGCAACTTTTACGGGTTCATTTTTAGTGGGTATGAATAACTTCAGGAAGCAGTAAAATGAATATAAACAACTTTTACTATGGGACTAACTTTATTATTCGTGAAAAAACTTACTGAGAAAAAATTTACTCTACTTTCTTCATAACGAATTTCCGACGTGACATAAATGGTACAGAATACGGTCTATGTTCTAAACTGGATTTTGCGTTCCGTAGTCCGTATCTAAGGCTGGAGCTATATGGTCCGGTATCCGGCGGTCCCGGGAAAATACAGAGCACTGAAAATAGAACTCAGCGCTAATAACAATAGACCTGAAAATCGAACACACAAGTGTCGAGTCAAATCTCAATGTGATTGATGACAGCTTGACACTTAGATTTTCAATTGTATTAGCATTTAGCGCAGAGTTCGATTTTCAGTGCTTTGAGTTTTCTCGGGTCCGCCGGATTCCATAGCCCCTAGCCTACGGACCACGCAAATAGTTTAGACTTATGACCGTAAGTCACTGGGAGTTAGAAAAAGTCATTAAGAAAAAAGTAGTTTTCAGCTCTACTTTACTAGCGCAGACTTCCAAATCCTAGCCTTATACACGGTATATCCCCAAATCCTAGCCTTATACACGGTATATCCCCAAATCCTAGCCTTATAGACGGTATACCGTTTTACCTCGTCATATATTTTCGCTCAACAACAATTTTCGCGGAAAATCAATATTATCGTCGAACTGTGTTACTCATAAACAAATATTTATTTTGTTTACAAAAGCGTATTATTTTAACGGCCAAGTGTGTTCTTAACCCAGTTGTGATTTGACGTTACAAGTAGGGAATTTTCTAATGTCAACAGTGTTGTTTGTTTGTGGATTCCGTTATTTTGACTGGGTGTTGGTTGTGGAGCTGCGAATTGCTCGGTGGCGGCGCGGCAGCGGCAGCACAGGGGCGACACTCTCTACAAATGACAGCTCGGGCACTGCGAATGTCGGCCATGTTGACGTAAGCCTAAGGTTGGCACTGAAAACATTTCAAACGTCGCGTCAGACAAATCTATCATTTCGAATATATTTCCTAAAGCATTTCAGTCTACGCTATACTATGTAGTATAGCAAAGAAGGACCTAATGCTATACTATATAGCATGGCGTTAACTATTATGAAATTATATTGTCAATTATGTCAAAGCACGCAACAACCAGCTGCCAGCCCCGTGAGTGCCGTTGCACACGTTCCGGTTGCCGGATAGCCGGTCAACAACCCGGTCGCGAAGTGTATAGCCACTTGTACACCGGTACGTGTAGGGTTGCCAGGCGTCCGGATAAAGCCGGACATGGTTAGGCTTTTTGATTGCGTGTCCGGACAAAATAAACGGAGTTTGTTAGGTTATTTGAAATTTAAAAATGTTGTTTAATGTTTATCTAGAATTTTATTTTGATAAATTCCTTTATAACAATACTTGGACCGATTAATAATAATAGTACTTAGACTGACTTGGTATTCGATTTAATTCATATTTCATTAGAATTTAAGAATATTTATGGTTCGGATAAAAAAAAACTTGTTTTTAGAAACAATTTTGCCGTCGTACTTATTAATACTGAGACAAAATTCTCGATAATGTAGGGTGTCCGGCCTTTTTAGCCAAATGTCCGGCCAAACTGGTTGGTCTGTCCGGCTATTAGGTTTGAACATCTGGCAACCCTAGGTACGTGTGAAAGCTATCGTACACGGCTACACACTTCGCGACCGACTACCCGGCACCGGCTATCAGGCAACCGGAATTTGTGCAACGGCACTAATTGAAAGTCGCCGCGCCGCTAGCCGCTAAGGCTGGGACTATATGCACCGGAATCCGGAAGGCCGTAGAGAATTCTGATCATTGAAAATAGAACTCGGCGCTAATACAATAGAGTTGAAAATCGAAGTGTCAGGTGTCGAGCTGTCATATTATATGACATTGACGTTTAACTCGACACTCATGTGTTTGATTTTCAACTCTATTGTAATAGTACAAATTCTATTTTCAATGATCAGAATTCTCTACGGCCCTCCGGATTCCGGTGCATATAGTCCCAGCCTAAGATCGAAGCAGCGCGGCAGCGTAAATGATGGAGCCCCAGGGCTTTTGAATAGTAAGGTCACAAGCACTAATACTCCAAATTTTTAAGAAAATGTAAACCACACAATGCGTAGGTTTTTGTTTACAATTATTTTGCTCGAGGGCAAATTAGTGTGTGAAGCGACTATCATTGCCAGCCTCTATGGATTAAAGCTATCCTGCGCCATTAGATTTGTTTAGCGCGAGATTGATTTGGCGGTAGCGCGCGACCACAGATCGCATCTATATTATGGTTGTTCAAATGATTTAAAAAAAAAAAACGAAATTTTTAAGCTTTAATTTTTCAGTCTAAACGTCTTGACATAAGCAATCCTACTATCCTACTAATATTAGAAATGTGAAAGTTTGTGAGGATGTATGGATGGATGGATGGATGGATGGATGGATGGATGTTAGTTTGTTACTCTTTCGCGGAAAAAGTACTGAACGGAGATTGGTGTAATTTTGTATCTTAGTAGTTTAGGCTCTGGATTAAAACAGGCTACTTTTTATCCCGAAAAAATACAGTGTTCCCGAGGGATACTGTATTTACGCGGGTGGAGAAGCGGGCAGCAGCTAGTGGATCATATACCCAAAATATCCGTAATTGATTTCGAACAAGTTTATATTTGCGATTGTGTTCGTCCCCTAATACTATCGCTGTTTGTCCATCGATCGATTTCATTTGCAAATAATCTTAACCGCAGTGTTCGCTGTTCAGTCACTTGGAAAATAAGCTATTGTCATAAAAATCGATTCCCAGTATCAGTAACACAAATATATTCGAACAATAGAATTGAGCATTCAAAGGGCGTTGGAGTATTTCTATTTTGATTGGACTGAGCCATACCCCTTGAAAAAATAAACGCAATAATTATCGCTACATTTACAGCGTTTTTCGTTATGGGCCACTAGCTGTTGCCCGCAGCTCCGCCCGCGTAAGTATAAATTTCATTTTTCAGTAGTCTGCGTGGAAGAGTAACAAACATCCATCCATCCTGCATCCATACATACATCCATCCATCCTCACAAACTTTCACATTTTTAATATTTGAAGGAATTCTCACCGAAATGAGACACGACGCGACTGTCACATTCTCGACCTTTGATTTTTTTTACAGCGGCTCCGATCTGTGCAGCGCCGCGTCGCGCCTTCGGTGTGACTTACCCTAAAATTTATCCTTTGGCTAACCGCACACACGCAATAATATTGACACAATAAATCTGTCAATACTAGACAACACATAGTACAAAAAAACTGCAATATGGCCCGCAAATATGCAATAGTATTGTCAATATGAGCAGTATTGCCAATAATATGGTGTGTGTGCGGCTAACCTTTGAATGATGCACTCATTTTATTGAAAATCGCGATTCGAAGTTTAAAATGCTCCCGCCCGCGCCATGCTGTTATGACAATGGCGTCTTACGAGTTTATTTTTTTTAATTATCTCTGGAGCGGAAACGGTGAACGAGCGTATTTGCCTCAAGGTCTTTTGCCAGCGCAGATGACAAATTAAATGCAATAAGCAGATTATAAACTGACATCTGGTTATTTATGTCAGAAACGAAGTGCTCTGAGATGAGTGATAAGTTTTATTACATTTTTATATTAACTTTTCATATTTTTACTGGCTCTTATTAAAATTTAGGTGTCAGTTTATACTGGCAAACATTATACAGATTAAAATATGGTTTATTTGTTTGTCGGCTTTTACTCGCATGATAAATAAGGAATATTTTAGTTACTTGAATCTACAAATATTTCAAGATAATTTATTACTTTGTAGTTTTGTACCCTCACAAAATGTAGTTGTTTAAACATGTTGACAGTATAATTAATACTGGACGCCAGGGATGCACAAAATGTATCACTAGAGAGATATGTTTATGTGATCTGGGTGAATTATATCGTTCTTTTAGTTCGGTTGTTCAGTTATTTGTTCACTGGACCAGTGTCCAGTCCAGTGGACAAATAACTGATTGGACAGTTCCAATGGACAATGGCTATAGTCAATAGTTACTTTTTGTTGGTTTTTCTCGTTCATTAAACAAGTGGCCTAATGTTACAATAGGCAAGCGGACTGATTTTTTTTTTATTGCATAAATGAATAGTACTCTTAAATATGAGTAACTTCTCAGAAGAAACCGTATATCAAAAGTCAATACTTTCAAAGGTACAGCGATTTGTATACAAAATTTCGCGAGTTTTTATACCAAAAAAAAATTTTTTTTTTGCGAAATTGGTAAACAAAACCTACATCATTAGTTTACTCACATCATATACAAAAACATTCATTATGGTAAGTATGAACTTAAACGCACAAATATCGGAGATATTTACAAATATATTCCTGCGGCCATATACTTCATATGTAACTACTTCATACTACTTCATAAACAAGTGACGTCATTTTTAGGTCGACTTTAGTATGGAGCGTTTTTAGGAGGCTCGCGAAATTTTTTATACAAATCGCTGTACCTTTGAAAATATTGACTTTTGATATACGGTTTCTTCTGAGAAGTTACTCATATTTAAGAGTACTATTCATTTATGCAATAAAAAAAAATAGTCCGATTGCCTATTAATAAACGTCTCCGAAAATCAACTACGGATACTTCGGGACACATGATTCACTACTTGTGTATACACGTTTAGTCGGAAAAATTATTGTTATACTCAAAGTAAAAAAAATCATCTCATGTATGGGTAACTCTACGCGAAACGCAAACTAGCCCATATAAAGATAAGAAAAATTTCAAGTATGATAATTATTTTTCTGCTTAAACGTTTTTACATAAGCAGCAGGTCATATGCCCGAAGTATTCGTACCGAACCTTATATAACTTTCTGCGAATGAGCTTATGTAGCTTCGTTCATTGTCGGGCGTACGGGGACGTGAACTAAAAATCTATTATCTGTATCGAAACAGAATGAACTAACAATCGTCATGACGCATGTGAACTAGTCCAATTGAACGAGTCATTCGCGAACTACACACTTCTTCAGCTGGACGCGTCATACAGCTGAGAATACTATAAATCCACAAGTCGGTTTAATAACTATGACAGTGACAATTGACAAATTACTGTAAAAATATTTACATAGAGTGAATCAGCAGGAGTAACAAGTGAAGCAAGTTTGTTGAGTTTAGTTGTTAAAACAAATATTATAACTATCATAATTAATAGCAGAGATTATTGCGATTTTGAAATATTTAAGCGTTGAACATTGGTGTGGTCACAATATATTTTAGATAACTTTTCTTCATTATGTCGGAATTATTGGCAAATAAAAAATAGCGACAGTAACACAAGAACCGAGTAACGAACGAGATTACCTTAGAACTTAGGTTGTCGCAGGGGGTGCAGGGGGCTCGGTAGGGCCGCAACCAAGTCGATTTTAATTTAATACATATAGCTAGTGTGAGGTTGTCAAACCTGTTATTTTGAATACTTTAAGTAGGTAATTAAGTATTCAAAAGAACATGCTTGGCGACTGTACTAAGTACTGTAGTTTAGAGAGAGAGAGTTCAATATATGACATAAAAATAAGGAGGTTATCAAATCGTCTGTTTATTTTTTTATAAATTAAAGTTTGGTCCAGCGAGAGCGGGGTCGATGCTCGTAGGGATTTATAGCTGGCGTGCATTAGCGGCGCGCCTCAAACGCCAATTAACACTATCGCCCGGCGACGACTGAAACGCCATCAACTGTGGAGTATGTTGTAAGCGATCGCGATTTGTACTAGCTTCTCAACTCTTAGGCCCACTTGACTTCCATAAATACGAATAACGAGAGAGATAACATGATATTTAACCAAGGGTTAACTTTAACCCAGATATGCGCAAGTGGGCCTTAATTGGGAAGAGCGCTACCATCAACGAGAAATCAAACTTCTCGTTTATGCCATGCTCGAGAATGAATGGACAATAAAGTAAAATGTATGGATCTATATTCTGTGCAATTACTTGTTGACGTGTCAATAAGTTGTGCTAAAGCCACGATTGTTATGTGAACTGTGTAATAATTCTGAGTAGGCGCTACAGTAGTGGACCTGCCAAGACGTAAATATATATTTTTGCACTTGTTAGGAAATTATTTTTTCTGTAAGGAAATTCTTTTGCGCTCTTCAAAATAGAAACTGTTTAGGAAATAGCAATAATGTAATGACTTGGACCACACGTATCGTATTCGCTGTAACACAAGCTAGTAATTGAATCTTCCAAATCGCCGGAGATGTTCTCATATAAATAACGTACAGTTATCTCTTACACCTACGCTATTGTTACACTTGTAACAAGCAATTATAGATATTTATTTTTTTCTAAATTAATTAAAAAAAATATATTTCTGAAAAAAATATTTTTACTGAGTTAATAAATAGTTATCGTGTAAATCTAACATTATGGATTAGTATGGGTTACAGCCTACATATTGTCACTAAACGTTAATGAGAAATGCATAATATTAAAAATGTTTAGTGTTTTGGCTGGCTTTAACATTTCTAGCTTCTACAATCTTTGAATATTTTTTTAATTGCTTTGTTTTGGTTTATGTCATCCAATTCACCCATACATTTAGCTTTTCATTAAGGCCTCAATAAGCTATATAATTGGTAAACACTAGAAACTACGTGCAATGAAAAGTGACGTGAGAGCCAAGCTGAAGTGATTATAGACTAAGCTAGACAGCTTGGCGGACTGGCGGTAGATTAGCACAACGTAAACTGTCTTGGCGGTAAATTAGGTTTATATTAGCTCCGCCTGTCTTGATGAGAAAGTGGTGATGGCAAGATCCGTGTTTTACTTTGAATATGTTGGTATATTTGATAATTTCACCTGTAGTAGAAAAGTCGTTTGGACTGTTTAGAAATCGCCCAATTTAGGCCTTAGGTAGTACCTATATATTCGGGTGTACCTACGGATGAAGTGTGTCTGCACCGAAATTCGTATATTTAAGATTGCATCTGCAAAAAGTTTCAGATAAGATATTTGAGTGTACTGTGTAATTAAAAATGTGTACTAAACATACTTTAATACTGGGTTGGATCACGCTTCTTTAAATTAAATTGTATTTCTACACACTGCTTCTAGACTGTATTTATTTCTAAATACAGTCTAGAAGCAGTTGGCAGTCAGCCGGTACTGCCTGGAAGATTGTTGAATATTTCACACCGGCTTGTTCCCTTCTTAGAAACCGTCCATTTCAAATAACTTTGTTCAGCTCTAAATAACATTGTGACGAGTTGAAAATGATGTGTCTAAACTATTGCTAGCATGGCGATTTGAACAAAGCTTATTTGTTAGTGCTATCTGAAAAATCATGAAAATGTATTGTTTTCCCTTGCTCATGCATTTTTGGATAGCTGTTAGTAACGTGGCAAAATCTACCTTGTAGCTTATTGAAGTTATTACATAGTGAAGTCATTGCAAGAGACTGTACCATTTATTAAAAAAAAAAAACTAGTATGAACTAAAACGGCTATGCAGCCATTTGAACTGTAAGTTTACCTTTTGAACCAGATCAGCGCATTGTTCTTTTGCCCGTGCGCTTCAAAAGATGTCTGTGTCATTATGAAATGCCTGTCAGTATGATGAGGGTAATGCACGTGCATTCTACCCTAGCACTTTTATGGCGCAGAGAAAAATGGCCTCGTTTATTTATTAATATATTGTGCTGATAGACAGATAAATTGGGGTTTAATTAATACCGTTAATATAATCGAGGTGCCTTATTCATTTAAGGTGCCATAACGACCCTTAAATATCCTTCCGCCCAAGACATAAAATAAAGGCTATTATTTTTTCATCAACAGTCCAAGGTCAAGATTAAAAGGCAAATGCAAGTTGTTTAGATATTTCATGAAATTGCCAATTCAGAGAATGGCATCAACCGCGTTCGCCATTTCATTTCCTGATTCCTCATTGTCGATGACATCCCGTTGTTTACGAGGAGGGTCATAAATGTCATGGCTGTGAACGAAAATGTCCCGTCCCATGGGAAACTATAATGCGACTTTGCTGGCGATGCGGTAATAATTTGGGAAGTATACGGTCTAAGGCGTGATTTTTTATATACGTTTTCATGTTCGTGAAACGCCATCAGGTCGTTATGGTTTTCGATATATGAAGAAGTCGACCGCGGACGGCTTTGAATTATTTTTTTATCTGACAGGTAATAGGTATTCTCCAAATTTTTTATCTGCCAGTTATTACCCTATCGTACCCAATACCTTCTTATTGAAATGTCGGTAACTTTATGGACCGCTGTCCATTTAATAATAAAGAGAATTAAAGGTATACAAAAATTCCATTCGGAAGTCATCTATCATGATTATACGTTTAAACCGTAACGAATTGTCGCTACTGCGCTACACTATCGATATATAGATATGTCACACCCGCTAAATGTATCGATAATTTATTTATTAACTTCACACTTCGGCGCGTTAACACAATCAATTACACGCAAAATATTTATCGAGTCGTCCCCTCCGTTCCCACTTTTATCGTCTCTATAATACATTTTGATGGCTATTTTAGTGATGTGACAATCTAACGTATTACTTCGATAAATTTATTTTAGGGGTGCATAAGTTCTTCTTTTATTCGATTGAAATGGTAACTAAAGTGAACCGATCCACTGCTTATTTTCTCTATGCGTACGTACACGATGATCAAAAGAATAGTTCGTTTTATAGTATATTTTAAAGATTGTTTAATAACCGCTTAATTTCTTTTAATGGCGCGTTAAAATTTTTCCTTTAATCTTGCCATGAAACGATACCGAATCTACAAATATATTATAGTGATTTCTTTCTTATGCCTGAAAATACCTCCAAGTTATTTAAAGTGTTTTTAATAATAGGTGGATTGTGGGCATCCGTGGCCCTCCGCTAAAATATTCAAGCATGTATTTTGTCGCTACTTTTATTTTAATTAAATCTATTGATGTATCGATGTTTTTCACACCTCTATTACAGTTGAATAATTAAATATGACGCATCACCATCTCCC
This sequence comes from Glaucopsyche alexis, assembly GCA_905404095.1. Taxonomy (NCBI): domain Eukaryota; kingdom Metazoa; phylum Arthropoda; class Insecta; order Lepidoptera; family Lycaenidae; genus Glaucopsyche; species Glaucopsyche alexis. The sequence continues at coordinate 4,954,127 of FR990057.1, forward strand.
CATAAGCTTAATACGTTGATTTGTTGATGCCCCTATTTTGACCCCATACAGCCAGTTTATTATGACCCCTGGCTTCTATACATTCTTGAAGGGTTACTCGCGTGTGAGAGGTCTTCTGTTGTATACATTATCCTGACAATAGGCCCGCGCATGAATGAAGCTGTTGCGTTGTCTCCTTTTCATTATGTAGCGTGCCAGTACCAAGGATTAGTAGCCCAAGAGCCAAAGGTAGAAATTAAATGTTTTTTCGGCGGGCACAAAATTGATATTTTTTGTACGAGTATTAATCCTGTGTAATTCCACCGTCCGTTTTACGCTGATCCTTTTGTATTTATGGTATCTTTTTTCCTCTGGATTAGTGTAAAAAACAACTTTTTTACTCATAGGAATTGCTTTAATAAAAACAGTTTAATCTTTCTAGGTAGATTTTATTTACTAATTGTAGAGCATGATACCAACAACCTGTATGTCTGTCTAAATAGGAAACATGTAGTATTATCATATAATGCTTAAATTGTTAAAAATAATACAAGACCTTGATTCGATGATACTATGTAACTAGAAACCAATTGATGTTATTATCATTCTAACATGTTAGATATCACTTATGTATTTATTTTATTTATTAATTCATACAAATGAAAACAAAATAAAAAATAAAGTCCTACAAAACTGTTATTCAGTTTGTCTGTAGGATCAATGTTATAAAACTTAATATTATAGACAGAGTATAAAAATAAAATTAACAAGATAATCACAACATTACATTACAATAAAACCAAAATTAAATATCTATTGTAAAAACAAATAAAGTAAAACAAAATGAGGATAATGATTAAAAGAATATATAGAATTTTTAGGTAGTGAGGGACGCGCAATAAGGTAGTAGGGTAATAAGGTATGTCAAGTGATGATGATGATTATAGCCCGTGACGTCACTATCAGTTCCATATCCGTTGCATTAAAAAAATAAGTTTGATTGACGGGCACATTTTTATTGAACCCAATTGATGGTGATCAAACATAACGATCAATTCGTCATTCTGATTTTATAATATGTATTAGGGACACATAAATTAAAATGCGTTATATTTAAATATTCATGTTTCCATAATGGACCCTAAAATGGATGGATCACTTATCTAAATAGATTTTTCGTCTTGGCGGAATCACTACCGTGGCCCCAGATAAAAAAAATCAAAAAATATTTTGATAATTATTGAATTTTTTCTACACGTGCGAAGTTGGTTGCTTCATATCATTTTGCACTAATAATAATTGTCTCTTTTTAGGGTTCCGTACGTCTTTTTTCGGTTTTTTTCTCATTCTTTTTTAAAATATTTAAGTGGGGCTCGCCTCCCATACAACAAACGTGAATTTTTGGCCGTTTTGTACGGAACCTTTCGTACGCAATTTCGAGTCGCACTTGGCCGGTTTTTCTTACTATAGCATTTTAAACAGTAACACGTCTAGTTTATAATTATTTCTTAAAAATATCATTTAAAAATATTGAAAGGCAAAAATATGAATTATTAACTTTTTATAGTTTTTTTTTGTGTCGGGGGTTACTTAAATTTTTTAAGTTTGTATTTTAAAACTTTACAAACGATTTGCAGCCGAATGACAGCAGCGCCACCTACCCACTTGAACACACACAACAAAAATCATTAAAATCTGTCCAATATGCATAATTTTCCTCGTTTTGGCAACATTTTTCATTGATGCTTCGCTCCTATTGGTCGCATCGTAATGTAATATAGCTTAAAGCCATCCTCGACAAATGAACTATCCAACACGAAAAGAAATTTTCAATTCGATCTAGCAGTTCCTGAGACGGAACAACGGAAAACAAACAGTTTTAAACAAACAACGGAAGCCCTCAAAGATGAATAATTTTTCCCGATTTTTCCCCTGATTCTTCGATGCTATATAGCCTAAAGCCTTCTTCGATAAATAGACTATCCAACACAAAAATCATTCGAACCAGTAGTTCCTGAAATTAGCGCTGAACTCGCAACAAACAAACTCTTCAGCTTTATAATATTAGTAGAGATTCGATAGTCGACAGATGTCTAGTCTACGACACTAGGCCTCACATGAAGAGACCTAATTAGGAGTGACAAACCCAAGACCTAGCCTAGCTGAACAAGTAGAGCACTTAAGTCTCTTGAAACCTACGCGTGACTTATTAAATCTGACGTGAACAACCCGACGCGTGTTAGTGTTAATAGCGTATTTTCCATGGTTAGCAAAATAGATTTTTTCTAATTTTCGAAGCAAATGATTACCAAGAAACAATACGCTGTCATCTGTCAGACAACCGTCACTTATCTGTCATTTAATACTTATGTCGATCGGAACGAATCATTCAAGTTCATAAACGTAGAGAAGTAAAAAAAATAGACCAAATCAATTTAAAAAAGTCAATTAAATAATTCAATAAAAAAAAAACGTAACAATTTACGTCAATATTGCTTCTAGTTGCTGCATATAAGTATTCATGTTGCCCAATGTAGCTGATACGAATTGCCGAATTTTACTAACTATAAGCTCGTGTATGAAAGTACTGTTTAGTTTCTTGGAGTTGCTCTTTATCGCTTTATATTGTTGGAATTGCAAAAGATTTTCATAAATTGCTGCTTGTTGTCATTGCCGTAAATTGGTTGATACTTTGTCACGTCGCAATTGACCATAATTGCTCATGATTTTTGTTGCCCATGTAAGCGTGTAACCTTAATTAGTTTTGAAACATTTTCATGTAATATATCTATTCTACTTACTAGTAATAGGCAATCGGACTATTTTTTTTATTGCATAAATGAATAGTACTCTTAAATATGAGTAACTTCTCAGAAGAAACCGTATATCAAAAGTCAATATTTTCAAAGGTACAGCGATTTGTATAAAAAGTTTCGCGAGCCTCCTAAAAACGCTCCATACTAAAGTCGACCTTCAAATGACGTCACTTGTAGGTTATAGTATATGAAGTAGTATATGAAGTATATGGCCGCCGGAATATATTTGTAAATATCTCCGATATTTGTGCGTTTAAGTTCGTACTTACCATAATGAATATTTTTGTATATGATGTGAGTAAACTATAAATGATGTAGGTTTTGTTTACCAATTTCGCAAAAAAAAACATTTTTTTTGGTACTTTTTAAATATATTTAACTAGTAAACTACACATAAAATAATATATTTTTTTTTACATTTATCAAGTAGTAATGCCTCAATATTTCTGAATATATTAATGAAACTAAATATTTCAGATGTAGTCCGATCCCCTATTAAAGTAATTAAAAAGTATTATGTAAAACGTAGTGTTATGCAATAGCTACTCAATAGTAATTAGTATTATATTTTGAGCGATTTGTAACTCGATACAATTCTCTCCCAGGTGGCGCGTGCCAATGTTGTGGCTTACAACACGATCACAGCTGGGTCAGTTCACACTGAAACGATACGCGACGTGACGCGTCGTTGCATTTTCAAGATAGCTACTGAAAATTGAACTTTATTCATTACACAAAAAGAAACCTACACGGTGCATTACAAGAGTTCGACTTGTCGCGCTGCACTGCATTGTGCAGCGCGACAAGTCGAGAAGCGATGTGACGCGACGCGAGACTCATTTTCAAGAGAGCTACTCAAAATTGAACTTTATTCATTACAGAAGAAAATACACGTATCATTGCAAGACAGAGAGATCCGGGACTTCACTCAAGATGCATTCGATAAGTCATCGCTAAGGGACGTGTCGCTTGCGATGCAATACGTCAAATCCCATAGATTTTGTTTTCGAAGTGCGCCGTCGAAATTATCGAACGCATCTTGAGTGATCCGGATGTCTCTCTCTTGCAATGAAACGTGTATTTTCTTCTGTAATGAATAAAGTTCAATTATTATGAGTAGCTCTCTCTTAAAAATACAGCGCCGCGTTTCGTCCCGTCTCGTCTCGATGTGAACTGACCCTAACTGTTTGTTGTAGTTTACTGCTTTATTGTAAACGTTTAAATTAGTTTTGTAACACATCATCAACTGTGTGGCCTCACCACACAGTTGATGATGTCGATTTGTTGAACGTTAAGTTGGTATAGCCACGAGTTATTATTGGCCCTAATTCTAAAGGTGCTAAATCGGTACATACACATAACAAATAGATGTTGCACGCGACTTCGTACGCGCAAAAAGAAATCCCACGGGAACCGTATATTTTTCTTAATGTAGCCTTTGTGTTAATCTAGAGCCTAAACTAGGTACAAAATGCCAAATTTCATAAAAATCCGTTCAGTAGGCTCTATTGCGTGTAAAGAGTAACAAACATCCACACATCCATACTCACAAACTTTCGCGTTTATAATATTAGTAAGGATACTAATCGCGACTATCAAAATTGTAATGCTTCAACACAAATGAGATTCTCTATTAGAGCCTGGTATTTTCGCTGGCACCGGAGCACCCGTGACTAGAGTCTGGACTCTGGACACATAACACGGGCCCACAATATAACTAGGGCTGCCAGACGTCCCGTATTTCCCAGGACATCCCGTATTTTAGGTATTATTTATAACGTCACACCGGGACAAGCTGTCTCGTAAATCGAGTGACTTACGGTTAAAAAGTCCTCAGTACTCACGCACACAACGCTTGCAATGTCCCATGCACATAAATATCAGCTAGGGTGCGCTAAAACTAATCAAAATATTATGCTGAAACTCGCTTGATCCTCAGAAAAACATAAAAAATATTATAGAGCTAATTAATTTTGTTTTTTCTTTGTCCCGTGTAAAAAACTGAAATCCCGTATTTAGGCTTATGTACAAACAGTTATGCCAGATTTTTTTCAGCCTTAACCTTTAACCTAAAGTACCAATAGGCTAAATAAAAATCTGGCAACCCTAGACATACCTACTGCTGCCCATGGTCGGCGTTATTTGCTCACATCACATCACAAAAATTTGCTCATTTTTCGATTTTATTCCATTTAAAATCTTCGAAATGATCGTTTGAAGTCGATGACCCAGGCCATTACGACCTCTAATTATATAAATTGTTCACTTGCACTCGTTAAGTGTGTGCGAGGCGCTTAAATACCAATACAGTGTTAAATCATCGTTTGTGTGTAAGGGCGGGCGTGCACTATTGTCTACTCGTGAAATAAGGGCGGGCTCATATAGTCGTGAAGTAAGGTTCGGGTTACACTATACGTGAAATAAGGCTGGGTGCATATAACCTTTGAAATAAGGGCGGTCGCACACTCGATAGGTAAATTGACAGGGAATGTTCATTCTCTAATTAAATGTTCTGGCCTAAAGTACCCACTTTATATTGGGGAATTAGTAAATGTGCACAAAGGAGTCTTAGGACCGATTTCCATAAAAAATGACTAGACTGGTCTCTGCGCTAAAATGTATTATTGGATCGTTTAAAAATCTATTTTCATAATCAGGGATCGAACTCTCGCGAACACATACTTTGTTGCTCTATAACTGCGCAATTCGCGTAACAATAAGCTAATATTATGCAGTAATAATGCGTGAGGTATTAATAAGCAAATATTTACCTGCATCTGACCTAAATTATATTGCACACACATGTGATGATGTGACATGATAATAATGTACAGTGTACACTTGTACATCGTGAATTCGTGATTAAACTATCTACTCGTTAGCCTCGGAATCCGGAATCTTTCTGGCCGGAAAAAGAGCAATATAACTCTTTACAATAGAGCTAAAAATCGAACACACGCGCATCGAGTTTTTAAATTTGCCTGCCTGCCGTGCCTTCGATTTTCAACTGTATTAGAACAGCACAGTTCTAGCTTCAGCGCTGTTTTTTTTTTCGGACGGACAGATTCCGGATAATGTGGTTCTAGCCTTACAGGCGCCGCGCTCGGCGCTGAGTGCAGCGTGGGCGTTGTTTTAATATTCATTGTGTATTGAAAGTGTTCACAATATAAGGTTGGGCGCACACTTCATGATAGAAACAATGAGTATAGGATGGTGTAATTTGTACATTGTGTTAACTGAAAGATTACTTAAACTTATTTCACCAAGTTACGTCAAGTTTAATGTGAACTTATCTAACGCTACTACCGTACTAGACGAAATGGGCAAGAGTCACAGCTTACAAACAAAAAAACTAAATCCAAATCAGTTCATCCGTTTGGGAGTTACGATGCCACAGACAGACACAGACAGAAGTAAATATTATCAACAATAAATTCTGCAAGACTTCCCTTAGGGGTCGTCCATTAATCACGTGATGCCTAAAGGGGGAGGGGGGGTCCGAAAAAAATCACCAAGTATCACCAAGGGGAGGAGGGGGTATAAGGAGACATCACGTGTATTAATTTTCGAATCTAGTCTATGCATACCGAAATTATTATCGGTTGTAGATTCGTAGTGTTGTTTAAATACTTAAAAGACAAATGACTCGTATAGTTTTTAATTGCATAAATTATTCGATTAAATTGTTTTTTAAGTTAGTTTTTCTTCAAACATGACCTGCTTACTATGTAAAAAATACACGTGATCTTAGGTGGGGGAGGGGGGGTAGTATAAAACCTCACCACGTATCACCAGGAGGGGTGTCTAAAAAGTTGTTAAAAACATCACGTGATTAATGGATGGCCCCTTACCTCTTTGTCGTAAGTTTTATTTATTATTTAATTACATTTTCTAAAAAAAAATATCATGATCAGATGTGGCAAGAAGCCGCAAGACTGGCAAGGTGCTCAATCATGTCAGAGGGTTCTAAGCTGTAATTATCATCATCAGCTCGCTCACTGCTCGACAATTCGGTGTTAGATAATTTTTTGAAATTTTGTTTCATCTTTATTTTCCCCGTGCAACGTACATTCCGAAATCGTTCTACGCGAACGAACCCGCGTACAATATAATATTCAATAAATTATAAATAATGATTATGAATAATAAATGTAAATCATTAAAGCAGTAATAATAATTAATATAACATACAACAACCATTAATATTTATAATAAACGATACGCATTTCGCCTGTTGCGTACCGGTTCAGCCCGCGGCATTGCGTTTGTTGCATGGTGCACTTTTATTGCATTCTAATTTGCAATATTATTGCACTATTTATATGTAAATATGCAATAAGTTTACAAGTCAAATGTGTTATGTGGCGATGAATAGTAAACGATGCCGGCGACTTGTTAAACTGTAACGCTATTTATATTAATTCGATCCGTTTATTTATGGCAATCGCAAGATAGCAAGGTCCTCAGATTAAATAATTTATATATAGCAAGGACATCATATAGTTTTATATTTAACCTCTCTATCCGATTGGCAGTTTGGTATGTGTATTGTGTACCTACTATGTCATGTGTAATTTTTGCGTTGTTTGGAAATTCGGAATGTGGTGGGTTCGTAGCCCGGTAAAATAATTTTGTAATTACTTTTTAGGGTTCCGTAATACTTAAGGAACCCTTATAGTTTCGCTCTGTCCGTCTGTCTGTCTGTCTGTCTGTCCGCGCCTCTAGCTCCTGTAATTATGAATATAAATTGATGAAATTTGGTGCAGTTATAGATTGTGTATAGATCACGATTTCGGGATCATAAAAAATAATAATATTATATTTTAGGGGTGGCTCTCCATACATGTGAAGTGGGGATGAAAAATATGTTTTCACTCTATCCCATCGTGTGGGGTATCGTAGAATAGGTCTTTTAAAATAAAGGCAAGGTTTTATACGTTACTTTTTTATAAAGTTGTCCCCCCCCTAGCATTTTTAAACCAGAGGAGATAGAAACTTGCAAATTTCTATGGTGATAGATCATGCTAAAAACTCTTTAGGAAAATTATTGTGAACCAAATCGGACAGTAACTTTTGGAGTAATTAAAAAAAAAGTATATTACGCGTTTATAGTTACGGAACCCTCCTTAGACATGTCCTGTCATGCTCTTGGTTAGGTTATTTTAATCTACTAGAGCTACGGAGCAAAAATACTAGAGTCCGACCGAAACTGGTTTTCCGGCCGAAACCGAAACTGAAACCGAATATTCGGCCGTGGCTTCAGTTTCGGCCGAAACCGAAACCGAAACCGAAACTCACGTGGTCAAGTAGAAAATTCCTTAATATACTGAAATTTGGTGCATTTTATCTATTATTCTGCATTAATTAGGACATGAAATGGAAACACGGTATATTAATTTTGTTGTAATCATTTATTTAATGTTATATTAAAAATAAAAAAAATATTTTAAGGCTCATTCCATCGTTTCGTCCGAATCGATGTGATTTTGTGGATTTTATTTTATTTTGACGGTTTCGAAAATTGATACGGTAAATGGATTCGTATACGTTCTAGATGTAAATCGCTGCTAAAGGCGTTTATTAAAATAGTTTCCTTTTCGAGAAAATCCTTGGAGAGTAATGAAATATGACGAGAGTGTAATGATTTATCATGGAAGGTAATGAATATTTAATTAGAATATTCAAGTATTATAAACTAGAATAAATACTTTTACATACTAGAAATTTTAAAAACCACTAGGAGAACTGTGATAGGTATTAAAATATGACTAAAAAAATCACAAAACTAATAAACTAATAAAATCTAAATAAAATATTCTCTGAAAACCTGACAAAAATCTAATTTAGATAAAGATTGCACCATATATAAACACTGTAGAATCGGCAGTAGCATAGTCCCGAGCTGCGAAAATGAACAATTTTACGATAGGTTGGAAAATGCAGAAGATATTATGAACCTATAAGGTTGCCGGCCAGCAACATAAACTAAAGATGTCAAACGCAACAAATACATAAGAGATACCAAGGAATCCTACTAACATCAAAAAAGGCACATCACGTCGTTCGATCTTACGTCGAACAAAACAAGGAATTTTCGAGCGAACCGTTACTTCATATGGGTTATCGGTGCTATATAACATCAATGGGAGGATCTATTAATACAAGAGGAAACCGTTTTAGTTGGCAATAGCAAAAAAAAGTTATCAATCTTCTCCCTCTAAAATTTGGAAAGGAACGGAATGTAATGAAGTGGAAAGGAATGAGATTTCGCAAGATTTTATAGATTTATTTCAAAATAAATAGTGCAATAACCATAATACGAATAATGTGATGAAACATAACTATAAACTATCGTTATATAAAAAAAAGAATGAATTCGATCATGGATTTACTTCACAATGCGACGGAATGTAATGAGTACTTACCTGTGACAAAAGCCATTTCTAAACATAAAACCGAAAATATTTTCCGCTGTGGATGCGCACGTTCTTCGGTGATGAACTATTTCAGCAGGCAGAAAGACACAAGAGGGGTATGCATTAAGCTAAAGTAGAAATAGAGATGGGAACATACAATAATTTCAGTTACAAAGTTTGTGGGAGGGAATGACGTTTTTCGTTTGACTAAATGATGACGTTTTCTATAAGACAAAAATTACCAGATGTTGCCCGCGACTTCATGTGCGCAAAAATTAATTTCACAGAAACCGTACATTTTTCTGCGATAAAAAGTAAGTCCTTGGTCCTCCTTGGCTCCCCCGTGGTCTACTTTACATCTGTGCCAAATTTCATCAAAATCGGTCCAGTAGTTTCGGGACCTATTCAGTGCAAACAATCAAACATTTCCTCTTTATTATATTACTATAGATGACGGTTGCTGTCTTTGTAGGACGATATTAAGATTTATGTTTATTTTTGTACTTAGAGCTAGACTTGCATCAAAATGTAGCCCCAGGCGCGAGCGGAGCGGCGCGCGGCGCGGCGGTAATCTACACGGAAAGTGTGGCGTCAGCCCTGTCAGGGTTGGCACAACATTGCATTATTCCCTGTCACGCTTGTCGGCTTGTTACCACAAACCAATTATATGATTTTTAACCTTAAAACCAGTAGATACGGTGTAAATCCCCTTGAAGTATTCATAGTTGATTATAAAATCGTTTTATTTCAGTACCTATCTTCATATCTGTGAATGTCTCTTCTATTTTGATGGTAATGAGAGAAGTAATAGAATCGCATTGGTTATGCTATGGAGATCATTCAGGCGTACCTACAATACTTCCTTTGAAACTATTTTATGAAGTGCTATTTTTATGTATTTTTATTTTACACCGACAGTATTACAAAGTAGTTACTACGTAAAGGGCCCCATACATGATCCGGTCTGCCTTCAGTTCGGCCTGAACGGATGCAAAATCGTATCGTCTGTGTGCAATTTCGAGATCGATGCGATCGGCCGTACGGACTGAAGCGATTCGTTCCAGTGTTGCCAGCTCTGTTTTTGTGAAACTACTAAACTCGTATTGAATTCTAGTAAAAAGTACTAAATAACTACTAAAGAAGCTACTTAGGAATTCCTAAAGCCCCCCAAAAACCATTGCATTTTAGGTTTTGTTATATTAATTTTTTTCATTCATTGAATTTTACTATAAATTTTACCATTAAATTAAAATATACTAGCAAATATTACGTAAAATTATAGTAATTAAACGGGTAGTTTTAAGAAAATTACGGACAAATGTATTATTATGATAGGTTTTTTTTTTGTGTTTAACCTAGGCCATTTTGCATATGATTACTGTCTGGCTCTTTCCTACTAAGACACTACTAATAACTAAATTTCTACCAAGGAGGGAATAAAATACTCAATTTAGTAAAATTTTGTAAAATAACTAAGTTGGCAACATTAATTCAGGCCTGACCGAGCGACCTGAACGCGCGGCCTGTCCTGACCGTGTGTGGACAAATCGCTTCAGTTCTTGCCCGAGCCGCGACCGTGCGGGCGTGTATCGTGTACAAGCGTTGTATGAGTTTTCGCGGTGTTTACATACAAAATTGATAAAAACGACCGTAGCGCGCGGCAAACCAGAATGGACTGATGCGACTGTTCCGTGTGTGGGCCCGAATCAGATCAGGCCGAACTGACGTAAATTGGGTTGGATGCGATTTTTTCCGTGTGTGTGCTCGAATCCGTTCAGGCCGAACTGACGTCAGTTCTAACTGAAACGATCGGCCTCTCGTCTGTGGGAGCCTTAACTAATGTTGCCTGCGACTTGATGAGCGCAAAAGGAAATCCGCGGGATTTTGTATATAAAATGTAAAAATATAAAATGTACATTTTACCTCGATAAAAAGTAGCCTATATCCTTCCCCGTGGTTTGTGCCAAATTTCATCAAAATTGGTCCAGCATTTTCGGAGCTTATTCAATGCGAACAAACAATAATCATTCCTCTTTATAATATTTGTGTAGATAATATTAATGTCTTCATCTTAAACTCTATTTGTCTCACTATTAATGATAACCGCATTAAAATTAGTGATCTTGTTTAAGAGGGATACTCATCCATACTTACCTGTCCGGTAGTTGTGGTATAGTATACGATTTATGCGACCCCGGCTTCCCTAGCTATTACTGTCCTATCCCTTGCCCTCCTCCACACCACCTATCCTTCCCTTTCCCAATTCCTACCCTCTCCACCAATCCGTGGAAACGCAATGGATAATTATAAAAATAATTTACCTAATTATCCTAAATGACGGCGATGTGGTTCACCACCCATCACGTCTCGTTCCTCGCGAAGGCGAAAAGCGGACTATGGAGAGCCGCTTCACTACGTTGAATGTAAGAGGAGGAATGGATGTTAAGAATGAAAGTGAACGAAGCGAAACAAGTATGTAAGGATCGTAACAAGTGGAAAGAAGTGGTCTCTGCCTACCCCTACGGGGAAAAGGCGTGATTATATGTATGTATGTATGTATGTTGTTTAAGAGTTAGGAGCGGGTTATTCGGACGGGTGGGCTTTTTAACAGTTTAAGGCTTAAACTTTGTAAAGTCACCCGTCCGAAATCGCTGTGCAGTTGCTACAGCTAAACTAAGAGGCCAAGACTCTTCCTTATAAAATGTCCATATTTAAATGCAAAAAATGCGAAGGTAAAATAAACACTCGCGAAACCTTTTAAGGCAATAACGCTACTGTTGGCATTTAAGGCTCCGTCACACTTATTCGATATGCTGAAAGGTCGAGCCTCAAATTCCAAAAATCTGTTTACGTTATCAAGTCAATTTATTTATAATTCATTGAAAGTAAGCCAGCAAGAGCTCCGTGGCCTTGTGGGTAGACCGTTTGGTTCGCTCTCGAGAGAGTTCAGATTCGAATCTCAGGTTGTGGCGTGTACTAATGAGACTTTTTCAGATCTCAAGCACAATACGGTCGCTCTAACGGTGAAGGAAAACATCGTGAGGAAACCCGCACATGCTTGGCCCCAGACGTATTGACCAACTATTCCTCTGGACTAGGCTGACTATGTTGTGAGAATGACGTGTGTGCTTGGGCAACCATACGACATTTAAAAACCGACTGTCCCAGGCACTACAGTATTTCAAGAGTGGTTACTTCGCTCGGAGAATACTATATGGGTCATTCTAAGTTAAGAGGTACTTTCGATGGCCAAGACAAAAAAAATGCCTTTTTTTATATTAACTTCATAATTAATCTATTCATTACTTAAAACTAAATGTTTTCTACGTGGTCACTTAAATTTATTACATAAATGTTCGTAGTTTAGTCACAATAAGCTCTACTATGTGAAAAAAGTATCTTCCCTGGCCTGTCCCTCAACCAAATTTATTTGTAAACCAGTAATTATGAATGTATTAAAATTCAATAATTACTTTAGCATCATTAATTTTATACAGAAAGATAACTTAGTAACAGTATCTTGCAAGTAAAATTACTTATTATCCAGTTTTTTATAATAAATATCATCGTCGTAAAAATTTGTCCTCCGTGTTTCGTGTATCGTCCCCTGGCTTTTTGTTTTCGTTTAAAAATCAGTTTTTTTTGATAATCTATGGAAGTTGGGACCATGAGTACATAGGATGTAACGTAAAGTTAGCAGCAAGCGGCGCATAAGCCGACTGCGCAGCTATTTTGTCGGCCATTTTAGTCACGCCAGTCGCTAGTTGCAGAAATGTTGAGTGAATGCAGTATTTCCCCTGGTAAGTTTTATTTAGCAATTATTTGTTAAAATACTAACATATACTTAAATATACACAGTGAATAGTGCATACATTGTTACGCTTGGTTGTGTATTGTATACGAGAAACACTTTAACGGCTATTTTAGGTATCAATCTAAAATGTATCTCCCCTGGCGTATTTCCTCTGGCTCTTGCGATGGCAGGGAAGATACCTAATGTCCAGGGGAGATATATTTGTATGTGTTTTCATTAATACTTCGTCGTTTTCTCTGAACCTTTATTTGGCACGATGTCTATCTTAGCTTTACCATGTAATATTACTTTTTTACAGAAAAAATGGCAAAAATAACGCGCGAAGAGCAGCTCCAAAAAAAATATTGCAGAACGATTATGATTATCCGGGTCATTATTAAAATTAAAAATGACCCGGATAAGTACGCTCAATAAAGAGTTAAGGAAAGTAAGAAAAGGGATAATATGAAAAGAGGTAAGAAATAGAAACTTTTATGACAGTGAAGCAAATGACAGCAGCAGAGGACTAGAAAAGTATGGAGAGAAAAATCAAAAATTCGTAGTCGTCGTTTAGGACTCCATTTATAAGCGATGCTCCTGTAACACTACCATGTTCGAGTAATGAAGACCCACCGCCTCCTAAAATATAAACAGGCGAGCACATGCAGCACAGCAAAAGTCAATTCGAGATATAATAAGAAATGATGATGATTTTTCCTTTCCTTAAAAATGAGAGGAGAGAGAGAGGTCAGCATATTTTTATGCTTTTATTGAATCCGTTGATGTATTTGAAAGCGGGTTTTAGGAAAAATTAAGTACTTTTTAGTTACCTTTATAGATTAAAAATAATACTTTTACTTGTACAAGCAAAGTTTAACTTTATATTTAAAACAAGTTTTTGTTTATTTTTATTTCATTATTGTCTATTGATAGTAAAGTTATATATATAAATGGAAAGGGAAGGATAGGTGGTGTGGAGGAGGGCAAGGGATAGGACAGTAATAGCTAGGGAAGCCGGGGTCGCATAAATCGTATACTATACCACAACTACCGGACAGGTAAGTATGGATGAGTATCCCTCTTAAACAAGATCACTAATTTTAATGCGGTTATCATTAATAGTGAGACAAATAGAGTTTAAGATGAAGACATTAATATTATCTACACAAATATTATAAAGAGGAATGATTATTGTTTGTTCGCATTGAATAAGCTCCGAAAATGCTGGACCAATTTTGATGAAATTTGGCACAAACCACGGGGAAGGATATAGGCTACTTTTTATCGAGGTAAAATGTACATTTTATATTTTTACATTTTATATACAAAATCCCGCGGATTTCCTTTTGCGCTCATCAAGTCGCAGGCAACATTAGTTAAGGCTCCCACAGACGAGAGGCCGATCGTTTCAGTTAGAACTGACGTCAGTTCGGCCTGAACGGATTCGAGCACACACACGGAAAAAATCGCATCCAACCCAATTTACGTCAGTTCGGCCTGATCTGACTGATTTAACTTTATATTTAAAACAAGTTTTTGTTTATTTTTATTTCATTATTGTCTATTGATAGTAAAGTTATATATATATATATATATATATATATATATATATATATATATATATATATATATATATATATATATATATATATATATTTTATGTTTTGATGGAAGGGAAAAGTTAGGACTTTTCATGTTTTGTGCATAGCGCTTAAGAAACATGAAGAGCCTGATTATATAGAATTAAAATAAAAATGAAAAAATAAAGTTGATTCTTAAAAATTACCCTGTTTTTATATGTCTATTTCTTCTCTGTTCATAAAGAATCCTCCCCTATGCATCTTGTCTCTCCCCTGTACTGAGTATTTCCCCTGGTCACTTATAAAATGAGATAAAACCAATAAATTGACTGGCCACTTTGTTAACATGTTCAATTTAAGAGTTTCCACAAAAAAAGTATACTTAAATAAAAGTATTTAAAAAAAAAATGCCGTGCCGTCACTTCTTACAACGAGTTACCTCTTAACTTAGAATGACCCATATAAATCATCCATTAACGGATGAAAAAGCCTAAGTTTTTATATTGAAAGTAAATTGAAAGTCTAAGTTAAATACGAGAAGTGAGGTTCTGTTTGTGTGAACAGTCTGTAGGTGTTCACACTTTACAACTTAATATTCCCGACCGCACCATCTGATAATTATAAAATGCTATTGTAAATATTGTAATACAAGAAATAACTACAGAATAGTAAGGAGCTATACAAAAATAACCATGGTGACTGCCATAACAGAACATGGAGTTATGGATTTTATTCATACAGGAATAAAGACGAGGGTGACGTGTACTATTTTCTGATAATGCCGAAGTTCGTGAGTAATCTTGGTATATGACAAGCGCGGAATCTAAAGAAGGTATTTGTGGAGAAATTTAAGGTTTTTAATGTTTAAATTATAAGCCCTTTGTACTGAAGGGCCAAAGGAATTTACGTAAGCAAAGTCATGGTTTTAACTTTTAATTTTTAGTTCTTTTCTTGAAATGAACTAACGGATGAAAAAACCTTAGTTTAGAATTTATGCTATTCGATGTTCTGTTATAATCATAGATCGGAATTTGGGTGTAATTTTGGATGTAAAGAATAATATGGATAAGACTTGTAATCCCGGGAAACTCGAAAATCAAGAATTTTCCTAGTTCATAATTTTAAATTTATAAATGCATCAAAATGATGTTAATCTCTTTATAAAATAATTTATATAATATAAAATAGTTTGAATTGAAATTTCCGAATATTAGGCTGAATGAAATTGGAAACATAAAAAAACTGATCTAAATGTATGAATATATATTGCACATAATTTATGCTGGTAAATAAAAGTCTGTTCATATACAAGTTGTTCCAGAGACATCCTATCGTGCTTAGAAAAAAAAACAACTTATCTTTTTCTCTTTCTATTTTACGGTACGAATGAATCGCAGGTGTTTTCTGGTCATTCGCTTATTTCGGTTTGTCGAGTACTATCCTGTCTGTGTTCTGTGCCGTTGATCTATCTGTTTGACCTCTGCTTGTTTATTGGATTTGGATTTCTTTATATTTGATAATTTTGCCTTAGATTAACGGACAACGATTTTACGTTTGGGTTAACAATTTCAGTAATCGATTTTCGTTGCCCAGTTTTTCAAATAAAATAATCATTTTATAAAGTTTTTTTTTTTTTGTAAAATGACTGTAAAATCATCCATGATCCGAATTCTAGTAATGTGTTCGATTCTTTTACTATGGTTCTGGATCCCGGGATCCGAAAAATCTGATTCCGGGAAATTCCGGATTTTTGTGGTCATATCCATACTATTCATATCAATCACACCCACGATTCCGATCACTAGTTATAATAGATATATAATATAATTAAGTATATTAGCTTCGGATTTTGATGAAAATTTATAGTAATATCCTACTAATATTATAAATATAAAAGTATGTGAGGATGGATGGATGTATGGATGAATAAATGGATGGAATTAAAATTTAATGTTATACTAGCTCTTTCATGCAAATACTACTGAACGGGAACAGTCACAAACGTTCACATTTATAATAGAAGTAGGATAGGATTAGTAGATGAGTAGGAGTTAGACAAGTCTTCTCCCTATTAAGAACTCTATATGCGCATGAGCGAGAAGAAAACAGAATAGGACGTAATTCGTGTATGGGCGGGGCCCATCCAGACTCTCGCCAAGATTTCTGAAATCTGAGTTCTCGTAATTAACTTACACTTTCCATTTTACTTATGTTAAATTATAATTTAGTCGTCTTGATATTATAAACTAATTTTTCGAGTTTGGACCAATCAAAACGGGTTAGACCATATTACAGTTTTTAATATAATATAATATTATTTGCAGAATCGACCTTCTGCACTCAACTCCTTCTCAAAATCAAATGAAATCAAAAAAAATTAATACATACATAAAAAGATAATACATACATATACATTATATAGGTACATACATACATACATACATATAATCACGCCTCTTTCCCGTAGGGGTAGGCAGAGACCACTTCTTTCCACTTGCTAGTTGCTACGATCCTCACATAATTGTTTCGCTTTGTCCACTTTCATTCTTACCATCCATTCCTCCTCTTACGTTCAACGTAGCGAAGTGGCTCTCCATAGGCTTAATTATTAAAGTTAATATTTTTATAATCTTAATGAGGTCTCATTCCTGCCAGTGTAAATCGTAAAAGTACAAGTCAGCAAATAAAGCGCGTCGTATATACCGAGTGCGAGTGTCGATAAATTAATTCAGCAGTAAAAATAAATTTAAACTCCAATTCGAGATTTGAATCTCGACTTTATGTCTCACAGATAACAGTTATCATCGCTGTAAATTAGCTTTTACGATGTCAAACATGGAGATATATAAGAACACGCAGTCAAAAAGTACAAGACCAGCACTACCATAGCAGCGTTCAGGGCGGGATCATTTATTTTTATTAATTTATTTGAGTCAACCAACAGTAAACACAATAAAAGCTTACAATAAGATACACAAAGAGACAAAAATTATATGTGATTGTGTAACCAACACCTCTAACTCCAAAACTAAACAAAAGAAAATATTTATCTGAACATCAGTAGGAGGAGTACAACTAAACTCAAAATATATTTTATATAAACTAAATGGGTCGGGAATCGCAAAAAATATCCTTTCCCATAGGTCTCTCAAGCATCAGTGAGTGTAGACTGTAGACGAGCTGAAATACACTACTACCGCCTACTACTGTCATGTCTGATGTCAGTATTGATTATCAGTATTGAGTATTGAATATCAATATAATCAGGCTGTCCCGCTCGTGCGCGCATATGACGCGTATGCGAACGAGTCAGCGCATTGACCGAACCGAGATTAGAACGAAAATATTTAAGACTAGATGTTGCCTGCGAATTCGTGCGCGCAAAAGTTAGTTTCACAGAAACCGTACATTTTTCCGCTAAAAAGTAGCCTATATCCTTTCCTGTAGTCTAGTCTACATCTGTGCCAAATTTCATCAAAATCGGTCCAATAGTTTCGGAGCCTATTCAATGCAAACAAACAAACGTTTCCTCTTTATTATATTAGTATAGGCTTAGAGAATTGGGCCGATTGGGCCGATGTACCACTTTTGAACAAGTAATAAGGTCTAAAGGTTTCACGTCCGACAGGCTCCCCGCAAGCGCTCATTGATTTTATTTTTAATAAAATAAATAATAACAGTTTGTATACATATAAATGAAGGTAAAATAATAAGGTTTCTCCTTATAAACCTGGTTATTCTGCCATTTAAGTATACACCGCCGACGTAAAAGTCAATAAGATCCTCAAAATTGATATCTTGCTGCAATAACTGGATAGAGGGCTTATCTTCGGTTAAGGTGGTCGCACATACGCGTATGTTGCCGCAGCGATTCTTTAGGTAGTTCGCTATGAGTTTACGCTATTTTCTATTTATGATATTTAAGCAGATTTTTGATAAAACTTTTGTAAATTGTAACCTATAAATTACCTACGCTTAATTTTATCGTATTATTTTGATCTACAGTTCAATATCTTATATTAAATGTAAAAGCCACTGATTATCACGATTTTACAATTGACTTAAGTGTAATTTAACTTACGAATAAACTGTGTGATGAATTTTACTAAAGTAATGTACTATTTTAAGACCTTTTGTAAGTAACATACTATGCAAATAAAGATTATATTCTAATATATTCTAAATGTGACTACTTTCTAGATTCTAGTCTCTAATAAACAAACTGCAGGTCTAGATGTGTTTTCAGAAATTTATTTTTACGGACACCGCGCGACTTTAAGTGCATTGTGCAGGGTCCTCTACACTGGAGTTGATTGGATGATTGACGTGGAATAAGAACATAACGACGTAATTGCAGCCTCGCCGGCGAACAAACAGCGATTAATATCGGCATGCGAACCCTGCACATTGCTGAAAATTCCGCGCGGCGCGGCGTGTCTACATTTTTTTAGCGTCAAACTAGCTTTTGCTCACGAAGCCAGACAGACATGTATTAATTTCCTCTTAAAATATTATTGTAGAAATAGACTTTGTTCCCGAATACGCCTTAACCCATTTACCGCCGCCGTACGCAATTGGGTACACCTACTTTAAGTGTAGAGTAAAATTGTTCATAATTAGAGTGGTTATTTACAAGTTGCATAATAAAAGGATAATCTTTTACTGAAACTGTAACAATAAAACAGGAATATATTTATAACTAGCTTTTGCCCGCAGCTTCGCTCGCGTCAGAGGGAAAGCTTGTTCGGGAAAATACCAATACCAAAATTGAATACATAATGGTGTAGGCACTGCACTTCGTAGGTACACTCAAGTAATCTACCGAGAACTGTACCATAAATAAAATTTAATAAGCTGAAAAAGTATTCTGTGTTAATTCTGCTTAACCTACTACCATACCTGATTGCATTAAAATTCTTTACGTGTTTTCTTTACTTTACTTTATTGCATGAAAAACTAAACATATTATTATGTATGTACATAATAATATGTTTATTGTTTAGTTTTTCATGCAATTTGTATGTACAAACTTTCGCGTTTAGGTAAGGATTTCTTTGTAGCCGATAATTAGTATTTTAACGATTTCGAAAATCTTTTGAATGGGAAGACGTTGTAGACTTTGAACTTAAAAAATAATTTGGATTGTGATCGCCCATCCTAGTTGTGACCACGACAGAGTTTGAGAGAGAGATGAGTTAGCAGTACGACCACGAAGCCATCTAGCTTCTCACTTATTCCTCATATAATAATCATACACATTAATAATTAGGATTAACCTAGGTAAATTTTAACCAATTCAAATATCTGGTTATTTTATAGCATTTTATACTACGTTATTTTTTCGATTGATAAAACTTTTTGTAGGTATGAACCGATTGAATTGAAATACCTACACAAAAGCAGAGCTATCCTAATTCCTAACCGCGTGGAACCCGAAGGTAAGGTACCTAAAAATTTTCCGCGATAAAAAGCGAGTCCTATGTGTTTATCCAAGGGCTAAACTACTACAGTAACAAATTTTATAAAAATCTGTTCCGTAGTTTCTGAGATTAGCGCGCACAAACGTACAGATCAAAAATATTTTAAGAAAATCTTAAGAGTCATTATTGTGGGTTAAAAACTAAAAACCCTTTGTAAAAATCTATGTATTTAACAATGATAAATCAAGCACAAATAAATTTAATATTACATATAACAACAAAAGAAAAAGAAATTTAATTATACCTACACTCAAAATATTCTACTGAAATAGGTATTATGTATATGAAGTATTATGAATATAATTAATGCAGCAATCGCAAATATTTAGGTGCCTAGTTTTTCAAAGACATTTTCATCAGATTTAACTTTCGCATTCTTGTCAGATATTTATTTTTCAACATGATGACAATATATTATGTCAAAATAAAAATAAAGCTCCCCACTCACGGGCTATCGATTGCTTCGATCAAATTGGAAATTAATTCGTATTTGAGAGTAAATTGCTAACGACAAACTATTACACAAAATGATTAGTGTAAGACCTACCAGCTAGTTTTTGCGGTGGGGTCAAAAGTTGGAACAAAATTTACGCGTATATATACGAGTTTCATATAAAAAGTATAGTAAGGTGGTCCTAGGATCTCAGACTATATTCAATTTTTATCCTAACCGATTTACTTGCAACTACGAATTCAGTAAATGTTTAAATTGTAAAAACTAAATCGATCGATCGCTTGTGAGTGGGAGCTTTAAATCAAAAGCACTAAGGAGTATTTATATCAACTTTAAAGCAAATCGCTCCCAAACAACTTTCTTTCCCTTTTTATTCCCGTTAGAGGACGAATTTCAATAAACTATGATACACGAATTCCATCAATTCTGTTACATAATGTTTGTGCAAAATATGAAGTAGATTGGACCAAGGAATCACGTTGCCCCATACAAATTGTTTTCCCCCTTTTCACCCCCTTAGGAGTCGAATTTCGAAAAATCCCTTCTTATCGGATCCCTTCGTATTACAAAGAGCAAGCCCTGTAAGTTTCAGGTCTCTGCGATCAGCTGTTTAGGCTGTGCGTTGATCCGTCAGTCATTCAGGACAAAGGATTTTATATGTATTGTATAGATTATTGTCACTAGCAACAAACAAAGTTGATAGATTTTGAGCTTGCACGTATAAGGTTACTGTTCCGTATTTTTCGGTGCCTAATTTTCAATATACGTTAATTTTACTATTAAAATTTATAAAATACACCTGAATCTGTAATATAAATATAAATTGATAGCTTTCAAACTTATATCTACAACGATATTGTTTGTAATACTCTGCCGTACCCAATTGAGTACAATGGCCGAATACGTACAGCAATTTTTTTTAATATTTTTGTTATTTTTTATATAGTTTTGTATTTTATACTAAAAAAAGCTAACACAAGCTGTAACAAATGTTATTTAATAATACTAGATAGGTGTTGGCAGTAAGACTATCGAATTTTGATTGTGTCCCATACAAATCAATACATTTTCGCAAAAGAAGGTAGGTTTTTGACATATAAAAGTAAGCTTGTCCAAAAGCCTGGCTCTTATGTGCCATGAGTTGAGGCACACGTCAAGGGAAATAATAAAAATATTAACACGCTTTTCGATTTTTTCTTCAAATTTAATGGATGAGATCGACTAATTTCAGTACAAATTTTACTTAAAATATGCTTAATTTACTTTTTAAAGCCTTGGAATCAATTGAACAGTGTTTTATTTCTTTGAAAGAATCTATATTGATAGTAAAATAATGATAAAAATATTTTTTTACAAAAATTACAGTAAATTGCTTGCACCCATAAGGCGCCATTGTACACAAATGAGTACACCCCCCTATAGGGGGAGAGGACTAATGTTTTTGAGATTTTTTATTATTATTGTTTTTTATGTGGCTTATATTAAATAAGAAAATGTACATTTTATTCATTTTACTTTGCTGCCTTTAATTTGGCGGTTAATGGGTTAAGGAAGAGTTATCGTGTCATGCTTGATCGATAAGAGTATTGAAGCAAAAACTCTCAGTACCTACCGACAATATTCGAAAATTGTGCCACCTTTAGGCTGGCTGGCTAGGAATCCGGCGGGCCCGAGAAAATACAGATCACTGAAAATAGAACTCTGCGCTAGTACGATAGAGTTGAAAATCAAAGTGCCTAGTGCCGAGCTGTCACATAATATTATTATTACATTTGGCTCGACGCTTGTGTTTGATTTTCAGCTCTATTGTTTTAATTCAGAGGACTATTTTCAATGCTCTGAATTTTCCCTGGCCTACCGGATTCCGGATCATATAGTGCCAGCCTTAGGGACCCGTAAATGAGGCGCTCCAAGTCCAAGCACCCGTTTTCATTCATAGCAAATTGAGCTTTACCTATTAGGGCCTAGGCCGCCTAGGTCACACGATCACCTAACCGCGCCATGCCGTTTAGTAAGTTATCTAACTTCTAAGTAGTCCATAACGCTCAAGTTGCTATTGGGTAGGTAGGTATTAGCCTACACGTAAAAATGTGTTTTTTTTTTTTTCGAAATTTAGAAATAATTACGTATTACAACTCGATAAAAGTGAAAACAATCGAGATTATAATATTATGTGAATTGTTAAGTTACGTAAAGTGCATTTTAAAGTTTGTTAAAAATCCTACATAATAAAGTTTTACTTACATTAAATACAAAAATATTAACTGTGATTGTAGTGTATGTGATTTACTAATAAATAAATAATATATACATAAGACAACAATTACTACACACGTACATACATACATACAAACAGACACATAAACAGACATAACACTGTCTTGATCGCACCACGTCAGTCACACGAGAGTCGTAGACGAGAGTGGACGTGTAATAGTTATTGCTGCTAAGTGCGAGATCAAGCCTGTGAATTACAACACAAACACAGGGTATTACAAGTGGCGACGAGGAAAAAGGTACAATAATCAAATTACTTTCAAAATAAGACTGTTAAAAGCGTATAGGTTAAAAAAAAAAAAAAAAGAAGGAAAAAGATTCAATACGTCATTATGAAAATGGATCATAACCCTGTTGTGGTTGTCGTTTGACATATTTAAATTTTATTTATTGGTTAAAAAACTATTATAATCTATTAATTGTTTCTCAGTAAGTTATTCATATCTACCTACATTATTTATTGCTATACCAAATATGACTTGTGCGCGCGTGTCAGATTAGGGTATAGATTAAAAGAATAAAAGTGTATAATATGGAATTTAAGGGATTGATTCTCGAATGGTTGCTTAATCTAAAGGTCAATCTAACAAAACAATGTGCAAGTAAATTATTGTCAAGACAAGATACCGACATAATTTTAATAGTTTTAAGTAAAGTAAAATTTAGATAATAACCGATATATATCTATTAAGTATCAGTAATCTATTTACTGATATTTCAATTCGAATATGTAATAATTATAGCAAATAAATCTCAACCTACCCCAGAAATTAAAGGAAGGTAGATATAAATATATTATACCATTTTCTATGAGGATCTTCATCACGGTTCAAAATACAAAACAAAGAGATAAATCAAAATTGTTTATTAATTCGGAAATAACAAAAACACGTGGATAGCTGTGATATAAAATACTCATTTTCTATTTGCAATAAACTGTTAATCTAATGTTACATTTCCGAACTATAATTTATAACTATTCAGATTTGTCTAACATTGTTTATTAATTCGGAAATAACAAAACATGTAGGTGGCTATGTTATTTAATATAAGACTCGCTTTCTGTTAGCAACTACACTACTATTATAAGGTCACATTTACGAACTGTAATTTATAACTATTTAGATTCAAAAGTATGTGGTAGCAACTAGAAATAAACCATACATCAATTAAGGGAGGTGATGTCGTGAACAATACTAACTTTCACAATTGTATTGTAGTAATTAATATTATTAGAAAGCAATGTGATACCAGGGGCTGCAGCCACGGAATATCGAATGGTATTAAACACAATATTTTGAGATTGGAGCGGTGACAAAACAATGGGTAAGTAGCATCGCCGGGTAAGTAGCTTCGCCTGAATGTTTCAGCTTCCCGTGTGGGAGACCCACTGGGTGTGGTTTGCTCTTCTACAGGCTAGCAAGACTAGCCAGAGTGGCCGTGGACAAATACTTTTATGGTTGTGAATAGTTTGTAGATGGTTGACAAATACTTTTATACATTTCGTTTACACAGTTATACAGTCCTTTAGTGGTAATATGGTTATTCATTACATCAATGACACATAGACAACAATGTTACAGGTGTTTAATATTTGACATAGTAGATAGTAGTATGCAACGGCATTAGTATTGGTGTTGCCAAATGTTCAATATGGTATATAACATAACCATATCTAATACGCGCGTTATCTCGCCATAGGTATAGGTACGTATGAATAGTTCAAGCTTATTGAGTTTGAGAGATATGAATGATAAAAAACAAACCAGTCTTATTCTGAAACTACAGTAAGATGTAAATTTTCTTTTGAAGATTTGTAGCAAGTTATTTGAGATATTAAGTAGGTTCTTAAATTTGGTCTTTGTTTAATTCTATTTCTTAAACAATTGATGTTCTTTGGCGCATAACTTTTACAAAATATGTCGGTATTATGTTTATTTAAACAAAATAAATTCTGATTCTTGTTGTATGTTGAGCTTGTAATTATTATAAGATCAAAAGCAGTAAAATAAAGAATATATTTGCTTCATATGCATTATAATATAAAATTAATTTCGTTAAATTAATAAATAATATAGGTAATAATAAACAATGCTTTTTAACTATACTGAATCTTTCACAGGGAACCTGAAAATAGGTACCTACTACAATTAAATTGGCTATTGGGTATGAAATAATACCTCCATTAAATTGGCTTTTGGGTATGAAATAATACCTCCATTAAATTGGCTATTGGGTATGAAATAATACCTCCATTAAATTGGCTTTTGGGTATGAAATATTACCTCCATTAAATTGGATTTTGGGTATGAAATATTACCTCCATTAAATTGGCTATTGGGTATGAAATATTACCTCCATTAAATTGGCTTTTGGGTATGAAATATTACCTCCATTAAATTGGCTATTGGGTATGAAATAATACCTCCATTAAATTGGCTTTTGGGTATGAAATATTACCTCCATTAAATTGGCTTTTGGGTATGAAATATTACCTACATTAAATTGGCTATTGGGTATGAAATATTACCTCCATTAAATTGGCTTTTGGGTATGAAATAATACCTCCATTAAATTGGCTTTTGGGTATGAAATATTACCTCCATTAAATTGGCTATTGGGTATGAAATATTACCTCCATTAAATTGGCTTTTGGGTATGAAATATTACCTCCATTAAATTGGCTATTGGGTATGAAATAATACCTCCATTAAATTGGCTTTTGGGTATGTAATAATACCTCCATTAAATTGGCTATTGGGTATGAAATAATACCTCCATTAAATTGGCTTTTGGGTATGAAATATTACCTCCATTAAATTGGCTATTGTGTATGAAATAATACCTCCATTAAATTGGTTATTGGATATGAAACAATATCTTCACTGATAGTATAAAAATGACTGGTAGTATAAAGGGTACAAATTGATACCATAATTAAATTGATAGTTTTTGGAATTATTGTCCCGCTAAGGGTAAAGAATGTCAACAGTGTGGTAAAATAGGACACTTTAAGTCTTATTGTAAGTCGAGATTAAAAGTTTCAAACAATAAAAGGAAACGTGAAAGTTTTTCTAATAAAGGAAATAATACACAGGTTTGAAAAAAGCTAGAATGGAAAATACAAACGAAGTCGATTTAGTAGAAGATGATGAAGTTGATTACGTTTTGTAAGTTGACAATGATGCTACAACAGGGGATCGGACTACATCTGGAATGTTTGGTTTCGTTGATATGTTCGGAAATGTTGAGGCAGTGCTGCTTGGTAAATGTAAAAAAATTATACTGTTTTGTTTGTAGTTTACTAATTAAATACATTTAAAAAGTACAAAAGAAATCATATACAAAAACATTCATTACGGTAAGTGTGAGCTTGAACGCGCAGGGATCGGAGATATTTACAAATATGATCCTGCGGCCGTATGCTACATACCTGCTTCATGCGCTTTAACCCAAGAGTGACGTTATTTATAGGTCGACTTTAGTATGGAGCTTTTTTACGAGACTTGCGAAGTTTTGTATACAAGTCGCTGTACCTTTGAAGGCGTTGACTTTTGATATACTGTTTTTTCTGAGAATTTTCTTATACTTGAGAGTGTATGGTAATACCATTTATGTAATGGGGGGAAGTCAGTCCGCTTGCCTATTACTTGCAAATTAGGTGGAATTAAAATAAATATGCTAATTGACTCTGAATGTAAACCAAATCTAATTGGACAAAACATGGAAGGAATTGAAGGATAAGAAAGTTCAGATTAGGAATATAATTAAGGGGCCAAACAAAATATTAAATGTTGCTTCTTAATACATTCTGGACAAAGTGTTGTATGTTAGGAAAATTTAAGTATGTTCAATACGAAGAGCAATAATCACTGTAGAAACACTAGAAATAAGCACAAACTAGAGCTACCGGTGATCAGTCTGAGTAAAGTTAGTAAATCTTTTATACGCCTATAGAATAGAATCCCAGAAAATGTTCAAAATCTGTCTATTAATAAATTTAAAATAGTAGTTAAAGAGCGTTTGTGTACTAAAGCTTATTATAGGGTAAATGATTTTATTGAGGATCGCACACCGTGGAAATAAGATGGCCGCCTTAAAACGTTCTTCTATTTACTATTGTAATCTTGTTATGTAGTTTTGGTCATGTCATTGATATTTTATTTTAAAATAAAACTTTCCATATTTTTGTAAAAGATGACCCCGTGCGAGTTTCTAACGCCGGTTCTTCTTACCGGGTTAGTTCCCGAACCGGTGGTAAGCACCATGTAAAATGACGTTCAAAAAAGAGTATAAAAATACCAATTTTAAATAAAATTGTGGTTCTATGAGAGTATTTTGCTGAGAGGAAACGGAATTGTTATACCTGTCTGGTGGCCATGCATTGACAAGGATGTAGAAAACTTAATCAGATCTTGTAAAGGTTACACGTTAGTAGGGTTGCCAATAGCACCAGCGCCTATGAAAGGACGTGACTTACCTTTGGCCCCATGACTAGACATTGCGATGGATCTTTTAGGTCCCACCGCCGAACAATGACTATTTACTTGTTCTTATTGACTACTACAGCCGTTATAAAGAAGTAAAAATCACTAAGACATTCATAAGTTAACAAATAATAAAATTTTTGAAGGAAATTTTAAGCAAATTGGGTTACGCAATTTCTATGGTAGACAGTTTATGAGTGAGGAGTTTCGAATATTTTGCAAAGAATGTAACATTCGTCTTTTTTATACAGTTCCATATTGGCCACATATGAATGGAGAGGTTAAAAGGCAGAGTTAAGACATTTTAAAGCATTTGCGTTTAGTCAGATTGGAAAAAGAGACCTTAAAGATGTACAATAGTACACCACACAGTGTAACTGGTAAAACTCTATCTAAATTATTTTTCAATAGACTTAACCGAGATAAAATTATATCTCTAGAAACTAGTCAAGCTAGTAGTAGTAGCAAGCTAAAATTATTCTGAAGTAAGGGATAGGGATAAGATACAAAAAAAAAAAAAAAAAAAAAAGGAAAAGAGTATGGGGACGCTGCACGCAGAGCTGAAGAACCAAAAATGTTGGAAGGAGATAAAGTTTATTTAAAACATTAGAAATAGCAAATTAACTAACACCGAATTTAGATCCCACTCCTTATACTGTAAAGACAGCAAGAAACGGAATCTCCGTTTCTTGCTGCCGCACAGTCCGAAACGAAAAAAACGGGACAAATTTTAAGAAGGAATATAATTGTACACCTAAAGGACGTCCAAGGGGAGTAGAGGGTAGTTTCTGTAACAAACAATAAAAGTAACAATGAGGAAATGAAAACAGAAGAACAATAAATAAGATTGCAACGGGATAGATTTAATTGTTAAACAAAAAACTTAATAAGGAAGGGATGTAGTGTATGTGATTTACTAATAAATAAATAATATATACATAAGACAACAATTACTACACACGTACATACATACATACAAACAGACACATAAACAGACATAACACTGTCTTGATCGCACCACGTCAGTCACACGAGAGTCGTAGACGAGAGTGGACGTGTAATAGTTATTGCTGCTAAGTGCGAGATCAAGCCTGTGAATTACAACACAAACACAGGGTATTACAGTGATAAATATGAACTTAAACGCGCACTCTTCGGAGATATCGGAAATTTTGAGCATGTGACTACTGACCATATTACATTTCGTAGTATAACGCGTTCAAATGAGAATAGGAACGTCAATGAATTTGTTCTGAAAAGTGCGATTTTCAAAAAAAACTTATGTGCATATAAATAATAATAGTGTTGCATCGAATTTAAATAAAAACGTTAAATAGTAATCAATTATCTAAGCATAAATCTAAAATTTTACTATCATAAGTCATAGCAGTCTAAATTCGAGACAATATGGCGCCGACTCGATCCTATTTTCATTTGAATCGCAATATAACTTACAAGCATGTGACGTCACCTACTTGTACGATATTCTTCAAAAATATCCATGTTTAATATACTATTCCTTTTGTAAAGTTCCTTTTCCTGCGCTATTTTTATTTTGATATTAAAGTTGTGAATGTGATCGTTGCGCCCCCTTATGCTGAAGCAATACTTTTACATACTAATTATACGTCATCATAATAATGCCACAGTCATAATGTAAATCAGTAGTCTATGAAATTGTCCAGTTGGCAGGTAATTTACTGAGTCAACACACGACCGGTTTTATTTATGATATGGCGCTAATTAAAGTGACTAGCAATTCTGAATGCAAATACTGAACATAAAATCATTTATATTGCAGAATAATTTTTGAACAGGTTTACAGCTTAATCTACCGCGGATTAAAATTTCTCATAGGTTGATATTGTAAGGTAGGTACCACTGACAAAGTTCCCGCTCGACCAGTCTCTAAACATTCACCTTGCACTAGTAAGCTTGCACCCCTTAAAATATTTAAACGCAAAGGAAGTAACCGTAACGACTGCAGACGAGGATGAAGTACGTATTTACACGTGAGTGTTTGCGAGCCCACTATTCAACGGCGCTGTTGAGCGATTTTCGGTTCGGAACTTGTTCGGTAGTACTTATAATAAGCAGAAAATATATCAAGAAGTACAAAAATATGTAATCTTCCTGTGATTTATTACTAAATACACTTTAAGGGTGACACTATTTAAATATATAATCCGGAATCCGGAACGCCTGAGAAAATTCATACTTTACAGCACTGAAAATAGAAACCTACGCTTATTTATACAATCGAGCTATTATAAAATCGAACACATAAGTGTCGAGTCAAACGTCAATGTCATATATGTAATATGACAGCTCAACACTCGACACTTCTATTTTCAACTCTATTGTATTAGCGCAGAGTTCTATTTTCAATGCTCTGAATTTTCCCCGGCCCACCGGATTCCGGTCCATATAGTTCCAGCCTAAGACCGGCAACGCACTTGGACTCCTCTTGTATTGCAAGTGTCCATACTCCTTAAGCAACAGTGATCGCTAACTATAAGAATCAGGTATATTTTATTGAATAAACTACTGTTTATTACAGAAAATACTGTAGTGGTACCAGGCTTTCATAGCCTTTGAAGAGTTACCTTATACAGAAAGCTTATTACCTTCAAGATTGTTGTTTATGTGCCATAACGATGACAGCGAGTTATGGCTAATTCAGTTGTAACTACCGCAGTGCCTCGAGCTACGGCGAGAGTACGAAATAAGGCAAAATTGACGATGGGCGACAATTTTATTTTACTATAGAGCTGAGCTGTTATTTTCTTACTATGTACCACAGAGTAAAAATAATATATTATACTTACGTACAGAGAAACGGCTTCATAGAACGATCCAAATCGATCCAAATTTGAAAAATTGTACGTCCCCCTTCAACGGCATACAATTTTCCACACAATCGTGAACACACCATATGCGTCCCTCTTTCTTTAATCTCACAGTAATGGTAACAGTCTCTACATAATTATATTTATAAGTGATATGCTTTGAATAATGGAAATATCACAGCATGCACTTATAATCTCACCAAACCATTCTTAACCCCGGACGAAAACAGAGGGGTTTCTGTGTGTCAGTAAGTGGTATCGTAGCTCCTAAACGGTTGAACCGATTTTGATGTAGTTTCTTTTGTCTGTAAGCTGACATGAACGAGAGTGTCTTTAGCTATAATTCATCATTATCAGCTCGTTTTCTGGTGCTCACTGTTTAAAAATTTGAGGGTTACTTTATTTTTTAAATTTTTACGTCTGGGTCAAAAACAGCGCTTTATAACGAGCTGATTCGTGTAACATTTTGTTACTTTTTCAAGCAAAAACTTCTGAACAGATTGTAATAAAAATTGATATGGTAGTAGTTTAAGCTCTGGAATAGCATATACTATGCTGCTTTTTATCCCGAAATAGTACAGTGTTCATATGGGATACTGTATTTACGTGGGTGGTTTAATTTAATTATAATAATATAACAAATAAACATATGTAATAAATTTCATTCCAATCTAAAGGATAAAAGATGATACAATAGCTCTCACCGCGTTATACTCTTTTTTGCCAAGCTGTACTCGTATTTTAGTCCTACTAAAAATGAACTTAGTTTGTGGAGCTCAACCTAAGCTATTCGTTTCAGGTATGCCGGCCGGACGTCGACTGCACCCTACCCGAGAACAAGTGGCGCTACATAGAACAGTTCACCTGCCTCGGCCAGAACCCCAAGCTGATGAAGGAGATGAGGCTGTCCTTCCCCAGCGGGCATTCGTCGTTCTCGGCGTACACTATGTTTTATTTCGCGGTGAGTTTCCTTCTTAACTAGGGTTGTCAACCCTACTATATAATATAGTATCCTACTATTTAAGGGGATCAAATACTATATTTCTAAAAAAATAATATAGTAGGCGAAACTATTATATTTTGCGTACCTAAAGCGGAACGCAGCCCGCTCGCGCCCGAAAACCGCAAAGGGGCGCGAAAGCGGTGTCAAGCCGATTCCGCAGGCTGTGTAGCGTAGATGTATATTAAAAAATATATGTAAAATGTAAAGCAGATACTCAGATAGGTACATGTTTGTTACAGTAATAGTATTCTGTACCTGTGTGTGTTAGTACCTGAATACTATATACAGAATACTATTGCTGTAACAAACATGTACCTTACCTGAGTATCTGTTTTACATTTTACAGAAATTTTCATCACGAGAAATTCTCTCCACAAGACGCACACATCCTCTATCATAGCAATTAACTACCCGAAGATTTTTCAATTATTTAGGTTCCGCGATCTACGCTTATTAATTTGCCTAATCGTCTTTTAAATAAGTATGTTTAAGCAGTAAATCATGTGTCACGCCCAATCAAAAAGTTGTCCAACTATCGGCCAACTGCTTATTAGCACTGGTACCCTATGCAAGCCCGCACACTACTTTGTTAACTAAATAATCGGCCAACTTGGAAGTGTGCGGGAGCTCTTAATCGCGTTACCGTCTGGGTTACTTTAAAGTTAAAAGTTACCTTGTGTTACAGATCTACCTGCAGAAGCGGTTCCTGTGGCGCGGCTCGAAGCTGCTCCGCCACGGGATCCAGTTCCTGCTCATCATGATGGCCTGGTACACGGTGATGACGCGCGTGTCCGACTACAAGCACCACTGGAGCGACGTGCTGGCCGGCTTCAGCATCGGTATGCTGTACGCCATTGTTGTGGTGAGTACATGAAATTCAGTATCCAGGTACATGTAACTCAGTTTACATATTATATTATTTGTTTTTCCTAACTTGAAAATTTGTTTTATCTCAAAATTGGTAATTTAAATCAATATTTACTTATTTATACATTTCGTAGCCTAGTGAGTAGACCGTTTGGTTGGACTCGAGAGAGTGCGAACCAAACGGTCGTTGTAGCGTGTACCAATGAGACTTTTTGAGATCTCAAGTACATTATACGGTCGCTCTAAGAATAGGGTTACACGGTCAGTCTGGCATCAGTTCAGTCCATCAGTCTCAGACTGACGCCAGAATGATGGCCGGAAAGTACATAATAAAAAAAATATCAGTCCGTCAATCACACGGTTACACGATCATTCTTTCGTCAGTCTGGATCAGGTTGATGGACTGAACTGATACCAGACTGACCGTGAGGAATCGTGAGGAAACCCGCACATGGTTGGCCCCAGACGTATTGACCAGTTCATTCCTCTGGACTAGGCTGACTATGTTGTGAGAATGCCGTATGTGCTTGGGCAACCATACGACATTTAAAAACAAACTGTGGGACAGTGGCACTACAGTATTTCAAGAGTGGTTACTTCGCTCGGAGAATACTGTTTAAATCATCCATTAACGGATGCAAAAGCCTAAGTTTTTATACGTTAAAAAAACTAGAACGATAGTTAAATTAAGTGATGCTCAGCCCGCTCAAGTCACAGGCTGTCATTATCATTTCGGCTAGCAGAGACAGCGGCAGCATGTGAATATGAGGATCTTAATTTTGATTAGCGTTTAAGTATTCGGCCGTAAGTCTCATAAGTCATAAGGGGATTTTAACTTTAAAGCTAGTCCTCGAGTTCAAAATACTTTTTTTTTTCACAGTACGCCTTCGTCTCCGACCTCCGCAAATCGAACCGCCGGGTCACCGTGAACCACGACAGCGAGCTCACCACAAACGGCACCCGCGCGGCCGGCTGGTCCGTCTGACAGGACGGCGACGAGCCCCCCACCGAGCCCTGACCCCCGCACGTCTCGTGGATCTCCCACGAGTATATGAACCTGTAGGGATCAGGTTATACTGGTCAAAATTGTGTGAACTTCTAGGGGTCATGTTACGCTGGTCAATTCACATAGGCAGTGTATTAGCTCCAAGGACCTGTGCAAAAAGTACGTAACCCCCAAATTATGCGTTTTTTTATTTGAAAAATGAATGTAGATAAACTGACTACATTAAATCATAGGGGTAATAAAATTTAAAGGGCCGTTATGTTAACATTATATTATTTTAACAACAAACACTAGATGTATTCATTCAGTCAACTACAAATTCGTTGAAGGCATCAATTTACATTTAGCAAGTCAAGTTGCTGAGTACCCTGAACGCAATACACGTACAATATGGTTTAGATTTTATCAAACGGCTATTCATTCTGTAAATATTTTAAGTGAATAACAATATTTTATTTCCTAGTCTTCCATAAATATCATTATTTGGCATTTGGCATCCATATTTGTTAATTAATGAAACCTTATATGGATACGTTATATATATAGGGGATATATAGGGGACGTTCATAAATTGCGTGAGACGTTCTTGGTTAGATATCGTGAGATTCCCCTCTCCCTAATCTCATGTAAGATCTTTCAAAGAAGAATGTTCAAGTGTCTATGGAACTTTGTATCCATAAATAAAACGTATTACATAAAGTATGTTACAAAATTGTATGTATTATAATAGTAGGTAATAGTGATAAAGCTGACGGTAATAACGAGCTGGTTTCAGGACAGTGAATGAACAAATTCGGACATTTAAAATTCGAACATATTTAAATTTAAAAATAGAAATGGGTTGTAATAAGATACGCTGTGTAATGTATTCCATCTCATTCTTTTGCACGTTCAATCCTACAGATATATATGTTTGTCTCTTTCTACCTAACGCCTCAACTTTTCGTGTTACACGTTTACCTCATAAAATTTCCGTACCGGGCCTTATAACTCAAATCGTTTCTTAAGGAGTAAACTCCAATAAAAATGATTTTTAGACGTAGAAAATATTATAACATGTATATAGTCGATTACTCTTGGTAATCGATTTAAATTACTGAGTGAAACTAATTACACCTTAAATGGCAACACTTTTCGTATTAATTTCAGCCATTTTCAGTGATAATATAAAAAGATCAATGAAGAATATTGATTTTTGATCATTATTATTCCGGAGAATTCAAACTGTATCAATAATTACAAATTTAATCTAAAATAAAAACAGGAATTTTCAATGTATTAAGTTAATGGCACAATTTCAATTGAAGCGATACCATCCGTGGGCATTGTCCTTTTCATATTATTGTATATAAATTTATTTATTTAGTTAAAAATCAATACAATTTGTTTGATTACTTTTAATAGGACTAGTAAAGAAATGTATTTGAGATTGTTCCAACAAGCATGTGAGACGTGCAGAATCGAATTTTCCCAACTTTTTAATTCAACCTAATTTTCTCGCAATTTGAGACTATTTTTGCTACAAAAAAATACTAGTGATTTTTGTTTTTTTTGTTTTCTCTCCCCCAAGTGAGATTTGGCGAGATACGGCTTGATCTCCCTAAATACCTCACGTAATTTATGGATGCCCTATGAAAATGTGAGCTAAATAATATAAAACTATATAATAAAGATTGAAGAAGTAAGTAGATCACATTATTTTATGTATAAAATACATTACTATACTAGGTAGAAATAGAAGTACTAGAAATTCACTTGTAAGAATAAAAGAAATTAAGTAAGTAGTTAAATTAGGTGCTAAAATTTAGAAGGCACTAGAAGTGCCGATTGTTTTGAATTTTCAAATTGGGTAAAAAATGTTTGGTGACAATAGGGATGTTGCCTAGTGTGGAATATCACAGTTTTACAAATTAAATTTTAAAATTGTTGATTAAATATACATAAATCCGAAAGAAATAGGTATTCAGAGTGACAGGATTGAAAATATAAGCAAATAAAAAATATTGTCCATCTCTTTCTCGCAAAACGATTCGTGACGTCACAGCCTGCTACCGCCATACATTTTGTAATGACAAATGTATGGCGGTAGCAGGTTGTGACGTCACAGGCCGATATATCGCTCTCTTTCATATTGTAAATTTCAATGGTTTGTATCTACGTAATTTTTTCAGATATACAAAAATGGGTTCTAGATTGTTTATTAACATATTGTCTAACATCGAATAGACGAAAAAAAATTTTTTCGGCAACATGCCTATTGTAGCTTAGAAGCTTATTTAATCATAAAACAAACATTTTCAAATTGAAGAAATTTTCAAAAATATGGATTACGTCACATGTCCTTTTGTAGTAAAAATAAATGCGTAAAATTATTTGGCCTCCATCCAAAAGTGTGTTTAGGTTTTTGAAACAAAAAAAACAAACAATTTATGACAAAGAAGATACAAAAAATGTTTTTTTCACACAGGCATATATAAGAGTTTGTGTTAAACGCACAACACATAGAAATATAAAGCCCGCTTCACACTTCGCGCAGCAAACTGCAAAAAGTCCGCGAAAAATGTGCGAATTGGCTCCACACTTCGTGTTCGCGGACTTTTCGTAGAAGTTAAGAGCGGGCTTAAAGCTTGTTATTTTTGAATATCTACTTAGAAATTATTCTGTAAAAATACAAAAGATATATAAAACCCAACAAAAAAACGAGACGAATTGAAAAGCATTTGTAAATGTTATTCCAGGTTATATTTATTTATTAGTATAAGATCGGTGCCCTGTACGGGATGTATTTGTATACTGTGATATAGGATTGTAAATAGATGTTTCTAGATTTAGAGGATTTCAGTTCTTATGAGATGTCAATTTTAT
Organism: Glaucopsyche alexis; assembly: GCA_905404095.1. NCBI lineage: Eukaryota > Metazoa > Arthropoda > Insecta > Lepidoptera > Lycaenidae > Glaucopsyche > Glaucopsyche alexis. The sequence continues at coordinate 4,989,999 of FR990057.1, forward strand.
GTTGTGGCGTTTTTGAAGTTATACTTTTTTTTTATTCCTATTGGCCCAAACGAGTGTATTAACCCGACTACGGCGAAGCCAAACGGAAGGGTTAATGAATTTGGCAGTCTATGTATATTTGTTTGTTCGACCGTAGAGCCTAAACTACTGATCCAATTTTAATAAATGTGGTGTCCGTATCAATCGATCCGTAATAACAGCCCGAGTGACATAGGCTGTATAATTTACGTAGTCGGGTTATCGTTTTTACTTTTTTTTTATAAAAATTGTAGTTATGTCTAAATATCCACACTAGAATTTTCGAATGACTGAAATCGTAACATTACCAACATCAGAAGTATTTTGGTAGACTTCAAATTTCCTCGATCATAATATCCACCAAGACGAAACATTTTTGTATGAATGAATGAATTCTGATCAGGTAATTTGTCTAACTTTTTTTGCAGAAATTTTGTTCAATATTTTAATGGATTTAATTCATATTAATTGGAACCTATAACGCCATATCTAATATTTCTGTGTGTGTTTGTCTTCTAGGAGGTATGGGCAAAGCCCGTTTTATTGGTGCTTGAAAAGAGATAAAAAGTCGCCTACTTAAAAAGTAAAAATACATAATTACAAAATATCTGTTTGGTTTTGAAATGCGATACAAAATCGCTTGTGTAAAAGGAGTTTTACAGTATTTTTTTTGCTGTAATAAAAAATGGCTACTTTGTACAAGAAATCATCCTTTTTGGTTCGAATTTTTTTTCAAAGTACAATTATTACAAAACTAGCTATTGTTAGATTAGTCTGGTCAATAATTTTATTTAAAAGCAAATAGTGGTATTTTCATCAAAATTTCATTAAAGGTTCTTCTATGGGATTGTTCAAAATAACTACGGATATTTTGGGCATGTGATCTACTGCTTATGTCAAAACCTTTAGGCAGAAAAAATACATTATTATATATAATATGCTGAATAAAATTACAAAATTGAGGTCATTAACCTTACAGAAACAGCTGATTTAAGGGAAAGCAAAGACTTTGCCTAAATAACATCAATAAAATCAGATGGGCGAGGTCAGTGACCTTAAAAACGCCGTAAAGAGCGTACTGTAATTTGATTTAGTATTTTTTTTATTTAGTGTATTATCTAAGCAGTAGATCATATATTGCCCAAAAAATCCGTAACTGATTTTGAAGAACCATATAATTATATTTTAATGAATTGACTGGACTTAGTAAATAGAGTTTTATTTTATTCTAATTTTATTTTTTTAAGGTTTTAACAAAAATATAAGAAGTTGTGTACGTTCAAAATTGTAGAAATATTTTACTTATATTTATTTATGTACAGATTGAAAGAGTGTTTGTAAAGTTATGTATCATAGTTTTACAGTGTTTTTGGATAAGAGTATTTAAGAATGTTATGTTTAATATTTTAATTTAAGGTGTGTCGTTTTGTATGGGATATTTAAAGTTAAATTTGGCTTTTTAATTATTATTATTAACATTTTAACCACCAATTTTACAATTTGATTGCATAATATTTTCCGTCTCAGACGTTGCATTTAAAATAATATTTTTATTACATTCCCATACAAAACGAGACTTTTCACTGCACCTATAATAGCAAAGCACTGCCTGCACTAGGATTTCGGCAGCCTATTTATTTTACATATCTTAATTTAAGACTTACCGATGCATAATAAACATGTTTGATTTATTACATTTTTTATTTTAACCAATCATGGTGGTATCATGTACCATTAGGGAGTTTAATTCATAAGCATGTAGATTGCTGATTGTCCTCACAATTTGTTTTAAAATGACAGCATGCAGCCACAATACAATGAGGGTGTTTGATATTTTTTCTGCTGTTAGGGGGCAGAACCAACTAGAACCAACACAAAGCGTCATCTGGTGGCGTAAGCGGTGTCAATAATAATTTTCGATTTTTTTTCTGTCACCAGGCGGCGCTTGGTAGTCTGACGGTACATTAGTAATATATTATAAGTGTTTGGACAAGTTTATTCTTATTTGAAGTAGAGTATTTTAGTCAAAAATTTAATTTCGTAAAAGAGATGTTTGATTTTGGGCCAGTTCTATGTACACTACATTGGTAAATAGGAAAAAAATATGGGAATATCATAAAAATACGAAAAAAATAATTAGAAGAAGGGTATATACATGCGTACAAAAATGATTAATTTAGGGCTAGGATCTATTTTTAGGGCGGCCATGACAGTTGTTTTGACTTGACTTTTGACGTAGTAGACAGTTTTACGAAGAGACGTCGTCTTGAATGTCATACGTCTTTCTTTGTCAAAAGTCATGTCTATGACAAAATGACATTCTTTAGTTAATTCTGATCTGATCCGCCATGTTTTATTTTACTTTGTGTTGCTCTCCTTGACGAAGTTAATTTAAATGTACATGGAAACGAAGTGAAATTAAACAAAATAAAGAATAGAGAAACGGTTACTATATTATATAGCTATATTTACATATACTGTACGTAGGGCTGGTCCCTGGGCCAGCCCTACGTACAGTATATCTCTTTTGCCTGCCTGCCTCATACATTTCTTGAACATCTCTTTTGGACATTTTCTAATTTCAGCCAAAATTAATTTTAGAAAGTAATCAGTATTGCGCCCTCTGTCGGACGCTGATAAACTAATTGGCATTCTAATGCACAACGTCGTTTACAACGCAAAACATAGATAGCGCTTTTTAACTCACTATAAACTTTCAAATTATTTTTATATTTTACCTTGTAGTTAGTCACAAGTTTACAAGTGATAGATAAAAATGCAAAAGCACAGAAATATCGCAGGCACAGAGAGGAATGGACTTTACTTTGTGAAATATTTACGTTCGATTGTGTCGCAGTGATAATAGTTTGTGAACGTACGTTCTAAACGGTATTTTATGACGAAAATGTGACTAACCGCTACCTTGAATAGATAACTCACTTTATCAGGTATTACCTGAGTGATTGCAGTGATGCTTTTAAATTCGCCACATATGCTTCGGTTTATTTTAGTTTAGCAGTGCGTGTGATTGTTTTGTTTTGGCGGTAATATACAAATATACAATGGCCGTGGACAAGATAATTTGGAAGATGATATTAGATTTTATTATTTTAGCATGTGGTAAGTACTATTCTTATTGCAAGTTAATTTACCTAGGTACTTATGAAGGTTATTAAACTATCTAGTTTCAAGTAACATGAGACCTAGAAACTAGAAATACCAGGTTGAAAAAATAGTAAAATACGGTTACAATCTTGAATAAATCCTATTTTAACATTTCAAGGCAATCAATTTTTATAACTACCTTCAGATTTTAGTAACATATAATTTGTTTGATTTATTTATTGATAAAAAACAAAGTACACTGAAGTTCTTCGATACATGAAGTTATATATTTTAATAATTACTAGATGTTGCCCGCGTCTTGACTCTTGAGGGAACCGTACTTTTTGTCGCAATAAAAAGTAGCCTATACTCGTATCCTTCCCCATAGTCTAGAATATGAACTGGAACAAATAACTAACCGAAACCGATACTATGGAATCGATTTTGATGAAATTTGGTACAGATATAGATTAGACCACGGGCAATGACATAGGCTAAATGTACGGTTACCGCGGAATTTCCTTTTGCGCGAACATCTAGTATGAAATAAAGTATGAGTCAAGTAGCCTATTTTCATATTGTTCGTCCTTTACGTCATAGAACGTAAACCTTCAACTCGGTACAGAGGCATCGTTACGCTGCACGCTCTCAGCATACGACAAAAACTATTTCCTTCTTCCGGCACAATGCTCCTTATAAAGCAAAGTTAATAAAACCGGCATCTGCGCTATCTAGCAGACGGAACACCAATGAGCGATTACAGATGGCCTAGCATGAACATTTGATAGCGGGGAAAACGTAAAGTTATGAAAATCTGTCAAAATATGAAAATATACGTATGACATACAAATTTCCTGTCAGGCAAACTGATGTTTAGACAGAGGAGTTATGAATGTGTTGACGGACTCTTATCCTCGTCCCCACAGGCATTACTTAGTGTGAGGATCCGGGACATCGCCTATACAATTGGCATTAGACAAAAACATACTTGTCGACTGTCATGCTTACCCCTGTGATCGTTATTTCACGCCAGTTTTCTCATAAGTTTTCTTCTTTATTAGCCCTTTGAAAAATGTCGATATTTTCTATCTAATAACTTCCAAGTGTAACGACTGATTAAGTGTCCCTTTGACATTCAGTATCCGATAATGATGATTTCTGCAATTAATTATACGCTTAATGCTTATTACTTGCCCTTCAAAGTGGAGTAAATAAAGAATGGTCCTTTGCAGTGGCGTAGCGTAGTAGGGCCGGGGGGGGGGGGCCCTTATAAGGGGGCGGCAAAATCTCACTCTTCTATATACACCTACCTACCTGTAGTGTTAATTTATTAAATTAAATTAAATTTCATATTTTCGGGCGGCATACAGACTAACCTCAGCTCAGCGTTAAACGTCGTTTGCTGAATTTGGGGCTAGAAACACTGGAAGAGTTTTGGGTGAAAACCCTGGCGCTAAATATCAGACGGATCGGACATACTTATTTGTACAAAGGACACTGGATTAATTTGGGGCTAGAAATGGCGCTAAATATCAGACGGATCGGACACACTTATTTGTACCTACGAAGGACACTGGATTAATTTGGGGCTAGAAATACAGGAAGAGTTTTGGGTGAAAACCCTGGCGCTAAATATCAGACGGATCGGATATACTTATTTGTACGAAGGACACTGGATTAATTTGGGGCTAGAAATGGCGCCAAATATCAGACGGATCGGACACACTTATTTGTACGAAGGACACTGGATTAATTTGAGGCTAGAAATACAGGAAAAGTTTTGGGTGAAAACCCTGGCGCTAAATATCAGACGGATCGGACATACTTAATTGTACAAAGGACACTGGATTAATTTGGGGCTAGAAATGGCGCTAAATATCAGACGGATCGGACACACTTATTTGTACGAAGGACACTGGATTAATTTGGGGCTAGAAATGGCGCTAAATATCAGACGGATCGGACACACTTATTTGTACGAAGGACACTGGATTAATTTGGGGCTAGAAATACAGGAAGAGTTTTGGGTGAAAACCCTGGCGCTAAATATCAGACGGATCGGACATACTTATTTGTACGAAGGACACTGGATTAATTTGGGGCTAGAAATGGCGCTAAATATCAGACGGATCGGACACACTTATTTGTACGAAGGACACTGGATTAATTTGAGGCTAGAAATACAGGAAGAGTTTTGGGTGAAAACCCTGGCGCTAAATATCAGACGGATCGGACATACTTAATTGTACAAAGGACACTGGATTAATTTGGGGCTAGAAATGGCGCTAAATATCAGACGGATCGGACACACTTATTTGTACGAAGGACACTGGATTAATTTGGGGCTAGAAATAGCGCTAAATATCAGACGGATCGGACACACTTATTTGTACAAAGGACACTGGATTAATTTGGGGCTAGAAATGGCGCTAAATATCAGACGGATCGGACACACTTATTTGTACGAAGGACACTGGATTAATTTGGGGCTAGAAATGGCGCTAAATATCAGACGGATCGGACACACTTATTTGTACGAAGGACACTGGATTAATTTGGGGCTAGAAATACAGGAAGAGTTTTGGGTGAAAACCCTGGCGCTAAATATCAGACGGATCGGACATACTTATCCCACCAAAAACATTCTGTAAAAAACTAGCCAAGTCTCGATGGAGCTGCTTGTTTATCTCTAAAAAGTAATGAAATCTAGACAAAATCGTGCCAAGTCTAAGGTTCCTTACTGCGATTTCTTTATTATTATAGTTAATGTTGAGTGACTTGGCCGTTGAACATTCTTTATACTTTAGTGGGTACAAGTCAATTTTGTTTACATTTGTAACTACCTATGTTTGTTAAGCGAGATAATAGCCCACACTGGTATTGGTAATTGGACGCTAGTGTCTCATTTTAGGCTGTTGTTTATTGTACAACACACGTATTGGAGCAATGGTGTCATGGAGCCCGTTTTGCACCCTTGTGTGCCCTTCAACGGCCAAGTCACACAACATTAACTATAATAATAAAGAAACCGCAGTAAGGAACCTTAGACTTGGCACGATTTTGTCTAGATTTCATTACTTTTTAGAGATAAACAAGCAGCTCCATCGAGACTTGGCTAGTTTTTTACAGATTGTTTTTGGTGGGATTTCACTTCTTTTTGTAGAAACGTGGGCATTTTGATTTATTTTCCTAGATTTTAGTGTAATTTGTTTATTTAATTTGTGTAATGTTCGAGTAGAATAAAGTTCGAGTAGAATAAAGGGGCCTGAAAATGCGGCAAAATGGTTCTAGTAAAGAATGGTACGGCAGTGTTTGCTTCGCGCTCGACTTGGCGGGGGTACTGCCGTGCCCCCAGATCGACGTTCTGGTCTTATCTAGAGGTTCTCAAATAGGGGCCTGAAAATGCGGCGAAATGGTTCCAGTAAAGAATGGCAGTGTTTGCTTCGCGCTCGACTTGGCAGGGGCACTGCCGTGCCCCCAGATCGATTATCCTAGTTTTTATAGTTTTCCCTTTATGTGGCCATTAAACCCCAACTCTGTACCAAATTTCAGCTCTCTAAGTTTATGGGAAGTACTAGTTCTATTTTGATGATCATGAGTGAGTGAGTGAGTGAGTGAGTGAGTGAGTGTCGAAAATGCGAAACTTTGCTTTCGCTTAACTTCGGAACTAAATGACCTACAGACTTGAAATTTTGGATTTTAAGTATGTGATTATAGCTTATTGGATGACGAAAATTTCTGGGTTCTGGTCTTATCCAGAGGTTTTCAAATAGGGGCCTGAAAATGCGGCGAAATGGTTCCAGTAAAGGATGGTACGGCAGTGTTTGCTTCGCGCTCGACTTGGCGGGCGCACTGCCGTGCCCCCAGATTTGTACGAAGGACACTGGATTAATTTGGGGCTAGAAATGGCGCTAAATATCAGACGGATCGGACACACTTATTTGTACGAAGGACACTGGATTAATTTGAGGCTAGAAATACAGGAAGAGTTTTGGGTGAAAACCCTGGCGCTAAATATCAGACGGATCGGACATACTTATTTGTACGAAGGACACTGGATTTTCCATGGAACAATTTGCTACGGCGACCAAAGATAAAATTAGGCTAGATGCAAACGCAAACTATACCTAGATTACAACGACAGGTCGCCTGCACCTAAATTCTCATACATTTTAACTCATTTCAACGAATATTCGTAATATAAAATATGATAAACAATATACTTATTCATTATCTCCACTCCTTCATTAAAAAAAATGTAATGAACCAGGAAACGAGCAGACGGATCGTCTGATGGTAAACGATTACCGCCACCCATGGACACTCGCAACACCAGAGGAGTTACACTAATTGTAACTCCTCTGGTGTTGCGACTTGCGTTTCTGGTCCTTAAAATCCGCAATCCCATGGGCCTCCGGTAACGTCACTCACTTGGCGAAACACAACGCAAGCGTTATTTCACGCCGGTCTTCTGTGAGGTCGTGGTGTTTATGCGGTCGAACCGGCCCATTCATGCCGAAGCGTGCCTCCCACAGTTAAAAGAAACTGAATTAAAATAATTACGGAAAATGAAATGTGAATGAAAATTGTACAATAGTATTTTGGTTTGTGGTCGCCACTTTTTTAAACAGCCGGTCGTAAACGCCCAACGTCTTTTGTTTCAATGATTCACATTACCATCATCTTAAGATCATGACGCACACACAGGTGCTAAGCAGTAAGCGTGTCCAATCTCTTATCAGCTGACCAGTTCTACTGGGAAATGCTATGAAATCGCAATGTAGACCATGCTTATCTGGTTATACCTAGTTAGTTAAGCAGATGCTGGTTTTAGACCATAAAATCAACAATAAACCTAGATTAGATTTACCATAGACCATTGATGGACATAGTAGGTAGTTAGGTAAGGGGTAGCAGGTTTTATAGACCAATAATGAAGTAAATCAGTGGTCGTCATACTATTCTGGCCGATGGCCGTATAGGTCAATGTGACGTATGAAGTATGACTGCAAATTATTTGATGGCAGTTGGCACGTCTATGACCTAATTTTACATTTCATTACAAAAATAGCATGTTGATATGTAAGGTTCGCAATTCAAAAACATAAATGGAGTCCTAGTGACCTATCTTAAAATAAATGTTATAGACAATAAATAAATGTATAAACTAGAAGTCTTTGGTATAAACTGAAGATCCTGCGTCAGTAAAAACAAATGTAGATTGATATTAGCTAGGTAAATTAGTCTAGAATAAAATATTAAGACAAACTTGAAAACGGCTTCTTATTTTTAGTGGCCGTGCCCTTGCTGATAATTCTACTGATAGCGGAGCCCTACCGCCGGGGGTACTTCGCTGGTGACCAGTCCCTGATGCTGCCGTACAAGGAGCAGACCATATCCGAGGGTTTGTTGGCGGGTTTGGGGTTTGCGTTTATTATTATTACGGTGAGTTTCTTCAATAATGATGTGGTGGACCAATTAGCGCAATAATCCTCAATCGCGCTATCAAGTATACACTATACACGGCTCGGCGCTATATAGTGTCTCAGAAAATCAACTACGGATACTTCGGGCATATGATCCACTGCTTATGTAAAGACGTTTAGGCAAAAAAATAATTGTCATACTCAAAGTAAAAAATAATCTCATGATTGGTCCGCAAAACGCAAACTCGCCCATATAAAGAAAAAAAAATCTAGTACGACTATAATTTTTCTGCTTAAACGTCTTTACATAAGCAATAGATCATATGCCTAGATGAATAACGCCTTTATGATAATATGCCCAAAATATCCGTAATTGATTTTACCGAACCTTAAATATATATTATGCAACATCTGAAATGCTTACAAGTTTGCTTCGGCCTCGCCGAGCATACTACCTGGCTCAGTTGGAGATCTTCCTTTGGGGCTCCCACTATTACAACACTGGATAGGCACTGCAAATGACTTTCAGCAGCATAATTGTAGCTGTAATAAAAATTTGAGACAGCTTCGTCTCGTAAGCAAGCCATTTTTTACTAAATTGTTATATTTTTATACGTTTTGTTTATTATTTGACACAAATTATACCCAACTCCAGATTCTAAATAAACCTGGCTGGCACCGACCGCTATATTGTGTATAATTTTTATTTTCAGTATATTTTCGTTGTTCAACCATAGATTTTCAACCCTCGTAATTAACGACGTTCGACGACGTGGTAACGAAATATAAGGGATGAACTAGTATTCAATTATAAATTCTAATCAAATCCATGTTCTTTTAATTTTGTAAGGGAAGTCTTGAAACCTAGCTGATAGTCCCAAATTCATATTCCAGGTCCTCCTAACAGAGTTCGTGCTGGACCAGAAGGGTGCCGGCATCGGCGAGAAGTTCGTCGCTGGCTCCCTGGTCCCTGGCTGGATTTGGGCGAGCTACACTACCATAGGCATATACACATTCGGCGCCGCTTGTCAGCAGCTCACGTCTAACTCCGCGAAGTATGTGATTGGGAGACTGAGGCCGCATTTCTTTGATGTAAGTCATTTCATTTGATTAGCTAATAACTCCCCCACACCGATCTCGGTGACGGTGGCCGGTTTCATTAAAACCGGGCCAATTACGCAGGAGTAATTTTATAGTGCCCAAGTGTGTGCGCAATACACAAGAACACTCTCTCATCCTATATATAGCATATTGCTTGTGTTGTTTTCGCGATGCAAAGTTATCAGAGGCACAAGGGGATTGTAAAGGTCAGGAACGCACTTGCCACTACTATTATAAATGTGAAAGTTTGTCAGGATGGAAGGATGTATGAATGTTTTTTACTCTTTCACGTACAAATTAATGAACGGATTTTGATGAAATTCGGTACTAGTAGTTGGAGCTCTGGATTAACATATGGGCTACTTCTTATTTCGAAATACAGTGTTCCCGTGGGATACTGTATTTACGCGGGCGGAGCCGCGAGCAAAAGCTAGATACATAGAAATCTTTATAGGTACTAGGACACCATGACATTATTACCAAAAAAAGTTCCCTGAACACGGCAAACCCTTGAAAAATACGTAACTAAAGTTCATCTTTTCCCGATGCCCCAACTATATATTACCCACTATTTACAGATAGTTCAACTCATCTTTGCGCGCTTTTTTTTATTTTTTATAACTCCTTTTTCCCCCGATGTTTGAGGGACACAGGGGATAGGCTCTAAATGCCCTTTTTTAAGCGCCCTAAAACAACAACAAATCCAATTCCAGGTATGTAAACCGCTGGCGAACTCCTCCTCCCCGCTGAACGCCGGGGGGTATATTCAGCAGTTCACCTGCCAGGGTGCTGACGCGGCACGGCTGAAGGATATGCGCCTGTCCTTCCCCAGCGCGCACTCCAGTTTCGCCATGTACACCGCCGTGTTCTTCATCGTGAGTAGAGATGGCCGTTTAAACGTAAAGCGTTTAAAAAAGCGTGCTTTTATAAATAAGTTGTAAAGTCGTTTAAAAATTTAAGCGTTTATCACTTATACTTATCGTTTATATCCATAAAGCCATAAGTGTGGTATGAGCAAAGAAAAATAGTTCTTATGACAGCGCAATAAGAGTGAAAATTCTTTAATGTAGCTCATCACTTATTTAAACGGCTTATTTTTTGTACTTATAACTATTAAGCTTTTTCGTGTTTATTCACTTTTTGTTAGTTGCGCTTTGCGGGTTGACGAAAACACGTTATATTACGTTACGCAATAATTCGTATTTTAATCGTAATAGTAGTGTTTTGGTGGCTTACCGTGAACTTTTAATGTAAATAATAAATATAATAATGGTCCATATGGACGTAATATAAACTTTTCGTGTAGTGTTTTAGTATTAAGTTTATTAAGTTTTTGTCGTAAGATGACGAATAAACGACGTGAATTGGAACAGTAATTTATGGAACTACTTTGAAAGAAATGAGGTGGAAAAAGTGGCTATGTTTGTTATCCTATAAATCAACTATTACTAATGATAAGCAACATTTAAGATTAATGCATATTATCAACATGTAGAAACATTTTTATGAGTTCATATTATTATATTAATAATTATTTAGATTTCAGACAGTCCTAAGCCTGCAAAGTACGAAGGAAAGTTAATTTAAATCAGTTTAAGCGATCGAAAAACGTAACATAAGCGCAAAAAACATTATAACTTATAAGTGGCAATAGGTAGATAAGCAAATAAGCTACTAAGCAACTAAGCAGTTAAAAAAAGTTGCTTTTGAATATTTAATAACGGATAAGTTAACTTTTAATTTTAAGCCGTTTATCACATCTCTAATCGTGAGTATTACGTAGCTTATGACATAGACTGTCGGAGCTCAAAGCATTGCTATCATTCCTCTGTGGCTCAGTGGTTAGCGCGTTGGTGCTCAAACTGTAGGTCGTGGGTTTGAATCTCGCCGTATGAGTATTAAATACTTACGTGTATTGTGTATAACATAATAAAAATCTTAAATCTTAAATTTGTTTAGCACCATAAAAGTATTCGATATACTTCCAGTTCACTGGTACTTGTAAGATGTAACACAAGTTCTTCGGTTACTTAGCACAGGACCAGAATAACGTGGTGTGAAGTGTCTATAAATATTATGTTATTATTATTATTAATATAATTTCTGCCCGTGCAGCCCTCACCAAAAGCCATAGGCATCATGGCTGGCTGCTGCATGCAGACTAGACCGTCAGGCTCCTCACTATAATAGAGGAGAAATATTTGAGGGACAGAGCTGAGTAGAGTATTCCTTATTAATTTTAACATAACAATGGCACTTTACACAAACTTTAAAAACTTATAAGTCGTTGAAGAGACCAATAGTTTCGATATTATGTAGTTACAAAAGTTAGGAATTATTTTATAAAAAAACATTGTAAAAAAGCCCTTAGTAGAAAATAGTTGTTAAAGTGGAAAAAAACCGAATTACGGTCCCTTTTCACAACTTGTCAGCTGGGAGTTAAGTAGTGAAAACAGAACAAGGCTAAAATCTGCTAACATTATTTATTTTTGGAGTAAATATGACAATTGTTTTTCAGCCTAAGCGACTTTACATAGGCAGTAAATTGTGTTCTCAAAGAATATTTGTTTTGAAAAAGTTATAAATAAGCTAGAAAAAAAAATCGATTATAATTTAGATAAGTAAGGCCAGGATTAGCTACCTCTAGTTAATAGGATAAAACTTGTAGTAAACTAATCCAGAGATAAGCCGGCGTTAGTTATCTAGCTACAACTATAATCCTGCCATTATTGATTATTATTATCTTGATAATATATTGAATAGTAAAATAATCTATGTCGGGCGATGTTATGTCCATTGCGTCGACTAGGAGTCAGTCGATATAAATTTGGACAGTACGTAGCCCCAGTGGTGGATTATCCTAAAGGCAAACTAGGCATGTGCCTAGGGGCGCGAGGGTACAAAGGGGCGCTCGGGCGGAATTGTAAAATAAAGAAAAATAGTAGAGGGGTGAAGAGTGATAATGATCATGCCCAGAAAAGACGTGGTCAGTGGAGGGTCACCAATTCACCAATGTGGAGATAGTGGGATAGTGAAATTGCCAAAGGGAGATTTCTCTTTGGCAATAGGGAATATGCACGTATTTTTTTATTTAAATCGTATGGTAAAATCAGTTTTTTGATATCATTAAAAATAACTAAGATATGAACCTTTCAAGTAGTCTATTAGACAGAGAGATCGGACGTGTATCGTGACGTCACATAACACGACTTTCATAGAAAGTTCATACTAAATTTCGTTTTGCTAGAAAGAGATAGATTACAAACTTTGACCGCTCATATCTTGCTCATTTATCAACAGATATTAAAATTTTTCTCGCCATTTCCTTTATTTTTCAGTCTAGTATCATATTATTATGTTTTAAGCTATTTTTATATTTTATGCATATTCCCTATTCGTCGAGGTCGAGGTGGTATGCCCGGTCAGGTCGATCAGACGTCGCTACTCGCTACTGACAAGTTATTTAAAATATAGGGGCGCCGATGTCATATTTGCCTACGGCGCTCTCAACGTTTAATCCGCCTCTGCATAGCCCGTATCTAGTCATACTAGATAGTGGATATACGTAAATATTAGATAACCTATGTAATATATGATTATTCTTCCTTTGTTGGTAGCCGCCGTATACTGTACGGCTTGTTCCGTTTTCGCTACTTAATTTCCTGACAAGTTGTGAAAATGGACTACAATTCGGATTTTTTTCCACGGTTGTTGCCCGCCACTTCTTGTGCACGTAACGAAATCTTTCAGAAACCGTAAATTTTGACGAAATAAAAAGTAGCCTATTTCCTTTCCCGTGGTCTACTCTACATTTGTGCCAAATTTCATCAAAACTAATCCAGTAGCTTCGGAGCTCATTACAAACATACAAAGTAACAAATATCTCCTCTTTATTATAAGCTTAGGCTTGTGGTGTTACAACTTACAACTTTCAAACCTACGTTTTTTAGTTACGCTAATCCATGCCGTCTTACGGTCGGTTTCAATATCTACAAATAACTATTAACTAGGTATTTGTAAAAAACGTCACCTTTGGTATCATTTATCGGTTTTTTGCGTTTCAATAAACTAACGGCCCGTTTCAATAACCTATCCTCATATCATCTAGATAACTATTTGTTAAAAACGTCAAACATTAAACACGTATCGTAAAAACCAGCAAATGATTGAATGACGACGTTTTTAATTAATAGTTTTTGGAAAATAGGTTATTGAAACAGACCTTAAGGCCCACTTGCGCCAATCCGGGTTAAAGTTAACCCTGGGTTAAAAATCATGTTATCTCTCTCGTTCTTCGTATTTGTAAAAGAGAAAGCATGATATTTTAACCCTAGGTTAACTTTAACCCGGATTGGCGCAAGTGGGCCTTAGTCTGTCAAGTGGCTTTTCCAACCTATCAGAAAAAGACAGCAACATGGATTGGTGTATCCGTAGTGTTAATATTTTAGATAGAAAGGATTAATGACGGCTCCGTGCATTCCTAATTTAACCTGAACCTCAATTCTCGTATTTTAAATAGCCTTCTATTTATTTTCTTTGGATTGGACGTTTCGACCAATCAGAGCGCGTTTCACGTTGGTTTTATGTTCATAAAAAACACCGTTTGCGAGTTTTAGCGTGTCGAGACTAATTGATTGTAATTGTATTAATGCAGGTTTTATTTAGCAGAATTGCTCCTCAGATACCTCATCTATTCTTTCAGTTGTACGTGCAAGTAAAAGGCAAGTGGCGCGGCTCGAAGCTGCTCCGTCACGCGGTGCAGTTCCTGGCACTCATGGGCGCCTGGTACGTGGGTCTGTCGCGCGTGGTCGACCACATGCACCACTGGAGCGACGTGGCCGTGGGCTTCGCGGTCGGCGCGCTTTACGGCGTTGTCGTGGTGAGTTATGTAGCCCTAGTATCACTGCCTAGTGCCTAGACTTGACGACCTCTGTAGCTTAGTGTAAGCCGGAGGTCACGGGTTCACGAACTTCGAATCCCGCCGAAGGAACAAAAAGTTTTCTGTGTTTCTGTTTCATGGCATTAGGGCTCAAGCGAGATCCCGCCAGTTTATGAATAACAATTACCTAACTACATTATGAAAACAAAAACAAAAAAAGGTTTTTCTTTTGCTTTTAATTTCGTACGAGATCAATCTCGCTAAAAAAGGCCGAGATCTCGCGAGAATGAGATTGGGTCCCCTAGTCATGGATGTGTATTAAATATGTGTATAATATCATAATAAAAATCTTAAATATATGTATGTATAATACATTATACAGTGGCAAAGGCTGCTTCTCCTTCATAGGGAAGCCGGAGCCTGTATAATAGGTAGGGATTTCTATGAAGGTTTGCCAAAGGTTAGTGATAAAAGGAAGCCGGTAGGAATGGAGTTATAGGAACCCTACGCCACTGGTATAATAAAAAAATATTAAACATACTTCCTGTTGTCTGGTACCTGTAACACAAGTTCTTCGGATACTTAGCACGGGGCCAGATAGACGTGGTGTGAAGCATCCATAGATAATATTAATATTATTAACTTGCAGTTCCAGGCATAGTGCAAATGCAGGCGTTTGGATAAACGAAAGAATATATAAAATCACATATGGATAAAGGAAATCTGTCAATTTGTCCATACAGTATGCCTAGTATAGATTATTCTTATAATATTATTATTATTATATAGAAACGCATTTCTACGTTGGTCGTGCTAAGCGTGCTAATAAAAAAAGATTTTTTTTATTTACCTTTGATTGTAATTTCTGTTTGTTTTTAGTTCGTCTACGTCCTAAAGCCTTTGAAGTTCGGCACCACCGTGCGCTGGGAGAACCCCCCAGCTGAGATCCCGAGACCTGTCCTGTCTAGATAATGAAGTAGATGTGTTAAGTAATATGTGATAATATTGTAATTATAAGTTATATTAATATATTGTTATTATAAGTTATATTAAATTATTATAAGTTATGTGAATATAGCTAATTTGACTATTGTAATGGTTTGGCAGGTGAATATAGTGTTTTCCAATGAACATGGTTGGCGAAATTTGAAACTACAAAGAATTATTATAGCGAAAATGTTCAAAAGAAACACAAGGTAAGGGAGAATGGTAATTTCAGACCCAGACTCCGACAGAAAAGAAAACTGTCCCAGTTCTTTAGAAAATAAAGTAGTGTTTTTATTTGATATCGATGGCAAAAATAATATTGCTCTGTTTATTTCTCCAGGCACCGTATTATAGTGTAAAAAGAGTAAATGAAAATGTTAAAAAGAGATCAAAAACAGTTTTTTGTCACATAAAGGGCCTGTTTCACAATCTAAGTCATATTATCTAAATATATAAAAGGCAAACCTGACTGACTCATCTATCACCGCACAGCCGAAACTACTGAACGGATTTTGCTGAAATTTGGCATACATATAGTTGTAATGACGTAGGCATCTACTAAGAAAGGATTTTTGAAAATTCGCCCCCTAAGTGGGTGAAAAACGCGTTAAAATTTTGTATGGAAACCGAACTCCACGCGGACGAAGCCGCGGGCAAAAGTATTATCTAAGGGTCATCTTACTTGCATGTTTTGTCTCTGTCGCTCGATGTAAAGTAAGTAGCGACAAAACTTCCGAATAAGTTATCCGACACTTACTGAAAAAGGTAAAAATACACTTAGGCACAGATACTAAATTGTTACTACATAAACCTAGGTTAATTTTTTGCGGTTTCAAATTTCGTATACCATGCCCACTTGTAAAACTCACGCCGTATCTTTGACAATTTAGTTTGTACCTACAGTATTATTGTTTCATAATTAATATATTTCCTAACTTTTTATTATGTAAATGTCCCGTAAAATTGTAAAAACCGTTAAATTGTAAAATAACTAACGAGATTGTAAAAATATGTTGATATATTCAAAACTATATATTTATAATCTAACGAAAAATAATGTGTTAAATTATAGGCAGAATATTCGTGGCCTATCAAAAATTTTACACTTTCACTAGTTATATTACAATTTAACGGTTTTTAAAATTTACGGTGACATTAAAAAAAATCCACTATGTTGACCAATTAGGTGAGGTTTGTTAACTTGTGGTCATAACTGAGCTGAGCTTTGTACTTATGGATTAATTATAACAAATTAATAATATGAAATATCTAATTAAAAATAAAACTTATTGAACTATTTTCTTTTGTCTTTTAGTGTGTGTTATGAATAACACAAATGAATATAAAGTACGCTGTAATACTAGATACATATTCCAGCATAGTAAACGATTATGATGAATATTTTCATTTTTCATATTTAAATTAGACTAAGTAGTAAATCCATAGATATTATATTATGATATAAATTACCCTCAGAAGAAGAACCGCTGTCATAAGCTTTCATGAATTACAGTTCAGGAGTTATAGAGGCCTTGTTAAATTCGCTCACTTGGAAAACTTCGTACAAAAATAACGAAGTAATAACCTAAACATCCT
Organism: Glaucopsyche alexis; assembly: GCA_905404095.1. Classification (NCBI taxonomy): domain Eukaryota; kingdom Metazoa; phylum Arthropoda; class Insecta; order Lepidoptera; family Lycaenidae; genus Glaucopsyche; species Glaucopsyche alexis. Next base: position 5,007,111 of record FR990057.1, read on the forward strand.
ACTAATATTATAAATGTAAAAGTTTGTGAGGATGTATGGATGGATGGATAAATGGATGGTTGTTTGTTACTCTTTCAGGAAAAAACAGATTAAAATTTTTGGTATCTTAGTAGTTTAGGCTCGGGATTGAAATATAGGTTACTTTTTGTCCCGAAAAAATACAGTGTTCCCTAGGGATACTGTATTTACGCAGGCGGAGCATTTACGGACCTATTTACGCGGGCAAAAGCTAGTGTAAAATATTGATTTAATGGTACGGAACCCTTTGTGCACGATTCTGACTCGCACTTGGCTGGTTTTTTATAAACGGAAATGATCCGGAATCCGGCGGGCCCGGGAAAATTGAGAGTGCTGAAAATAGAATTCTGTGCTACAATAGGTAGCCTGTTCCACACGGCACTAATTTTGCCCAAAACGCTACGATAATTTTTACCACAAAATGGTGTTTCTTTAGCGAAATAACGTTATTATTGAAATAATGTCGTTTTTAGCCATTTTTGTGACTAGTGGAACAACTGACAGCCTTTGATCACAAGTCACAACTGATGTTGAAAACGTCAAAAAGTGCTAATTTTAACCCAAGTAGGGAGCTGGGTAAAAATATGCAAAATGGCGTGATCATTCTTAGCGTTTTTAGCAGTTTTTGACAGATGACAGTTGCGTGTGGAACAGGGGTGAAAACAGTTACGAATGATCATAGTGGTGCTAAAGAAACAGAATGTGAATGAAAATAATGAAAATAACGTTTTGAACGTGCTAATGGAACGAAGCAAGAGTTGAAAATCGAAGTGTTGAGTGTCGAGCTGTCATATATTATGACTCCACACCTGCGTATTCGATTTTTAGCTCTATGGTATTAGCGCACATTTCTATTTTCAATGCTCTGAATTTTTCTCGGCCGGAATTCTCCCAGCCTAACTTAAATAGACGTAAGATAATGCAATACTTACTATGTTTATTTGTTATTACCCTAAAATCGTATGACGTCGTCCACTGTCCAGTACGTCAAAGATAAGTTTATTTGCGTACCGATAGTGATGTTTATGAATAAGCCACACACCCATCACGATAGCGGGATATTAATAACATCAACTGGGTCAAAATATTCCAATGCTGGCCCGAGATAGGCTTTTTCCATTTACGATTGAATGCTGAAACATTATGCTCTTTACGGCGCGTTAAGGTCATTGAACGTGCGGCTCACACAGCTGATTATATTGATTTTATTCAGGAAACGCCTTAGAGAGCGCAATGAAATTTTATTTAGTATAGGTAATTTTATTCATTTTTTATATATTTTTTTTTATTATTTTTCTGCCTAAATGTTACTCTTTACACAAGCTACTGCTAGATCATATGCCTAAAATAGCCGTTATTGAATTTGAAACCTTATATGTAACCAATCAGCACGCGAGTTTCACTTGCAATTTAACGAGTTTCAGTTCGTTATATTATAATACTATAACGAAAAATAATGCGTAAAATTGTAATTAGAATGTTTATTTGACAATCTGTCGACATTTTATAATCTCGCTAGTTATATTTAAAGTTACTATCTAACCGGTATTTACAATTTTTCGGTGACATATACACACTTCGCCGCCGGCTACCAGGCACGGGCTACCCGGTAACCGATGCATTGCCAAGGCTCTTAAAACTTATAATTTTAGTCGCTAAAAGGACGTTTACGAATTTTGCCCCAGAGCCTACCCGCTGGGCCTCTACCTTATATAAAATACCGAACTGCAACGACAATCCCGACGATAAATTATGTATCTAGTAACTAGATGTACTACCTACGAGTATAGATAGATGGCTTACTATAGTAAGCCGATATCTATATAGGGATTTTTTATTATACAATTATTCTTTTCAAGTCCTTCCGGAGGCAAGATTTGCAAGTTATTCTAACTTCCTATTTCACAATCTTCATAGTGACGAAAGCTTATTCGGAAGTTTTGTCGCTGCTAGCTTTATATCGAGCGACAAAGACAAAACGTGCAAATAATATCTATCTGACGCTTATCAGTGGATTCAGTGAAACATACCCTTCATGTTAATTCATCAATTAACGTTAGATTTTCGATAAGAATAAAATGCGTAATATCTCCGGGGTAAATCGGTTAAATCTCCTTTGGTTTTTCAGACTGTCCCGTTCGCACGTCCACTATATGTCGTGTACGGCGTATATGAATGAGTCAGCACGTTGACCGAACCGCAATTATATAAAAACAACCTAATGTCAGGACATGTCTAAGGAGAAAAGACGGTTCCGTAACATAGAATTACTATCAATTGCCATAGATTTTCTTTAAATTATTATTTCAAAACTTATTGTATGATTTCGCTCAAAATAAATATCCTAAAGAGTTTTTAGCACGATCTACCAGCAAGGAAAATTGAACTTCTGATAAAGGTTCATCGAACACTCACCTCACAGTCGCTAAGGCCGTGCACACACAGATAACACAATCACGATATGGATAGTGTTATCAAAATGCACCATCTATCTATGTTTGGATAAATATTTTTCCCTTTTCCGGGTCCAACATACCTGGACTTTTATCGGTTAGATACCAACAAAGAAGCCAACAGGCCATCGTGAGACGTAACCACTAACCACTAGTGAAACATGGAAATAGTTAACATCATGACAAGGTATTGGTAAGTGACCTCCCCCCGATGGTTGCACGCCTTGTCGTGGATTGGGGCTTAGTAACCGTGGACTGGTCACCCACGGTGAAGCTAAGAGGCAACCGGGGCCGGCCTGTTTACCGCTGGCTGGCCCGAGGAGGGCGCTCCCAGCGAGCTGAACATGTCCGCTGAGGACGCGCGTGGAGGTGGGACCGCAGAAAAAGAGGAGTGCCCGTATTACGGTGCGGTTCTCTCTATCTTCTGCGTCCGTCGAGGGATCGCAGGGAGAGAGGCGCGATGGTATTACGGTACGCCACCCCCCTGCGAGCTGGCGGGGCCGTTCCGTCGAAACGGCATTGGTGGGGCCGCAGAGGAAGAGGCATGTCGGTATTGCGGTGCGCCGCTTGCCCTATCCTCTGCGACCGAGGTGTGGTCGGTGGCAGAACCACAGACCTGATCTGCCACCGGGTACCAGTTTATCTGGTATCCATGGCCTCCTAGTAGCAGTGCAGTACACAAGAGCACTCTCTTTACCTTTACTCTCGAAACCCAGTGGGACAGACGGACCGACACGACTGGCGGGAGATCAGGCGCAGTTCCAAATTTTTAGATGCACATCCGACGCATGGATCATTGTTCTTGGCAGACAATCAGATGATCGGCCTGCATTGTCCTAACCAAACGTGGAAACAACATTTTTTTGTTGTTCCAATGCGTTATGCGAGAATCAAACTCATAACCTCCGAGTCGAGAGCCAAGCTCTAAACCACTGGACCATGGAGACATTCAAATAACCAGCCATAAAATCCGCAAAACAATACAAGTACGTTAGTAATATATATTCTTTGATACAAGTGTGTTAAATGTGATTTTATCTATTGTACCTACTGGCTACTTGTATGTCATATTTATAGTAATAGTAATAGTTAATAGAATCAGGCGTTACTTTGCGGAAATCCATAGCATTAAATTAATTAATATTATGTTTATAGCAGTTTTTCCGCTAAATAATACCCACAACCTGCAAGCAAATGTGTGAGTGCACGCATAAGCATGCGTAACGCACCTCCCTCCTCCCACACTGCTTATGCGTGCACTCAGATGCAAGATCGTGCAAACACCACCACCACACAAGCAACAATGTCGGCAAGATCGTGCAAAGCCCCACACCACCATGCAGGTTGCAAAACTCGACGCGCGTTTCGCCCCGAACCCGGAGCATCCTCAGGAAGTGGACCTGCGAACAAAGTTCGTTAGTAATGCTGCCAAGCAAACCGCCACCTTATATAGACTACTGGCTACTAGTACCCCCACCAAACATATTAATGAGCGGTGACGTAGTCAAGCAAGTTTGGTCATTCAACAATGCATGTCTATTGTTGTTCTTTTCTTTAATTATTTCTAATTGTTCCAACACGCTCAGTCGAAAGCCTTTGTCACATTTATGTAATATCTTATAGGAATGGCCATCGGGTACACTATGACCACTATCTAAAAGGTGTTTAGCAAAATGTGATTTATCACGATGACCATTTCTATAAGCCGCGATGTGTTCTTTGTACCGAGTCTCAAAGTTACGTCCAGTTTGACCTACGTATACACTATCGCATTCAGGACAATCGATTTTATAGACACCGGATTGGTACTTTAAATCAATCCGGTCTTTATTATGACACAATTGATTTTTTAAAGTATTATTTGTCCTGAATGCGACGTGCATATCGTTATTTCTCATTATTTTAGATAGACGTGCAGATACCTCACCCATGTAGGTCAAACTGGACTTGTATCTAACCACTTCCTTATCAGGAGTCCCTGCGTACAAAAACTTAACCAATTCCTTTTTAATTTTATTATTTAAAATATTATTAATAATTTTGGGATTATACCCATTCGACTTAGCAATTTGGTAAATTATGTTTAACTCTTTCTGATAATTTTCTTTACTAAGAGGAATGGACATTAATCTGTGAACGTAACTATGAAAAGCCGCGAGTTTATGTTGCCAAGGATGACATGAGGATGCATGAATAGTAGTATTAGTATAAATATAAAAATCTTAATAAAAAACATATTAAAATTAAATTTAAATTAGAATGTGAAGACAATAAAACACTTAATTTCCTTGATTTATCTATTACTAGAGATAACGATAAACACAGTTTTGGAATCTTTCGCAAACCGACATATACTAATACTACTATTCATGCATCCTCATGTCATCCTTGGCAACATAAACTCGCGGCTTTTCATAGTTACGTTCACAGATTCGGTTTGCGAAAGATTGCGGTGTCTATAAAATCGATTGTCCTGAATGCGATAGTGTATACGTAGGTCAAACTGGACGTAACTTTGAGACTCGGTACAAAGAACACATTGCGGCTTATAGAAATGGTCATCGTGATAAATCACATTTTGCTAAACACCTTTTAGATAGTGGTCATAGTGTACCCGATGGCCATTCCTATAAGATATTACATAAATGTGACAAAGGCTTTCGACTGAGCGTGTTGGAACAATTAGAAATAATTAAAGAAAAGAACAACAATAGACATGCATTGTTGAATGACCAAACTTGCTTGACTACGTCACCGCTCATTAATATGTTTGGTGGGGGTACTAGTAGCCAGTAGTCTATATAAGGTGGCGGTTTGCTTGGCAGCATTACTAACGAACTTTGTTCGCAGGTCCACTTCCTGAGGATGCTCCGGGTTCGGGGCGAAACGCGCGTCGAGTTTTGCAACCTGCATGGTGGTGTGGGGCTTTGCACGATCTTGCCGACATTGTTGCTTGTGTGGTGGTGGTGTTTGCACGATCTTGCATCTGAGTGCACGCATAAGCAGTGTGGGAGGAGGGAGGTGCGTTACGCATGCTTATGCGTGCACTCACACATTTGCTTGCAGGTTGTGGGTATTATTTAGCGGAAAAACTGCTATAAACATAATATTAATTAATTTAAGTAATAGTAATATAATAGAAATGATTATCAATTAGACCTTTATAGAATTATCTAGACCTCAAACATCCAGTAGAAATTAATTGCATCATACACAACTTTGTTTTGACATCGGCTTCCTGTTATAATGAACCTATCTACGTCATTAATATGAATTAACACAATAATAATGTAATAATAAATTATTACGTATATAATATCTCCAAAAAAAGTTACAGAGACTTCGGGCACATGATACACTGCTTTTGTAAAAACTAAAGACGTTTAGGTAAAATAATAATTACCTACTGAAACTGAAAAAATCATCTCATGTAAATGTAAAATCCTCAAAATTTATATAGATGTGTCCATATAAATTTTGAGGATTTTACATATGGTGATTTCGACTTTTTCTGAAGTAGTTCAAGCATATGCTACCAAAAAGTAAGATTTTGCTTCAAGGTATACCCTTGGTCCAAAAGTACAGAACAGAACTCCTGACTCCTTATAGATACATGTTTGGGGATTTCGGCGTTGTTTAAAGAATTGCAAGCATATACCACCCTGTCAATTAGAGTAGAACAAAAAATATAATCAAATTTATCAAATCCTAAACAATTACAACTGCTTTCAGCCGTTGTAACTTGTCTAATATAATATTATAAAGAGGAAAACTTTGTTTGTATGTTTGTAGTTAATAAAGTGATAATAATGAAATTTAACCATAATTTATGTTTTCATTTGTGAGTTTCAACATTTTTAGCATTTTTTGCCTCTTAGATACGATATATAAAAATATGTACAATACAATACAAAAACACTTTATTGCACACCAAGAACATACAAAAATACAACAATATCGCTAATACTAATAAATGATGTACAAAAGGCTTATTGCTACCAATCAATCTCTATCAGTCAACCTTTTGTTGATGAGATGGACAATAGGAATTAAGGATGATCGTGTAGGTGTTCAAACTAACAAAACTGTAAAAAAGTTAGGAACTCAAACGGACATTAATCTAACAACAATAATAATGTACTTATCTATGTTGAATGTGAAAGAAAGTGTAAGGGCGGTAGAGTGTGTACCTAACGTTATTTTATAATATTGGAAAAAAACTTTTCAAATTGTCTGGGTTTTTAGCTCGAAAATTCGGGCTTTTCACGCATCTTGTCCAGGTTTTCAAATTAAAAACATGGCAACCCTAGTGTTACTTATCTCTACTACTTATACACAGTCATGTAGTAGCCAGTCGTAGTCGTTAGTTTTACTTACACACGGTTGGACAGTTGCTAGTGAACCATACTTACACAGAGTCGGACAGTTTGTTAGTAGCAAGCGGATAATTAGCAAGATGACGCGAGAGTTCTCTAAGCATTTACTACGGAAATTTGTAGTAGATGTAATCCTTATCAGTACGCGTAAGTAATTAGTTATTTGCGATTGAGTATTTGCAGTTAATTAGTCTCTAATCAATTTATAAGTTAAAATATGTAAGCAATTTATTTTTAAACTAGATGTTGCCCGCGGCTCTCCCCCCGTAAATATATTATCCCTCGGGAACACTATATTTTTTCAGGATAAAAATAGCCTATATATAGGTACCTAGCCTATGTTTTAACCCAGTGCCCAAACTACTACCGTACCAAATTTTATCAAAATCCGTTCAGTAGTTTTTGTGTGAAAGACTAACAAACATCCATCCATCCATCCTCACAAACTTTCATATTTATAATATTAGTAGGATTGATTTGCGAAAATGATTCAGACTTTGCACGTGGAAATACAATACATAACAAGGTTTCCGGTTTGCCCTTAGTTTCGGCCGAAACGAAACCGAACCTTTCTCAAACTTATTAAAATTGACTATTTCATCCTAAAGTCTAGCGTACCTACTTTTAATTATTTACTTGCAAATTCGTAAATATTATGGTAATATATAAAAGAAACGCGATTTTTTTTATTTTCACGGGCTACGTAGTTTTTCTTTTACTTGTGGGCTATGGTGCTACTGTAGGATACAAAATAATTGATTAAAGAATTTGCATAAAAATTTGTAAACGAAACTAAACTATGGGTCCTTGCAATAGAACGGTCAATTAAAAATTATATTAGAAATTCCCGAACTCCGGACATTAGCATGGCCATAACCAACGATCTGCTCTCACCGCACTCAAGCAAATCATGATCTTTGGCTACGGTTGAAGCGAACAATGATTTTTAAAATGCTTAGAAAAATTGAAAAATAATAATTATATCTTACTAACCGTCCCGACTCCCAACACACGTTTTATGTCATAACTATGTTCAGTCGTCATTTTTAGTTTTCTCACATTTTTTTCGATATTTCTCACCGTTCGACTATTATTTTAAGATCAAAATTATCCGAATCAGTCCAGCTGTTTTCGAGTTTTAACGAGACACATGTTTTGCAATTCATTTTTATATAATATGATAATGGGCAAAACAAAAAAAAAATTACTACTTTTTACCAAACTGTTAGTAGTTAAATGTTTTATATTAAGCGCGTGCAAGCTAGCATGGGTTCGCGCAAAGTTTGGGAAACGAAGCGCAAAGCCGAAAGTTCAGAAGTTTTAGGTCCAAGCCGACATTATAGAGCCGTAACTAGATTTTTTGAATGAACATGGCCGAAACCGAAACTAAACCTTCGGTGACACCGAACAGAAAATTTATCAGGATATTGTTTGGGCTTTTTTTGACTTCAAAATAATGCAGATTGTGTAGAGAAATAGTTAAAATTTAAGCGGAATTTAAAATTGAAGCTATTTAGAAAACAAGATTTATTATTTATATTAATTTAATTTTATATTAGATATATTTAGTAGAAATACACAAAAAAGTATGACTTTTTTGTGTATTTCTACTTTGCAAGTTGGTTTAATTTTTTGTTTAAAAATAACAATTTTTCGCTTTTAAGTGATATTTGTAAAATTATTTTTAATACATTTAAAGAACCTGTAATATAAACGATCGAATGTATAATTGAATACGCGCCAAGCTGCCATGAGGTATTGTAAATAAGATGGTGATGATGATTACCGTAAGTTACATAGTGGCATAATATGCTTGCAGTGGGGAGTTATTTAGAAAACAAGATTTATTTCAAAATTTTTGTGTATTTTTACTTTGCATGTCGGTTTATGACATTTACAATAGAAGTAAGATTTATGCTGAAATGTTACTCTGTACTTACAGTGGTGTTCGGCATATACGCGACAGTGGCGTTCTGGCCGTCGTTCGAGCGGGGGTTCTTCTGCGGCGACGAGAGCCTCATGTTCCCCTACCGCAGCGACACAGTCACTGTCACCGCGCTCAGAGTCTACGGCATCTGCTTACCTGTGCTAGCGGTGAGTAATTAAACAGCTATTTTATTTAATAAAACTTTGATAATAACTAAAGTTTTTACGAATTTTCAGTTTCTAGTGTGTGAATGGGCATTGCTACGCAAAGAAGATGACAGTGTGCGCTGCCTGTGGTTTAATGTACCGGCGTGGTCACGCGGCTTCTACTGCGCGCTCACCTCATTCTTCTACGGCGCCTGTTTCATCGAACTCACTACTAACATCGCAAAAAATGTCATTGGCAGACCTAGACCGCATTTCTTTGATGTAAGTATAATATAAATATATAACTCCCCCATCGATCTTGGTGATGTTGGCGGGTTTCATTGAAACCAGGCCAGTTACGCAGGAGTAATTATTTTATAGTGCCCAAGTGTGCGTAGTACACAAGAGCACTGTTTCTACCTTTACTCTCATAGCCCAGTTGTTCGTATAACCGACACGACTGACGAGAGATCATGTGCAGGCTCTACTTTTTGTATGCCAATCCGACGCATGGATCATCTTTCTTATCAGGCAATCTAGTGATCGCTTGCATTGTCCTAACCAAACTTGGAAACATTTTTTGTTGTTCCAACCGAACCCATTTCCTCGATATACACATGAGAGAACGTTACCATCGACAAAAATTTAACGTACTGGTCTTCTTGTTATCATTAACCAGAAATCACATTTTTAGGCCATACACCTTTTCATATCAATACCACACACACAAGTAGTAATCAAAGATAACATAACATTTTTTTAAAGATTTACAATAATTGTCATTATTATAACATTTATTAGAAGGCCATAACGATAAAAATTTAATATTTACGATAAAATAAAATACGTGCATTGAAAATTGTTACAATTCATAACGGTAATCAAAAATCATTTTATCAAGGTCTTGATGGTTAGAAGTTAGATTAGAACAATTTTAGATCTGTTGCCGACTTAAATGAATTACAATAAAAATTACTAACAATCTACAATAATATTTATTTTTCTCACTTAGATATTTATTTCTAAAAATACACCGATGTACTCTCCGCAAAATACAATTTATGCACAAAAATACCTTAAAACAAAACAACAGCATTTCCTGAGCTATGCAAACCAGTTAACTGACCCTACAATACTTTTTCCTCAACTCTGCAAGCCAGTTAACTGACCCTACAATACTTTTTCCTCAACTCTGCAAGCCAGTTAACTGACACTACAATATTTTTTCCTCAACTCTGCAAGCCAGTTAACTGACACTACAATACTTTTTCCTCAGCTCTGCAAACCAGTTAACTGACGCTACAATACTTTTTCCTCAGCTCTGCAAGCCATCAGTGAACTGCTCCTCCCCCGAGTGGCAGCACCGATACATAGAGCCGGGCCAGTACCGCTGCACCGCACCGCCCACAGACAGCCTCGACGACATGCACATGTCCTTCCTCAGCGGACACTCCGCCTGGTCCGCCTTCACCATGTTCTACCTCGCCGTGAGTATCACATACTTTGTATAGCCACTTGGATGCATACGAATGGCAGAATGTTAAGCATATCTATATATTTATTTATTTATATCTACTTACTATCCTACTAATACTGTAAATGTGAAAGTTTGTGAAGATGTATGGATGGATGGATGTATGGATAGATGTTTCTTACTCTTTCACACAAAAACTACTAAACGGATTTCGATGAAATTTGGTATAGTAGTTTAGGCACTGGATTAAAACATAGGCTACTTTTTATCCCGAGAAACTACAACAGTTAGTAATACATATGAATGTTTGTGAGGATGGATGGACGGATGTTTGTGACTGTTTCGCTCAAAAACTAATTAAGAAATTGTAATGATAATTGGTATATTAGTATATTTAGGTTCTGGATTGAAACATAGGCTACATTTTGTCCAGAAAAACTACAGTGTTCCCATGAGATACTGTATTTACGCTGGCTGAGCCGCAGGAAAAGCTAGTTTATCATAAAAATAGATTATTTGAATTCTTTGTTATTATCCTATCTACTGGCACTAGCAAAGAGTAATCTAATAAAAGAGCGAGAGAGATTTATATCATGACATAAAAATTACCTGATTGGAATTATTATCTGCTAAGTTAATCGCTCTGAATTGATATCCAGATCTAGATTAGATTTCAGGAGCGCTAAACAGAAACTACTCTAATCAACATAATAACTCTTTGCTTACATATTTTCCTGGTACATTTAAGTTTTACCTGGAGAAGCGTATGGTGTGGCGCGGAACACGCGTGTTGCGTCACTCGCTGCAGTTCGCGGCAGTTATGTTGTCCTGGTACACGGCACTTTCCCGCGTCTCCGACTACAAGCATCACTGGAGCGACGTGCTAGCTGGATACTTCCTGGGACTTACATTCGCCGCGCTAGTGGTGAGTAATGAGTAATATTACTCGCGTGTAATATAGCGCATGCTGCAGCATGCATTGCATTTCGCTGCGATGCTATTAAATTAAAGAAAGCAACTCACCTGCTAGTTATGAGTAATATTACTTACACGTAATATAGCGCGTGCTGTAGCATACGCTCCATTTCGCAGCGATGCTATCAAAATACAAAAAGCAACGCGTCTTGCTAGTAATGAGTAATATTAGTCGCGCGTAATTAACACGCACGTGCTGTGACACTTGCTATAATTCGTTGTTATTTACATTATCTATATATAAAACTATATAATATATTATATAAAACGAACTGCTGGTTACTACTTACTGTAAAGTGTAAGCACCATTACGATAACTAGAAGAACCTGTGGTCGAGATTCGCCAATAATAATGAATATAATTCTAAAGTATGTACTTTATAAGGGCTCTTTTGCTTCTTAGATAGAAGAAAATAAAAAAATAAAAAACATTACATAATATCTACATATTGACAAATATCAATGTGTAACAAATTTATATCTATGAAACGGACAGTGGTGTGTGTTAATAATATAAGGTAGTGTGTGTTGTTATTTTTATTAATTTGATATATTTCTAAGCATTATTTATAAAAAACTTCTACACAAACTTTACTGGCTAAATTATATTTATATTAATATTATAAAGAGAAAAAGTTTGTTTTATTGGTATGTTTGTTTGCATTGAATAGGCTCCGAAACTACTGGACCGATTTCATGAAATTTGGTACAGATAGAGATTCGACCACAGGAAAAGACATAAGTACCCCCTTACTAATAATCGCTGTATAAGCTTTGAATAGTTATACAGTGTTTTGTCTCCTTCTATCGTATTAAAAATGTCACTTGTGTGACGGGAACAAAACACTGTATAACTATTCAAAGCTTATTATACAGCGTTTATTAGTAAGGGAGATAGGCTATGTTTTATCGTGGAGAAATGTACGGTTGTGCGCATGAAATCGCTGGCAACATCTAGTATCCAATATTCATACTGCTCTGTTCGCACAATGCTCGTAAAACAACACAAAAATATTTTGCTTATATTTCAGTGGACCTGGGGCACAGATATCCTGGAGCCGAAGGACCATCACAAGCCTGTCCCTCAGACAGACAACATATTACCGCTCCGGCGGCGCTCGGGCGAAGCATGCTAGTGTTACTGTAGAATGTAGATGTAGTATAATATAAGCGTTAAGTTTGACGTGAGTTACCAGGGCTAATGCCAAAATGGGCTAAACTAGTTAGGGGCCATCCATTAAAAACGTCACGCGAAATTATGGATTGCCCCTCTTCCCGTCCTTGTCGCTGGTTATCACAGTTTTAGAATTCTCTACAGAGGTAGAGTATCACACATGGATGATAAGAGTATCACACAATGTCACAGTTGGATACTTGGTACACCCCACCAAATACATGTGACGTAATTGATAATATATTCATGTGAGCACGGCTTAAAGTTCATCAAGGCATTAGTCAATTTTGACATTCGCACTGATGGCTCACTGTAAACTTAAGGCGAATTGACTGTAGTATAGTTTAAGTGTAGGTGTAGCTTAGTCATTAGTATATGTAAGTCTATTTATGTAATACGTAATTTAAGTAATTATAAGTTAGTGAACTTTGTTTTTGTATAGACGAAGAAATCTGACAAAACCCACCCACTGTTACATACATTTAAAATACCAGATGTCAGCCTGTAGTCGAAATTGCAGATAATAAGTAATTGATATAATTTTTAAGTTAGAAAATAAAAGTTGTTTTGCCTCATATAATTATACGAAGAACAATAGCTGCGTTCCGAGGAAAATAGCGCTAACAAAAAAAAAACAAAATGGCGACCGCTGGCGTTAAATCTTGTTAAATTTGTGTAAAAAGTTGGTTAAATTGGTTTAAATTAATATTTAGCGATAAAATATCAACAATCTGATGTATGTTTTCATCATAGGATAATACCCTATTGAAAAAATATGAGATTTCTTACACCCAAATAATTTTAATTTACCGAACTTTCATACACCTCCGATTGCACAATTCGCCTAACTGTAGTCTGTACTGAAAGTTTTTGCTTCGTGTAAAAATATAATATTTTAATTTAAATAATAGTTTGCTTTAAAAAATTAGCAATGTAACAATATGTTGTGGTTTATATACAAATGCCTGAACAAAAGTGATAGCAACGACTCTTATACGATTGCTTCTAATTATCTTTCGTCAACATTTTAATATTATGTTAATAATAATTGTTATTTAAAGAATAATTAATAAATTATTTGACGACTTATTAATTATTATACTAGTAACATTCTTATCCTTTTACTTATCCTACTTTGCGCAATTGTGCGCAAAAAATTGTGTATTACCTAGAAGCAATTCGTAGTAATTGCGAATATATAATGGAAAAATCATGATATCTATATATGTTTATTACAACTTAATTATAATCCACTTACTAATAAAAATATTGACATAACGGTTTTGCTACACAATTTGTTTTTGTCTGTCAAGCGACTATCCAACGTATCAGACAAGGACAAAACATAGTATAGCTATATATATAGTTTTTTTATTAGTAAGGGGGTAAATGTTTTAAATAATACTATGAACTTATCTTTAATTATTATTATTATAATCTAGAATTGTATTTATATTTTTATAAGCATCGCGCTCGTTGATGTCTTTCTTTAGGCGTGTGAATTCCGACTGAAAATAATATTATATGAAATGAGATATTAAGATTTATTTTCAAGCTTTCATTTAGTTTCACCTGTCTGTCATGAAATCATGCAAGTTAATATATTATATTACTGTAAACATTACCTTATCAAAATGCATTATATTTTGTTTAAAAACCAATATATCCGTTTCATATGCTAATTTCGCTCCTCCTAATGAACGAAACTTTGTAACCGGACTTACTGGCTTAAGCGTGAAAAATATTGTCTACATATATTTTTAATTATAACAATTTAATTCAATTAAAAGCTAAACTAGTTATTAGGCTAACGCTAGCTAAAGGCATAACATACTTTGTCAATTGCAAGTTAATCGTGTGCCACTTGTTATAATATGCCGCTAATACATAATTATATGCCACTTGCCATCTACCATCGGCTAGAGTTCAAGACCCTATTCTAATGTACAAAACAAATAAAACCTCCCATTCATATTTCCTTAGGCTATTCACGTTCTTCACAATCAGCTTTATTAAATTTTCGACTTTATAACTGTATTTGAGAGTTCATTTTCATATAGTGCCGTCGGGAGGCTATACACGTACTACCGTTTTGTTGCCGTACAACTTAAGTCCTTATTGGTGAGAGGTTAGAGTTGATATTCGCGTGGTGGTGTTGAGAAGAAGCCACCATATTAGTAGAGTTTACTTTCTCCAGCGGGCGATTTAGTGCGGAATGCCCGACGCGCGGCCGCGTGCCTCCGCGCTATCGCGGGCAAAGAGCAGCTAGCGAAACAGAGGGAACGAAAAGTATTTGAAATTTTTACATAAAATCAACCTTTCCTAGTTTTCAACAATAGAGATCCCAGAAGAAGTTTTATTATATCTTAAATCTAAATATATAAAAGGCAAACCTGACTGACTCATCTATCAACGCACAGCCGAAACTATTGAACAGAGTTCGCTGAAATTTGGCATACAGATAGTTGTTATGACGTAAGCATCCGCTAAGAAAGGATTTTTGAAAATTCACTCTTAAGGGGTTAAAATAAGGGATGAAAGTTTAAAACCTAATTTCACGCGGGTGAAGCCGCGGGCAATTAATGCTAGTACATTATACATATTATGCATTCGTGCCAAGCTGCGGCGGTAGTACTTAGGTAATAAAAATTAAATATTGGCCCAGAATACGTCTGGAACCTTATGAATGAATACATAAGAAGTATGAGAAATTTTATATGGTTCGTAATTCACCTTTTAAACTAGTATCTTTATTACTTATTATACCAGTTTTAAACACCTCCTATAATACATTTATAAGAGTTTTCTGATAAGTAATAAAACGTTTAATAGGCAATATGGAACAGTTTCAGTTAATATGTTTATATTAACTGAAATATAATGTATTGAGGCTGGAACTATATGCTCCGGAATGGCATTGACGCCGATGCTATACGGCAGGCATCCAGGCCTTGTACTTACGTATAGAAGTTTTATCTACCTAATCATATTTAAAAATTAAAGATCCCTCTAAATGTACTCTACTTAAGAAAATTTTGAAATGACTAATAAGAAGCCTTTTATTACTCAATTTTTTTTTAATTTAAAATTGATTTTTACCATTGTACTTTTGTAGCAGTCTCTGAGAGACAACGCCACACCTTGCGTGTCGTCACAACAGGTGTCTCACCTGTCCCCTAGCCACTCTTTGCCGGTGTCGCGGGCGCGGTAAACAATCGCGGGCAGTACTCGGCCGGTCGTCGCGAGCGCCGCGTGTTCCCGCCACCGCTTACAGCTGTCAAACATGTTATAGACAGTTAGTTTTTTTTTAACAATCACAAATAAGTGCAAAGGTTTTTAATCAAGTGCCGTGTATTGTGTTGTGCCGCAATGTAACGTATACAGTTATATTTCGTCTCACAAAAAGGAAAAGCTTTAATTACAGTTCGCTGGTTTATATTCTTTGTTGTAGTACAAGTAGAATGTAGCTATTACTATGTGAGCAAAAAGTTCGCTTAAAACGCTATAGTGGGAAAAATATGTTTTTTTTATGAAATGGACCAGGAGATGGGCAGACGTATCGCCTGATGTTAAGCGCTTACTGCCGTCAAAGGAATTACGATTGTAGTTATTCTGATATTGCGCACTTATGTTCCTGGCCTCCAAAATCCCCAACCCCCCTGGGCCTCCGGTAACCTCGCTCACTCGGCGAAACACAGCCCAAGCATAATTTCACGCCATTTTTCTATAAGGCCGTGGTATTTACAAGCCCATTCGTGCGTAAGCGTAAAAGTTTACTGTTGATTAGACATTCAAATGTTTTGGTCCTTCGAACAGGATAATCAAACAAAATATATAATTTAAATTTGAAATGCCACACAATACTCTTATTTTTCTTAAATTTTATAGCCTTTAAAATATTTTATAAGCCGTATTACGTAAACATGATATTATAACATGAATTGTTTACAGAATATATTGTGAAAGTATTTATATAAATTAAAGCAAAAAAAAACATATCAACATGTATACATTTTCAATAAATGGCTACATCATAATTTAAGATAAAATCCAGCTTAAAGTTTAATGTATTGCCCAATATACATTTACTTAGTTTCTTTCCGTTATTATACATAGTAATATGTATAACTAATTGTCATTAGCGTGTGAACTGATAACGTCGCGCTATCTAGTGAGCTGCGTCTTGCGTCCTGCGAGCAACCGGTTGTTGAGATTTATGAACATTATCGAAACGTAAAAAAGTGGTTGTTCGTCATAATATTACGAAAAAGGTTGAGGCACCTGTTTCGGTGACAGCGGCTCTTAAACTTTTTGGGCAAGTAGGTGGCTAGGTTTGAGCGGAGGCAGTGATTGTCAAAGGACACTAGGCATTTTCTATGGTACAATTTAATACAAAAAAAGTGGACACCAAATACAAAATAAGGTTAGATACAAGCGTAATTACCCTAGATCACAACAACATAAGTCGCATATCTGGAAGTAGGGTAAATTCTCATATATTTTAACTCATTATATCGAATATTTGTTTAAAATATAATTAACATTATAAACTCAAACTCAAAATTTTTATTTCCATGTAGGTTATGAAATAACGCTTATAGAAATAACGCTTATATTATTGATATAATGTAATTGATAAGTAAAGAATACTTCTCCATGTATCTGAATTAATATTATATATTTACAGGGACTGTAAATAAAAATTGTGGTCGACACTTTTTTAAACAACAAACTTTTTTGTAACCTAAAAACTATTATAAATTCCTGAATGTATACTACCTGAATTTAAGACTTCTTAAAATGTATTTTTGACAAAATTAAAATGACTATGGGTAGAAGACTATACGTATAATGATAATGAAAATGATATAAATTGAATAGTTAAGTTAAAACAAACACATTTTAAATATTTGTAGACGTATATATTTTCAAGAAAATAAAGTTGGTAATTTTATACAAGTACTTTTAAACAGTTAACCTTATTTTAGTTGTTCAAATACGATGTTTATATCTTTTATGTCCTACGCTATCAAATTTAATTGCAAACGTTTTATTTGCAAAAAATCATATTTTATTTTGATATTTCATTCCGGGAACCCCTTTTTTATTTTCAAAATTCTGTTCATTCTCTCTGTTAATTTTGAAAAATATTAAAACAGAATTAAATACTTACATACTTATCTACTTAAATAAAGTTTACAGTCAATAATTTATATGTAGAGTTCCTTAGAGAAATATATTTTGTTTTCATTGGAAACTACACTATGACTAACTGTAAAATCTTAAATCAGTAATTTTATTACTGTTGGAAAATAATTTTTCTATTATTCGTGAGTAATAATGTAATAATGGTCACAAAGTTTGCGCTACTATAGGAGCCCTAGGTCTAGATATTGGAGGTTGTCTAGATATGAGTGGTTTATTTAATGATAGTATTAAGCCACATGACGACCTCTGTGGCTCAGTTGGTTGAGCGTGTTGGTGCTCAAGCCGGGGGTCGCGGGTTCAAATCCCGCCGAAGGAACAAAAAGTTTTTCTGTGTTCCTGGGTCATGGATGTGTATTAAATATATGTATAATATAATAAAAATCTTAAATATGTGTATAGTATAAAAGTATTAAATATATTTCCGTTGTCTGGTACCCGTAACACAAGTTCTTCGAGAACTTAGCACGGGATCAGATTGACGTGGTGTGAAGCGTCCATAGATATTATATTATATTATTATTATTACATGCGGGTTTGTTACTTGTATTTATATTGATTTTTGAAGACAAAATTCACAAAGTCGAAGACAAAATTAAGAAGATTGAGTACAGAAACAGTTAATTTTTTTTAACAAAATTTGAAAGGGGAATTATTTAGAAAATAAGTTTTATTTCATACTTTTTGTGTATTTTTACTTTGGAATTCGGTTTAATTTTTTATTTAAAAATAATAATTATACTGGAAACTGCAATAAACAATTTTTTTTTACATATTATCAACTTCAATTTAAATCATGAATTAATCAAATTTTAATACTTAGGTATATACCAACTTAAAACAGAATATAAGAAAGATATGTTATGTAGCTAAGTTTTAATTTAAATTAATGATTTAAACTACATATTTCAGAATTATTATCTAGACTAGAGTGATGAATTTTTAGATTTAAAAATAACCTCTGTTCCAAAACTCTTTTTTATTACGAATTTATATTATTATATTTAATTTATGTGTAAATGTTATATGAAATCAGGTCTGATCTCATGCCGGCTCCACACCCAAATAGCTCACAAGATATACCACGTTTTACCTAAAAAGTTATAGCCTTAGAGTGCGTGTGATTCAGATATGGCCTCGATAAACGCAAGCTTATTAGCTATTAGCTAAAAAGTTCAATTTTTTTTATTATATTAAAGTCACTTATACCGACTAAAGTTTAACGGCGAGACTAAAGTTCCTTGAGCAATGACGCGCTTAACCACTGAGCCACAGAGGCCGTTAAATAACCCATACTATCCATAGCCCTAAGCTGAAATTACCCAAATTATCCGTCTGTCTGTATCTCATATGCCAAAAATATGTTTATTCCCTGCTATATAGGCACCGCAATCGAGCTATATCTGTACCTTTCCTACATTATACTAAAATGTGTCATATCTATCTCATTCTATCTCATTCTAAAATATGCCATATCTTACCTACCTGTCCTTTCCTACCTTATACTAAAATATGCCATATCTGTCCATTACATACATTTACATATTAACGACTTCACCATAACTTAGTTATCTAACTGCACTGGATTTGTTACTGTTTCTTAGAAATTAAACCTCACGCTGTAGTTGTAAAGTGTTAAAGAGAAAACCAGAATGATAATCTATTCTGAGAATTTAACGTTACACCATTAAAATTCTTGAAACTTGGTTAAAATATTCTAAAAAATTAATCTATTTAGATGTATTATTTTCTATTCTACCAATAGTCCATCAAAACTTTAAATTTAATATTCTTATAACAATTTATTTATTCCAATGTCTCGCTAAAACTGGAGAACGGCAGGACTTGGATTATTTTGGTCTTAAATTATTGTAGAAGTTTAGGGAAGGTTAAAGCTGTGAAAAACATTGGAAATAAAATAAATAATTAAAAAAGAACCCAGACTGCAAAAAATACAGATACGTCTATGCAACGCACTAAAAAGACCGAAACAAGATTGAGAAAAGTACCTACACCATGGGTGAAAGCCTAAGTAAAATAATTGACGTTATGTGTATATATATAATAGTCGGGACCCATTTGCAAATTATCAGTCGGGTTTTTTAATTTTTTTTAATTATTTATTTTATTTTAGATTTTTAGTTTAAACAATACACACTTGGTCGATTAAAAGCAAAAATACGACTATTTGAATGCATTGATTACAAAATTCAAATGATATAATTAAAATGTTTGTAATTATTCCTGATTAATTTTAAATACATGACATAATATTATGTATATTTTTGAAATCTCCTTTTAATTTCCTTTAATTTGATACCCTACTTACTAGATAGGTTTGGTTGAAAAAAAAATTGAACTACTTACAATTTAGCGCCAAAATCCGCCATTTTGTATTTTTTTTTTTTAAACTAGCTATCTAAGAACACTTGGGTTATTGAGACAAAACTAACGATACCTTAATAGGCAATCGGACTAATTTTTTTTTTATTGCATAAATGAATAGTAGTTACTCTTAAATATGAGTAACTTCTCAGAAGAAACCGTATATCAAAAGTCAATATTTTCAAAGGTACAGCGATTTGTATAAAAAATTTCGCGAGCCTCCTAAAAACGCTCCATACTAAAGTCGACCTACAAATGACGTCACTTGTAGGTTATAGTATATGAAATATATGGCCGCAGGAATATATATGTAAATATCTCCGATATTTGTGCGTTTAAGTTCATACTTACCATAATGAATGTTTTTGTATATGATGTGAGTAAACTAATGATGTAGGTTTTGTTTACCAATTTCGCAAAAAAAAAAATTTGGTATAAAGATTCGCGAAATTTTGTATACAAATCGCTGTACCTTTGAAAATATTGACTTTTGATATACGGTTTCTTCTGAGAAGTTACTCATATTTAAGAGTACTATTCATTTATGCAATAAAAAAAAATCAGTACGCTTGCCTATTGTCGAAATCCATCCAGCTATTTGGAAGATCCTTGTGAAATGGGAATAAAGGAAAATACAAACATACATGCATACAAGATACGCGCGAAAAACAGAACCCGGGTAAAAATGCGAGAAAAATACGTAAAACGATTGAATTGTACGTAGATCAGAGATCAAAGGTGTAGAATATAGAGTATTTCCTGTGCGTTGCTGGTTTCCTAGTACTTGAGTGGGACATATCATAATATCATATTGCAAACTGACACCACAACCTATAATACCATAGAGTAGAAAATATATATACTTACTAGCTTCTGCCCGCGGCTCCGCTTGCGTAAATACATATCCCGCGGTAACACTACTTTTTCGGGATATAAAATATCCTATGTCCTTTCCCGGGACCCAAATTTCATAAAAATCGGTTCAGCGATTAAAGCGTGAAGAGGTAACAGACAGACAGACACATTTTCGCATTTTTATATTAGTATAGAAGTATAAGAAACAGCTTTCATGGAACGTACCAAATCGAACCAAATTTGAAAATTTTGACGTCACCTTCAACGGCCAACAATTTTTCCACACAATCACGCCATAATATGCTTGTAGTAGTGCAATCTCGAAAGCTGTTTATTTGTTCCTCTTTTTAAATCTGTAATAATACTACGTGTTATTTTCCGAGTATTTTAAACTTCTACGATTAAGAGATCTCGTTGGAGAAAGTCTCTGAATAGGGTGGACTTGATTTAGTCCGATTGGAGGAGTCTGGATGAGGAGGCGCCCCTCGCCCCTGCAGTAGGGTGATCTAAATTCATGATCATTTTAAGGTTTTTCAACATTCAAATACATAAGCTTTTACACAAATGCTTTTGTATACTATTTTTGGTACAAAACATTTGTTTCTATAGAAACGGAATAAAAGATCACCCAGTAGGTATATTATAAATAATGTCTCTGAAAATCAATTACGGATACTTCGGGCATATGATCCATTGCTTTTGTAAAGACGTTTCGCCCGAAAAATAATTGACATACTCAAAGTAAAAAATCATCTCATGTATGAGTCTCTCTCCGCAAAACGCAAACTCACCCATATAAAGAATTTTTTTAGCCCAAAATATCCGTAATTGATTTTACCGAACCTTATATAATATGGTTTTTTTGTTACTACAATCATATCATATCACAACTAGTTAGTTAACAATATACACTTTTTTAAGAATTGAGGCAGCAAATGTTAACTTACCAACCTCCTTTCATTGTAACTTAATTTTCTTTAACCGCCATGTAGGCTTGAATCGAGCGTCTGGGAAAACAACCTGACTGGCATTGAGTAATATCTTGTATCGGTAAAAGTGGTTTTAAAGTTCAGCCTCGCCCACTTATGCCCACGTTGGCCAGCGCTGGCCAAAATTTCCACCTACTGATAGGGATCACTCATAAATTATATACCCTTATAGGATATATTAAGATGTAATATTTGATAGGAATCGAAGTTAGATCAATCCATTTAAAGAAAGCTTAATAAACAAAGCAAGTGGTTTGCCTGTTTTGTCCACCAGTTGATTAATTAAACATTTTGTAACATGTTATTATTAACAAGTATTATGTCAGTGAAAGTAAGTTCGTAGTATTGTTGATAAAAATTAAATTATTGCTACTAAATTGAATTTTCTTTACAAGAGTTCGAGAATATTCTTCTAAGAGCTCGAATTTCAAGCAATATAGAAACTGCTCTTACAATGAAAAGTATTCTTGAATCGCTAATGAATGTCTATCTTAAAAATGAAAAAAATATATATCGCTACCTTAATAATATTTTTTTTATCATAAATTGACATACTGACTTCAATTGCTATTTCAAACGTACCTGCAAGTTACAACGCTGAAATGATCTTGATACGTGCATTTTATAATTTGTTATAATTACTCATAGAATCCTAAGTTTCTCTCGTGTCTATGCATCTACATACCAAATTAACCGTTAAGCGATCGGCGATGCAGCACGCTCTGATACGCGCCGGGGCAAAAACCGTGTAAATATTAATTACTTGCCTATTATTATTTTATTTATCAGGCCATTAAAGTACCAGGGAAATCGAGACTAGCATAGAAAAATATGGAGGCTTCATAACAAGTATCAACCTTAGTTACTTAGTACAAAAACTGAAGAGTAAAATAATACTTTTAATTATTTTTTTACTAATTTATGTTCAAATAAATCTTAAAATAAATCAAAATAATTTATTTTGTAAAAACCATTGTATGTAGCTGCAAATAAAGTTTATTATTATTCTTAATATTATCATTTATGGTATTAACCACGTATTTAAGCAGTCATGTGACAATTAAAGTTTTCCAAAAAAGATTTTTAACAAGTAAAAATCTGTGCTTTTTGGATATCAGGTAACTTAATATGCAAGTGCTACAATCACAGGTTAGTGTAAATTGTGATGATAAAAGTAAGGGTCAGTTAGGAAGGGTGGCTCCGATCAATACTATGTGGTCACGCTACATGAATCACAGATTAGACTAGAGTAGGTACTAGGTAGTTAATAATAAAGCTAATACATATATATTATAACATTACAGGCCAAGCTAAAATCTAAAAAATCAGCAACTGTAATAAAGTTTTTCCTAAGACAGTCAAATCTAATCTTGATCGTATAAATTAATAGTATTTTATTTCATTTCAGATGTGTTGGTGAAAAGTGACATAAATGTGGTGTCAATAGTGTAGTGCGTGACAGTAACGTAGTGTCAGTGACGTCAACAACTGTCAAAATAGTGTTGGGAGAACCGTTGTTAGTAGAGCGTCAGTGTTGTTGGTGGCACCGAGCATCACTAGTGTTAGTGACGTCAACAACTGTCAATAATACACTGTAAAACTATAGTGTCAAAAGCCAGGCGTCGCAGTGTTGTTGTCGCCGGTGTTTGCGTCACCGGTTGTTGGTGTCACTTGTGTTGTTGAGTGAACTATGACGTAAGCATGTACCGGCCCAACTTCTACGAGAGCACCTGCTTCAGGTGCAACGAGATCGTGTACCAGGTGGACCGAGTGGGGCCTCTGAAGGATTTTACCTTCTTCCACAGTGGGTGCTTTAAGTGTGCAGTATGCGGGACCAAACTTACACTCAAGGTAAATATCCTATTCTTTCTATTACTTTAATGTCCGGGTTAATTTAAAACGTATCTAATATCTATAGTAATAAAATAAGTCTAAACGTAAATATAGTAACCCCCGGCAGGAACACTGTACTTTTTCCGGACAAAAAGTAGCTTATGTTTTAATCCAGAGCTTAAACTACTACCATACCAAATTCATAAAAATCCGTTCAGAAGTTTTTGCGTGAAAGAGTAATAAACATCCATCCATCCATATTCCATTCATTCTCACAAAGTTTCACATTTTTAACAGTAAGTAGGATTGTTAACAAATTAAAAAAAAAATATAGCCCGACATTGTCTAGCAATAAGCAAGCCGATGATGATAAATAATTATAGCTAAGTAAGAACGTTCTCAATTAAGTCAACTTTCAAACAAAAAAACTACATCGAAATCGTTTCATACGATTGAGAGCTACGATGCCACAAACATACATACAGATAAAAGTTAAGGTCGGGTTGAACAGACGATCATTAATTTATTCTTGATACTTGACAGACTGATTTGTAATCCTTTATTCTAATTATTGTATTACTAGCTGTTGCCTGCGGCTCCGCCCGCGTAAATACAGTATCCCTCGGGAACACTGTATTTTTCGGGATAAAAAGTAGCCTATGTTTTAATCCAGAGCCTAAACTACTAAGAATACTAAATTCCATCAAAATCCGTGGAGTATTTTTTCCGTGAAAGAGTAACAAACATCCATCCATCCATACACACATCCATCCTCACAAACTTTCACATTTGTAATATTAGTAGGATTCCGTAGCGAAAGTAAACATCGTAAGTAATTATTTCCATGTCCGGACTCCGCCCGCACTCAGATACATTTAAAGTTTACCTATGAATATATTATGTAATTAATTGTAATTTGTACTATAGGTTCTAGGTGGAATTTATGTATGATATTATATTAATTATCAATCGTGTTTTTGGAACGTGCCTAGTGGATAGTCCGTTTGATTCGCACTCTAGAGAATGTAAGTTCGATTCCCAGGTTGTGGCGTGTACCAACTACCAATGAGACTTTTTCAGATCTCAAATAAATTATAGGCACGCTCTAACGGTATAGAAAAACATGTGAAAACCCTCACATGGTCGGCCGTAGAAGTATTACCAGTCATTCCTCTGGACTAGGCTGACTATGTTGTGAGAATGACGTATGTGCTTGGGCAACCATACGACATTTAAAAACCGACTGTCCCAGGCACTACAGTATTTGCTGAGTGGTTACTTCGCTCGGAGAGTACTGAGTAAATCATTCAATAACGGATGAAAAGGGTTAAGTTTATTTATCAATCAGTCAATTATTCTATCATGTTTTCGCCGCAAAAAAGGCTTACGTAATTAGTACCTACATCCCCTAGGTACTAATTACGTAAGCCTCCTGACATTAAGTTGTCTGAACTTTGATTGAATCGTTCGCGTTCGGTCGATTGTTCAGCTCGCAAAGGGCAAGGCGAACTGTTCAACAAGAGCAATAAGTAATATAATGGCTTAATCATATTAGCGTTGAATATCAATCAACTTTGACAATTTGCCGCAGTTGTAATATGTAAATGATAAATTTATCGTATGAACTTCGAATGCAAAATGTGTAACAAAAATATCGTAGTCGTACTAACTACGAGTACGTTCACATTACGCACATCGTAAGTCTTCCGAGTTATTATTATTAATTAAATTAAATTAAATTAAATACCATTTATTTCGGGCTGCATAGGCCCATATTATAAATACCTTATAGACTAACATACATATTACTATATTATTATTATATAACTAACACTAACACTAAACACGTATTGTCTGCGACGTGGGGCGCGAAGTGTTCGGGAGTCGTCCTCTGAATCTTCTGTAGGCGACTCCAATCGGCCAGAACTCCTCCTTCTCGAAGGTCGGTAAATGATGGGTTGGAACTCTCACCACAAAAGAACTAAAATTCACTCTATGACGAGATTCCAACCGCTCGACCCTCAAGGCGAAGTTGGTTCTGCTCCTGATGTAGTCCACGACCTGCTCGACCGTCGTAGACCAATGCAGCCGAGACACGTATAGCGGTGTCGCGGGAGTCTCACACCTGCTCACAACAGCTGCTCGGGTCCTCCGGGTGCGGTGCCGCGATGGTTGCGGACGACGGGTTTCTTCTTCTTCCTCTCGACCTTGATGAACCCGTCATCATCGCACGTTCGGTCCTTTTTAGAAAGAGGACGCTCTTTTGAAGGGGCCTCCTTCTTCCCTTTGTTTTTCGAACGCGGGGGAGGTGGCGGGGGTTCGCTAGCGGCGACACTTGCGTAACTCGGCACCGGCTCCTTAGCGGGCGGGGAGCGGGCAGCGGGGGCGGCAGCAACGATGTTCGTTGACCCGTCGGATAATGCTGACGGGCTAAACGTGACCACCTGCGCGCCTCGACGACGAGTGACGTTTGCTGCATCAGGTGACCTACATATTGAATTAACACTTTTTAGCTGTGATAATTCACTACGTAAATCACTTATGGTAGACTCTGATGCCTGCAATCTACCCGAACTCCGACCAGTTCTTCCTTCAGGAACTTGATGTCCTTCAGTAGGCTGACGACGTCGACGTGGTCCAGTGTCACAGGCGGCAGCTTATGCAGATTTTTCGCTACAAAAGCTGGCACCTCATCCGGATCCGTCTGCTTCAGCAGGGAGATGATGTCCTGCACGCTTCTTTCGGTTCCATCTCTCCGTCGCGATGGCATGTTCGCGCTCTGGCCGAGCGTCTCGTGCAGCAAGTGCTTGCCTTCGCAAATCTCCTCGCTGGTAAAAGAAGACTTGCAGATCTGCATTATGCTGACTTCGTCCATGGTGTCGATGGCATGCTGGATAAACGCCAGCAACTCATTGACCACGAGCGCCATGGTCACGTGCAGCGGCAATCAGCCGCGCAATTCGCGAAAATATTTTTTTTTAAATTAAATAAATAATTAATACCAATAGTGTGATACTAGTGGATGCCTAATGCCGATGGTGGTTAATACCTTTGAATATCTGGCTCCTCATCTGTCTGTTTACCTATGACAATAAAATATAATACTGAGTTATTTAAAAAATGTGATACCGATAGGAAGAATTTAAAATTACTTTCGAACAAAACTTATAATTTTTTTAAATCAAAAGTACATAAACAAAAATTTATTGCACGCTTAATAAATGTAATTTAAAATTGATGGTATTAAATTATTCTATTGTCTTTTTAAAAATTAAATAAATAAATTAGGCCTTTTCATCCGTTAATGGATGATTTATACAGTATTCTTTTTCTTCTTTATTCTTCGAGCGAAGTAACCACTCTTGAAATACTGTAGTGCGTGGGAAAGTTGGTTTTTAAATGTCGTATGGTTGCCCAAGCGCATACGGCATTCTCACAACACAGTCAGCCTAGTCCAGAGGAATGACTGGTCAATACGTCTGGGGCCAACCATGTGCGGGTTTCCTTCACCGTTAGAGCATCCATATAATGTAGGTACTTGAGATCTGAAAAAGTTTCATTGGTACACGCCACAACCTGGGATTCGAGCCTGCACTCTCTCGAGTGCGAACCAAACGGTCTTCTCACTAGGCTACGGAGTTCTGTCTTTTTAAACCCCGACGAAAATAGAGGGATGTTATTTAATATGTTAGACGTGTCTGTTTGTGGCACCATAGCTCCCAAACGGATAAACCGATTTTTCTCTAGTATTTTTTTGTTTGAAAGCTGACATGATCGAGAGTGTTCTTAGCTATAACTCATCATCATCAGCTCAATAACATTTTTAATGTTGTTTATCGTTTATGGTACGTTAAATTGGATCTAAACAGTGTTATTTTATTCCATTCTAAAACACCATTATTTAATACTTGTAATTTGTAACTCGTAATCAAAGTACACTACGGCCGCTGTATCTTGACGGGTCTGAACATAGGCTCTGCGAACTTTAGCGCATGTACAACTCGTGAAGAAAACTGTTATTGTATTGTTTTTATATACCTATGTACTAATACAATTTCCCTAATACAGTTGACCAATTAGTACAAATAAAATAAATACGAAAACACTTAGAAACAGTTATTGCGCGACCTTCTGCGCGAAGTTCACACTCGCCAAGATACATCGGCCGTATTGTAACAACAATTGTAACGTAAAATTGTCCAAGGTCATCCACCCAGACGGCCGTTGTGAAGATACGATCAAGGCCAGTAATGTCTCCAGCCGCGTTGACAAATCGGTGTCAACTGTCAACTATTTTTAGACCTCCATATATGGAAATTTGGAGCTCAGCCATACGATCCCATATATGGAATATAGATCTTGGGTAAAACAGCTTTTAGGTTACACAGAAATGTGAATTGCCTTAAGCGTCAGTCCACATTGAAATAAGACGATACGCGACTTGGCGCTCCATTTTTAAAATAGCTATTCAAAATTAAACCTTATTTACTAGACAAAAAGATACAAATTTCATATGACATCAGGTATACACTGCACATGTACTGTGCAGCACGTTGGTTGACATTTGTTTTTTGTTGAACTGTTAGAATTTTTACCTGTTTGTTTGTAATATGTCGCGCTAATCTCAGAAACTCCTGAACGGATTTTGAAGAAATTTGGTATGGTAGTAATTTAGTCTCTGGATTAACATATAGGCTACTTTTTAGCCAAATGTACGGTGCATGCGGGATTTTTTTCGCGTTTGAAGTCGCGGAAAACATCTAGTAATTAATAAAACTCTCACCATTAATTATTATCGCACTGTAATTTCACCAATCTCTTTAACTACTTATATTTTAATTATAAACTTTAACTATCACCGATCTCTTTAACTACATTTTAACTATAAACATTTATATCACTTATATTATTTTCAATTTTCAACATAATACTGGTTTAAAATACAAATATATCATCTAACACTTCCATCATGCCTTTTATGGCGCCGGAGATGTATGAAAGAGAAAATACGGTTTAGGCTCAGGAAACGAGCAGACGGATCGCCTGATGGTAAGCGATTACCGCCGCCCATGGACACTCGCAACACCAGAGGAGTTACACTTGTAACTCCTCTGGTGTTGCGACCTGCGTTCCTGGTCCTTCAAATCCCCAATCCCCCATGGGCCTCCGGTAACCTCACTCACTCGGCGAAACACAACGCAAGCGTTATTTCACGCCGGTTTTCCGTGAGGTCGTGGTATTTATCCGGTAGAGCCGGCCCATTCCTGCCGAATCGTGGCTCTCCCAATTGCTTGCGTCTAGTCCTTAACACCACATGTACTTCATAGACCGTAGCCCAACCTTATTTTGAAACTATTGGTTGCATCATGCATGCAATATATTAATATACCGGTGGTAGGCATCATGTAGGACAATTCTATAAGCGTTATATTATAACCTACGTGGAAATAAAAATTTTGAGTTTGAGTTTGAATTTTACTATAATTATATGTTTCGGTTTGCATTCTGCGACTTTCATTTGGGGAGTTCTCCACTCCGGCAAAACTCCGGCCAACCTACGCCATCTTCACGTTCCCCAGAAAAACCATTTCTATGGTGCAGTGGTTATGCTAACGTACTGACTTGCTGACTGCTGGGCAATGTTTGTATTGTTTGTGAGTAAACAATAACTCGGATCGTATGTCGCGAGTACTCGTGAGTCACGAGTTAATAACCGCGATTACTCACTGTTACACATTGCCGAGGTCACGATATTGATTACTTAGTGACACATTACAAGTGTCTAAAAATTATGTTTGACCTTCCAGCCTGTATAATCCATTTGGATCTAAGGGTCAATTCACACCGAAGCTAAACGATACACGACGTGGCGCTGCATTTTTATGATAGCTATTTAAAATTGAACTGTATTTACTACATAAGAAGATTCACGTTTCATGGCAAGAGTAGTGTGGGTATTGTGGTGGCAGCCCCAAAGGGAGATCTCCGACCGAGCGAGATGGTATGCTCGGTCTGGCCGAAGCCCACTTGTATTCATTTCAGCTGTCGTATATATAGTGCCGAACTGTGAAAACTTCGATAGCGCGATTTAGGACTGTGCGCTATTAACGATGCGATCTGACCTATTAGGTCCGCCACACAGTGTATGATTGATGTCATATGAAACGTGCATTTTTTTAGCTACCTTAAAAATACAACGCTGCGTAGCTTCGCGTATCGTCATGGTGTGAACTGAACCTATCGTAAACAAAAAGATGAAAATTGACCAAATGTGTCATTGTACAAATTTCATTATTGCAGTTTGCACTGTAAATGAGTGATAATTAAATTAGTAGCATTATGCGCTCTTTTGTTTCTTCGTTTACGTTCTGATTACATATTTTTAATTTGGATGTGTACGGAGAAAGCGTCTATTTGTAATTTCAATTTTTAACGTCAAAATTTATTTGCCTTGTTCTAATGCCTAAATTTTTACACGTATGATAGTATAAATAATTATATACGGTATTGACACCAAAAATTCAAAATTTAAAATTTTAGTCTGTCTATTTCGGTTTATCTCTGAAACGGACCGATTTAGACCGGACTTTTACTGGCAGACAGCAGAGCGGCAATTCTGCTAAACAAAACCTGCGTTAATACAATTACAGTCAAGTCCCGATACGCTAAAACTCTCAAACGGTGTTTTTATAAACGTTAAACCAACGTGAAACGCGCTCTGATTGGTCGAAACGTCATAAAATCCTTTCATGGTAACATGTCGCTACACTTTCAATCCAAACAAAGTAAAGTTATGTGTCCTTTAAATACGAGAATTAAGGTTCTGACATAGAGAATCAAACCAAAGGTTCTGAACCTCAATTCTCGTATTTAAAGTAGACAATTTAAACAGTCAACTTTAATTTGTTTGGATTGAAAGTGTAGTGACATGTTACCGTGAACGGATT
Source organism: Glaucopsyche alexis (assembly GCA_905404095.1). Taxonomy (NCBI): domain Eukaryota; kingdom Metazoa; phylum Arthropoda; class Insecta; order Lepidoptera; family Lycaenidae; genus Glaucopsyche; species Glaucopsyche alexis. The sequence goes on from FR990057.1 coordinate 5,037,868, forward strand.
TTATGACGTTTCGACCAATAGCGCGTTTTATGTTGGTTTAACGTTCATAAAACACCGTTTGGGAGTTAATGCAGGTTTTATTTAGCAGAATTGCTTCTCGGATCTTATAAGGAGTAACTTCCGCTACTTTTATCTTAGGGTTTTCATTACTTTATTGTTGTATTATTGATCGAAGGTTTAATGCAATGAAGATGCGGGCACCTGCTAGTCCACTATATGAAATGAGTTTATTAGAAACTAGATGCTGCCCGCGACTTCGTGTGCGCAAAAGTTATTCTCGCGGAAAACGTATATTTTTCCGCGATATAAAGTAGCATTTTCCGTAGTCTGTGCCAAATTTCCAGTAGTAGTCCAGTAGTTTCGGAGCCTATTCAATGCAACCATACAAACAAACTTTTTCTCTTTATAATATTAGTATGGATTACATATTTTAGATATAAGTACAATTAGAAAAGTGTGAGATAAGAAAGTAAGTTTGCAGTAGGTAAGTGCTACTCACTCATTCATGTGTGTAATAAAATACATTTACTGGCGTTGACTTACGGATACAAAGTAAAACAAATTGATGCACTGCCGTCCTCAAACTAAAAGGCGGCTAAATGACAAAAAGAGTTTTTGAGGTAGAGCCAAAAAACGTGGGATTATTTTGAAATTGATGCTAGTAATTTTGTATAAACAATTGTTAACGTTGTCATAAGACATTCACGACATGATTAACAATTGTTTATATAAAATAACTAGCATCAATTTCAAAATAATCCCACGTTTTTTTAGCTCTACCTCAAAAACTCTTTTTGTCATTTAGCCGCCTTTTTGTTTAAGGACAGCAGAGCAGGAAGTCAGACTTTATCAAATCTGAAAGTTTCGGTAAAAGCTATTGATTTAAAATATGATTTTAAAAAGTGTGTACAAACAATCCTTAGACCAATCCAAGGATGTAGTAGACATATTATCAAATATCTGAGGCTGGAATCTTTAAGACATGGGGAAAGTTCAGAGCGTTGAAAAAAGAACTCTGCGCTAATACAATAGGGCTGAAAATTGAACACAGTGTCGAGTCAAATGACAATATCACATATGACAGCTCGGCACTCGCTACTTTGATTTTCAAGTCTATTGTATTGGCGCAGAGTTCTGTTTTCAGTGTTCTGAATTTTCTCGAGACAACCGGATTCCGGATCATATAGTCCCAACCTCAGTCCAATATGCATCGGGTCAAAGAAATTTGACGACTTCATCAAACCTTCATCAAATAAACAGGGAAGGGAGATAGAGTTACGAAAGAGAGACAAGAGATTTGATCCAATATTAACAACACTTCGAAGTATGCTTGGACCAAGGTATTTGAGTGTAATACTACCCTGACGTCACATCACACATGCTATTACTTCTTCATGATCAACCACTTACATCTACTATAAGTGAGACACAGCTACAGGCCACTCTTAGTAGAGATGGGTCTAAAATTAATAAGCTGCTAAATTAACGCTGCTATTTTTTTTGTGTCAACACCTGTTGAATAAATTCTGAGATAGTTGTTATATATAGTAGTCACAAGCATGGGACCTATGGACCAAAAATATGATTACAAAAAAACAGCTATAAAAAAAAAAAGAAATCGATGTAAATAAATTGATTCTCATTTTAAATACGCCAACAGAAAAAGTTGACAGTCCTAAGCCTGTGAAAAGTATAAAGGAAATGAGAATTAATTATGTAACAATAAATGTCTGTGATAAATTGAACAGTTGCTAAAAATAACTGCTAATTTTAATTGTTCATTATTATTAGCATTTAAGGATCTAGCAGTATTATTAATTTTTAACGTTTAAGCCCATCTCTAACTCTTAGATATACTCGTATGTACCTACGTTCCCCGTCAGTACGACTTTTCGATCTTATTACTTGGCAATAGAGTTCAAAAGTGATACACCGGATTTGTCGGCGACTGTACAATCGCTTTGTAAAATCAATTACAGAAACTTTGGACCCATGTTTTCCTGCTGTAAAGATGTTTAGACAGAACAAATTATAAAACGCGAAAAAATAATGCACAAAATAAAATTTACATTGCATTCTTTACGACACGTGATCATCTTGATTTCAAAATAATATTTATTAGGGCCGCTTAAAGACTTGCTGCCGCGCTATCAGATAATATCAATTTCGATCCATTGAATCAGCTGTGTGAGGTCAATGGCCTTTTCAGCGCCGCCGTAGAGTTATTTTTTATTTAAAAAAAAAATCCGGACTAAAATAATTTCCCCAAGGTTTCAGTACTTGATTTTGCGAAATGTTTTATGATAAGTACTTGCTGTATAATAAGTAATATTGTAGTCTAAAGTGTTAATATTGTATTACTGTAGTCTAAAGTTATTATAAAGTTTAGTTACCAAAAAACTTATTTAAATTAAGTATAGGATTGTTACAAATAGATTTTAAGACGTAATGAAATAAAAGGCTTTTTTTATTTTATTTTATTACTAGCTGCTGCCCGCGGCTCCGCCCGCGTAATTACAGTTACCCACGGGAACCGTATGTCCCGCGATAAAAAGGAGCCTATATCCTTCCCCGTGGTTTACTTTATATCTGTGCCAAATTTCATGATGATCGGTTTAGTCATTTTACGCGAAACTGTAAATAAAGTTGCCCACGGGCACCGTACATTTCCCCGCGATAAAAAGTAGCCTATGTCCTTTCTCAGGCTATAGACCAGTGTTTTTCAACCTGTGGGTCGCGACCCCCTGTAAGAGAATTTTAACAAAAGGATAACTCATAAATCGATCATCGATATCATCGATGTAGGTAGGTATGTAATTGTAAAATAATGTGTTTGACGTACTATATTATGTACTTTTATCCGAATCCTAATTATGGAGACGCATAAAAACGTCGTATGGAATTAATATTTGTAACACTGTAACATACACATACATACATGATAAAAAGCGAAGGGTCGGGACGTCGCCAAATATTTTTTCATACAAGGGGGGTCGCATCATGAAAAAGGCTGAAAAACACTGCTATTGACTATCTGTGTAAAATTTCATTTCAATCTGTTTAGTAGTTTTGGCGTGAAAGACGGACAAACACACACACACTTTTCAATTTATAATATTAGTATATGGATTAGTATGGATTTGGCAGTTCACCACTCTGGCCTAGTCCGGTTTCAATGGCAATTCTATGGCGGTTCCGCTGGTCCACTGATTAGGGAGATGCTTTTGTTTGTTACAAATGAGATTTCACGACGATTATGTTGTGAATGGAGCCAACTGGGGTAGCCGTATCATTGTCATGACGAATCGACGGACACCAGATCGGAAGTGCTTTCACGGTGATTTCATTAATTTCAAAATTTTTATAAACTATAAAACTAAATTATAGGGCCACACTAAAGCTAGGTCAACGCAGATTAAAGAAAGAGGAACAGATAAACAGCTACATATAGGCACGCTCTAACGGTGAAGGAAAACATTGTGAGGAAACCCGCACATGGTTGGCCCCAGACGTATTTACCAGTCATTGGACTAGGCTATTTTATGAGAATGCCATATGTGCTTGGGCAACCATACGACTGTGCTAGGCACTACAGTATTTCAAGAATGGTTCCTTCGCTCGGAGAATACTGTATAAATCATCCAATAACGGATGTAAAGGCCTAAGTTTCGATATATAAAAAAATATTAAAAATATCTAAGTTTAATTTGATGATAATAATGAACATACAAAAGCCATTTAATAAGTTAGTTAATATCCAATTAGTACGTAACTTTTCATTTTGAATATTATTAACATGTTTATACGAAATAAGAAATTCCGTGACCCCGTATTAGATAACTATTATATATTGCATAATGACTTATGTATGACTATGTAACGTGGCCTCAAAATGTATAGTCACGATTGAATTTATACAATTTATTGTTTTTCTATGTCGGCTATACCGTATACGTAAAAACTGGTTACAAAACTGAGTTACACATAGTTGATTAATTTTATGTTAGAATACTGTTATGAGGATACTGGAATCGAGATTTTAATATTATATAAATGTTTGGAATGAACTTACCATTTAAATCAAAGATTTCAATACTCAAGCTAGATGTACCATCTGACAGAAAAAGTCTTCATACAATAAAAAGCTACACCATCTTGGTTTTCACCATACTTCGAATGTAAGCCATATTGTTTTCACCATACTTCAAATGTCAAAATGGGCGCAAAATCGGGGCGCAAATCACAAAAGTGGGGCCATTTAACTGGAGATAGTTTTTACCTAACATGCCTCGTCTATAATATACACGTCTATGATTTTAGTGAATTTCTAAAGACGTTCTAATTTTAAATTTTAGAGACTCGACTTCGAAGTGTGAAGTGTGAAATGTCAGATTTGATAACTCTACACGATTTTCAGCTATATTGTAATAAGCAATATATATAGTTATTATAAAACTGGAATAAACTGAGTTCCTCAGCCAAATTGCCATCGCTAATTACGACGAAGAAGTTACAAGACAAGATGTAGAAGTACCTACATGAGATTTGATAATATAAGCATCGCTAAGTTATATAAAAATCGCTGTCACTTAGTGATTCCTATGTCAAATTCCTACGTTTTTGTTGTCGAACTTCGTTAATTAGCGATGGCAACTTGGCTAAAGACTTTGCATTTGTACTGAAATGAAATTGCTTACGACGATCGATAATTTAGAAATCCCACAATGACTACACCACTAACATTTTTACTCATATATAAAATCCTTAACGAAATGATTTCAGTAGATCGATTCTGCTAATTAAATCTTATATTAGTACTTACAGCAGTCTCAATATCTTTAAACAGTTATATGGTATTCTCATAAACGTCAAACCAACCAACCAAACGCGTTTCGATTGGTCCAAACTCTAAAAATATGTTATTGATATCATGACGATTCATTTATAATTCATTAAAAGTAAACTGAAAGTTAAAAAAAGGAGACGACCTCTGTGGCTCAGTGGTTCAGCGCTTTGGTGCTCAAGCCGGGGGTCGCAGGTTCGAATCCTGCCGAAGGAACAAAAAAGTTTTTCTGTGTTCCTGGGTCATGGATGTGTATTAAATATGTGTATAATATAATAAAAATCTTAAATATATGTATAGTATAAAAGTATTAAATATACTTCCCGTTTTCTGGTAGATACACATATTCTTCGGATACTTAGCACGGGACCAGATTGACGCTGTATCAAGCGCCCATAGATATTATTATTATTATTAAATAAGAGAATTGGGGTTCTGATATCACTCTCTCATTCCAGACGTATTACAACAACCAGCACTGGACAGAGGACAAGGAGGTGTACTGCTCCAGCCACGTGCCCAAGATCGGCCCTGGCCACCTGGACCACTCCGCGGTGGGCATCCGCAGCGCGCTCAACGTTCCGCGCAGCACTAACTACGTCAACGAGCAGATCAGAGGACACAACAGGAGCAGCCATGAGACTGAGTGTGAGTACAATCAGAGGAGCAATTCTGTTGAATAAAACCAGCATTAATACAATTACAATCAAGTCCTGCTATGCTAAAAATGTCAAACGGTTTTTCTATAGACCACGAAGTATAGAATATGTATAGGCTTTTCCATAGTATTTATGTACACAATAATAAACCCAGATCTTAGTTCTCTTTTCTGCCACTGGCTGCGCTAGAATTTTGGACGTACCGATGCTATTGTGGCGGACCAATGGCACGCTCTGCCGGCAAAAAATCTGTCCCCTAAATTGAGACCATTATTTGAACATTACGTTTAGACTCCTGGTATCTATACATCGTGCTGTAAACGTTAAATCAACATAAAACGCACTCTGATTTGTCGAAATTATCATAAAATCCATTCATGGTAACATCCCAACTAACATTTTGGTGCTAAGGGAAACCTTTTTTGACACTTAAAGTATTATAAATGACATTTAAGAGCTCCGACAATAGCTTTAGACTCTACTGTGGTGTTAGGAATAAATAATTAAAGTTCCAAGAGGCATAATAGAAATAAAGGAAAAATATATAACTTAAGGTGCTAGCTTGTAGTTTTTCAGAAATTTTGTATAACTTACTCTTAAATCTTTAGGAAACGTAAAACACTAGAATCAATTGTAAGGTGTCTGCTAATACTTACAAACGGTTAAGTTCTTAAATGGAGTTAGTCATAATATAACCTTGTACCACCTAACGAGTTCTATGGAGCCCTAAGAGCTAAAAGAAAGTTATAGTAGTAACTATAGATATTATAGAGCTATAGAAGTTAAAGAAGTGATAACTATAGGTACTCCCTGCATATTAAAATTGGTTATAACTTATACTTGCAGCCGTTTTCGAGATTCCGATCATATATATACACAAGATTAGCTCGTTTAAAGTATAAGATATTAGTTACGGTAAGATGATTCATTGATTAAAAAGTTACGGCGTCATTCAGTTAAAAATTTAATCAATTTATACCTAACTGGATGTTGCCCGCTACTTCTTATGCGCAAAAGGAAATAGCGCAGGAACTGTACATTTTATCGCGATAAAAAGTAGCCTATGTCCTTCCCCGTGGACTACTCTACGTCTGTGCCAAATTGCATCAAAATCAGTCCAATAGTTTTGGAGTCTATTCAACTAACAAACAAACAAACTTTTCCTCTTTATATTTTAATACATATTATATTATTATTATTATATATAATATCCTCGGCCTAGTGACTATAAAATAAATCGTAATCCATGACTGGTTTTCATTAACAATTGCATTGAACATTGTGTCATGATGCATCGTGACGTCATCGTGACGTCACAGACCACAATGGCCGCCCTTGCAGTTGACCCACTGGCCATGGTCAAATAACAAATATACCATTGTTAATTAACCCTATAATAGGCTTATGGTTCATTGGTTAGTGCGGTGGTTCTTTTAAATAAGAGGTAGCGAATTCAACGTTCTTGATGCAACAACAAAATAATAACAAAACCTAAGTCTTTAGTCAAAATGCATTCGATAATTACGACGGCGAAGTTTGAAAATAAAATGTATGGGATTTGACATATGGGCATCGCAAGCGACATGTCATATAACGATGATTTATGTCAAATCCCATACATTTTTTATTACGAAGTTCGCCGTCAAAATTATCGGATGCCTGTTGCCTTGGAAAAAATTAGACAGCAGCGCCCTTGAAGCAGGATCCTCCTTCACCACGACAATGCTTCAGCGCACTCCGCAAAACGGATTGTTGAATTTTTGACTGTGGCAGGTGTGGAGATAATGAGTCATCCGCCATACAGTCCTGACCTGGCGCCCTGCGACTTTCATTTATTCCCAAGAACTAAAGATAAAATTCGAGGTATTCGCTTTACGAGCCCTGAAGATGCGGTGAAAGCATACGTAAATGCCATAGAAGAGACGAAGATACTAAGGAAGAACGGGCCCACAGATTTTCTCAGTGGTTCCATCGAATGCGACGATTTGTAGAGAGGAACGGAGATTACTTCGAAAAACAATAAAAGTATTGGCAACTTTCTACATTAAGCCTTTTTCATTTTCTAAACATTTTCATTATTACCTAGGTACAATTTAATTTTGACATAGGTTTAATAATAACTAGATGTACTCCGGGACTGTGTGCACGCAAAAAGGAAACCCCGTAGGAACAATTAATTTTGCCACGATAAAAAGTAGCCTATTTCCTTCCCCGTCTGCGCTTCATCAAAATCGGACCAGTAGTTTCGGCGCTTATTCAATGCAAACAAGCAAAATTTTTCCTCTTTATAGTATTAGTGTAGACAACGGCATTAATTAGTAAATGGCTACTAAATGTATAATTTAATTATGTATCTAGCCCACTATACGGTAATTATTTCCAAAGGGTGGGAACCGAACTGTGACATAACACAATACTTTTTGACACAGTCGAGTAGGTGTTTTATATGTATGTATGAATACATATGTATTTGTGACGACCTCTGTGGCTCAGTGGTTAGCACGCTAAAGCCGGTCTCGGGTTCGAATCCCGCCAAAGGAACAAAAAGTTTTCTGTGTTTCTGGATCATGGTCTCATGGTTATATAATAATATCCCTATACTAATAAGTATAATATATATTTACACAACGGATATCCATTCAATGTTGACGTCTTTGGCTGTCAAGCTACTTTTCTAACATTTCAGACAAAGACACCAACAGTGAATAGCTTATCCGTTGTGTTAATATTTTTTTTAGTAGAGAGAGTAAATTTAAAGCGTACCTAACTGTAAAATTTAAATAAATCACATATTGTCAAATAATAATAACTCTTATTACGATTGAAAAAAGGCTGCAAATAATTGCGAAAGTCATCGAGACAAGCAAGAAAGCTCATTAACAATATTTAAGGCATATTCAAGGAATGCATTTGATAAACCGCCAATCTCATCAGCCAAACTCACTTCCGAAGAGGACTACGGGAGAGTTCGGCAATTCTCGCCGGTAGAAAGAGACACGCAACGATTACGTAAAGAGTGAAAGGGACGGAAGAACTTGTTGCAAAAGCGACCGCATTCCACATTGCAGCCCAGTGACCCACAGCTTGGACCTTAGGTCCAGTATGGGATTAAGTTTCTGTTAGAATTTGCAAAAATTATAATAATAATAATCAATATCTATCGACATCACGTCAGTCTGGTCCAGTGGTAAGTTATCTAAAAACTTGTGTTACGTGTACCAGACAACGGAAATATGTTTAATACTTTACACATATTTAATACACATCCATGACCCAGAAACAGAAAAACGTTATGTTCCTTCAGCGGGATTCGAACCCGCGACCCCCGGCTTCAGCACCATCACGCTTAACCACTGAGCCACAGAGGTCGTCGAACTATGACTATTTAGTCCGAAGATATATTTTATCAAACGCTCCTATTGCACTAGCCCAATTATCTCTATATCTTTTCACGATCGCGATGGTCACACATAATTTCACGATAGCGTAAAAACAAGAATAATTATAAAAACACTTGTCGCTTTTTCCCCGATTCTAATTTGAATATTATCAATCAAGGCTTTTTACGAATTTTTTCGCACTTTCGAACGCGTTGAAATCTTTTATAGCGCCAATAGTAAGTAGTATAACGCGTTTCAAATGAGAATAGGAACGTCAATGACCTTTTTCTGTCAAATATCACTTGAAAAGTGCGATTTTCAGAAAAACTTATCTGCATATAAATATTAATAGTCTTGCATCGAATTTAAATAAAAACGTTAAATAGTAATCAATTATCTAAACATAAATTTAACTATCATAACAGTCTAAATTCGAAACAATATGGCGCCGACTCGATCCTATTCTCATTTGAATCGCACTATAACTGCATTTTGTTAGGATCTGTCACACCAAAACGAGATGCGACTTTTCGCGGCGCTATATTTTTATGATAGCTAACTTTATTTACGAAAATTTGTGTAGTTTACACAAATTTTCGAATGTCAAGTTAATCAAAGTCAAATGTCGAAGGCGCCGCACTTGCAATGAAACGTGAATCTTCTTGTGTAGTGAATAAAGTCAACATTTGAATATCTATCTCAACAACTCAGCACCACGCGCCACGCCGTGAACGTATCGTCGCGGTGTCAACTGACCTTTAGGTTAAAAATTTGAAGGAACACACTTGATGATAATTTTCCCTCTGCTTTAATACTTGAGTAGTCCTATTTTGATCTCAACTTATTTTCTAAGTTAAAAGTTTGGTGTTCTTGCTAGCCAAATGCTTTAACATTGCCAAATTATACTGATCTTTTAATATGACTCGACCGAATAAATACCTACCACGGCTTCAAAGTAAGCCAGCGTGAAATAACGTGCGTTGTATTTCGACGAGTGAGTGAAGTTACCGGAGGCCTCGGGATTGGAGATTTTATGGCCCAGGAACGCAAGTGCGCACCACCACAAGTGTAATTCCTCTGGTATTGCGAGTGTCCATGGACGGCGGTTATCGCTTATCTTTTGGCGCTTCGTCTATTTCCTCGTCTATCTGATAAAAAAGATCTCAATATTTACTATATTAAAGCATAAAGGTTTTTTTACTAGCTGCTGCCCGTGGCTCCGCCCGCGTAAATTACTTTATTTACCCCCGGGAAAACAGTACTTTTTCGGGATAAAAAGTATCCTATGTTTCAATTCAGAGCTTAAACTGTTTGCGTGAAAGAATAACAACTATCCATCCATCCATCCATCCATCTTAACAAACTTTCACATTTATTATAGTAGTAGGATTCTAGCGTCTAGCACTTTGCTCCAACACTGCCCATTGCTCAAGGCAATACTTAATACCTTTTTACTTTCCATAAGAAGGGCCAAGTTACTCAATGCCCGACCATATTTTCCTACGCATTGCGTCACCAGTTGGGAAACTACCGTATCTAGGTGAGCTCTTTACATTAGTTTAAAGTAAATTTGTAGGTGTAAAAGTATACATATTTATAGCTTATATAAGGTTTTATTACATACTTAACTGATGCCCGCAACTTCGTTTGCATAGAACTAACGGATACGGAACCCTATTTTTTTAAACGGAACCCTAAAGTAGAAGTAGCCTATATTAGACCTTATAACATCAGCTATCTTCCAGTGAATGTCCCGTGAAAATCGGTCCAGCCGTTCCGGAGATTAGCCGGAACAAACAGACAGACAGACAGACAGACAGACAAAAATTTTAAAAATTGGTATTTTATTGTAAGTACCGAATATACTTTCATATGCATTAAGTGTAAAGCTGTTACTTTAAAATTACAAACAGACACTTCAATTTTATTTATCTGTATTATCTGTATAGATGGCGTGGTAGTTTAGATATATGTTCAACACTTACTGCGATATTTTAAATTCCCTTTGAAGTAGGTAGGTACCCTTCTTGAACAAAAATCAACAAGGTATCTAAGGGTTTAATTTTATTATTTTATGTTTTGGTATTAAAAATACATATGACCCTAAATTTTCCCTCTTCTAACACCAATCCTCATTGTTGTTTAGCGATATTAGTTCTGTAACAATAGGGATAAGTAGTAGGTGTAGATGTAGGTGGCAGTTGTATGTGGCAGGTCTAGGTTGGTGAAGGTAGTTATAGATGTAGATTATAGGTAGTAATGTAGTGTGTACTTTCAGATGTAGTAGGTGTAGGTTGTAGGTGTAGTTGTTGGTGTATAAACTGCAGATGTAGTAGTTATTTATTTATTCCAGTTTATAGTTAAGACAACGTCTGATGGGTACAGTTAGGAAAATTAGAAATACTTAATTCAACGTATTTACATCTGTTACAACCAATTATAAGGAATCTCAAAGCTACCTCTGACGATTGCGTAACTAACTACATGTATATATTAATTAACAACCTATTTCCTCTGAGCCTGGGTGCGCTAGTGATCTCATAGATGTCATTTTCCACCACAGTCTTTAGTAATAGCAGGAATTGACAGTCGCCCAGTTTTTTTTTTTGTGTAATATTTTTTTCTCTCGCTTTCTTGATCCTGAGGGAGTTATCTATTGAAATTTGAAACGGAAATGTGTAACAGGAAGTCATGTGTGCAAGAATTTTAAAAAGGTGATAATTTCGATAACAGCTGAATGCTGATGTTACACATCATACTATATGTGACTCTATAATATGTTGCCCGCGACGGCGTACTCACAAAAGGAAATCCCGCTGGAACCATGCATTTTGGTGCGATAAAAAGTAGCTTGTACTTTGTATTTGTTACCTAATTTCATTAAAATTGGTCCAGTACTTTCGGTGCCTATTCGATGCAAATTGCAAACAAACAAACAAATCTTTTCTCTAAATATTAGTATAGACTAAATCTAGCTATCTACATGTCCATGGTGCAGTGGTGTAGTTAGAGCTTGGCTACCGACTCGGAGGTCGTGGGTTAGATCCCCGCGTTGGAACAGCAAAAAATGTTGTTTTCAAGTCTGGTTAGGACAATCCAAGCCGATTATCTGATTGTCTGACAAGAAATATGATAATGGCATCGGATGGGCATATAAAGAATCGGACCTGCGCCTGATCTGCGGTCGGATGACCGAACAGTTACGAGAGTAACGGAGAAGAGAGTGCTCTTGTGTATTGTGTACACACTTGGATACTATAAAATAACTCACACGTAGGAGCTACACGGTTTCAATGAAGTCGACCACTGCACCGTCACTATCATGTACCTTAACAGCCTCCGTGGTCTAGTGGTTCGAGCACTGGCTCTCGACTCGGAGGTCGTGGGTTCGATTCCCGCATTGGAACAACAAAAAATGTTTCCAAGTTTGGTTAGGTCTTAGGATAATGCAGACTGATCACCTGATTGTCTGACAAGAAAGATAATCCATGCGTCGGATGGGCATGTAAAAAGTCGGACCTGCGCCTGATCTCTCGTCAGTTGTGTCGGTTATCCGTCCCACTGGATTATGAGAGTAAATGAAGAGAGAGTGCTCTTGTGTATTGCGCACTTGGGCACTATAAAATTACTCCTGCGTAACTGGCCTGGTTTCAATGAAACCGACCACCGTCACCGAAATCGGTGTGGAGAGTTATCATGTACCTTCTACGGTACACCGCAGTCCCAAAATGGTAGGCTGTTCCCTGGATAGTGGACATGGCCGTCTGTTCTACGCGAGTAGTTTTACACACGATTTCGATTACATTCGTGTTTTGGATTGCTTATGAAAGTAATTTTAAAGACACGTAAACCATTCAAGATATACCACACGGGTATATCTATACTTTTATGAGTCTGTAATTATGAACCAGTCTTAATTAATTAAATGCCGTAAGATTTTCCGCAGGACCACGCAACTCGTTTAAAACTTATCATCATTTTCTAAGCTGAGCGGCCGTGATAAAATTAAGTAGTGAGCCAGACGGACAGACAGATATATCTATTCTTATCTATCGTAGCCAGGGGGGTGGTTTAGGGGGTTCAAACCCCCCCCGAAATGGGCCGGCAGGTATATATAATCGACGACCTCCGTGGCTCAGAGGTGAGCGCAGTGGCGCTTAAGCCGGAGGTCGCGGGTTCGAATCCCGCCAGGGAACAAAAAAGTTTTCTGTGTTCCTGGGTCATGGATGTGTATTAAATATATGTATAATATAATAAAAATCTTAAATATAAGTATAGTATAAAAAGTATTAAATATATTTCCGTTGTCTGGTACCCGTAACACAAGTTCTTCGGATACTTACCACGGGGCCAGACTGACGTGGTGTGAAGCGTCCATAGATATTATTATTATTATTATTATATAATACAAAGTGTGTAATGTGTCGAGCTCGCGAACGGACGCGCTCCGCGTTATACACATGCAGCAAATATTAATTATTTGATTAATATTTTTGCGAATCGCGCGGCTGATTGCCGCTGCACGTGATCATGGCGCTCGTGGTCAATGAGTTGCTGGCGTTTATCCAGCACACCATCGACACCATGGACGAGGTCAGCATAATGCAGATCTGCAAGTCTTCTTTCACCAGTGAGGAGATTTGCAAAGGCAAGCATTTGCTGTACGAGACGCTTGGCCAGAGCGCGAACATGCCATCGCGAAGGAGAGATGGAACCGAAAGAAGCGTGCAGGACATCATCTCCCTGCTGAAGCAGACGGATCCGGATGAAGTGCCAGCTTTTGTAGCGAAAGAACTGCATAAGCTGCCGCCAGTGACACTGGACCACGTCGACGTCGTCAGTCTACTGAAGGACATCAAATTCCTGAAGGAAGAACTGGCCGGAGTTCGAGGTAGATTGCAGGCATCAGAGTTTACCATAAGTGATCTACGTAGTGAATTATCACAGCTAAAAAGTGTTAATTCAATATGTAGGTCACCTGATGCAGCAAACGTCACTCGTCGTCGAGGCGCGCAGGCGGTCACGTTTAGCCCGTCAGCATTATCCGACGGGTCAACGAACATCGTCACCGCCCCCGCTGCCCGCTCCCCGCCCGCGCAGGAGCCGGTGCCGAGTTACGCAAATGTCGCCGCTTGCGTCCCCCCGCCACCTCCCCCGCGTTCGAAAAACAAAGGGAAGAAGGAGGCCCCTGCAGAACGTCCTCTTTCTAAAAAGGACCGAACGTGCGATGATGACGGGTTCATCAAGGTCGAGAGGAAGAAGAAGAAACCCGTCGTCCGCAACCATCGCGGCACCGCACCCGGAGGACCCGAGCAGCTGTTGCGGTGTGAGACTCCCGCGACACCGCTGTACGTGTCCCGGCTTCATTGGTCTACGACGGTCGAGCAGGTCGTGGACTACATAAGAAGCAGAACTAACTTCGCCTTGAGGGTCGAGCGGTTGGAATCTCATCATAAAGTGAATTTTAATTCCTTTGTGGTGAGAGTTCCAACCCATCATTTACCGACCTTCGAGAAGGAGGAGTTCTGGCCGATTGGAGTCGTCTACAGAAGATTTAGAGGACGACTCCCGAACATTTTGCGCCCCACGTCGCAGACAATACGTGTTTAGTGTTAGTGTTAGTTTAGGTATATATTATAGTAATATGTATGTTAGTCTTTAAGGTATTTATAATATGGGCCTATGCAGCCTGAAATAAATGTATTTATTATTTAGTATTTATTATTATTATTATTATAAAGATCTGACCAATATACAAAGGCGTATTTAGAAATTTTGCGCCCGAGGCCAATTAACATATTTTGCCGCCCCATTAACCCTATCTGAAAGATGATTTTTGAAGTTATTTTAGAAAAATAATCAACAGCCTAAATCAGAACTTTGATTACTACAACCCTCCCCCCCCCCCCCCCCGTAGTCGTTTTATTTTCTTGAACCCTCCCCGAAACTAAAACCTGGCTACGCCCGTGTATTATCTACTACCTGACACGTGCTCACTTCGTTAGGCGTTTAACATATTTTGATGATAAGGATAAAAACTATCCTAAGTTACTCCTTATAACATCGGCTGCCAATGAAAGTCGCATGAAAATCGGTCCGCCCGTTTCAGAGATCAGTGGGAAGTCGGAACAAACAGTCAGACAGTCGGATAGACAAAAATTAAAAAAATGATTATTTACTATAATAAAAACACTTTTATAATACCGTTTAATCTTTCATATTGCATTTAGTGAAAAGCTGTTATTTTAAAATTACAAACAGACACTTCAATTTTATTTATTTGAATAAATACTACTGAATACATATAGATAGAAAAAAGTAGTATGGTCAATTCGTTGTTGTAATAGGCCTACCGCATCTCATTTTGTATTGAAGATACAATCATTTTACCATACGTTTACTTAATGATGATGATGTAGCAATATTTACGGCCGTCAGCTTTCTAGTGGTATTGGCAAGCTGACAAGAACCTCGTATAAGGCCGGGCCCACATTTGGATGCCACAAGATGGAGATATGATATGCATTTCGGTGTATCGTCTCTCCATCTTGTGGCATCGGATGATACACGCCGTATCAGATACAACACGATTAGCAGTTCGCACTAATCGCGTATCTCGATATACCTCGTGTCTTAGGCTTAGAACTGACGGGGCGATTTTCAGTCGCGCCCGCCGCGGTTGCGGGGACCGCAGCTTCTGTAGAATGAAAATGTGTAAAAAAAATAGGAAAACAGTTGACCTAAGGCCATCCGTGCAACTTACGGCTAAGAAATTTCAAAAATTTCAGACTGTCATAACTTTGGAATTAATTAACCGATTTTCACGCGATTGGCGGCAATCGATGCAGATTTTTATGTCCTTTGAAAGAATCGTCAACAAAAATTTTTTAGATGAAAAATTTCGGAGTGATTCCGAAAAAAAAACCACATTAAAAAATCACAGTTTTTTTTTTAGATTTCTTAAAATCTATATTATGTCCGTATCGGTCCAAATTGTACACACGCACACACACACACATACACACATACATACATACAGACATAGTGACACCCTCGCGGGGGTAGTCAGGGAAGCTTCCTGTAACCTCAGAACGTCGAGATCTGATGAGAATTCGATTTTTGCAAAACGGTGTAAAACCAATAACTTCCCGATTTTTGAAAATCTTAGATGTTCTTAGCGGGAAGTTAAAAATTAAAGCACAACTGGACGACGCGATTCGGGGCAGGCGACTAGTTCGGCGGACGCGAGCCGTGATCACTCGCAGCCTCGGCTATAGCCTGAAACTCGTACCACGGTCCGTAGTGTACACGACGTCGTCGATGTTATCGCGAAACCCTATACAGCTTGACAAAAAAGGCGATTGTATCGAATCTCCTATCCATATTATATTAGAATGACATAATATTATATATATTAATTATTATATTATACTTAAATTAAATATGTCATTCTTATAAGGATAAAATATGATAGAGTCGAAACTGTTTTAGTTCCTCCTGTTACCGTGTCATTCTCCTTTTTGCCAAGTTGTACATTGTTATTTGTGCATTTATAGTTTACGTAGTCTGGACCATATAACTCCCCACATCGATTTCGGTGACGGTGTATAGTGCCCAAGTGTGTGCGCAGTACACAAGAGCACTCTCTCTTAGTTTAACTCTCATAAGCCAGTGGGACGGATAACCGACATGACTGACGAGAGATCAGGCGCAGGTCCGACTTTTTACATGCCCATCCGACGCATGCCCATCTTTCTTTTCAGACAATTAGGTGATCGGTCTGCATTGTCATAACCAAACTTGGAAACAACATTTTGTTGTTTCAATGCGGGAATCGAACCCAAAACCTCCGAGTCAAGAGCCAATGCTCGACCCACTAGACCACGGAGGCTGTTCTAGAGTTGTAGTGTGGACTATATGGCAACAGTATGTGGGTTAGCAGTAACGGAGGATGTACATGGCTAGCCACTGCGGCGATCACTCGAATGTGGCAGCATCCAATTATAATGTGCCTTTTGTGATAAATGTGGTTAATGTTGGAAATAATAGACATTTTTACATGCATTTTATATGATAATATTATGTTTATTGTTTTTTCTTTAGTTGTGCAATATTATATTATCCAAAATGTTCACTCTATTAGTTCGAATGGCAGTTTGGTATGCGTATGTACAATTTGAGCTTCGTTTCAAAATTTGGAATATGACGTAAGTAGAGCAACCTTGGGTTAAAAACTGCTCTGCACATAATGCTCGCAATATCCCACACACATAAGTATAAGCCTTTAGCTAATCAAAGTATGCTAAATCTCGCTAATTCTCAGAAAAAAATATTGTCACTAACTTTTTTTTTGGTCCCGGGTAAAAACCTGAAATCCTGTCTGTACCTATATTATGGTTTATATTAACACTAGCTATTGCCCGCAGCTCCGCCCGCGTAAATACAATATACCACGGGGACACTACTTTTCGGGATAAAAATTATCCTCTGTTTAATCTAGAGCTTAAACTACTACCATGCCAAATTTCATCGAAATCAACCATACATACATACATCCATCCATGCTCACAAACTTTCACTTATTATTAGTAGGAAGTAGGATTTGTAACTTATAAGCTGATAAAAAATCTGGCAACCCTAAACTGCTGCATCTAGTTAGGTACTACTAAAAATCTGTCAACCCTGCACTGCTACCTCTAGCTACTTTTGTCTAAAATATAATAGCTGATAAAAATCTGGCAACCCTACACTGCTACATCTTATTACCAAACATTTGTCCCCAGTGTCCCCAACGCGCGCCACGAACGGGAACAGCGTGCACGCGTCCCCGGCGCGCGAGCTGGCCCGGGACACGCCCGACTACCAGTACGGCCGGTTCGACGCCAGCGCGCTCCACATAGCGCACGCGCTGAAGCAGACCGAGCTGCAGAAGGCGTACCACAGACCGAGGGAGAAACCCATTGACTGTTATTTGGTGAGTACTGAGATATTGTAAGGCTTTGGCTACAAGAAGGAAAATCGTTAGGAGGTTAAATTTACTAAAAGCAAGCCCGACGTTGTTAAGCAATTAGGACTCTTGCAAACTTAATCCAGGTTAAACAAACAAAACATAGTATAATGAACATTTTTTTTAATATATGTAACGCCCGAATTGTAGTTAAGAACACTCAAGTACCAAAAACTATATGCAAATCAGTCCATCCGTTTGGTAGCTACGATAGCATGGACAGACACACACACACAGACAGACACGTCAAACTTATAATACCCCTCTGTTTTCATAGGAGGTTCAAAAGGAAAACGGCTTAGGCCGCTATGTCTATTTATAGACAATCGGATACTGTAGAATAATGCAGATACGAGTCGTAATGAAAGTATCGGCAGAGAGCAGCCTTGCAAGGTTGTGTACAATGAGGTCAATGGTCAGGTCTTTTTACGGTGAATATCAAGTAGGGCTTTGGTATATTGCACATTTATCAAAACAATATATGTAATTTATATAAGTATAATACATATATAAACGTACGCGTTTACGAAAAGTTATTTGACCAGAGGCAAAACTATTAGAAATGTTTTGTGTCATAAATCCAGTGGACTAATAAAATAAACCTTATTGCTACGCATTATAATAAAACACGTGAAAATTTCTACCTTTGGGTATTTTTAAACAAGCTAAAAAAAATCCGAGCAGAAAAATGATATTAAAACACGACCTCTTTATAAATTTTGGGTTCTAGAAAATTGTTTTTGCTATACATTTTATACTATTTTTAACTAATTTTTAGATAAAGAAGTACTATATTTATTATTTGTGTTAATTGTTAGTTTTGTAGAATTTGGTTTCATTTGGTAGCAAAATGTAGCGAAATACAGGCAATTTATGTCAAATTCGTAAACGCGCCCTTAAATCCAAAAACCCATAAAGCTTAAAGTTTCATGCACTACTAAAAGTAAATTAAGTACTATTAGCGGCTTTAAACTTCATAGAAACTCGACTACATTCGCCTGGAATCTGAAAAATCATTTTCCATACGCTCGTAAACAAGTAAAATACAATAGCCTCTATAGCATAATATTATTATTGTAACTAGCTGTTGCCTGCGGCTCCGCCCGCGTAAATACAGTATCCCTCGGGAACACTGTATTTCGGGATAAAAAGTAGCATATGTTTTAATCCAGAGTCTAAACTACTACCATACAAAATTTCATCAAAATCCGTTCAGTAGTTTTTGCGTGAAAGAGTAACAAACATCCATCCATATATCCTTATAAACTTTCAAATTTATAATATTAGTATAATAATGAATAAACGTGAATTAAAAATACGCAAAATAATTGAACATCCACAACAATATGGGAAGATTTGTTCACATTCCTACCGAGCTGACCAGAACATAAGTATCGCGTGCGCTCCAGGAATGTACCGATGTGTGGTACAAGTCACAGGAGCTTTGCAAGCACAAACTTATTTAGCGATATAATAATCTTTAGAAGCCCAATTCTGGTAACTTAAAAAGAACTTTAACCCCAGTCAGCGTAGAGTTTTATTTACACAGTGGGCTAAGAGAATTGGCCCCATGGATATATAAATATCTTCTCTGACTGGGGGAAACTTCTTCTAACAGTAAGTTAGAACGACGCTGAAATTACGTAACTCTCAATGCGATAAAGGAAAACTTTGTCATTGTGTAATAGTACCAATGTTCAATAAATACGAAGACAATATATAAATAATTATGTGTAAGTTAAATATTTCCTAATTTTAATTCGTAAATATTTCTAAAGGCATGTCTTTATCACGTCCGCGTCCAGTCTAGTTATTTAAAATAGTCACGCAAAGTTTATATTTTTTATCAACCGTTCTAGAAACTACGTTTAAAAATATCCAAGCGTTGAAGATACAACATCCTCCTTTTTGGAAGACGGTTAAAATGTTGTACAAGTTAGATTATTAACTATACTAATATTATGAAGAGGAAAGATTTGTTTGTTTGTATTGAATAGGCTCCGAAACCACTGGACCGATTTTTCTGACACAGCTATAGAATAGATTACGAGGAAAGACATAAGCTACTTTCCGGTTCCCGCGAGATTTCCTTTTGCGCACACGAAGTCACCGGAAACATCTATCTCTTGTAACTTGTACCAGGCAGTATCGGCCTGTCATTACACGGGCAGAGTGGCGACAATTACGGAATTTGTTATCAGATAATCTCGTCCAGCACGTAACGGATTTTGTCTTATTTTCTACTAATTGATACTATAGTTTTTTCGTGTTAAGTTTGCAACTTTGCAGTGAATCATCAGCGCAAATGTCAAATGGCTTTCTTCAATTTGTGAATGTGAAGACGGGTGAAATGTCTTCTCGCTTGCTCGGCCCATTTTTAGGGTTCCGTAATACTCAAGGAACCCTTATAGTTTCGCTCTGTCCGTCTGTCTGTCTGTCTGTCCGCGCCTCTAGCTCCTGTAATTATGAATATAAATTAATGAAATTTGGTGCAGTTATAGATTGTGTATAATTATATAGATCACGATTTCAGGATCATAAAAAAAAAAAATTTTATATTTTAGGAGTGGCTCTCCATACATGTGAAGTGGGGATGAAAAATATCTTTTCACTCTACCCCATCGTGTGGGGTATCGTAGAATAGATCTTTAAAATAAAGGCAAGGTTTCATACGTTACTTTTTTATAAAGTTGACCATTTTCGAGTAATCGGCCTCCAAAGTAGTTTGTAAGTTGCCCCCCCCCCTAGCATTTTTAAACTATAGGAGATAGAAACTTGCAAATTTCCATGCTGATAGATCATGCTAAAAACTCTTTAGGAAAATTATTGTGAACCAAATCGGACAGTAACTTTTGGAGTAATTAAAAAACACATATTAGGCGTTTATAGTTACGGAACCCTCCTTAGACATGTCCTGACATGCTCTTGGTTAGGTTATTTATTTAAAAAAACCCTTGAACTAGAATGTTTTCTTTTAATGTACAGTGTGCAGTCTTTTAGAAATTCAAGCTTAAACTAATTTTAACCGGCAAAATAGGAAAAATTTTGTTCGCTCGCTTGCGTTTAACATGAAAACTTACTCGTATAAGACCAATTAGCGCCTCGATCCTGAATCGCGCTATCGAAGTTCTCACAGTTCGACGCTACTCATACAGCATCTGAAATGCTTACAAGTGGGCTTCGGCCTTACCGAGCATACCTCGCTCGATCGGAGATCTCCCTTTTGGGCTTTCACTATTCCAAGAATAATATTACTAAGTATGGATGTTTTGGTTTAGGAATTTGATTAGTCTATTGATTTCATCGTATATTTTCGAAGTGCACAATCTTTCAAGGGAAGGTCAAAAACCAAATGCGCGTTGACAGTTACCGAGGTTCTCCTGAGACATGTCCTGAAATTCTCTTGGTTAGGGTATTTTATATACAGAGCTTTTGAACTACCACAAAAAATATTTCTACGGTGGTTTCTCTAACTTCAATATATAATAGACTTTAATCCTACTTATATTATAAATGTGAAAGTTTGTGAGGGTGGATGGATTCATGTATGGATGGATGGATGTTTGTTACTTTTTCACGCAAAAACTACTTAACTAATTTTGATGAAATTTGGTACGGTAGTAGTTTAGGATCTAGATTAAAACATAGGCTACTTTTCATTCCGAAAAAGTACAGTATTCCAGTGGGAGCCGCAGGCAACAGCTAGTAAATAATAAAGTATTGTGTACCTGTGTATCTCATAATCACGTCATAACTATAAGACTAGATGTTTTTTTTAACGTGTAGGCCGAATTTCAGAATACACATCATAAAATGTATTTGTAGATTTGTAAATTAACTACATATTTATACAATTTAGAGGCAATGAATCATACATTAATATAATATGATGCCATCCAACAGCCTTATAAAGTTGTAAGCGTCGTAAACTTTTCTCTACAGTTTCGTTCGGGACGAATTTGGTCAGTTGGACCAAAATGGAGCGCGTAGGCACGAGGGCGGTAAATTAAGGCCATCGTAGTAAATATTATAAGGCCAAAGATATATTATTATGATTATAAAAAAGCCATTTGTATGTCTGAGATCAAATTTTGTAGTTTCTGTGTACATCCTCAACTGCTCAACATCGATTTTCCTTTATCTACAACACTTCGTATTTTATCTTATTGAAAATAGACAAAAACCCTTATTTACTTACTTATAAATTAGTCGATTTCGCTCTTAACAGGAGGATTTTGCGCCACGAATAATTAATCATAGACTAAGCCAATAAAATATATTTTATTTTCGGCCAACTCCATAGTAAAACAGTTCTTTAAATTCCGCTGATGACCCGATTACGACTCAAAAATGAATCCTTAACCACAACCATAAATAAACATTTATTTCTTCCAAGACCTGCGCAACGACCAAAATAATTTAGGAGTTGACAGCTCAAGAAGCTTGTTTAATTATACATTAGCTGTAGCTGGACGGATTCGGAAAGGCTACATGCCCTTGTTCCTTGCCTGGTGAAAACCGGAGCTGCTTGACAGTTGAAAGCAGGACTATCGGTTGACAACTGTCAAACGACCATCAACCCGATACTTTCGCGCCAAAACTCTGTTTTCTATGGTGTGGAAAATGGTTCGATCGCTAAAGATATTCTAATAATAGAAAAGTTCTGTTGAATCATCATACCACCTTCATACTCATCCATATTTACGCCTAGGTTATATTTGAATCTAAATTCTGAGCGTTTCCACTTTCCCAAGTAATATTGTCCCAGAACTTGTAACTTCAATAATAATAATAAAAAAATTAAGTAACTTCCGGGTTCTGAATTGTCAAGCAGTGAGCAAGCTGATGATGATGAATTATAGCTAAGAACACTCTCGATCATGTTAGCTTTCAAACCAAAAATACTAGAGCAAAATCGGCGTATCCATTTGGGAGCTATGATGCCACGGACAGACACATAGTCTTTTCGTCGGAGGTTAAAAAAGAAAGCAATCATGCGGCCAATAATTTTCCCTTTCTGACATCAAACTTCAACTAGCGGCGTTTCCATTAAATTTTTTGTCTATTTTTATTACTTTTCCGAATATACTAATTACTAAGATATATTTGCTAGTCTTATATTTTTAACTTCTGGATGTTACATTTCAATCCTCGAAATATATCATCGAATAATAATCCTCGAAATGGCAAGTAACTTTAAAAAGAATGTAGACATACCTATCCACAATATAAAAGTCTATCACCGGTTAAGCCGGTATTGTGAGTTATTTCAAAAAGATTTGCATATGAAACATGATTGTTAAGAATATAATGAATTTAAATTAAAGATAATAATAACTTTTCAATTAATGTTTTTTTCAATTAAACCAAATTAAATAAGCTAAATTAAATAAATATACAATACATTTTATGAAACGTGCATTTTCAAATCACATTCGATTTTTATGCAAATGCGACAAGAGATTGTTCTCATTATGATAATGTATGTGTTTATGTATTATGTGTGTGTATGTGTGTGTATGATATAATCCGGATCAGTGAACGAGATGGTGGGCTGCGGCCTTGCGCCCACTCCGCGGCCGGCAGTGGTAAAAGTGAAATTGCAATGTAAATTGTAAAGTGATACTATATTTGAAGAATGCAAAACGTTATATCTCTGTATACGTGGGTTTACGAGATTATTTGCATTAGAAGATATTTAGGAGTAGAAGGAGAGCCCTTCTTGCATATTTTTATAGTAATAGTAACTCTAATGCGTCAATGTAAGATGGTATAGGTGTATATGTCCCAGTGACAGTATCTGGTAACCAAGATATGAAAATCAGTTTATTCGATTGGGGCGTTAAAAAAAAGTATCGAAATTTAATCGGATTCGAAAAATCTCTGACGCTTATAGGTATGTCGTGCGCGTTAATTGGCTGTCTACAGTCTATAGAACTTATACCTTGATGATTTTTGACCAATCTGAATAAAGTTCCTTCCTAAGTTTTCTTCCTAGTATAGGCGAGTTTTTTTGCGAAGATCCCGAAAATTGTTAGGAAGATAGCGAAAATCTCTGAATCAAATAATCCGGCTCTTTTAATCGTAGGATTTTCTCAAAGTTCCTAATTTTCCAATCATCCTATAACATATATACAGCCAGTGCAGTGGAGCAAACTCTTACATAGGTAAACTAGTTGCCCTTAGGTCTAGGATTATTTGAAGGTTTATGTTTAAAAACCAACAATATAGATCGTGCTTTATAAAGTCTAATAAGGCTACACAATAATCTGTAGGTTGTCTGTAGGTCAGTACTATTAACGAGGTATTTATATGCAATGTTAACACAATATGACAATGCAACAGGAAGCAACACATAAACAATTGCAATATCGAAGACCTCACATAGTGCAAATAAATATTATGCATAATTCAACAATATGACAACAACTGTTGCAAGTTGCAACAGTCCCTTAACAACATAATAATGTTACAACATTCTTACGTTACCGGCAACAAACAATATGCATAGGAAACTGTTTCTCAACTATTTGATAATAAGCAGAATGTAGGGCGCTCTGTAGAGATGAATAGGAGGATTATCTTGATAGAGTTCAGTGCAATTTTTTTAAACGACCCCGTACGATAAATGTAGCCTAAGTAATATCAGCTATCTGCAGGTGAAAGTCCGGTCAAAATCGGTCCAGCCGTTTCAGAGGTTAACCGAAACAAACAAACACACAGACAGACAAAAATGTAAAAAAAATTTATTGGAAATTACAAATTAACTTTGAAGATTCGATTTGCACCTTCAAAATATCTATACCTATTACCTACATACATAATATAATTATATAACTAAATAAAATATTATAAGGAGTACTTTTTTCTTAAGGTTACGTTTAAAAAACCACAGTTTCGTTTCCAATCGTTCTACGCAATCGAAGCTGCCGGCACCATTTTGTAACAAACATGTTCAATTTAAAGTTAAAATACGATACCAGGGGCTTTAGTCAATAATTCAAGATGCATTCGAAATTTCGACGGCGAAGTTCGAAATCAAAAATGTTTAGGATTTGACTTAAGTCGTCGCTACGTGACATGTCGCTTGCGATGCCATAAGTCAAATCCCATACATTTTGATTTCGAACTTCGCCGTCGAAATTATCGAATGCATCGTGACTAAAGGCCCTGTACCTAATCCTCATTAATTTCTTCAATGAACAACCGGCTAACAAATCTCTCGTGCACGTAAACCGGACAACGCCCACTAAACGATCACTCTCAGAATGTTAAATAACAAACTGTATGTGCAAGTTCCATAAACACCTCAGCAGAATTAATGGGATTGGTGATAGTTATATATCTATATTGGTGATATTTATCTCACTGTATGTGTGACTCGCAGATTCAGTGAGGAAAGAGACGCCTCTCCACCTTCTCCTTGACTGTCTAGCACTATAACAGAGTAGAAACAGCGACATGTCACTTAGCTATGACCTATGTCAAATCCCATACATTTTTGATTTCTAAGTTCGCTGTCGAAATTATCGAATGCATCTTGACTAAAAGCTCAGAGCCTTAAGCGAAGTTACCATGGCTAACTACGACGACGAAGTTCAAAATCAAATCGCTAAGTGACATTAGACATAGCGATGCTTATCAAGTTAGCGATGCATTTGTCAAATCCCATACATTTTTGTTTACGAACTTCGTCTTCGTAATATGCGATGGCAATTTGGCTAAGCGCTCAGGTAACTTGTGAATTCTGCACCGTTTCAGGAAATTCACAGCACCAACCCCAACCATATCGTTCAGTTCACGAGCGGCATAGGGCTGGGGATGGTACTATAACGCGAATGGGAGAATTTTGAGTACAAGCTGACCTCTATATTCATTATTCAGTAATGAATTTGCTGTAAGTTTGACCGTGGGACCACCTTTGTCTGTCAGTGGGTTGCGTTTATATTTGGGAATGGGAACGTACAAGATAACACATATTGATAATGCTATCACAAATCAACGGTCATGCTTTTTAGTTCCCTTAATTATAAGGTAGCAAAAGGAAAGAAGTGAATGATGAATTTCCCTTTTAAACAGATGAAGGTTCGGACGAGAAAGGTAGGCACAGAGCAGAAAATATATTAAATGCTTACTTACGAAACAGAAACACCTTTTATAGAACGAATAACGATCCAAATCGATCGAAATTTGAAAATTTTGACGTCCCATTCACCGGCCCACAATTTTTTCACACAATCGTGGACACGCCGTTTAAAATGTGTTCGTCTTTCTTTAATATGTGATAGCGGTAAGTGGTATTACTATATTTAATTTTAATTCAGAAGAGTTTATGAAATTTTAATTTTAAGCATAGAAACCTTTGTTTTGCATGCCGGTACATTGTAAAAGTTTATTACTAAGAAACAATGAAAAATATCTAAATAGTTTTTATGATCACTTTCTAATGCGTATACAATTGAAAACACGAGGGAAATTTCGTGTTGTCGTGTAAGTTTTAACATATTAGTGAGTACATAATACATATTTTATTAGTGTTGGCTACCCATTGAGGCTCGATGTAGTATATTACACGTGAATGTGACTACCTACCCTTCACAATAAGCATGTAGCCTCCGTGGGAATAGCGGTCGGTGTACCGTTGTGTATAGTGTAGACGTAGGTATGTATCTCATATGAACATACACCATGCGACAAAAACACCGCTCTTACGTAAACCATTGAATAATCGCTCGTGTCATTAACTCTTGCACTCTTACATCGATCAGTTGCTTTTGCCTTATTGGCTATCTGACATAATATGAGGTTGAGCTTCGATGGCTTTGATTTTCTGTTTCTTATTTCTCAAGGGCCTCCGAGACGATTAAAAGGTTTGACTCAAACCTTACGTGTGATGCAACCGTTTGACCTAGGTTTGATCGGTTTGTCAAACGGAACTATTCAGTTTCACAGTCACTTCACTGTCAAAAATAAAATTATTGTCACTATTGACAAATGACGACCAATTGACACTATTGATAGGCTCAGTGGCGTAGCGTGGGTGTCTGCCGCCCGGGACGGACGTCAATTTTGCCGCCCCCTTACTTGGGTTTTGCCGCCCCCTTACTTAGGTTTTGCCGCCCCCTTAAAAGTGCCGCCCGGGGCGCCCCTCCCCCTACTATGCTACGCCACTGGATAGGCTGCTGGATTTGCAGGCTGGACCGTGAGTAATGCACTCATACGTCATTGGTCAAGTGCTGATGACTCACTTCAAACTTAACGCTATAGATTATAGTACCTACTACCTAGGACTACCTACTAATTACCTTTCTATAAGGCTAAAGTGACCTACTCTTTAGTGTGTAACTTCTAAGTGTAGACAATAAATTTATCATTTCCTTTGAAATATAGAGAGAGACTGATAATTGAAGTAAACTATGCTGATTTAATCATATTAGGAGATTGTTTCCGTAGTTAAGCTTTCACTTATCCTTTGCCTTGACTCGGTATTAGGAAAAAGTTATTTTAATAACTCCGTCACATCGTTACATACTGCTAATGGATAATCACCATAATTATATGTCATGGGATACTCATCCCAACTTACCTGTCCGGTAGTTGTGGTATAGTATACGGGTACGCGACCCCGTCTTCCCTAGCTATTACTGTCCTATCCCTTGTCCTCCTGGGCGGTAATATCCTACATTTCCTATTTCCCACTCTAACTTACCAATCTTCCTTTCCACACCGCCTATCCTTCCCTTTCCCTATTCCTACCCTCTCCGCTAATCCGTGGAAACGCAATGGATAATCATATAAATAATTTAATTATCCAAAATGGCGGCGATGTGGTTCGCCACCCATCACGTCTCGTTTCTCGCGGAGGCGAAAAGTGGCCCATGGAGAGCCGCTTCGCTACGTTGAATGTAAGAGGAGGAATGGATGGTAAGAATGAAAGTGGATGAAGCGAAACAAGTATGTAGGGATCGTAGCAAGTGGAAAGAAGTGGGCTCTGCCTACCCCTACGGGAAAGAGGCGTGATTATATGTATGCATGTATGTATACTTTTGTATTTTAATAGCCCTGTGTCAGATAGCTTATTTGCGTATTTTGTCTCTGTCGCTCGTTATAAAGTGAGCAGCGACAAAACTTCCGAATAAGCTACCTGAAACTTATTTGAAGATTTTGAAATAGGATCTTTGTGTCATATACCTATACAATAAATTAAAATATTAAAAACTACCATTAGGTATTTTTTTTTTATCTTTATTTAAGGAGATTAGTCATAACTGACTATGCCACTCCATTCGGCCAACGATTACAATAATTACAATTTTATAATATAATTAAATACTACATCACTAATTATAATCTATTTTACGTCGATTCAAAGCTGTACTGACCATTTTATACACTTCTATAGCTTTTTCAGACATGGGATATGCTAGAATACAGTTACAAGTTCCAATATTCATAAAGTCTTCAATTTTACTCACAATCTGAAATCTAATGTCTACCATTAGGTAATTTGCCCGCAGCTTTGCCCGCGTGAAATTAGGCTTAAAACTTTTATCCCCTATTTTACCCCTTTGAACGGGTTGAATTTTGAAAAATCCTTCCTTATTGGATACCTACATCATGTGAAGAATACGTGTGCAAAATTTCAAATTTCTAGCCTGTGTGTTGATACATCAGTTAATCAGCTTTACCTTGTGCCTATTCTTAAAGATTTCTTTGCGATAAAAACATTTTGATTACATACATTTAAAAGAGAAATGTATACAAATATCTTATAGGTGCTTCCATTCCTTTGATCTAATCAATTTCCATTCCAGTTAGTCCATTCACACCAAATATTTCGTGTTACAGTCGTGGGTTTTGTCTGGGACTAATAAAAACGAAAACTGTTAATAAACAAAATTTTAAAAATCAGTGATTCACGAATAGTCGAGCTATGAGTGAGCTGATGATGATGAATTATAGCTAAGAATACTCGATCATGTCAGCTTTCAAACAAAAAAACTTATTAAAAATCGGTTTATCCGTTTGGGCGCTACGATATCACATACACAGACAGACAGACAAACACGTCCAACTTATATCACCACTCTATTTTCGTTGAGGATAAAAATCGATGATGAAAACACGCTGATGATCATAATGTCTTGTAATACCGGAACACTAATGAACAGTGTCCTGTTGTTCTCTGCTAAGGACATCCACATGGTCGTATTACGGATAACCGGCGCCTACCATATGATACACAGACCACAGTAGATCCATTCATATTTCATACAGTATACACACACCTACACAGTATCAAGTATCATTTGTTATGAAGCTAAATTGTTTCTTCTACAAATAGTATACTAGGTAATAAAATATACAGGAATACTATATAGTTGGTTGGGTTGGTTTGCTTACTATGCACCGAGGCGCATCACCTGCTTTTAGCGCTATTTTCGCTTCTAATTTAAAATTATAAATATTGATCATCGAGTTCCGGGAGTTGAGACTTTTTTCTAGGAAATTTCCTCCTCTTTGAGAATTTTATCATACCCCCTTTTTGTTTTTTACTAAATAGTTTATAACTTTTGCAATTTTTTCGAGTCCCTCTTGCAATTTTTCAAATAGTTTCTGGAGGTCATTCCGAAAGAATTAGCCCTGGATCATAATTTTCCGTGCCCTTGGACAGAAATTCACGGACCGGGATCTTGTGAATAAGACTATTTCGAGCTGCACATTTTGACGTGCACATATAATCTTTACTTAGGTAGAGGCTGAACTCATTACTCACCCTCTATCTAAGTAAAGATTATATGTTTTCTATACAGTTGTGCCTCCTTTGCGTTGGGTCGGGTAATAAAAACAAACCAGCCATGGACGTTGAATCGCGCGCACGTAAATTCAACCACGCTGCAGTCGTTGCGGTCACTTTGTGTTTAAATATGTTTTAAGTGAAATTTTAAGCACTACGGCTCAAACATAACCACCGTAAAACAATTATTATCAATAATGTTATATCCTTATTTTAATTATTAGGTAGGTAGGTAGGTACTAGGTACTTAATAATTATTAGAAACACTACCTACTGATATATTTCAATTTAAGTTCTTAATTCATACGACTAGTGACTACATTTGTATCTTCGGTTTAGAAATTAAGGTCATTTTAATGGAAACTTCATAAAGAGAAATAAAATTTCCAATTCCGACATCTTACATATTCCAATATCCGCCATTTGTAATTTCCGTATTGGCGCGAATGAGATTTGCTTCATCATAGGCCAAGTGATGATGACATAGGCAGGAGGCAAAAAAATTGTCGTTTTACATACAGTAAAAGGCCAGTAAGAAACAGCATTACGTTCAGATTGTGACGATGTTTTATAATATTCTGTATATTTTGCAATAAGTATCTTATAGCTTTTATGTTATACTTTATCAGTCTAGTGACTTAGGGCAAATAGAATACTTCAAAATAAAGGTGATGTACCCAATACTTATTCCAAATACAAGCTGTTAGTACATAAAACTTCTATTGGCATGTATGATAATCATGATGATGACACGAGGATTAGACGTGGACACGAGCATAATATAAAGCTAATGATGCGCTTTCTGTTGACAACAGGGAGAAAGTACGTAATTAAGAAGTACGATTATTGTGTAACACGATCGAATGCTGTGCAGAGGAATGTGTTTTGTTGTTTCATTGAAAAAAAGTAAATTTCTTCTCCTTCTTTTTTATGATTGAGTTACTTTGTCAATAGTCTTAAAAAGTTAATTTCTTCTCCTTCTTTTTATTAAGGGCCTTACCGCGGTTACCGCATTACGGTTGCATTTTTTTCTGCTTGTTGTTTTTAAATCGTCACGCTAGGGACGTGTTTAATCATTGTGTTTTTTATTAGATAGGTACTTATGCAATTAGACGCAAAAATTCTATAATTTCCTTTCATAATATTATAGGTACTCCATTCAGGTATAATTTCACCTAAACGTCTTTAGGTATTATCTTACTAATGTCTAATACTAGTTTTATTGGTCCATGGACTATGCTAATACTATAAACACTAAAGATTTGTTTGTTTGCATTGAATAGGCTCCTACAATACGGAACCGATTGTGACGTTTGGCACAGATATAGAATAGACCGCGGGGAAGGACATAGGGTACTTTTTATGACATATTCCATCGCTAATTCGGTTTCCATATCCTCAAAAAAACCTCAAATTTTTATTTTTATATAGGTTATTAAATAACACATAGAATTGTCCTACATGATGCCTACCATCGATTCGGAAACTAGCCCGGCTAGAACCGGCGTACGAAAATCGCACGGGGCCATCTTTTAGCAAAAAGATGGCCAAAATTAACAAAAAAATGGGAAAATTGAAGCAAAAGGATGGAATGTTTTCGAACTTCATCATCGTTTCGATATTGTACTTTATATAAGCCCCCAGTTTTGTAATCATATTAAGTACCTATTTGTGTCATTATGGAATGCAATATTTGCTTTGAAGATAAACGCCTCATACAGATTTATACAGCCGTCGGCATTCAAACGTCGCCTACTAGAATTAAGACCTAACTAGTAACTAGGCATGGTACCTAATAATACCTTAAAATATCGACATATTTGGTAAATACTTAGTTATAAGAAATTTGTAATTACTTCATATAAATCATACCTAATTATTTTATTATGCCCAAGCGTGTGCGTAGTACACAAGTGACAAGAGAACTCTCTCTTCCTTTATTCTCATAATCTAGTAGGACAGATAACCGACACGACTGACGAGAGATCAGGCGCAGGACCGACTTTACATGCCCATCCTCTCTCATGGAGCATCGTGTTTGTCAGACAATCAGGTGATCAGCCTCGATTGACTTATGTATCAACGCACAGGCCAAACCCTTAAGCTAGAAATTTGAAATTTTGCACACGTATTTTTAATATGACGTAGGCATTTCCATTAAGGAAGGATTTTTCAAAATTCAACCCTCAAGGGGGTTAAATAGGGGATGAAAGTTTAAAACCTAGTTTCACCCGGGCTAGTTGATAAATATGTTATTTATTTGTGTAGGTACTGTGGCATTCTTGGGGGTGTGCGTAATGGCTCCAGTGGTAGGCTAGGTTTATTAATTCAAACACACAGGACACTTTGCACTATATATTTTATTATTTCACTTTTATATTAATAACATAAAGAGGAACTATACATCCTACGCCCTACACGCTCTAAACCGTTCTCTATTCTCCGAATTCCCTGTTTTTTCGTCTCTGACGTAGCGGATGACACACAATATTCTAATTCCTAATTCAAAATATTTAAATCTCGTGTGCCTGGCCTCTCCAAAGAGTCCACCACAGTTATCCGCTACATCCCCCCCCATTATTATACAGTACTTTTTCTGGATAAAAAGTAGCCTATGTGTTAATCCAGAGCCTAAACTACTATTATACCAAATTTAATAAAAATCCGTTGAGTAGTTTTTGCGTGAAAGAATAAAAAAAATCATCCATCCATCCTCAAAAAATATTTCCCATTTATTATAATAGTAGTAATAAGGACATGTTAAATACTTAGATAAAAACACATTCGATAACAAAAACCACCGTTGATAGATAGAGACGAACATATATTCTATCGATAAACCATTCATCGATCTATCGATACATTTATCGATAGTCGATAGATCAATATCGTAATGCACGACCTAGTGATTATACACTGCCCACGTGCTATTAAGGCCGGGTAGACCAAGCGAAATAGGCATTTAACGCTTCCAAGAGTTGCCCGCAATTGCCGCAAAGCGAGCCGCGCGCCTACGTCGCCGGCGTGAACTTACATGAACCCAAAGTGTTACAGTGTAGTCGTGTTGGCAGTAGGTCATCTTATTTTATTATTTGTATTGAAAAAGATAATAAAATCCATAGGTAACTGTTTTAATGCAACACATAGCACACATAATTTGAATAGATATTATAGGTAGGTACCTAAGTAAAAAATGCTTAAATTTTATTCAATTACTAGCTGATGCCCGCGGCTCCGCCCGCGTATGTACAGTAACCCATGGGAATCGTATATGTCCCGCGATAAAAAGTAGCCTATGCCCTTCCCTATGGTCTACTTTATGTCTGTGCCGAATTTCATGATGATTGGTTTAGTAGTTTTTTCGTGAAACAGTAAATAAAGTATCCCACGGGAACCGCACATTTCCCCGCGATAAAAAGTAGCCTTTGTCTTTCCCCGTAGACTACTTTTCAACTGTGCCAAATTTCATAATAATCGGCTTAGTGGTTTTTACGTGAAACTGTAAATAAAGTATCCCATGGGAACCGTACGTTTCCCCGCGATAAAAAGGCTCTAGAATATCTGTGTACCAAATTTCATTTAGATCGGTTCAGTAGTTTTGGCGTGAGAGACGGACAAACACACACTTTCCCATTTATAATATTAGTATGGACTAGCTGTTGCCCGCGACTTCGTCCGCGTCAACTGATGGCGCAATACTGCATTAATTTCGACCAAATTTGATTACAATAAAAAAGGTTATAGTGAGTCAATCTTAAAAGATTTTTTTACATCATTTAAAGAGGAATAATTATTTTATACATATTTTTTGGGTAACTTGAGCCGTTTACGTAGCGCACGCAACACGCTGTGTTAGATGTGTGCATGGAGACGAGTACCTATCGTTAGCTCGTGTGGTCACTAAAGTACGTGTCGTTTCGTGGGATAAAAATACTGTATCAGGTAGGTGCTGACGATTTGATGGTAACTGCTTAGGCAGCCACTTGCAAAAAATGTATTCCTACTGCCGAGTCCGCACGTTTGCCACTTGCCGCAAAATCCAAACCTCCACAAACGTTTGACTTTTAGAAAATCCGGATTTCCGAATTATTCTCCCAAAAATCCGGATTATCCGGATAATTAAGATTTTTTCATATTTTTTAAATTTGTTGCATATTTTATAAAACTTTAATGTTAATTTTACTACTATGTTGTAGCAAAACTTACACTCGTTAGTAAAAAAAAGAGTTACTTTTTTATAATTTAATTTAAATAAATTCTTATTTTAAGTTTTAAGTATTAGAATTACAATCTGAATAAATAAAAACATAATGAGATTATATCAAAATTATATATTTAATTATATTTATTTTTTCATTTTTAGAAATATTTTTGATTACGTTTCCTACAACTAACGTACGTACAAATCCTACAATGTTCAGTTTTATAGTTAGTATATTATTTTAAATAAGGTATGTATATATTGTTATTTACTAAATGTTCCAGCAGAAAGAATTATAAAAAAGTGGAATAGCCTGTGATCTTTTTAACGCTTTTTTTACATATCTACGCCACAGTTCACCACTACCGTTTTCGTAAAGTTCCATTTCTATGTGAAAGTACTAACGTAGGAAAATTAATACAGTTTAATAAAACGTAGGAAACTGAAAATCCTTTAAATCGAGATCCGGGGAGTGAAGACAAATCATTTGAAGCATGGGGCTGAACACATAATTTTGTATGGACGAAATTGGACCACTTTTGAGTTATTGAAATTAAAAACCACCCACCTGTTTGGGTAATAATTAAACACGTAAATGGTGCTTTTAATTCCCTCGGTAACTAACAGAAGTATAATAAGCAATTCTAAGCACAATTTAAAATCTATAACTGTTGTAAGATCTTTATTTTAACATTTTTCTTACAAATAAACAGTAACATCTTACTCTTCATTGCACTTTGAAGTTTCCGCTATAAGATGAAAACTACATTACTTAAAAAAAAAACAGTGGTTTACACAAATCGTTGGTGCTATTTTTGACACCTATATCTTATCTTTAAAATATTATCTAAAAATAATTATTTCTACGCAAAAACAGGAGCGTTGATTTTCATTTAGTTTTGCTACTGACTCGTAAGTTTAGGTTAGTTTAGTTCAATCAAATTAATTTTAATAATAAAAAAAAATATTACCTTCATTCATTCGGCAAAACTCTCTCTAATCTTAAACCAACCAGTCAGGTATTATCGACTCCAAAACTTCTTCCTGATATCATAGAGATAAGATTTAGGTATTTGGATTTAGATATTCATTATTTAGAAGATAATTAAATATAGTTAAACCACTACATTTCTTTTTAAGCTGTCATATTAATTTGGCATTCTATGATTACAGAAATTAAAATTGCAATAATATGTTTCAACTTTCGTTAGTAAGAATTCAATAAATATAAAAATACAGAGCTTTAATTGGGTTTGGATTTGCTTATTATACTTCTTACTACTTGTGCAATTGAAACTGAAACCATATTCAGTGTTTTTATAAATTGGATCACCTATTACTGAACTGTACTACTACTGAAAAAATATAAAATGGTAAGTATCTTAGAAACAGTCCATACATATACATATATAGCGGCCATAATATTTTAGCAGATCTTCATCCCTCGCATCACCATTTAATGGATTGACTATGTTCTACCAAATAACTTGAATAAATGGAAAAATGTGTCAAGAATTTCAACAGGACAACAAATAATATCAAATTATCCAAAGGCATGTATTTAAACTCACGACAAAACATATTGATTTCTTATGTTTACGCGAATATTGTTCATTGTTTTAAACACTTACGGATTTTGTCGCACAACACGAAACACTTACGGAAAACAATCACGACAAAACAATTAAATTTTGGATGTGAAAATACCGAATATTTAATACTAAATTACCATGTATTTTCCGTAATGTAGGTAACTCAAAAAACATACAAGCAGCAAAACCAGCGCACATAAAAAAAAACAAAGGAGCGTACAAAATTCCCAATTTTTAATTTTCCTCGACTTTAGGGGGGGTGTAGATATTGTGTAGATTCATTTTGAAATTTAAAAATAACGGTAATTCATTTTTCGCAAAATTAACATAGGTGTCGTTACCAGGTTTTTGGGGGTGCTGGATACGAAAATGACATTCATTTTGAAATTCCAATATGGCGGACATACTTAATTTTATAAAAATAATATGGTTGTCCCTTTGTTGGTTTCTGGGGGTGCTGATTACAAAAAAGTCATCCATTTTAAATTTCCTTAATAACCCCGCATCCTCAAATTTTCTTCATGATGAAAGAAAAAGAAATTTGAAAATCCTGAATTTTCCAAAATTTCCATAGCTTTATACATCGCTCATAATATCTCAAAGTAGAGAATTGCCATATTTTTTTTCTATAATCACTTCTATCTCAGAAACAGTGCATCTTACTTGAAAAATAATGAAAATTACCTCACCCTTAAAAACCCCGCAACCATATATTTTCTTCATGATGGGAGAAAAAGAAATTCGAAAATCCTGAATATTCCAACATTTCTATAGCTTTATGCATCCCCGGTATCTCAATGTAGAGCATTTATATTTTTTTTATAAAATTGATTCTATCTCGGAAACGGTGCATCCTAATGAAAAATAATGCAAATTTCCTCCCCCTTAGAAACCCTGCAACATCATATTTTCTTCATGATGGAAGAAAAAAATCTGAAAATCCTAAATTTTCCAAATTTTCTATAGCGTTTTACACCGTTCGTGTCTCAAAGTAGAGCATTATCGTATTTTTTTTCTATAATGGCTTCTATCTCAGAAACGGTGCATCCTACTTGAAAAATAATGAAAATTACCTCCCCCTTAATAACTCCGTAACCATATATTTTCTTCAAGATGAGAGAAAAAGAAATTCGAAAATCCTGAATTTTCCAACATTTCTATAGCTTTATACATCCCTCGTATCTCAATGTAGAGCATTTAATTTTTTTTATAAAATTGATTCTATCTCGGAAACGGTGCATCCTATTGAAAAAATAATGAAAATTTCCTCCCCTTGAAAATCCCGCAACACCATATTTTCTTCACGATGGAAGAAAAATAAATTTGAAAATCCTGAATTTTCCAAAATTTCTATAGCTTTATACACTGTTCGTGTCAAAGTAGAACATTGATTTTAGAAACGGAAAAATAATACTATTACTGGAAAAATAATAAAAATTTCCTCCCCCTTAACCCGGAAATCGCAAATTTTTTTCATGAATGCCAAAAAAAGAAATTTGAAAATCCTGAATTTCGAAAAGTTTCTATACCTTACATAGCTGGCACCTCTACAAACTACATGTTAATTTTACGAAGATTGGATAGTCTCCATTTTGGAAAATCCAATTTCATTGGAAGACAATTTTATAATCAGCATATGAAACATGGAAAAAGACATCCATTTTTAATATAAAAAAAATATACGCCATTTTGGAATTTTAAAACGGATTTTATTTTCATATTATTCTGCACCCCCAAAAACCTTGAAAACGATACCCATACCAAAGAAAAAAAAACCTCCAATAGTATCCAAAACTGGGATTTTCCGTAGCTTGCAAATTGAATTTTTAGCAGCTATTAATTTATCAATCAAATCTTTATTAGCTACTTACATGGTATAATGGTCTACCAACTCATCGGTGCTAATTGGATTAAATTTCCCTACTTTTTATCTGCCGATTTTTGTATTTTTTGTCACTTGAGTGATTTCACCAGTTTGGTAATTTAGTCGCCAACATATTAATTCGCTGCCAAATTCAGCAATACAGTATGCTCACGTGCAGTCACCAACTTATTTTTTGTTCACTCGATTAATTATATCCCTTATTCAAATATTGTACGTCTAGAGTACATACTATTTACAATTAAAATATGTAATTTTCATAGTAGTAACCAAGATTCGAAAAAATCGAAAAATCCGGATTTTTAAATGAAAATCCGGATTTTTCGAATTTTTCGAATTTCGAAGTATCCGGATTGCAACCCCTACTTGCGAGTGACTTGGTGTGTTCTGCAAAGGCAAGCATGACGGATGTTGAGTACGTATCCTTATATTTTATTGTAAATAGAACAGCCTCCGTGGTCTAGTGGTTAGAGCTTGGCTCTCGACTCGGAGGTCGTAGGTTCTAATTTCGATTCCCGCACTGGAACAACAAAAAATGTTGTTTCCAAGTTTGGTTAGGACAATGCAGGCTGATCACCTGATTGTCTGACAAGAAAGATGATCCATGCGTCGGATGGGCAGGTAAAAAGTCGGACCTGCGCCTGATCTCTCGTCAGTCGTGTCGGTTATCCGTCCCACTGGATTACGAGAGTAAAAAAAAGAGTGCCTTTGTGTACTGCGCACACACTTGGGCACTATAAAAATACTACTGTGTAACTGGCTAGGCTACAATAAAACCAGCCACCGTCACCGAAATCAGCGTGGGGAGTTATTTATTATTATTATTGTAAAAACAGAAATCGAAATAAAAAGAAACGAAAAGTACGGCAAAGAAGATGGTAGATGTTACAAATTCATAAAAACTGTTTACTGGCTTATTCAATAATGTACTAAGGCTACTCCACGCATCAGCTACTTTTTTCTCATAATACACAACACAATAATATATCTATGGACGCTTCACACCAAGTCAATCTGGTCCCGTGGTAAGTTCTCGAAGAACTTGTGTTACGGGTACTAGAGCACCACACCGGCTTGAGCACCAACACGCTCAACCACTGAGCCACAGAGGTCGTCTCATCTGGCAAAAGCAACGACGTGGCGACGATAATGTTATTGTGTATAGTTATATGTATAACTAGCCGATGCCCGCAACTTCGTTTGCGCCTAACTGACGGAAGCGGAAGCCTATTTTTTAAACGGAACCCTAAAATAAAAGTAGCCTATATTAGACCTTATGACATCAGCTATCTGCCAGTGAAAGTCCCGCGAAAATCGGTCCAGCCGTTTCAGAGATTAGCCGGAACAAACAGACAGACAGACCGACAGACGGACAGACAGACGGACAGACAGACGGACAGACATTTTTAAAAATTGGTATTTTATTGTAAGTACCGAATATACTTTCAGATACATTATGTGAAAAGCTGTTAATTTTATGTTACAAACAGACACTTCATTTTTATTTATCTGTATATAGATTTAGTTCAAAAATAAAAAGAAGCATAAAAAAATACAAAACAAACTTTCCTATAGATTTTTATTGTATTATATGTCCATCACCCGGGAACACAAGAAACTTTTTGTTCCTTCGGCGGGATTCAAACCCGCGACCCCCGGCTTGAGCACTAACACGCTCAATCACTGAGCCACAGAGGTCGTCTCATCTGGCAAAAGAAACGACGCGGCGACGATAAAATGTAACATGTTATTGTGTGTGGTTATATGTATAACAAGCTGATGCCCGCAACTTCGTTTGCGCAGATCTAACGAAAGCGGAACCCTATTTTTTTAAACGGAACCCTAAAATAAAAGTAGCCTATGTTAGACCTTATAATATCAGCTATCTGCTAGTGAAAGTCCCGTGAAAATCGGTCCAGCCGTCTCAGAGATTAGCCGGAACAAACAGACAGACAGACAGACAGACAGACGGACAGACAAAAATTTTAAAAATTGGTATTTTATTATAAGTACCGAATATACTTTTAGATTCCTTATATGAAAAGCTGTTAATTTCAAGTTACAAACAGACACTTCAATTTTATTTATCTGTATAGATATAGAATGTATAGAATTAGTTCAAAAATAAAAAGAAACATAAAAAAATACAAAACAAACTGACTTTCCTTTAGATTTTTATTGTATTATACATATCCATGACCCGGGAACACAGGAAACTTTTTGTTCCTTCGGCGGGATTCAAACCCGCGACCCCCGGCTTGAGCACCAACACGCTCAATCACTGAGCCACAGAGGTCGTCTCATCTGGCAAAATCAATGACGCGGCGACGATAAAATATAACATGTTATTGTGTATGATATGTATAATAAAGTTCAAAAATAAAAAAAAAAAACAAAACAAACTGACTTTCCTACACTGCGTTAGAAACGAAAGAATTGTTCGATAAATACGCGGGTAAGCCGTGCGCTAGCAAAACTGACATAGGTCTGTCCTCGTCAACGCCTAGCGGGCGACTGTGGGGCGACTCTAGCGGCTTACGCACGCTGCATTTCAATATTAATTTATTGTTAAAATAATTAAACCAACATGCAAAATGTAACCAGAAATTATTCTTTTTTTAGTTATTAGTCTTTCGTAGATATGATTTTTGAAAGTAAAACTATCATGAACTTCATGAACAAAAAGAAAAATATTCAAATTTAGCCTCCTCTTCGGAATTATTTTTGATCGAGTGAAGTTTTCAATAATATGTTTCGAACCAGAAATTGTAAAAGAACATTAAGTAAACAACAATGTGTATTTTTTTTTGGCTTTTTAAAGTTACTATTTGTTTGTTTATTATCGATTCAAAGTCATGTAAAATTGGGTCTACGCGGCCTTAACGAACTCACAAGCCCATGCATAATGAATGCCGACTGATGTTTCTTAAGTTTGTAGTGAGTTATCAGTATAAATGTGAATATGGCTTATTTTTTTAATATATAAGCAGTAAGCGTATAACCTATGATATCATATTATTATTATCATCAACTTATTAAGAAAATAAAATTACTCGATAACCTACTTTAATTAAGAAAGATTAGCATTGAATAGGCTCCGATACTATTGGACCGATATTAATGAAATTTGTCACAGATATAGAATAAACCACGGGGAAGGACATAGGCTACTTTTTATTCGGGTAAAATGTCCGGTACCCTCGAGATTTCAGTTTGCGCGCACGAAGTCGCGTGCATCATGTAGTATAATGGTAATCAAATTCATCAAAATCATTTTCTACACAGAAAATAACAATATTTTATTATAACGATTACCGCACACAATGTCATACAAAAAACATGCGGACTCGCATACAAATTATCGACTAATAAGGCCCCGATCACACATAGCCGGTCAGACGGGATTTTATATTGAAACCACCACGAAGATACACGTCATAACTCATAAGTCACAACAGAGGCAAAGATTAGAAAATATAAGTACTTACTTACAGATAAACAGCTTTCATAGAACGAGCCAAATCGGTCCGAATCCGTTGATCCCGTCGAAAATGTGCGTTGATCCGTTAGGTCAGATGTCGTCAAGTCGTCACAGGGTCACAGACGTTCCCTCAACTTCAATGATCTTTCTCAGCTATTTAATGATGGGTTCCAAAAATTTTTGCAGAAATTGATTAGTTTTGATCTATATTTTAATACCATTACATTGGATGTGGTTCGCCACCCATCACGTCTCGTTCTCGCGGAGGCGAAAAGTGGCCCATGGAGAGCCGCTTCGCTACGTTGAACGTAAGAGGAGGAATGGATGGTAAGATTGAAAGTGGACGAAGCGAAACAAGTGTGTAAGGATCGTAGCAAGTGGAAAGAAGTGGTCTCTGCCTACCCCTACGGGAAAGAGGCGGTCTCTGCCTACCCCTACGGGAAAGAGGCGTGATTATATATATATATATATATATATATATATATATATATATATATATATATATATATATATATATATATTACGTTGGATATAATACAACATCAGTAAACTCCTCCATTCTTCCACCTTCAGAACGCATAGTGCAAACAAAGCCTAAATTGCAGAGGATTTCTTGTAAAGAATGCTGGAGGCAAAAAGCGAGCGTGCCGTTAAGTTCTGAAAGCGTAAAATATTTGATGCATGAGCCACATGCGATGTTTTATCTCTGTTTCCAATAACAAGATCGGTCTTAATGAGTTTGTTTCGTAATTATTTAATAACATGCAAATATAGGTAACAGCTGATGTAACTTACATTTGGACTTCCAAATTTCGCCAGTCACACACTTCTTTAAGATCAATAAAATAAAAAGATAGTTTTTAATAGATCGGAAGACGAGCAGACGAATCGCTTGATTACGACAAGATATTTCGTACTTGTAGTTCTAAGACCTAACACTACATACATACATACCTATAATCACGCCTCTTTCCCGTAGGGGTAGACAGAGACCACTCCCAAGTAGCACAAACTAGTTGCTTAAGAGCTTTGGAGCCAATCCGATTATTACCAAAGGCGTCAAGCTCATGCGCCAGAGCGTGCACTGCAGACCATAAGTAGCCGCTTTGCAGCCAAAGGGGCACAACTTTTTGCAACCTACAGTTCCAATAGAAGTTCAGCTCCTGAGCTGTAACTGATAATTATTAACACCACACTAAAGCTCTTGTGGCACTTATTGAATGAATGACCGGTTTAACTGAACGAAAAAGGATCACTAATCATTCTTTCTTCTTGCTACGATCTAGCTTCTAAGAAGCTTCTTTCCACTTGCTGCGATCCCTACATACTTGTTTCGCTTCATCCACTTTCATTCTTACCATCCTCCTCTTACATTCAACGTAGCGAAGCGGCTCTCCATGGGCCACTATTGTAATACCTAACACTACTATTGTAATATTGCATATTCCCTCAACGCTCCAACGCATATAATGAAGACCACGTGGTTGTAACAGCGTGGTCTAGCGCACAGAATACAGAAATCATCCAGAAACCGTCAACGCGCTTGAAAGTGAAGCCGTCACGACTACTCCAAATTGGAGTGGCTATCCACAAATAATATGTTGCCACAGAATAACGGAATATTTTACCCAACTTTTTTTCAATTATTTTTTATTGAATACCTAATTGTCGTAACATAATAACGCGATTTGTTTTGTAAGTGTAAAGAGTAAAGTAAAGTAAAGAGCGGGCGGGGCGGTGTTTCGCCATGGTTTTGGTTATAGTGCTTATAGTGGTTAGTGCTTACAAAATATGTGATCGAACACTCATTCTGGATGTTCTGTATTCTGTAGTCTAGCGGTAATTAAATATACATGAACTCAACATAATAAGTAAGGCAACAGCTTCCTACTGCATATTAATGCTAAGAATAATTTGCTAACTTAAAATGTAAAGTACCTGGGAGACATCGAAATCACTCGTATTTTACGCGACGAAAGAAAATAACATATTACGTATAACTTTAAAATTTCCATGGATAAGACCTAGCTAGATCGATTTTTCTTCCCCAAAGCCGGGAGATGCGTACTGAATTTAACGGAAATCCTAGCGGCCGTGGCCGTTTCTGAGATTCCTAATATTCATATACCTACAAGATTTGCTCGTATAAAGTGTAAGATAAAGTCTAAAATAAATACGTGTTTGGAGTACCCTCAAATGTCAAATAACCCTCCTCTCTCTACATAATAGCAATTGATAACTATTAATAGCTAGGTAATATTATGATGCGTGTGCGTCCGCTAACAGTTTATTTTCAATTAGATATTTTATGTGATTGAAAGACCTATTGATCTCAAGTTGATTCTATACTTATAAATAATTTATATTGAAACACAAAGGTATTTTATTTTAACAATAAACGACAGTTTGTGACAACAATAACAAATATTTTATTGGTCTTTGACATCGATCAACGACATTTAGCAAGTGTATGCAAGAACACACTTCAACAGTTAACTCATTGTTAAACAATTCGTTAACTACAGAGATTTCTAGAACGCATAAAATGCAAAATTAATACTAACAAGATTCATTTAACATAAATTAATAATGATGAAATAATAACTCTCATAACGATAATAATGATGAAAACTCTTATCTGCAATACTTTGGCCTCATCTTTTGTATTTAAAAACACTGATAAGTAACTCAGTTGTATACCTACACGAGATACACTATCAAACATTGTAAACAAATATATTATCGTCCTTGTAACATCACTTTCAAAACATACTTTTGGTATTACTTTGGTATTTCGTATTACGCAAGATCAGATATTTACATTCTAAATATACCGAACTTACTATCTCTGAAAGGTGCGTTTAGAGCAGCAGAAAGGCTGAGGCCAATAACTTTCCTCGTGTCCTTAGGAGCAACTATGCCATCGTCCCAAAGCCTAGCTGTGCTATAATACGGACTACCTTCCTTTTCAAACTTTTCTTCTAATGGTGCCCTAATTTTCTTATTGTCTTCTTCAGTCCAAGGCTTGCCCTCGCGCTTCGCTTTTTCCTCGGCAATTATTGATAACACTGTACCAGCTTGAGGACCGCCCATTACAGAAATCCTGGCATTCGGCCACATGTAGAGAAAACTGGGCGAGTACGCTCTTCCACACATTCCGTAGTTACCGGCACCGAAACTACCACCGATAATAACCGTGATTTTTGGACCCTTGAAGCAACTAACAGCCGTCACCATTTTAGCACCATTTTTGGCAATTCCACCGGCCTCAGCGTCTCTTCCAGTCATAAATCCGGTGATATTTTGTAGGAATAGCAGCGGAATCTTTCGAGCTGCACACAATTGAATGAAATGAGATCCTTTTAACGCAGCCTCGGAGACTAGGACACCGTTGTTACCGATCACACCTACCGGATGACCATACACAGATGCAAAACCACAAACTAGTGTGTCACCATAGAGTTGTTTGAATTCATGGAACCTGCTGCCGTCGACTATCCTAGCTATCACTTCACGGATGTCATATGGCGTCCGGATATTCGCACTGACTATTCCGTGCAGGTCATTTATGTCATGCAATGGCTCCTC
This sequence comes from Glaucopsyche alexis, assembly GCA_905404095.1. Classification (NCBI taxonomy): domain Eukaryota; kingdom Metazoa; phylum Arthropoda; class Insecta; order Lepidoptera; family Lycaenidae; genus Glaucopsyche; species Glaucopsyche alexis. The sequence goes on from FR990057.1 coordinate 5,082,298, forward strand.
TACCGTTGCCGAATAAACCTTGGCACTCTTTTCTGTATTCCAATTCAAATTGGCAACCACATTCCTGGCTAAATGCAGAGCATGCTCGTCATCTTGGGCATAATGATCCGTCACTCCTGACTGGCGACAGTGGAGGTCAGCCCCACCCAAATCCTCAGCGGAAACTACCTCGCCCGTCGCTGCCTTCACCAACGGGGGACCAGCCAAGAAAATTGTACCCTGGTTCTTAATTATTATACTCTCATCAGACATGCTGGGTATATACGCGCCGCCTGCAGTACACGAGCCCATAACTACAGAGATTTGAGGTATTCCATCTGCAGACATATTCGCTTGGTTGTAAAAGATTCTCCCAAAGTGTTCTCTATCAGGGAATACATCCGCTTGGTCCGGTAAATGTGCACCTCCGGAGTCGACGAGATAAATGCAGGGAAGACGACATTCCTGAGCGATTGCTTGCGCACGGAGGTGTTTCTTAACTGTAATGGGGAAGTATGTGCCGCCTTTGACGGTGGAGTCGTTGGCGACGATCATACAGTCCCGCCCTTGAACTTTGCCGATAGCGGTGACGATGCCGGCGCTGGGCACCTGACCTCTGTACATGTCGGTGGCGGCTAACGTGCTCAGCTCAAGCACGTCGCTGCCCGCGTCCACCAACCGGTCGATCCGGTCGCGAACCAGTAATTTCCCTCGCGCCGTGTGCCTCCGCACCGCCTCGTCTGGCCCACCTTTAATCGCGCCGCTCGTTTTCTGCCGCAGCTCCTCCACGAGTTCGTCCATCCTCGCCTTATTCTCTGCGAAGTAGGGGTCATTTTTGTTCGGCTCGCTCCCGACGGTCGTGGCATAACTTAACTGTCGACTTTGAACGTTGAGCAGTCGTATTACGTTGGATAGTTTGAGCATTTTCGCGGTGTAAATTACACACGACCGGGCGGCGGGGCGGGCGCTCGCTACTGACGACCGGTGCCGTTATCAGAATGATTAAATCGCACAAAAACAAATTCATGCCGCTCGGGTCGGAGCTCCGCGATAAAAACCGGCATAATGTAATGATAATATCGTGAGTGCGTCATTTTATTGTTAACTTCACTCTATACGTACCTACAGTACTACCTACTACATAACATGTTTCTCACCGTCTAAGCCCACAGCTTCAACCATTCATTGAGACTGCAATTCATGACTATTATTTAGTATTTACCTACCACAGTCTCAACCATTAATTGAGACTGCAATTCATCACTATTATTTATCTGCAAACTATGTTCACGGGGAGATTACGATAATTCAAAGCAATATCACTTTACTGCACGATTCAAATATTTGATGTTGTTTAACGATCACCTGGCAAAATTATGTATAAATAAATCAAGTATAGGTATGTGAGCTGTATCTTGAATATCACATATATAAACATGAGTACAATAGGCAATCGGACAAATTTTTTTTTATTGCATAAATGAATAGTACTCTTAAATATGAGTAACTTCTCAGAAGAAACCGTATATCAAAAGTCAATATTTTCAAAGGTACAGCGATTTGTATAAAAAATTTCGCGAGCCTCCTAAAAACGCTCCATACTAAAATCGATATACACATGACGTCACTTGAATATGAAGTAGTATGAAGTAGTATATGAAGTATATGGCCGCAGGAATATATTTGTAAATATCTCCGATATTTGTGCGTTTAAGTTCATACTTACCATAATGAATGTTTTTGTATATGATGTGAGTAAACTAATGATGTAGGTTTTGTTTACCAATTTCGCAAAAAAAAAAAATTTTTTTTTGGTATAAAGACTCGAAGAAATTTTGTATACAAATCGCTGTACCTTTGAAAATATTGACTTTTGATATACGGTTTCTTCTGAGAAGTTACTCATATTTAAGAGTACTATTCATCTATGTAATAAAAAAAAATCAGTCCGCTTGCCTATTACAAACATATTTTAAAGTTCAGTTACTTGCTTAGAAGTTATCTACTATCAAACAATCGTAAATTAATTCACTTGATCGCTTTCCGAAAAGGAGTAAAAAAATCGTAGCTATTCGCAAAATATTTCCCTGTAATACTAACTACTAAGTTACACGTCGAAATAATAATAAAAACAGCTCTCGTTTTAGAATCACAAATCGTGTTACAATACCACAGATTAATAAATAGTTACAACACTAATGGTTCTACAATGGTTGTAAATAACAGAACATTAACATGTTATTTTATTGAATTTGTCACGCAAAGCCCACAGTTTTGTAACAATTGTAAGATGTGAAATTTAAATATTCTTTATGTATCCATACATTTATTGTTTTCTAATTTGGTGTTGACGAGAATTCCATTCAAAGAGTATGAGTAACAACAGGTAACAATTACATTTTAAAACATTTTTTAGCGAATTTTTTAGTCAAAAACTAAAAAGTATTGGATACGCTTAAAACCTATTTGATGAGCAATCCCACCTATGCAACTCCCGTGTAGCCAGGATAAAGGCAAACAAAATCCCTATAATGTTAGAGGCGCCCAAGAGACATGTCCAAGTGGTTAGAGACTGAGAAAATAGAAGTAGAAACATTTCATTTTCTAATAAAAAGCTACAGCTTAATCAGTAAAATGCTGTTACTTAAAGTGGTAAACGGGGTTTATCGGCGACTTCACCTAGTGTTTATTTGTCTCAAACCCTTTCTGCAATCAAACGTTATTACTATGTACCAAAGAGGTGACGTCACAAAGTTTTTTTAATCTAATGTTGGAGCACTGACCGCGGGTGAATGACTCTAATCTCTATTAATGATTTCACTTTCGACGATCCGCGAGGGGGCGACACTGCGACAGGTGACTCTATTATGTCATTCGAATTACAATTTAATAGCTTGTGATTAGTCAATGAGATGAATGGTAGGCTTTTAACTACGGCGATAAGATATTTATGTAGGAGCATAGATGTATAATATTAAAAAGAGGTGTAGGAGAATAAGTAATACACTAATATTTTGTTGCGACTTGCGACTGTTAGGGACTTAGTTTTGTATCTATAGCTATATTTTTAATCTTAATAATTAATGTTTGACTATGTAATAAGAATAACTAATAATGTAGCATGCTTAAAATGACACTATTTCCACTCCCAAGAGGCAGAAATTATCTAATCTTATTTGTAAGGCCCTGTAAACATCTTGGAAATAAATAAATTATATTCTATTCTATTCTAAGATTTTATTTAGTTTTGATTTTAGACTATTTTAGCTACAAACCTATAAACTAGTTTATCAATAAGTGCTTATGTTTTTAATTTTATTTCATTTCCATTACATTTCATTTCTTTGGGGAATGTTCCATATTTTTTCTTTCGTCGTAGACCAACTTCCCCTTGTATATCACTTATACCTATAATCTATATGTGTAAAAGTATCATGAGTTATTCAGAGCGAGTTTCGCTGTTACTTCACAGTCTAAATAACTAATCGCTGTTGCCATGTGCTTTCGTCATCTCGTTAAGTTTTACGGTTTATATTAACAATAACGTGATTTCATGATTGCTAAATCTGTGGTCTACCGCTTGAGGAAATAAACATTAACTAAATAACTACCCTACAAAACGTCCGTGGCCTGGCGTGGCGTATCTATAGTCTATTCGCGATAACAGTGAAATGTCAAAAAAAAGACCAATACCGCATATAAGGTAGTATGAGCCGTATTCACTTTAAATAAAGTAAGCGGGGAGTCATATGCCAAAAGAAGAATTATAGTAAGACATTTTGAGACATATTACTGCCTTCTTAGCGCGAATAGACTAGTATAGGTACATATTTGTGTACTAATGAGAATATAATATTTATCCATTAAACAATGTATTCTAATGCTCAAAGGGCAAAAGATTAAAAGAGAATATCGTACTGAAACCTGCGTATCTGATAAGGGTTTCAATCTTTAATGGCATGTAAAGTTTGACAACTAATAGAAGACTAGCTTGAAAAGGGATGATGATAATGATGATCCAACTGAGAACACTAGAGATACTAGATAGTAGGTAGGAGGTAGTTGTTGGTATCTACCATCTGATAGTGAATATGAACCTACAAACCGGTACTTAACCTCACCTTCCTAGCTAATAAATCAATGATTTGTTTTTATCAGGTATATCAAATCTTTCGAGGAACATTAGATTTACCTGCTATCGATGCAGGATTTTATCTTAAAACGTAAAATTAATTTAATTTAATTTAATTTTCTTTAATCTTATATAAAGTAGGTTTAAATATTTTCCGAATATAAGAATTAACAAATCACATTATTGAGAGTAATCCTAAAACATGGTGTTTAATAAACAACATAAAAAAAATTAAGTAAGCCCTGAATTTCAAGCATTATGTGAGTTGATGATGATGAATTGTAGCTTAGAACCCTCTCGATCAAGTCAGCTTTCAAACAAAAAAAAAACATCAAAATCATCCGTATATTATGCTACGGACAGACACACACATTATACACATGACAGACAGACAGTCAAACTTATAACGCCCCTCTGTTTTCGACGGGGATTAAAAATGATACCAGAATAGAATTTCCCTAGATAAAATCACATTTAATTGGTATATTATTCTTTTTTTACAGGATCGAGATGAACAAACAAAATTAGAAATGAAACACCGACAGGAGGAGGATGACTTGTACAGAAAGTTCTCGAAACACAGAGAAGAGGAGAACAGAAGGATACGGGATGAAATACAGGTACGAAATCAAATTATCTTAAATTGTGCTGGGGTTCACACGCAAAGTTATGGCATTTAGCAATAATAAAACCAGTAGGTACCAAAAAAAAATAAACGAAAAAAAAGCTGCTTGAAAATTATGGGATTACTTAATTGAAGTAATCCCATAATTTTCAAGTAGCTAGCGAGCTAAGAAGATTCGATCACGTCAGCTTTCAAAGAAAAGAAAAACGCATCTAAATCCGACCTTTCGATTAGGAATTACGATTCTACGAACATAATATGTATAATACATTGACAGACAGACATTTGATGTGTCACCTTATAACAGCCCCCTTTTTGCGTCTAGGGTCTTTTTAATATTATACATCTATGGTCTAGAGTTAAAAAGTAACCTTACGAAACTCACAATAATAAAGATCTGAGTTACAGTCGTTGAAAAATATTGAATGTCGAGAACTTACCACGGGACGCGTGGTGTGGAAGCGTCCATAGATATTACTATTATTAATAGTAGAGCAAGATATTGAGGACAAAGAGTTTAGAGTAAACATACAGCAGTTTTACAAAATTTAACAATTTCAGGACGAATGGGAAAGAGAGCTAGAGAGGTTAACCAGCAGGTTCCAGCAAGAGATACAGGTGAAGAAACGAAGACCAGAGGCGGAAATTGGGGCCCTAACACTCCGGCACCAGCAGGAGAGAGCAGATTTGGAGAAGAACATGACCCTCAGGAGGGATAAGAAGAAGGAGAGTCTGACGAGGAAAATGTTGGAACATGAAAGGTATTGCTGATACTCCAAGGTTTATTGATTGTAGAAATAATAGGTAATGAAAATTAAATTTCTTGGTAACATGTTTTTTGGCCATGCGATTAATCTTTCTCAAATAGCATCAGGCTCCGAAAAGTGTGAGTATGAGTCGAGAAGATGTCAAAGCGACAAATTCCTTATAGTGTCCTTAAAGTGTGTCGCTTTTTAACACAACAATAGAATCTCCCGCGGTTATTACGTCGAAATGTGCTATAAGTATCAAAAAATCTATTGAACACGTGTTCAATAGTTAAACTGTCGGTAGTTTGCACAAACTACCGACAGTTTAACTATTGAAATTAATATATAATTAGGAAAACCTAAATAATAAATTAAGAAAATCTTAAAAACCGGGCAATTTAAAAATGAAACTTTTTAACTTTAACCATCTTTGTGATATTTTTTCAGGGCAGCCACAGCAGCATTAGTGGAGAAGCAGAGTCACGAGATGATGGAGCTTATCCAGGAGAGGAGGTCGGAGTACATGGCCGCATCATCGTTGTTCCTAGACGGGGAGGAGGCTCCTCCGTACCCTGCCAGGGCTCCGCCTCCACAGCCACCGCTAGTCTCCAAGTTCCACATATACACGGACCCAGCAGAGTTCACGGATGTGGATAAAATTGCCATTTCTGTAAGTTGTGTAATGTTTTACGATGTTTATGAAAACTGATGAATATCAGTTTTCATAAACATCGTAAACACATGATCTACAAAATAAATATTTATAGAGTTCTCAAAAACTAAAAGTAGAATACTTTCCTGCATAATTATAATTGACAATACAATTCAGGTTTGAAATGCACAATTATTAATTCGGATTTTTATGCGAATGCTTCAACGACAAAAATTATTTATTATTTTATATTCTTTATGATTTATCATACTTAGGCCCACTTGCGCAGATCTAGGTTAAAATATCAGGCCTTCTCTTCCGTAAATTTACAAATAACGAGAGAGATATCACGATGTTTAAACCACGTTAACTTATTTTATTTTATTTAGGGTTAACTTCAACACCGATATACACTAGTGGGCCTGAGATTACACAATACACACTGTTATGATGGCTCAACCATCTAAAGTAGATATTGGCCCCGCAAACGACAATCACCAGTCCATTTTATCAAGCTTGCACTGGAATTATTATAAATATTTTCAGGTGGCTCAAGAAGACCAGAAAACCTTCACAGACCTAGTCCGACAACTAGTGGGCCGATGCGCAAGCGACGTGGAGAAGGCCCGGACGATATTCCGCTGGATCACCGTCAAGAACCTGAACAATATCCAGTTTGATGATAACCTGCGAGGGGACTCTCCGCTCGGACTGCTGCGGGGGATCAAACACGGGACCGAGAGTTACCATGTGCTGTTTAAGAGATTGTGCAGGTACAAAATATCAAAATTGTATGTATGTTGAAACCACTTGTCGACATATACGGTACTACGGTACTTATTACTATGGCATATAAGGTTCGTTATAGGGCAGTCGATAAGATTCACAAGTGGTGCACCGTGCATAACTCATTTGAATAATGCGGACTCATTATTAGACAAAATAATAAAATCTATATAATATGATGCGTCAGTGATGTGTGATGTATGATTTGTCTATTTTTAGAAGAAGGTGGTCATTTGAAAAATACAAATTCTCTTAAACTCTATAATTTAAAATAGGCCCCCTATTATCTCAATCTCTTTACCCTCGTGATAAAAATCATATCAGCTATAGTGATGCATCTTTTTCGATTTTCCCGTGAAAGAGAACATCATTCTATCATCTGTCCCTTTCCAGATGCTCGTCGTTTTCTGATAAAATACTATTAATTATCCGTACCATTCCAGCTACGCCGGTCTCCACTGCGTGGTGATCAAGGGCTACAGCAAATCCGCCGGGTACCAGCCAGGAGTACGGTTCGAAGACAACAGATTCCGGAACTCGTGGAACGCCGTATACGTGGCGGGGGCGTGGCGCTTCGTGCAGTGCAATTGGGGCGCGCGCCATCTTGTGAACGCGAAGGACGCGCCCAAACCCGGGAATAGAGGGAAGAGTGATAGCTTGAGGTAAGCAGAGGTAACCTTCAAAGCCCATCAGACTCTCGCTGAGAAGCCCGGAGAAACGTTAATGAAAGTGTCTCGCCTTCTTCTCGCTTCTCGCGCTGACTTCTTATGAGAGAGGCGACTTCTTGCGTGGTTCAGCAACAATCTTTTTGCCATGATTCTGAAAGCCTTTTAAACAAAGGATAACATTAACTTTAAAATTTAAACTCTGAAAAACGGGCGCAATAGGTAGTAGGTACATAAAAATAAAGGCTCTCAACATGTACTATACATTTAAGAATCTAAGTGAAGACGCTCGGTCTCTGGATTATCCACGACAAATAAATGGATGTTATACTCCTCCAGATACGAGTACGACGACCACTACTTCCTCACGGACCCGCGGGAGTTCATCTACGAGTTCTACCCCCTGCAGCCGGACTGGCAGCTGCTGAAGACGCCCATAACACTCCACGACTTCGAGGAGCTGCCGTTTGTGCGATCCCTGTTCTTCCGCTACGGGCTGTACTTCAGCGATCCCAATACCAAGGCTGTCATGTATACGGACTCAACGGGTGAGACTTCTTTCTTGTGAAACTTGAACTCTCTACCTGATATAGATATATAGCGAGTTGGAGTTTTATTAATTACTTATTTCTCCAAGATATCTCTATGGTAACTATGTTACAGTATGTAGTGGACAAAAAGTAGAAGTAGTAGCATCACGCGTAGCATGACCACTGCAACTGTAGAAATGAGTTTTGTCTATACTGCCGTCCTCAAACTAAAAGGCGGCTAAATGACAAACAAGTTTTTGAGGTAGAGCTAAAAAAACACGGGATTATTTTGAAATTGGTGCTAGTGGTTTTCTATAAACAATTGTTAATGTTGTCGTAAGATTAACAATTGTTTATATAAAATCACTAGCACCAATTTGAAAATAATACGGCATTTTTTAGCTCTACCTCAAAAACTCTTTTTGTCATTTAGCCGCCTTTTAGTTTGAGGACGGCAGTATATAAGAATAAACATATTGGCAGATTGCATATTATTGACATGACAAAATAACAGATTTCCTTTATCAGTCTGTCATTTTGTCTATATTTCCGTAGAAAGAAACCATTTCTAAGGTAAATATACTACGCATGAAGACAGCTTAAATGTTGTACAATTACCTATTATATAATTTTATGACATTGGAAATGTCTTTTCGATCGCTTCAGTATAGGGGCTGAATTCACGAAAAAGTGCGATCCCGTTATATCTTGGAGAGTTGTAAAGATATGATATAAAAAAAATATTATTAAAAGATGCGTATTCACGAGAGCTATAAAGTGCAAAAAGAATTTTTCGAGAAAGTCAAAAACTAAAAAAGTTAAGGCCGAAATAGTGAAAAAAAAATTCAATTTTTTCCGAATTTTTGATTTTGGTGCTCGATATTTTCGAAACGAAGAATGATATCAAAAATTTGAGAAAAACTCCTCTGGACAGTTAAGTCAGCTACAATTTGAGCCTAAAACAAATATGATCGGGTTAAGGGTTTGCCCTATAGCCTAACCTTTTTGAAACAAAAAAATTAATATTTATGCTTTAAGCGAGACCATCTTGTATGTTTATATTCAGAATCTCGACAACGGTTACAAGTATTTACATAAATTTAGTACGCGGTGAGTTTTGGGTGTGAAAAATCGATCTAGCCAGGTCTTATCCCTTAGAAACTGCGCATTTTTAAGCAATATATTATGTTTTTATTTTGACGTACAACAATATATCAATAATTTCGATTTTCATACGTCAGTCTCGTTGGCAGCTTGGTATGTTTGCCTACGTGTAACTTTTGCATTATTTGGAAATTCAGAATGTGATGGGTTCGAATCACGGTAAGAAAATATTTTTGTAATTCTCATTGTTTCTTTTTCTTTTATATTTGTTTTTTTACATAGATGTATAATATTAAAAAGATTTTTTATTTATTTTTATTATTTTATTGTTCTAAAAACACCGAGCAAAGCTCGGGCTCCTAGGTGCTTTATACTTATGCGCCACATCGACGATTATTCAAACTTCGATACGCGTGTAGAAATTTTGCAATTTGTTTATTCACACGTGTTATGTCGAGGATACTTATGTTAATCTATTAATTTTGTATCTTGTACTCGCTGATCCAGCAAACTTTGTTTTACCATATGTAATAAATATCATTTTTTTTTTTTTGAAATTTATTAAATTACGACTAATTTTCAGACCTACCGAATATGCAAAAAAAAATTCATAAGAATCGGTCAAGCCGTTTCGCGAGGAGTGCAGTGGCGATAAACATTCAGCTGTATATATTTTTTATTTTTCTTGTGTGTTCAACGATTAGGTACTTCCCGTCTGTGGACCGATTATCAAATTTATTTTTTTGATGTAGAGTGTACAATCCCAAATCGGTCCTTTTGACCTCAAAGTGGTGACATGATGATGGGATCCATGAGTAATCAAAGGAACTTCTCGAAATTTATATGGACTTATACGGCGATTTAAATTTTTTTCTGACGTAATCCAAGCGTGTGCTACCAAAAAGTAAGAATTTGCACCAAGGTATAACCTGGACCCAAAAGTAATGAACATAACTCCTGACTCCTTATAGATAGATGTTTTGGGGCTTTCGGCGTTTTTTAAAGAACTACAAGCATATAAACCACTTTGTCAATTACAGTAATCATCATTGTCACCATCGTCATCACACGAAACACCAACATAAATTAGGATGACATAAGCACTCACTACTTATCAGTTTTGTTTACCAGTATCAATGTCTTTGAAATTGTACTAATGGCAAAATTATATTCGTGATCATCATCATCATCACTATAATATTATATTAATTAATGCTTATTGCCACTTCCTTTTTTTCCACCGACTACTACAATAGATAATAATAATTATTTAATATTATAGTACCTAATGATTATCATCACTGGTGATTGTATATTAGGTCCACAGTTATGAAATATTTATTTGGGGAAATACCTCTCAGAAACGTGGCATAAAATAAACGCTTGAGTTCGTTTTGCCAAGAGAGTGAGAATAGCGGGGGCGTTTCTGTATTTATAAGTTTCTTAAAATATGTTAATATGTTAAATAATAATATAATAATTTATATAACTAATATTCTTTTTCAACAAAACCGACTTCCATAGTAAAAATATACAAAAAAGTATGAAATAAAACTTATTTGCTAAAGAATTAGGATTAGGATTGGGATTGGGATTGGGGTTGGGATTGGGATTGGGAGCTGCACCTTCAAGGGCCCTGACCTTAAATTAAAAAAGAGAAGAAGAGGACGTTGTTTGGGCTGGTACCGACTCAAAAATTATTAAGATTGAGTAGAGAAATAGTTAAAATTTTACCAAATTTAAAAGGGGGAATTATTTAGAAATTAAGTTTTATTTTATACTTTTTGTACAAGCTTTGGAAGTCGGAGTTTTTTTTTTTTTAATATAGGTATATTAGTTAGATTACGAGTATAATATATTATGGTAACATGTCCTGACTGACTGATTCATTAACGCCGAGGCAAAACTACTGAAGCTAGAAACGAATATTTGGATTATGGCTTCATTTTGTGACGTATATGTCCACTGAGAAGGGATTTTGCGAAAATCACCCCCTAAAGGATTAAAACAGTGTATCAACGTTTGTATTAACTTTTTTATTTGCGGTCAAATCTGTTTGAAATTTCGTGATATTGCTACTACTAAAACCCTAATTAATTTTTTTCAAAAATTACATTTATTAATTGGTAAAAAGGGGTATTAAACTTTGTGCAGGGGAAAAATATTAAATGAGCATTTCGGCTTGGAACTTTGTAAATGTAGTCCTAAAATAAAATAAGTAACCACTATTTCACGGTTTTCGATATTCAACCGCTAAAGGGGTGAACAGGGGTATTAATGTATTTTTATCAGTCAGACTCATACTTGACTATATTTTTTGGAATGTTCTCTTCAAGGTCTTTATCTTGATACCCGTAGTACCCAGTGACTAGTGGCGAAGGCTAGTTCTCCTTCGTAAGAAAGCCGGAGCCTGTATAGGTAGGGATAGCTATGAAGGTTCGCAAAAGGTAAGTGACATGGGAAGCCGATAGGAATGGAGTTATAGGAACCCTACGCCACTGCCAGTGACACACTAGCGGATGAGTTAGAGTCGTGTGCGGATGTCAGCATACAATATGAGGAGTCACAAAAGCTCGTTTTAACAATAAACATAAGAGTCAGATATATAATATTAATAAAAAGAGGCACTGAAGAGTCCATTTCAGAGGTGAATAGTCTGCTGAACAGTTTAAGAATTGTTGCTTAAAATAGAAAATGGCGTTATCCCTACAATTAATGGTAAAATTACTATTCCGCAAAGTTTTGGCAACAGTGTTGCTATCACCATTTGTAGATATTTACTCTTTGCCATCACTTACAAAAGTCACTAACGCTGTTTACTTTGCTTACTTTTCTATGAGCTTAGTAATCTCATTACTAAGCTCATAGAAAGCGACAATATTTTTTCGAATTCCGTAGATTCATTTCCAATGTGCTCGATAGTCGTGTGAAGCACGAAATCTGTGAATTTTTTTATTAAATATAAATGGATTTGCTAAATTTGTCGCGTGAACTGCCCACGGGTTTGTTTTACTGATTGAACGAGGCATATATCCTGAAGTGGCTGGCTGACATGATGATGATAATTGAGATGTCCGTCGTTTCCAGGTGCGGCGACTATGCGCATAGCCATGCCGGCACACATGCAGAGCTCGCTGATCTTCCACTACAACCTCAAGTTCTACGACACAGAGGGCGACGGCTTCGACGGCGTGAGCCTCAAGAGATTCGTCATGCAAGTATGTGGGGTATATGCATATGAAATAGAAGAGCCACAATTTTTAATTATCTCTGGATAACATAACTTTTTATTCCGTTTTACAGTTCCCGTAGTAGGTACCTACCTAAATTAATATGTGATTTTGTTACGAATTACGAACGAATTTACGGACAAACCTATTTTCAATAAATACTAAGACAAGATACACACAGATTTATCCCTTCTCGCCGAGTCCCAAAAAAAGTAAATGTAGATTGTATTAAATAGTTAATAGAATCAGGCGTTACTTTGCGGAAATCCATAGCATAAAATTAATTATCTAATATTATGTTTATAGCAGTTTTTTCGCCAAATAATACCCACAACCTGCAAGCAAATGTGTGAGTGCACGCATAAGCATGCGTAAAGTTACGCTAACGTAACGTTACGAAAAATTGCTATAAACATAATATTAATTAATTTTTTTGATTGTATTACTCGTATAGACAGTATCTGACTTCTCTCGAGACGACTTGTAGCGAGACACTCTGCCTTGAGTCTAGATGCCGTATTATCTATATTCTATACCTATACTTAGTGTCTTCAATTATTTTTTTTCACCAGTCGGTAGTGGGCAACGTGGTGTCGTTCCGCGTGCACGCGCCCTGCAGCGGCGCCTTCCTGCTCGACATCTTCGCGAACGCCGTCACCCCGCGCGAGTACCTCACCGGCGAGCCCATGAAGTTCAAGAGCGTTTGTAAATTCAAGGTAAACCATAGACGTGTATATTATAGACTAGGCATGTCTCCAGTTATATGCAAGCAGGCCTTGCCTCTTAGGGTAATATGTATTTTACGTGCACATATGCACTGTATACGTGCTAAAGCATATAGTCTCCTGTGCAGCTGGCGGTTGGTCCCTCAAGCAGGTCTCGCCTCTTAGGGTTTATCAACTTTGCAACCTTCATCACCCACCCTGCGGGGAAGGTTGCTTGCCGAATGCTCGCACGCTACAGCTTCAGAGAAAGTGAACACTCATCGCAAAACGAAAAGTTCCTACCTTTTAAAGCATTTGGGGCCATTTTGACATTTAAAGTATGGTGAAAACAAGATGGCTGACATTTGAAGTATGGTAACCAAGATGGTACAAACGTAGGTATATTGTATGAACATTTGTTCTGTCTAATGTCATAGCCTATCTTGAGTTTTGAAATATTTGAGGTAAACACTATTGAATACAGCCGGTCAATACGCCTGGCAGATGGAAAACACACAGAGGAGTCAAATCCTTCGGCCCGAAAAGGCCAGCTCGACCGAAAAGGTGCAATGTGCAGGCTTGGGAGTCCCATGAAAGATTTTGTGCTCGCGAATATCGTTTATTATGTAACCTAATTATCGTTACAATATAATATAATATTTATATAGGTATGTGTAGGGAGGTGAGACACATACTACAAAGGTATCTCAGAAAATCGGTGTGAAATTATTGCGCTTAAAATCGATTGCGTTTTGCCGATGCGAGATCAACAGGGGCCCAAGGGCTCCCCCTGGGTATTTAAAAGATCAGCAAATCACTTGCTTTGCCGGGTATACATAGGCGGAACTTCGGAAGTTATGACTATCAGCCCTTCATATTATGCAGTTGGCGTAATGAACTTGATGAGAGTATTAATAAACTGAATAATGAAGTTTTACGATCTTTTCGTGACATGAGGGATGAGATAAGTGCAATTCGAACAGAGCAAAGCAGGCTAAAACAGCAAGTGTTGGATATTAATAACGACGTTTCCGACTTGAAAACTTCGCTAGATTTTTATATCGAAAAACAAAACGATCTTAAAATGCAAATTTGTGAGACGAAACATCAGGTATCGGAGAATACTGACCTTACGATTAATTCTATTGAGGCTAAGTTAGATTCCCTAGAGCAACAAGCGAGACAGTGCAACGTGGAAATCTGTAACGTCCCTGAATTACGTAATGAAAACCTGTTACACGTAATGGAATCGGTTGGTACTGCCGTTAATTTTCAGATCGCACAAAAAGATATAATTTCTATCCACCGGGTCCCGCATGCGCACCAGCAAACTAACAGACCTAAGAACATAATAGTGAAGTTGTCATCGCGCATATTACGAGACAATCTACTGGCCGCATTCCGCAAGGCTAAAACTGTTAAATCTGAGCATCTAGGATTTAGTGGTAATACGTCTACAAGAATCTATATGAATGAACACCTAACGCTCAAAAAGAAACAATTATTTCGAAAAGCCAGAGAGTTTGCCACACAACATCAATATAAATACGTTTGGGTGCGCAATGCCACTATTCTTGTGCGTGAGAAAGATGACAAACCAGCCATTGCAATACGTACGGAGGCAGATTTCCGTAAAACCACCAGTAAAAAGAATACCGACGTTGACTCTACTCCACGCGAAGACGCTGATAATTCTGCCAACTAGTTATTATGCCTTCATCAATATTTACCGCTTCCAAATTTTCCAAATTTTCTCAATTTTTGTTATTTACCTGACTTATCTAAGATACTACTCTCTGTTGTGTTTCGAGTATTATAATATTAGTGTCTTGCCTATTTATTTACAGTCAGGCTGTTTTAGCTTGCTAGTTATTAATAACAAAAAACTTTTGCCAAAACATTTTATTGTACTAAAATATTTTAGCTCTATAAAATTTAAATTGTGTTTTTACAATATTATTATCATTATTTTGTTTTTGTGTACTGTACTCACAGCTGGTACAACTGAGATATTTATTATTACTTCTGTATTAATAAAACTAACAATAGTCGGAGTCCCATTTTACTGTGCTAACTATTCGTATATTTTTTGCTATTTACATAATATAAATGCCTGCTCGAGAACCTTGTCTCTACCCAATACTCTACATAACATTGTAATTGTTGTCCTCCGTCCCAATGTGTGATAAATCTTTAACGGTATATTACCAAAACTGTAGAGGTATTCGTACTAAACTACACACATTGTACATGAACATACTGAATAATACGTATGACATAATTGTTCTTACGGAGACCTGGCTTATACCGGAAATAAACAACAATGAATTCATAGACCATCGCTATGTTGTATATAGACGTGATCGAGATCGGGCTTGCACCAGGAAAAGGGATGGCGGGGGGGTCCTGGTTGCTTTACTACGTAGTCTAAAATCTACTGAATTGAGTGCCTCTTCGTATTCTGCATCCACTCTTATTGAGCACGTCCTAGTTGAAGTGCCCAGCACAAATCCTTCCAAGTACCATGTCTTCAGCGCTGTCTACATACCCCCTAAAACAGCTTCAAATACATATGTTCAACACTTTGATTATCTGCAAGAAATATTGAGTTATCCAGGGGTTGAATATGCTTTTGTAATGGGTGACTACAACCTTCCTGAAATTAATTGGAATATACCGGGTCCTTCAACGCCTTCCAGTATGGTCGACATTGGTTCTACAAATACCTCAAACTGCACGCAATTACTTAATTTTATGTCTCTGCTTGACTATTCACAGTACAATGACATTATAAATTCAAAAGGCAACGTTTTAGATCTACTTATATCCAATAATCCATGTACAATTTCTACCACCTTGTTCCCTTTGCTTCCGGTTGACGAGTTTCACCCTCCTTTTATATGTGAAATAAACCTCAATGTAAATATTATCCCCCTTAAAAGACGGCCTCTTCAGAAATATAACTTTCACAAATCAAATTATCAGGAGATAAATAACGAAATTGAGAAAACAGACTGGCCTGGGCTCATTAATTCTCTTAGTCCTGATGATGCTCTCGACAAGTTTTATAACAACATCGATAACATCGTTAAGCTCCATACACCTCGAGCTACAGCTAGAACAGCTGGATTCCCTGTCTGGTTCTCAAAAACTCTCATTAAAACTTTTAGGAAAAAACAAAAGTTCTGGGTTAGATGGAAAAAATATAAAAACTTGTCCGACTACGAACAATTTTCTCAATACAGAGCTACGTTTAAGGATATGTGCGCAAGCTGCTTTTCCAAGTATATTAAATCTGTTGAACATAGTATTCACACCAATATTAAAGACTTCTGGGTTTATATTCACAATCGCAAAGATAAGGCCGGCATTCCTGAACAGGTGCGATTCAATGGGAACGTCTCTAAAGACCCGCAATCTGTGTGCGCTTGTCCTCTGATTTTCATCTTGTTCATTAACGACATAGGCAAGTGCTTTCAGAACTCTAAATTTCTATTATATGCAGATGACCTTAAAGTTTTTAGGGCGATTAAGTCCACACATGACTGTCTACTTCTCCAAGAGGATCTTGATAGACTATCAGCCTATTGCCTAGCTAAAAAACTAAAACTAAACTTATCTAAGTGTAACTACATAAATTTTACTAAAAATAAAAATATCACCAGATTCTCCTATTCAATATGTAATAAATCCCTAGGGAAGGTGGACATCGTTAGGGATCTTGGTATTATGTTTGACGCAAAGCTCTGTCTCAACGCCCATGTTGACAAAATTGTGAATAAAGCGTATCAGATGTTTGGATTTATAATGAGAGCTTCTAATGACTTTAATTACACCTCCTCATACTTATGCCTATATAAAACATTGGTACGTTCTCAGCTGGAGTACGCAATACCAATTTGGAATCCATATTACAAAAAGTATATAGACATAATAGAGAATGTCCAATATAGGTTTCTTAGAGCCATGCATTACAGATGTCGTAAATCATATCTGCCCTACTCCCAACTGCTTAGTAAATACGGACTCCTGACACTTAGTGCTAGGCGCAAGCAATTAGAATGCATGATTTTGTACAATATTATACACAACAGGTTTGATTGTGTTGAATTAAATAATATATTATGTTATGCGGTCCCCAGAACTGTCCATAGGCGAAAGGTACGCGCAGGCAAATTGTTCGCTGTGGGTACCTGTCGCACTAACAGTGGTGAACGCTCTCCTATACGACGAATGGTTGAGACGTATAACACCAACTTCGAACACATTGATATTTTTGCATGTTCTTTGTCGCGATTCCGATTGTATTTACACGATACACTTAAAATAGCGTAATTTAAATCCTTGTTATAACATGAACACAGAATCATAAATGTAACACATACATTTATGATTTTGTGTACATATCCTCTCTACTTTATTTCTTAGTTTATTTTTATAAGTAACTGTATATTCACTACTAAATCATCTAGATTCTAGGGCATGAATTGTAATCATCTACGCTTGTATTAATATAAACATTTTTCTTGGTAATCTGTGGACAGTGCTGTGGGCTGCACTATTATTATTGTAACTTACATATAAGACTGTGTTATTTAAGTGCATAGTGTAGCTGTTTACTGTTCCTCTTAATAAAAATAAATAAAAATAAATAAATATCTCTCCATATTACATAGAAGATCATCTATTATTGTAGATCTGCTGCGCTGAGCTACAGACTGTGATGGTGCCACTTCCGGACTGCGCCAGCGGCGAGTGGGGCCCGACCAAGGCCACCAGACTGTTTGGACTAGTCCCCATCACGCATCAGGTAACGTTGATTAGTAAATTGTAACCGCAGTTACTCGGACATTATGTCAGTTAAAAGTTAAACCCAAGGAATTTGTAAGTATTATATACAACTGGAAAGAGCTCTCGGCATCAAATCTGTGCCGAGAGGGAGATACAATACAAACCGCTCCGTCTCTTTTTAACAAGGGTGACAACAATATTTTTAATTTGAGGACAAATTAGTTGAAGTTTGGAAACATTTATGGTGATTTCAACTTTTTCTAAAGAAGTCCAAGCACATGCTACCAAAAAGTAAGATTTTGCTCCAAGTTATACTCTGGATCCAAAAGTGCAGAACAGAACTCCTGACTCCTTATAGATACATGTTTGGGGATTCTGGCGTTGTTTAAAGAACTGCAAGCATATGCTACCATGTCAATTAGAGTAATCATCATCATCACCACCACCATCACACCATACATCATCACATTATGGTAAAAGGTACTTCTCATAGTATTTTACACTAACACGGAGATCTTTGAACATTACTTTGCCGTTTATGGACCTATTTGCAAAATTATTTTGTTATTGTAAAGGGTTTAATTCGAAATTGGTCCTTTAGTCACTAAAGTGGAAACCTGATGATGCGATTCATGACGAATTGAGGGAACTCCTCGAAATTTATATCGACACATTTAGTGATTTTGACTTTTACTGAAGTAATACAAGCATATGCTATGCTACCAAAAAATAAGATTTTGTACCAATGTGTACCCTGGATCCAAAAGCACTGAACAGAACTCCTCAGTCTTTAAAGATATGCTTTTGTAAATTCGGCATTGTTTAAAGAACTGCAAGCATATGCCACTTTGTAACTTACAGTAATCATCATCATCATCATCATCTTAATGACGATACTTAATGGAATCTGGGCGCGTATTCATTCGATCTTAAGACGTAAATAACTAAACAAAATATATCCAAGGAATTTGTAAGTAAACAACTGGAATGAGCTCTCGACATCAAATCTGTGCCGAGAGGGAGATACAGTACAAATAAATAAATAAATAAAATAAAATGTTTTTATTTCGGTCAACAGGCCATAAGTGTTAGTAAACATTTTTACTTAGAAGCTATGTTAGTATATTGAAACTTGGTTTTTAAAATCTAGTTGTATGAGTGACACCAATATCACGTACAATATAAATATTATACGTGATATTGGTATCCTTGGTGAGGTGGATGTGAGTCCAGTGCTGTATGATAGCACTGTCCACGTCCAGCCTTCCCGCTACTGTCTTCAGGAGACTGTTGGCGCTGCCACGCACCCGCTGTATCAGAGATGCTACACATTTCCTAATGATAGCTGAGAAGCTATCAACTTCAGCTGAAGCTAGCATACCTAAAGCACTACAGTGACGAGGCAGCCCCAGCAATGCCCTGAAGGCATTATTATATTGGGTTCGCAGGGCCCTGTAAGTTGTTTGAGTGTAATTCACCCAAAGGCTGCACGTATACAGAGAGTGACAATACGCTTTGAAAAGTGTTATCTTCACTGCTCTGGAAGAACGTGCAAACCTACGGGATAGCATATTAGCTCTAACACACAGAGCCCTTCGCTCCCATTACATGTCCTCGTCATCTTTGAGCGTTTCACCGATCCAGTGCCCCAGGTATTTAAAACGTTTTACTTGCGCAACCGCAGCACCATTTAGCATCACAGGAGGAACCTTATAGCTCTTGTTACCAGCTTTAAAAACCAGCAACTCACTTTTGGCCATGGGCCGCAGCGAATCGCTCACAAAAACCGCTCCGTCTCTTTCTAACAAGGGTGATAACAATATTTTAAAATTTGGGAATAAATTAGTCGAAATTTGCTAATCGATCTTTTACAACATGAGCCCCCATTTTAAGTCATAAATGATAATACAAGTTGCTGAAAGGTATATTATAGGGTGCTTTTAATAAGTGTAAAACACTTTACCGCGTGATAATGCTCATGATAACAAACAACTTACCCAAATAAACTTTTTAGAGCATTTTTATAAGTGAAAATTCCTTTAACGGCGCTGTGCACTTGGATGGGTAAAAACTGAACTCGAGCAGGACACGTGACCCTGATCGAAAAGTCATAAGATGCAACTTACAATTATTGTTTGCTGTCTTGGTTTACGCGAGCATGAAACTATTTTAGTTCGTATTGACTTTTGACCCCGACCATTGACCTTTGGCCTTGACCTTGACCCCCAATCATCCCCATCACATTTACCCTTACATTGACCTTTACCTCCAATTGTCCCCCCACGAAAAGTGTCTGCAGTTAAATGGCTCGACTTTTGAGATTTTTGAGGCCATTTTGAAATTTGACGAACAGTGAAATCACGATAGAGAAAAGAAGTGTCTCCAGTTAAATGGCCCCACATTTGAGATTTTTTACTTCTACCGGCACTCGCGGACGTTAGTAATATATATTCTTTGCTCCCGGAGTGCAACCCATTGTTTTTTTTTATTATTTAATTCGCTACCTAATGTTAAGTTGAGGTGGATTAAATAAAAAGTAACTCTAAAAAAACTCTAAAGAAAGTTTGTAATCATGAGCACTACCACGTGGTAAAGTATATTTTACACTAATTAAAAGTTTGATGAACTCTTTGGCTTAGTGGTTGAGTATGTTGGTGATCAAGCCCGACCGGCTTGGATTGAATCCCACCGAAGGAACCAAAAGTTTTACCATGTTCCGTGTCATGGATGTGTATAAGTATTAAATATGTACTATTTACTCTACTCAGTAAGGACCTCAAAAAACCCCAACACACTATACCACTGATATCCACTTGATATCCATATTGAACGAGTGCATTAAAAATAACTTGTCGGCCACCTTGGATGTTCCGTCATGTTGGATTTTCGAGTTATTCTCAGCAAGCCCTTTCATTTGATACCCATATTGTAGGAATGCATTAAAATGACTTGTCGGCCATCTTGGATGTTCTTTCATGTTGGCTTTTCGAGTTATTCTCAGCAAGCCCTTTCATTTGATACCCATATTGTAGGAATGCATTAAAATGACTTGTCGGCCATCTTGGATGTTCCTTCATGTTGGATTTTCGAGTTATTCTCAGCAAGCCCTTTCATTTGATACCCATATTGTAGGAGTGCATTAAAAATGACTTGTCGGCCATCTTGGACGTTCCGTCATGTTGGATTTTCGAGTTATTCTCAGCAAGCCCTTTCATTTGATACCCATATTGTAGGAATGCATTAAAATGACTTGTCGGCCATCTTGGATGTTCCTTCATGTTGGATTTTCGAGTTATTCTCAGCAAGCCCTTTCATTTGATACCCATATTGTAGGAGTGCATTAAAAATAACTTGTCGGCCATCTTGGATGTTCCATCATGTTGGATTTTCGAGTTATTCTCAGCAAGCCCTTTCATTTGATACCCATATTGTAGGAATGCATTAAAATGACTTGTCGGCCATCTTGGATGTTCTTTCATGTTGGATTTTCGAGTTATTCTCAGCAAGCCCTTTCATTTGATACCCATATTGTAGGAATGCATTAAAATGACTTGTCGGCCATCTTGGATGTTCCTTCATGTTGGATTTTCGAGTTATTCTCAGCAAGCCCTTTCATTTGATACCCATATTGTAGGAATGCATTAAAAATGACTTGTCGGCCATCTTGGATGTTCCGTCATGTTGGATTTTCGAGTTATTCTCAGCAAGCCCTTTCATTTGATACCCATATTGTAGGAATGCATTAAAATGACTTGTCGGCCATCTTGGATGTTCCTTCATGTTGGATTTTCGAGTTATTCTCAGCAAGCCCTTTCATTTGATACCCATATTGTAGGAGTGCATTAAAAATAACTTGTCGGCCATCTTGGATGTTCCATCATGTTGGATTTTCGAGTTATTCTCAGCAAGCCCTTTCATTTGATACCCATATTGTAGGAATGCATTAAAAATGACTTGGCGGCCATCTTGGATGTTCCGTCATGCTGGATTTTCGAGTTATTCTCAGCAAGCCCTTTCATTTGATTGCATATTCACGCCAACCAAGATAGTCGTCAAGACGAATCATACGAGCCCAAACTCGATGGGATTGCGTCGTTTAATTACAGAGTTCCTATGGCCACCTTCCAGCTCCATCATCAGACCCTGGTTACCATATAGTATCAAAGTACTTGTCAAGACGAACTAAACGAGCAAAAATTCGATGGGACTATGTGGTTTTATTTCGGAATTCCTGTGGCCACCTTCCAGCTCCATCATCAGATCAGCTCCACGTCATCATAATATTGCATTGTCATGCGGTTTACATATTCGTGCAAAATTTCAACTCAATCGGAAACCGGAAAGTGGATCAAATTTAACTTGCAAGAATCCATTTCAGACCGACAACGGGACAGGTGAAACTAAATAAGAGCTTATAAAATTAAACACAAGTTCTTCGAGAACTTACCACGGGACAAGATTGATGTGGTGTGAAGTGTCCATAAATATTATTATTATATTATAAGTCATCCTATATAGATAAACCTACCTACTAATATTATAACTCTGTCTGTCTGATGTCGCCCGCCCGCCCGCGAGGTTCTCACCGCTCACGTAACTATGCGCACCATAGACGTATATTATAGACGAGGCATGTTGAGGCAAAAAGTGTCTCCAGTAAAATGGCCCCAATTTTTAAATTTTGGGGCCATTTTGACAGTTGAGGTTTGGCACTCGTGATCTTACCATTTCTACGTTTGCTTTATCCAGTCCACATATAATTCATAAAATGCCGAGTAGTTGCGTAATTAAAGGCTGTAAAAACTATGACAAACTTGTAAAAAAGATATCTCATCACGGGTAATTATCACAATATTGTTTGTTACAATTAAAATACTTATGGAATTTTAAATAAATATTCAAAAAATGGCGGCCAACTATGAAAGAAACTATGGTTATTGTATGCGCAACAGTGAAAAGGTAACTTTGTAGGGACGTCATTTTTATTATTGATTTATTAGTACAGAAATAAGAGATGAAGTTTTTTTTATTTCAGTACCTAACCAAACCTAACCTTACCCGTCAGTATTCACATTTTTGATTAATTTAAATAAAATGAAACTAAGGTTTACTATTTATTTGATTTTTACATATATTTAAAAATATTATTTACCATCTGGCCTGACAGACGTTGTTCTGTGAATTATGAAATTGAATAAAAAATAACTTTACTTGAAGGTTGTAAGCGTAGGTTGCTACACCCATAAGTCATACCCTACACCTACAACCTACATCTAGACCTACTACATACCTATAGTTGGTAGGTGGTAGGTTGGTAGGTAAACAGTAGTTACCCCACAAAAACCTAAAAGCTACATCTACTAGATGTAGATCACCTACAACCTGCACCTACTGTCTATATCTACTCCTACAACAACCACCTACAATGTTCAGGGGCCAGCCGATTTAACATTATGCACTTTTGGAGAAAAAAAAAAGTAGTATTTCTGAAATATTACTAAATGAAATGTTACACAAAATAGAGTACTTTGGCATACTTAGTTTATTATTTTTTTTCTTTTGTCTTACTTAGTGGACATTTGTTGTAAACAATAATACGACAAACACTAAATAAATAGGTATTCAAGTAACTATCCATCATAGTTACAACGAACACAAAACAAAAAATTTACTTATAGATCTAAACTCCCCTCCCGCACGCGCCTTGTTGACACCCACTTCGCAACGGGCCGTGCAGCAGAAATCGTAATATTTTAATTTCGCCATAACTTCAAAACCAAACATCCAATTTTAATCATTCAAAGACCAAATATTATCTACATAAACTGTACTTAGTGATGAAATAATTTATTTTGATAAGGACTAATAGCATAAGTAAAATAAACGCGTTTAAATATAGTTAAAAAAAATTCAAGATTTCTAAATAAAAAAAATGGTTGTTGTGCCTCACTCACATAGACAGGTATAGTGTGTCACGGACTTTTTTGTTGATATTTATAAGATCTGCAGTTAATTAGAACATTTTATGGTTCTATCTTTTATAGTTTAGGCAGCATACGTAAAATAAGTAACTTTTCTGGTTGATTTTTACACCTTGTGTCCGAAAAACCCAAATATCTTACGGAACCATATTTTTTCCAAAATAAATTTAGCCTATGTTACTCGTGGATAATGTAGCTTTCGAAAGGTGAAAGATTTTTTGAAATCGGTCCAGTACTTTTTGAGCCTATTCATTACAAACAAACAAACAAACATACAAACAAAGTTTTCCTCTTTATAATATTAGTGTAGATTATTATTTTCAACTGAATTAGAATATGTATAAGTTTTTATAAATTATAATTCCATTTTTTTATGGTACTTAATATATTTAGTTTTATTTTTAATAAGTCTTATTGATTTCTTATGTTTACGCGAATATTGTTCATTGTTTTAAACACTTACGGATTTTGTCGCGGTGCACTTTTCTTTTACCCGACGTTTCGGCTACTTTCCAGCAGCCGTGGTCACGGGAGGACTTTAATAAGTCTTGTTTTATTTATCTAGGTAATAAAGGAATATTAAGTGCTGTTGCGCTAGGATTTGTATGTAATTTTTGCTGCTGCGCTGGCTGTGAAACGTCCGCCCCTTCTGTGGCGCCGCTGGTGTTTTTACACACAAATTTGTTGTCTGGTCTAGGTCCATACGCCGTATAGAAGAAAAAAATGGTTTTCTTGTAAAATCCTTTAAAAAATCTTGCTTAGGTTAAAATATTATCTAGTATGCATACAACATTAGCCATTGCACTGATCTATTACACCGTTATAATATCTGTATAATATTCTAGTATGTAATTATCGCCATCTATGGGTACTAATCACCAGAGGAGTTAAAAGTGCGTTCCTAATCTTTGGCATACATTTGACAAATAATATAGGTATAAGAAAAAGTTACGCCATCTTGATTTCAGAAGATTTTTTCAACTAAATGTGGACTGAAAAATCTGCGGAAAGCAAATGTCGAAATGTCAAGATGACAAAATATGAAACCTCGACTGCCCCAAAAAAACCCCAAAAGTGGGGCAGTTTAAGCGTGGACACTTTTTGCCTCAACACGCCTCGTCTATGCTTTATGATAATGAGAGTAATGTAAAAAGAAATATGAAATATTTAAATTACATTACGTATCTGTAAAATTTATATTTGTTTGTAAGCCTTATAATTTATTGTTGTTAATATTTTAGTAATTCCAGTATTAATGCGAGCTAAACTTATATTACGCCGGACAATTTTATTAAAATTTCTTTAGTCAAGATATGTATTAAAAAAAAATGTATGCGTTGTACGCCCTTACAAAGTTATATCATACGACTAGCGACTGTTCCATCGGAATGGTAAAATCGTAAAATCAAAGGAACATCGAAGTTCCGTTGATTTTACATAGATGGCGTAATTTTTTCTTGTATGAAAATTTTTTCGGCTAAATGTACGTGATAGCCTATCTTGAGTTGAAATCTTTGATGCGCACATAATAAGCACTCAGGGATTAAGAATTTTTCTACCAGTGAAAGAATTTTTCAAATCTGTTGAAATTATCAATAACATACAAACATACAATGGTTTCCTCTTCACAATATCATGAAGGTAGGTAAAATAATATAAATGTCCTATATTCCCTATTAAATCATATTGTCACCCGAACATCTAGAATGTTCCAAGGGAAATACACGGCGTTTTGTGTTGCAACTATT
Source organism: Glaucopsyche alexis (assembly GCA_905404095.1). Classification (NCBI taxonomy): domain Eukaryota; kingdom Metazoa; phylum Arthropoda; class Insecta; order Lepidoptera; family Lycaenidae; genus Glaucopsyche; species Glaucopsyche alexis. The sequence continues at coordinate 5,107,974 of FR990057.1, forward strand.
CTATTTTAATTTCTTCCATTTTACTCTACCAAAATGCAAATAATCAAAAAATAAATAACAAATTCCTAATTATCAGTTATAGGTCTACCAGAATCTGATGGCATTTTAAAAAAAATAAAAAATGTGATTTTCATATGGCAACAAAGATTTCAACTCAAGATAGGCTATCACGTACATTTAGCCGAAAAAATTTTCATACAAGAAAAAATTACGCCATCTATGTAAAATCAACGGAACTTCGATGTTCATTTGATTTTACGATTTTACCATTCCAATGGAACAGTCGCTAGTCGTATGATATAACTTTGTAAGGGCGTACAACGCATACATTTTTTTTAAATACATATCTTGACTAAAGAAATGTTAATAAAATTGTCCGGCGTATTTAATATAAGTTTAGCTCGTATTAATACTGGAATTACTAAAATATTAGCAACAATAAATCAATAAGGCTTACAAACAAATATAAATTTTACAGGTACGTAATGTAATTTAAATATTTCATATTTCTTATTACATTACTCTCATTATCATAAAGCATAGACGAGGCGTGTTGAGGCAAAAAGTGTCCACACTTAAACTGCCCCACTTTTGGGGTTTTTTGGGGCAGTCGAGGTTTCATATTTTGTCATCTTGACATTTCGACATTTGCTTTCCGCAGATTTTTCAGTCCACATTTATTTGAATAAATCTTCTGAAATCAAGATGGCGTAACTTTTTCTTATACCTACATTATTTGTCAAATGTATGCCAAAGATCAGGAACGCACTTTTAACTCCTCTGGTGATTAGTACCCATAGATGACGATAATTACATACTAGAATATTATACTAGTGGCGTAGGGTTCCTATAACTCCATTCCTATCGGCTTCCCTTGTCACTTACCTTTTGCAAACCTTCATAGAAATCCCTACCTATTATACACGCTCCGGCTTCCCTTTGAAGGAGAAGCAGCCTTCGCCACTGTATTATACAGATATTATATCGGTGTAATAGATTAGTGCAATGGCTATTATGGTGTATGGATACTAGATATTTTAACCTAAACAAGATATTTTAAAGGATTTTACAAGAAAACCAATTTTTTTCTTCTATACGGCGTATGGACCTAGACCAGACAACAAATTTGTTTTTACAAATGTGCCGTAGCTCCAGCGGCGCCACAGAAGGGGCGGAGCCGTAGGAGCTGTGACGTTTCACAGCCAGCGCTGCAGCAAAAATTACATACAAATCCTAGCGCAACAGCACTTAATATTCCTTTATTACCTAGATAAATAAAACAAGACTCATTAAAAACAAAACTAATTATATTAAGTACCATAAAAAGAATATTGAATTATAATTTATAAAAACTTATACATAATCTAATTCAGTTTGAAAGTAATAATCTACATCTACACTAATATTATAAAGAGAAAAACTTTGTTTGTATGTTTGTTTGTTTGTAATGAATAGGCTCAAAAAGTACTGGACCGATTTCAAAAATTTTTTCACCTTTCGAAAGCTACACTATCCACGAGGAACATAGGCTAAATTTTATTTTGGAAAAAATAGGGTTCCGTAAGATATTTGGGTTTTTCGGACACAAGGTGTAAAAATCAACCAGAAAAGTTACTTATTTTGCGTACGCTGCCTATACTATAAAAGATAGAACCATAAAATGTTCTAATTAATTGTAGATCTTATAAATATCTACAAAAATGTCCGTGACACACTATACCTATCTATGTCAAGTGAGGCATAACAACCATTTTTTTATTTAGAAATCTTGAATTTTTTTTGGACTATATTTAAACGCATTTATTTTACTCATGCTATTAATCCTTATCAAAATAAAATTTCATCACTAAGTACAGTTTATGTAGATAATATTTGGTCTTTGAATTATTCAAATTGGATGTTTGGTTTTGAAGTTATGGCGAAATTAAAATATTACGATTTCTGCTGCACGGCCCGTTGCGAAGTGGGTGTCACCAAGGCGCGAGCGGGAGGGGAGTTTAGATCTATGAGTAACTTTTTTGTTAGGCTCATTTCGTTGTTCTCGAATAAGGCGAGTCCAAATCTCTTTGCGCTCTGGATTATTGGGAAATCTGTAATTTAAATACTATAAATTTCTGCGATGTTTACAACAAATGTTCACTAAATTAGACAAAAGAAAAAAATAATAAACTAAGTATGCCAAAGTACTCTATTTTGTGTAACTATTATACACTGTTTCTCTTGAAACGGATTAAAAAATCACTCGGTATAAAGGTGCTTCCAGTAACATAGTAATATTTCAGAAATATTACTTTTTTTTCTCCAAAAGTGCATAATGTTAAATCGGCTGGCCCCTGAACATTGTAGGTGGTTGTTTAGGAGTAGAATAGACAGTAGGTGCAGGTTGTAGGTGATCTACATCTAGTAGATGTAGCTTGTAGGTTTTTAGTGGGGTAACTACTGTTTACCTACCAACCTATCACCTACCAACTATAGGTATGTAGTAGGTCTAGATGTAGGTTGTAGGTGTAGGGTATGACTTATGGGTGTAGCAACCTACGCTTACAACCTTCAAGTGTAGTTCTCCCGTAGAAAGAAAATTCTCCCGAGCATTTTTTATTCAATTTCATAATTCACAGAACAACGTCTGTCAGGCCAGATAGTAAATAATATTTTTAAATATAATATGTAAAAATCAAATAAATAGTAAGCCTTAGTTTCATTTTATTTAAATTAATCAAAAATGTGAATACTGACGGGTAAGGTTAGGTTTGGTTAGGTACTGAAATAAAAAAAAAACTGAATCTCTTATTTCTGTAATTTACAATAATAAAAATGACGTCCCTACAAAGTTACCTTTTCACTGTTGCGCATACAATAACCAGTGTTATATTTCATAGTTGGCCGCCATTTTTTGAATATTTATTTAAAATTCCATAAGTATTTTAATTGTAACAAACAATATTGTGATAATTACCTGTGATAAGATATCCCGTCTATCTTTTTTACACGTTTGTCATAGTTTTTACAGCCTTTAATTACGCAACTACTCGGCATTTTATGAATTATATGCGGACTGGATAAACTGCATAAATAGCAAATGTAGAAATGGTAAGATCACAAGTGCCAAACCTCAACTGTCAAAATGGCCCCAAAATTTAAAAATTGGGGCCATTTTTTTGGAGACACTTTTTGCCTCAACATGCCTCGTCTATAATATACGTCTATGTATGGCAATGTCAAGTATGACCCGTCAAATCAAAGTACGTGATCTGTCAACCGTTGTTAAAATTTTGTGATTATGTTCTTGGAATTTGTTGTTTTTGTGAAAATATCCAAAAAGGCAATTCGATCTCAAGCGAGGAATATTGTTTTCTATGTCTATAGTAAAATACAGGAAGAAGAAGGTGTAAATCGAACTCAATCTTATAATTTAAAGCTCGTGGTATAGTTGACCGGTAAGTTAGAGTGAGTTGTTTTGATACTTTTAGTTTTTTTATATTTTCTTAGGTAATTATTGTGACTTCTTTAAATTGTGTTTCCAGTACTACTATAAGGTGAATCGTAGCTGATGGCACATCGAATGATGGTTTGTTTTCCATGCCTGGTAAAAGGAGCAGAGGAGGAAAAAAGAAAATCAACATAAGACAGTTTCGATTTATAGTTGATTAGGAATAAAGTAAACGAGTTCTATACAGTTCGGAAGGAAATTCCAACATTAAATAAACTGTTGCCAATTTAATTGTATGTTATTCGTAATAAATAAGTATATAAAGTAATTCACGATTGATTTATTTTTCATGAAATATCCTCAGATCAAATAAAAACCAAGATAGCACGTGGCGTTTGTTTGAAGTGAAGCCTAAAAAACTACGCTACTTCAATTTTACACACGCGCTCACGCACACACAAGCAAAAAAGTACGCTACTTTTCGACAGTATCGAATGAGTCGTCGCGACGACTAATCTAAGTCCCTATTTTGTTTGTCCCCTATGTATGCTTAAATCTTTAAAACTACGCAACGGATTTTGATGCCGTTTTTTTAACAGATAGAGTGATTTAACGGGAAGGTTTTTAGGTATATAACATGCATAACATAGTAGAGGTACACAAATAATTTTAGAGGTTTCTAAAGTCCTAAAAAATCACATATTTTGCGCTTACATTGAAAATGCTGGCTGAACACTACGAGATAGATCAAAATTATGTACTACAGTTGTATTCATCTTTAAAAAGCCTACAAAAAAGTCCGTGATGGCATATGTCTATCTCTTAGGGATAACCCACAATAACCATTTTTTTATCCTTTACTTTGATTTTAATTAAATAGCTTATTTACAAAGCGATTTTAAGCAATACAGTATTAATCCTTAACCAATTAAGTACCTTAAATACATTGTGCATTTAAGATAGATCAATACTGCCCTATACGGCATGTAATTTAAATGAAGATTTTAGAAGATATTACAGATTTAAAATGCAGGGATATAGTATTGCTGCGCGGCGTGGGCTCTCGCGTTTCTACATCGCGCTATCGAAAACGCGGGACGTATACAGTATAAAGAGGTTCACGAATATTTTGAACTGCAGCACAGAATACATAATAGTAACTGCAGTTCTTAATTCTTATGGAATATCCAGAGGTGGTTTGTCAGTTTTGTTGGAATGTCAAATAACTTTACTTACTACATAGCACATAGTATAAAACAAGTCGCTTTATCTGTCTGTCCCTATGTAGGTATAGTATATTGTATGTTTAGATCTTTAAATCTACGCAACGGATTTTGATGCGAGTTTTTAAAATAATAGTATTTAAGTATTTAGTCTTTAAGATATAAGATTATGGTAAAACTTATATTCAAGTGCGATAAATATAATACAATGTAAATATATTATCAAGTGGTCGCGCATGTCGCGTCGAGGTGATAGGGTCCCATTTTTAACAATTTGCATTGGGCAAACCTACAAACATTTTCAATATTGTATCAGAAGTATATTGCTGTAAGTAGGTAGAGAGTTATTCGCCGAAGTAGGTTTTTCTCCAAGAACACTATTCCACGCGGGCGAAGCCGCGGGCAAAATCTAGTTTTCTATATATTATACACCGAACATTCTTCACACAGTCTTATTATAATTCATGTTCAATAATACTAAAGACATAATTAAAAATTAACAAGTATCAAGATCGTTTAATTCAATTTCCCCAGTATTGCACACTACAAAATTTTATTTCCCTATTTGCCATGAGATTCTGGTACACCTTTAGTAGGTAGGTTCTAAATAACTAGTGAATTTTATTTTACATTTCTCTCTCAAATTATGAATAAGATAATATTTAACCGATTTTATTAGTATTTCTTTGTTATACACCATATTATCGCACATAAAATCTACCAAACCTGAAATTTAAGGAAAGATATAAACTGGCTACACTAGGTTACTTGTTAGAACGAGACACAGGGATAACTTATAGCTATCTCACCGGGACCGGTTTTTTTATTGCGCACGTGATAAGCTTTAAGTCTGAGTAGTAAAGATCATTTTTGATTGAATTAAAAGAAAATAAAGTTTGAAGTACTCTTTCCTGTTGTATATAATACTTACAAATTCCTTGGTTAAACCATATTGCTAAGAGCCCAAGGCAATATTTGTATTTTTTAATGGAAATGACAGACGATGTATGAAAAGCGACGATTGCCAAAAGACATTGAGGTCGTGGTCGCACTGTAGGTAGGTACAGTGTCTATGCTTACTTATACATTTGTTTAACGACATTATATCGTTATATCCCGACCCTGCAATAGGGTATTTTCCAAGTTTTTGAAAAGTACGTCAAATTGTTCCTAATACCAAAATACATTAGCAGTTTGAACCATTCATTGTGAATTTCTTTCTTTTCCTTGCAAATTAGCCTAAAAGTTTAAATTAATATTATAGGTGCGAAAACGCTATAATGAGTTGTCATGACGTCACATTCTTGTAACATTGTAACTGTCAAGTGTCAAATTACACTGAAAATGCCAAATCCCAGAATACCTACTATTTACGTTTTTAAATAAATGTTTTAAGCCTATTAAAAATGCCTTATAAATGGTGCGTAGTGCCAAAATGCACTAAAACGTCTATTAAAACACCGGGGAAAATCTTTGTGACCATACCAAAGAACACTGAAATGCGGAAAAAGAGGCTATTACTCGCTGACGCATGACGTTAATGATTCGAAGCTGGCTATTCTAATATGGAAAACGGGAAGACATTAATAAAAGAAGAAGAAGTACAAGAATATGACGTCACATTCCAATCTCGTGCGTTTTTAGTCTCGTGGTCAAACGTGAAAAATTCAAAATTTTATTTTTGATATTTTATAAAAATCATACATATTTTTGTGTAAAAAGTTGGTTAAATTGGTTTAAATTAATGTTTAGCGATAAAATATCAACAATCTGATGTATATTTTCATGATAGGATAATACCCTATTTAGAAAACCGAAAAGTTGAAAAATTATTATTAATGTCAAATCTGGGAGCTTTAACCCATCGCATCCTAGCTTTTCGTGGTGTTGCTACATAAAAAATGCTAGTTTTATCCTCCCGTTCAGGCTTTACTACGCTATAGAATATTCCAGAATTATCGAACAATCTGTCCACAGGACGCGCTAGTGTTCGCGGGTCGCGAGCTGGAGCTCCAGTTCCGCATGTCGCGGCCGCTCGCGGACTTCATGGCGACGTTACACAAGAACGGCGTGGACGAGAAGCGCCTGTCCAAGCTCGTGCAGCAGAGCGTCAGCGATGACATCGTGTCCTTCTACATCACATTCCCGGAGGAGGGTATGTGGCTTCTCTCGTGAATATTGAATAACTGTAATTTCTGTGGCTGGTTCAGTAGAAAATGAGAATCAATTCGATAGTATCGGCTAGTATTATCGGCGATAGTCACTATACGAGTCATTTTTGTCTTGAAACTTTCATCAAAACTTTAAACTTTGGGGTGAAAGGGTGAATGAAAAGGCTTCTTCACTATATTTTGTTCATACCACGAAGTTTATTTGAGTGTTCAATAATACATTCCACGCAACAGTTCCGTTCATATCACAAACATAATCCACAAGTTGTTCACATTTGCAGATGACCAATATTTAAGTAATAATTTTAGTGTTACTATTTATTAAATTATAATAATTCTAATAAAGCTGCGACAGAGTCGCCACAAAACAAAAAAAAACTTAAAAGATTGTTCTTGTTTTTTATTGTACAAAAATGTAGACAATAGATGTAGTTTCTAAACATGAGCCAGATTTATTAGTGTGAATTTATGAATTCCCCTAGGGCTTATCTTATCTTGCTTTCAGCGCCATTATTCTTTAGGTCAGTTTTGTTCTAAAATTATAGTACGTAATGTCCTCTTTTTCTGAGAAACTTATGTCCATAAAGAGACCTGAGGAGCAATTCTCGTATTTAAAGTAGACTTTCATTTTACTTTGATTGGATTGTAAGTGAAGCGACATGTTACCATGGACGGATTATGAGACGTTTCGACCAATCAGAGCGCGTTTCACGTCGGTTTAACGTTTGAGAGTTTTGGCGTATCGGGACTTGTTTTTAGCTGTATTAATGCAGGTTTTATTTAGCTAAATTGCCCTTCTGAGCTCGAACAGTATAGACCTCGGTGATGATGAAAATGATAAAGACAATGATGATGATAATATTTCAGGTCAGTACGGTCTGGACATCTACACGCGAGAGCGCGGCGGCCCCACCGCCGTGCACGTCAACGGCGGCACGGAGAAGGAGAAACATCTCCTGACGCACTGCTGCAAGTACCTCATCAACAGCAGCAAGCGGAATTGAGTCAACCTGGATGAAAGTTCAATGACACGCTTCTACTTATGGCTCTACCGATGTCGGTGAGGGTGGCCGGTTTCATTGAAACCAGGCTACGCAGGAGTTATTTTATAGTCTCAAGTGTGTGCGCACAGTACACAAGAGCACTCTCTTCCTTTCGCTCTCGAAACCTTGTGGAATGGACTACTTCTACTAACATAACAAAGCGAGGCGAAAGGTACATATTCCTTAAACGTAATGCACATATTCTTTCTGAGATGAAGAGCTATTTTTTTCTATTTATTTAAGGTCGCTTGGAACTACAATGTTATCAGCAACCACAATTACTATATAGCAAAACAGTATAGCGTAGTCTGAAATGAGCTTCATTATTTCTAAAGATAAATATTTTCTGTTCTAGTAAGATAGGTACAGATATTAAATTTGCGATATAAAATTACTGCAGTCAATTTAGCAATGAGATATATAGTATAAATGAAAAAATGTATATTATAACGAATCGTTTTATTATAATTATTTTACATAATATTATAATTTCTAGATATATACATACAGATCTTTATATGAAAAGTATTTTACGTATCTATACGAGAGATCTTACTGTCTAAATACTAAACTCTAGGCTAGTCTTTATGTTATACTTAAGTATAATGTAAAACACATCCGTCCATTGAGATATTGTTGTAAATTAACAATTTAGGTTGTGCTAAAGCAATTTAATTGCGATATTGTTAAGTAGTTGTTAAAGTTAAGTGATAAATGCATGTTTTGTTTTCTAACGTACGTTTTTTAATTGAGAATAATATAAGTAAAATTTATTTTAGCGAGCTCAAGTGCAGCCGATAGCGCGAAGAATTTCGTGCATTGACTCATCGCTACTTCTGCTATCGGGATTCTATGGCGTACCTGTGTGAACGCGATAGCAATATATTCGTGCGGGTGTGAAAGCGAGAGGTAGCGATAAGATGCGACAGGTACGAAATTCTACGCGCTCCGCGACCGCACTTATTCGTTTTGTGATTCGTCGAAAAGAAAACAAGATGATTCGATTGTGATTGGCCAAAGTAATGAATTCAGCCAATACCTTAAGTACTAGCTTGCTAAAATAAATTATAGTGTTGTGAAGAACTGCAAAATGTTTCGTTATGAATGGATTGAGAGAATATTTTCTAATGTTAAAATAAAGAGCTTGTAGTGTATCCGGTAGGACGATGATGGTTTGGACACATCGTAGTTGAATTTTGTGATATTGTACCCTTAATACCCTAATCCTTAATACCCTAATCGATGTTGATGTCGCATCGAGAACGTTATTAGCTGGTATCAAATCGATTTTAGAATCGTCGTTAAATACAAACAAGTATTTAAATTGTCAAAACTGTTATGGTCGATTCACGGTGTCTATCCCTATCAGTTATAACGTTCCGTTTCGCCCTAAAAAACTATATTGAAAATTTATTTTTGGTAATTTTAACCGAAATAAAAATAACTGGACTAATATTGTTGTTTTTTTAGTGTTAGATTAATTTTTATATAAAATCATAGTAATAAAATTAAATATGACCGAACAAGTTCCCACTCGACCAGGCATAAGATGAAAATTGCCCAACAGCGCCGTTGAATAATGGGCTCGCAAACGTACTCGCGTGTAAATACGTAGTTAAACTCGTCTGCAGTCGGTGCGGTTACTTCTTTTGCGTTTAAATATTTTGAAGCGTCCTAATGCAAAGGTGAATGTTTAAGGCCCCCACAGACGAGAGACCGATCGTTTCAGTTAGAACTGACGTCAGTTCGGCCTCAACGGATTCGAGCACACACACGGAAAAAATCGCATCCAATCCAATTTACGTCAGTTCGGCCTGATCTGATTCGGGCCCACACACGGAACAGTCGCATCAGTCCATTCTGGTTTGCCGCGCGCTACGGTCGTGTTTATCAATTTTGTATTTAAACACCGCGAAAACTCATACAACGCTTGTACACGATACACGCCCGCATGGCCACGGCTCGGGCAAGAACTGAAGCGATTTGTCCACACACGGTCCGGACAGGCCGCGCGTTCAGGCCAGAATTAATGTTGCCAACTTAGTTATTTTACAAAATTTTACTAAATTGAGTATTTTATTCCCTCCTTGGTAGAAATTTAGTTATTAGTAGTGTTTTAGTAGGAAAGAGCCCGACAGTAATCATATGCAAAATGGCCTAGGTTAAACAAAAAAAAACCTATCATAATAATACATTCGTCCGTAATTTTCCTCAAACTACCCGTTTAATTACTATATACGTAATATTTGCTAGTATATTTTAATTTAATTGTAAAATTTATAGTAAAATTCAATGAATGAAAAAAAATTAATATAACAAAACCTAAAATGCAATGGTTTTTGGGGGCTTCAGGAATTCCTAAGTAGCTTCTTTAGTAGTTTTTAGTACTCTTTAGTAGAATTCAATACGAGTTTAGTAGTTTCACAAAAACAGAGCTGGCAACACTGGAACAAATCGCTTCAGTCCGTACGGCCGACTGACGCGATCTCGAAATTGCACACAGACGATACGATTTTGCATCCGTTCAGGCCGAACTGAAGGCAGACCGGATCATGTATGGGGCCCCTTAGAGACTGGTCGCGCGGGAACTTTGTCGGTGGTACACACGTGGCGTGAAACGGAAAATTTCAATTTGTCCAAACTATCGTCGTCCATCCAATACACTACAATGATTATTGTCTTATTCGATTTGCAGAAAAATATAGTTTTGTAGTCTAAATGTGGTGTCTACTAATATAAGTGCGTTAAAAATAGTATAGATGTAACATAGTAGAGTGAAGAAAATATTATAATTATGATAATTATGACGATGATGAATATAGGTTTAATTATGACCTATTAAATGCAACATTTTTGTACAGGTTTGTAATGCAATTCATATTGCAGATTATTGCAACTTAGTTATTGCATAATATCAAATATAAGATTCTATTGCAATGCACAGAGTTTAATTAAAAAGAAAAAAAAACTAATTTATTAATATCATAATGGTACCACTGTCTTTTATTAGAAATATTTTATTTTTCAGTCAAGATCAAGAATACTATAACATAAAAATAGTTACTCACTTACGCTTAATCAGTATAATATAATTTATTAATATAATTAAACATATACGATTATATAAGGATAATTAAGAAAATAATTTTGTCTATAATATAAACATTATGTAAATTTTTTATAAAATATATACCATGTTATTTTCTAGGACCATCGTTTTATTTTACAAACTATTTAGTCTTGTTCGAGCACCTGAACGTTTTGGACGGCAATATTTACTTACTACTTATCCAATTACACTTAAAGATAGCTGCCGTATGCTACACGTGAAATAAAAAGGAGTAATAGATACTATTGCTGAAGTAGTTTAAATTTTAACCCTATCCTTGTCTGATACGTTGGAAAAGTCGCTTGACAGACAGACAAAACATTGTATAGCTTGTCCCTTGTGTAACAATTTTTATTAGCAAGAGGTAGAGGCGTGGGGTTTCAATAACTCCATTCATATCGGCTTCCCTCACCACTTACCTTTTGAAGACCCTCATCCAAATTCCCTCCCCATTAAACAGGCTAGGGCTTCCCTATGAAGGAGAACCAGCCCTCGCCCCTGGTAAGGGGGTAAACATTTACTATTTAGTGATAACTAAATAATAATAATGATGAAATTACTAAAGTAGTCATCTTAATTCTACATCAGAACATGTAAAGACCAAGCATGAACATCATTTCGCACACTTACTTTTCAACAAGTAAACTAAATTACAGAATGAATCCTTATGGACTAGACTTAGAGTAAATTGATTGTATAAAATTGTGACTTACTATGAATATTTATCCAAACAATTTGAGTTTATGAAATACATTATTTAGTCAATAAATCAAATTATTTTTGACTATATACTTAATTTCAATTGCATTTGTCATATTGATATATTTTGTAATTCTAGATGACTTTGTAATAAATGTAATTCTATATTGATAGTGTTGTAGATTGTAGATAAATTTTGGCACATATAGTAACCATTCCGAATAACATTACAACTTGTTTTTGATAATTCGAAAGTCTAGACAACGATATTATAAAACCGAGATCCCCACGAACGCTCGAAATGTATCCTGATAGATGAGTGCTTAAAAAGCGAGTAAGCGCGCCTGGGCTCGCAGTCTTGCGCGATATATCCGACCAGCAACGTGCCGAAATTCTCGGTAATTTTTTTTAAATAATTCATGATCTTAACAAGCATGCAACTTAATGCGTTTTAGCTAAATATGTATGTCTTAAAACTTGATTAAGATGCAATATAACATACATTCTAATTCGTATGAGCCGCGCGCTTAGGACGCAACTGTCCCCCGGCTTTCTCCCGTAAAGTTGATTGTGTGTACTAGTGTTGGAATAATTAGCATTAGCAATAATTATTAATTGCTAAATGCCCATTAGCAATCATTAAATTATTCGAAGTTGCTAAAAAAAACGAATGCTAATATTATCGTGTGCAGCTAATAATTATCTGTGTTCATGAATGAAAAAAATACGCGACCGCGCTGGCTCGCACCGCGGCGCTAAGTGCTAACTGGCAACGTGCTAACGCTACTTGCTAATACTAAAATCCGATGCGAAATAATTTTGAATCGACGCGCGACTCGACCCGAGAGTTCACGATGCTGCGAAATCGATTTTAGCAAATAGCATAGCAATAGCACGTAGCATGCTAAGACATGAAAATTAGCATGCTAATGAAATTAATGAAAAATAGCATTAATTTCCATTACTAGTGTGTACGAGTGAATACGAGCTACTACGAATCAGTAAATATTGGACCTTAAACTGTAAGAATTTAAAAAAGTCTTTAATCGTAAAACAAATCAAAAGTAATAAATATTTTTTTCTAGTCTTAGCAATGTTTACTACGACAGAGTTCCAATTATACGCTAACAGTCTTATTAATAAAATTATTTACACCACGGATTAGCTAATCCAACATGGCTGTCTCTGTCAGATACTTTAGAACAGTCACTTGATAGACAAAGAGAGCGATTTGGATTTGCTTATCCATGGTGTAAATATTTTTATTAATAAGGGTGTGTGTGTCTACGCAAAATAATGCTGTATTAGAGAACAGTAAGGTTAAATTTCAATAACGTCGAATATAATAATCATTTCGGTACATTTATGAAGAAGAAATTATGTACTCTCAGGACATTTTTACCCGAACACGGCGAAGCCAAAAGGAAGGGCAATGATTTCGGTATACAATATATTATGTGTATGTATATTGTACTAGCTGATGACCGCGGCTCCGCCCGCATAAGTACAGTATCCCACGGGAACCGTACATTTCCCCGCGATAAAAAGTAGCCTATGTCCTTTCTCGGGCTCTAGACTCTCTGTGGACCAAATTTCATTTAAATCGGTTCAGTAGTTTTGGCGTGAAAGACGGACAAACAGTCACACACACCCACACTTATAATATTAGTATGGATGTATGTTCCACCGTAGCGCCTTAACTACAATACATTCGTAATAATAGCCCGGGTAACATAGGCTATATAAATTTCGTAGTCGGGTTATAGTTTTTATAAAAATAGTTATTTTACAAAACGTTTGTAGGTGAAAGCGAATACAGGTTTATAATATCGTTGATTATACCATGTCTTCCTCATGGTCTACACAGCAGCTTTTGCGTTGAGGGTGGCGCGCTGCTCCACTCCTCTGATCAGGGTACCCAGTAGACCCTCCATCTCGCTCGCAGTTTCACGGAGTTGCGTGTTATCGAAACAGGACTCTGAAATGTACGAACAGGACCTGTTAACATTTTCTAAATGGGCACAACTATTAAACACACGCGTAATTTGTGCAGAAATGTATGCAGTATAGGTATGACGCTATAGTCTATTCGTGTTAAGACAGTGAAATGTCAAAAACCGCGTTTACATTAACCAATTAAAGTAAGCCATTTTAACGTATTAGACGCATGATTAACTGACGTTTACCGACTTCTTAACTTAATAAACCGTCATAAAAATACCAGCACCGAATTATTATTTTTTAAATACCAATCGGCCGTTAATTTCCGTCATAATCATTTAACATCAAGCTATTTTTCTGCTTATATTTGCAAATACAATTCAAAATTTAAACACAATATTCTCATAACATACCATCAATAGTGAAATTATGCGTCAATATCTGCTGCAGCCTATCTAGTACAGTGTCCAGGTCCGCATTAAGCTCCCTGACTTTGTCGTTGGAGGTCTGCACGGACCGGAGATCAGCGAGGAACTTCTGCTCAGTTGCGCTGATACTCTGACTCGTGACGTCCATGCGAGATTTGCTGTTTTTCTGTGTTGTTTCTGAATCTGTTATTATGAAAAATATATAGTAAGTTTGATGAAAATATGTTAATGAGAACTATTATAATAATTTATTACGCAAAACTATATTTTTATTAAGATTATGTCCAGAAAGTGCGAAATCATACGCACGTAAGGCCGACGTGCGAGTAGAGGTACTTGGCCCCCAAACATTGCGTCCAGAAGCTACTTGCGTATTTTTCTACTGACAGGCGTATCGTACTAGATTGCATGACATTTTGTCTAAAAGCTATACGCATAACGCACATAGGATTACGCGCGTAATTCGCCTTTCTGGACAAGGTCTATGTCATTTGATGATGTCAGAGAAAATGTATTTATTCTGCAAGACACTTATCTCGAAAAAAGTAGGCTTTGTTTCATAATTCATATACTACATGATATGACCAACTCAATAATATGTGTGCTCTTCATTAGGAAAACATAATATTATATCTATTATATATGCTTTCACACCACATAATTACGGTCCCGTGGTATGTTCTCAAAGAACTTGTGTTACGGGTACCAGACAATGGAAATATATTTAAAACTATAAACTATACTATTTAATACACATCTGTGACCCAGGAACACAGAAAACTTTTTAGTGACCTAGCGGGATTCGAACCCGAACCTCCGCTTGAGCGCCAATGCGCTAACCACTGAGCCACAGAGGTCGTCGATTTTCTTATATAACTAAGTTTGGGAATACCTACCATGATACCAATTACTAGCAATGGTGTCAGACGTGGCGTGCACCACCACGGGTTTCAACGCATCACCGGATACAGTCAGCAGATTGTCCGGCTTGGACACAACGGAGAAGTTTCCGGAGTCCATGCTCAAGACTCGAGGCTGATTGGACTCTGTCACTTTGCTTTGCTTATCGTCAACGGGTATGGGACTAAACAGATCAAAAGCTTGAGGTCGTTCCTTGTCTGGTTTTGTGTTTTGCGGAATATTTTCTATGTTGTTTATTATATTGTCCTAGAATAAAAATGTGTTGTCAGTAGTGTCTTAAAAAAATACATACATATAATCACGCCTTTTTCCCGTAGGGGTAGGCAGAGACCACTTCTTACGATCCTTACATGTTTCGCTTCTTCCACTTTTATTCTTACCATCCATTCCTCCTCTTACATTCAATGTAGCGAAGCGGCTCTCCACGGGCCGCTTTTTGCCTCCGCGAGAAACGAGACGTGATGGGTGATGGACCACATCGCCGCCATTTTGGATAATTATTTTTATTTTATTTTGTTAGGAAAACTTACAGCAACAAATATAATGATAATAAATTAACATATTAAAAAATAAGGTGCCGATTACAAGTTTTCGCATTTAAAAAACAAATTACCAAAGCTCAAGTTAAGCCCCTGAACGTGACAAAAAATTAATAATTAAAACTACTGTATATACATAATATATAGCTTAAAATGAAAGCAGTAATGATCGTAATAGCATAGAGCACGCTTAAGAACCACAAAAAAAGGTAAACCGAATGAATGTTAATATGAAAATTCAGAGCTTACGACTCTCGTACACATAATTATTTGATAATATTATATTTGTTAACTAATTAAGATTAATATTTAAAATTGTTTAATAATTACAACTGAAAAAGGTATCAGTTAGGAGTCTCCTAATTTTAGGTGGATTCAATGAAAATACATCCTCAAGTGGATTATCATTAAGGAATTTATTCATTTGAGCGCTTGATCTAAGGATGAAAGAGTTTCGACGATAATAGGTGCTGAATGGCGAGATATACAGAGGCATAAAACTACGAATACTTCTAGTGGGAATGTTAAAGTTGTATTTAATTAATAAGTCAGGAACATCTATTTTATTGTTAATAATTTTACAAGAGTAAACTAGATCGGAGATGTTCCTACGATAGTGTAGGGGAAGAAAGTGGAATCTTTTGCATCTAGTTTCGTAGTCCACAAGGTTAAGGCGACATTTAAATTGCAAAAACCTAAGGAAACGTTTCTGTATAGATTCAAGTCTATTTTTATAGACGTCGTACGCAGGGTTCCAGAGTTCTGAACAGTACTCTAAAATACTACGAACATACGCACAATACAGAACCTTCATGACTTTAATAGACTTGAATCTATTGCAAGACCTAATAACGAAACCTAAAGCCTTTGACGCCCTGTTTATAATATAATCAATGTGCTCATCAAAAATTAACCTACAGTTAACAATAATACCAAGGTCTTTAATTGATTTCTTCAATACTACTTCCTCATTTTTAAGTTTATAATTGTAATTTATTAAATTTAATTTTCGGCTAAAATTTAAGGCACAACACTTGGAGACATTTAAATCCAGTTTATTAATTAAACAGTAGTTGTTAAATCTATCCAAATCATTCTGTAAGAGACCACAATCATCAGGGGTAGAATTTTTTTTCATTATTTTTGTATCGTCAGCATATAATAAGAATTTGGAATGATGAAAACAAAAGGCTATGTCATTGAGGAATATAGCGAAAAGTAATGGCCCAAGCAGAGAGCCTTGAGGGACACCAGAGGGTATAAATATCCACCTTGAAGTGAAACCATTAAGAGCTACAGCTTGGGACCTATTGCTGATATATGAAGAGAACCAACGTAGAAGATTGCCGTGTATACCTGCAATGGACAACTTTTTTAGCAAGATACAATGATCTATACGATCGAATGCCTTGCTGAAATCTGTAAATATCAAATCCAACTGTGCGCCTGAATCCATACCCGAGGCAACATAGTCGTAAGTTAGGAGGAGATTTGATGTAATTGAGCGTCCTTTCAAGAATCCACGTTGCTCAGGTATGAACCAGAATTTGAGAGCGTCATAAACTTGTTGATATACAACGCTCTCAAACAGTTTAGCAAATATACAGAGTTTAGATATAGGCCTGTAGTTTTTTATATCGACCTTGTCACCTCACCACCTTTATGTACAGGTGTAACTAATGCTGACTTCCAAATACTTGGTACAAACCCTTCCTTAATTGATCTGGTAAATAATATGCAAAGGGGGGTGACCAAGGCTGTGGCGCAATTAACTATAAGTACTGGGGAAATATCATCAGGTCCCGCACCCTTATTCAAATTAACTGATTTGAGAAGTTTAAGTACATTATCAGGATCTATTACAATGTCACCCAAAAAATTGTGGTTTCTTTTATGCTGTTCTGAATAAAAATCATTAGAAGTGGTACTGTAATTTATAAAGTTTGCCTGAAAATATGTCGCAAATAAGTCACAAATTTTTTCACCTGTAGTTGCTTGTTCACCTTCATAGTGCATGCAAGAGGGAAGCGAAGAGGAGGCTTTGCGGTTACCCTTAACAAAATTCCAAAAAGCTTTTGGATTTTTAATAAGAGAATTCTCAGTGTTATGAATATAGGTCTCATAACATTTATGCTCTAAATATTTGGCCCTGCTCCTAAGCAAAGAGAAAGTAAGGTAATCACTGTGGTTTCCGTATAGTTTGAATTTACAGTGATATTTGTGCTTCTCTCTCAAAACTTTTTTAAGCGCAGAATCGTACCATGGCGGATAGCAATTAGGAGAAATAATTTTATGGGGCACGTGTCTGTTTCGAAGCTCATAAATAACATTATAGAATTTTTTTGTAGCATCATCCAAAGATTTGTTACCTAGGTATTCCTGCCAATCAATTGTATTTAGTGAAGAGCGAATGACATCAAAATTACCGCGGTTATAGAAATACTTTAGTCTCTTTTTTGATTCTAAAGTGTTTTCAGAGGCCAGTAAAGTAAGTTCGATACACAACGATCGGTGATGAGGACCATCATCAGGGACCAAGGGGTCATCACAAGCATTAACAATCAGTTCGCAATTAGAAAATACTAGGTCCAAGAGCCGATTATTAGGGATTGCGAACCTGACTGCGCTGCTTGAGGTTACACTGGGCAATGGTATCAATAAAATTAATATGGCTCCTCGTAAGTGGCGTGTCATCTGATGCCAAGTGCATTCCCTGAGGATGCCAGTCGATGAACGGGAGGTTAAAATCACCCAAGACTATAAATTTATCATTTGGCATGGAATTAGTGACATTGAATAAATTATTAGAAAAAAATTCAAGCTGCAATACTGAACTATTACCCTCTCTCTGTTTACACAAATATAATATGCAAAGGTGTATTTTTTGTAAAGAGCCACTCGTAGGCGAAATAGTCACCCAGAGATCTTCTGCGGCAGTATGCCATTCGGGACGACCTACAGCCGCAAAATCTCGGTAAATCGCTAGAAGGACGCCACCTCCTAGTGATTGGTTTGTTAAACAGTAATTTCTGTCACGTCGCCACACAACATACCTATTGTCAAATAACTCCTCATCCAGAATACTTTACAATAGCCAGGTCTCTGAAATCGCTATTATATCGTATGTGTTGATGCGAACATTTCTCTTAAAAATATCTGTTTTAGTACGTAAGCCCCTAGCGTTTTCTTAGAAGATAGTTAGTTTTGGGTCCATATTAGTAAAGTATAATTTGATAAGAAGCACAATAAGTATAGTTTAATAAAATGTAACTTACGTAGTAACACAGTCGATAGTAACAAATAACAACTGAACTACTAAAATGTAAAAGAATATAAGTAAATAAATTTATCCATCTTGAGTTTAGTACCATTGAACCAAGAAAATTTACAATAATATGCACAGTTACTTTGATTATTATCTGATAGCGAAAGGTGTATGTAATGTAATTAAAAAATAATACTATGATATAAAAAATAAAAAAGTCATAGAGACCCGTTTTATAAGAAAAATATAGTATGTTAAGTGTATAGTTGTAATAATATAGAATTTTACCTTCCAATAAAATTGATATTATGTTCTTAGACGTCCAAAGTCCTTTATGAGAGTACATCGTCTTCTTTCCGCATGTGAGCCGCTAGATGTCGTTTACCGTCACAGATCAGCTCCCTGCGCAGCTCCCTCTTACGGTAAGTCTGTGAACTAGATAAGCCACAAGCCGCCATATTTGATATAACTGATCATTGTTAGTCTCATAATTATGAGGCTGAACACCAGGAAGCCCTTACCAGGACTTTGGACGTCTAAGAACATAATATCAATTTTATTGGAAGGTAAAATTCTATATTATGGTTCCGTTTGACGTCCAAAGTCCTTTATGAGAGACGTGTTTGTTATCTCCTGGTGGCTTGTAAATAATGCAACAATGTGATAATGCTTTTAGTAACAAGAATCACAAAAACGACTCAAGTAATACTTTGAGTACAATAGTTTATCAGCTATGAAATGTGTATCTGTAAACTGTTTGAGCTTTCAATTCTTTAAGATGAAATTTTGTTGATGTGAACCATCTTAACCGTTGACTAATTTGAATAAGTTCACAAAAATGAATGCTGATCTTAAGCTTTCAAGGCGTACTGTTAATATAAATATAGCTTTACATAAGACACAATTATTGTAATGGTGTATGCTTCCCCATATCAGCCTAGTTGGTGCAGTAATTCTGTTCTGAGAGCACCACAATTGAATCGCCTTTTTAAATTTATTCTATAGAATTATAATAACTTCCTATTACAACTGATACTAGTTTCGTGTAAGAGAATTGCACTCCAAAGTGTGTGTTCTCGCCAGTCAACAAAGTGACAACAATTAACACTTATTATTTGCAGTTTGGTATAATGTAATACGAGCAAAAATTTAGATGCTTGAAAAACAATTTATTACGACGCGTTATGCGTTTTTTGAGATACAAATTCATACATGCCCTAGGAATTCATCAAGAAACAAATATTCTACATGTACCGTATTGCGGTTCATTTTAATTCCCTGCCACTGGGGTAAATAATAAAAAATGCCACATTCGATTCTATGAACAAATAACAGCTCGATAGTATAGGTACTATGTACTAGGGTACCTAGACGAACCTCAGCAACTCTGGACCAACTCCTGAGAATAAATGAGAAAAAGAAAAGTTCATGTTTATATTACCGATCGTGTCGCATTGGTACCTTTCCAGGAGTGTGAGACCTGGTTATGTGACCAACCAGCAACTGGAGAATAGATGTCCATAGGCTGCATTCCGTCTTCAGTATGTTACTTTTTGACAGGAACTTCGTTTTGCGATAAGTGTTCACTTTCTCTGAAGCTGTAGGTTGCTTGCCGAACGCTCGCAGCGTTCGGCAAGCAACCTTCCCCGCAGGGTGGGTGATGAAAGTCGCGAAGTTGATAAACCCTAAGAGGCGAGACCTGCTTGAGGGACCAACCGCCAGCTGCACCGGAGACTATATGCTTTAGCACGTATACAGTGCATATGTGCACGTAAAATACATATTACCCTAAGAGGCAAGGCCTGCTTGAGGGACCAACCGCCGCCTGCACAGAAGACTCCATAAGCTGTAGGACGTATACAGTGCATAGTGCACGTGAATACGTGTATCTTACTTTTCAATAGGAAATTTGTGTTTTGATAATCCTAACAATAATTCCTTATAATAATCCTTAAAATAAGCTGCAAAATGCATTACGTCCTCAGTATCTCAGTAGCTTTTGGGACCAACTGTCGACTGCAGAGGGATTACATCTGTATGGCATAGAACGTATTCGATATCTTCGTTTTCAATAGGAAATTCGTAATAGGACGTGTGTTGTGCACCATAAATTTCTTGACTATGTATGTAATCGTCGTTAAGTTATCATTCCCATCATTTTATCTTACTTTTCAAAAGGAACTTCGTGTTGTGATAATCCTAATAAAAATCTCGTAAGCTGCAAAATACATTACGTTCTCAGTATCTTAGTTTTTGGCAAGAACTTCGTATTGCGAAGTAAGTTCGTAAGTTTCATTTCTCTGAAGCTTTAGTGTGCGAACGTCCGAGTAACCTTAACAGTCTGGACCTGCTTTTGGGGCCAACTGCCGACTGCAGAGAGAACATATGTATAGCATAGCACGTATTCGATATCATGGTTTTCAATAGGAACTTCGTAATAAAAAGTGTGCCATAAACCTCTTGACTTTGTATGTAAGCGTCGTTAAGTTATCATTCCCAAAGTAAGATGACGGTTGAAGTATAACATTATGAGGCTGGACCAGTTTGAACGATTAACTGCTGACTGCACTGACTTCCATAGGCCCTAGTAAATCTACAGTGTCTTACGGATGGTAATGTTATGTCAATATAATGTAGCGCGCAGTATGTCCGCGTCTTCGATACTCGCGATGTGAGAAATGCCGAATAGCGTACTTCTACGGTATCTTTTTTGGTTTTAATTCTGTCTTATGTAAATTGAGAGAAAACCAAATAGCATGAAAACTCACGGGTTGAAAGCCTGGCGTTGCAGACTACGGCAATGCTACTATACCAGGAGTTGTCGCGAATGCTGCTGATATTATACTCCAAGAGGCGTAAGACCTGCTTGAAGAACCAGCTACTGACTGCAGAGTCCGTAAATTGTAATTACTTTTCCGTACTTATTGACTTTCAACAGGGAATTTGTATAGTAAACTGTATCCCATAAAATTTGCTCTCGAGGCGTGCGAGTGTACGGCGAAACAACCTTCCTCGGCGGGGGATGAAGGTCACGAAGCTAATTGTATGGCCTTGAACTATTGTAGTGAGTATATGTGCAAACCAAGATCTGTCTGTCTGGACAATGGCCAACAAATGCTTACAAATTTCAATACGCTAAGCGCGGTAAGCTACTGACAATTGTAATTAATTTTCCGTACTTATTGACTTTAAACAGGGACTTTGTATAGTAAACTGTATCCCATAAAATTGCTCTAGGGGCGTGTGAGTGTACAGTCAAACAACCTTCCTCGGCGGGGGATGAAGGTTACGAAGCTAATCGTATGGCCTTGAACTATTGTAGTGAGTACCTACTGTGTGGACAATAGCCAAACAAATGCTAACAAAATTTAATACGCTAAGCGCGGTAAGCTACTTACTTTTGTAATTGACACCCAGCATAAGATCTCCTCAAAATCTTTAGAATTATTTAAGCCATCTTTAGAATTATTTTGTATTGGTCAGATGTACTGTTCCAAAAGGAAATGTATTGTATCGTCTAGATCAATGGTTAAGTAATAAGGAGTATGTACTGTCCATTTTATGTTCATAATACAGTTTAAGCCTTCCAGTTCAAAAGAAACAAGATTGGAAACTCGTGAGGGCACCGACTGTACATATTCTAACTTTCTTTAAAAAAGAACGAGATTGTTAGAGAGAAAGCAGGCGTCGACTGTACATAGTATTGTAACCTCTTTAAAAAGAAAGATAATGGTAATTATCGTGAGGGCGTCGACTGTACAATAGTAAAAAGAGGTAGAATTTTCAAAAAGAATAAGATTTGTCAATATAGGCTAATTTCTGTGAGGGTACCGACTGTACACATTATTCAATCATTTGTCTAAATATGAATAATATAGGTACTGTGTCTAAAGATATAATGTATCGTAAGTTTTATTATAAACCGTTGAGTAATCAGTCTAATAAAAAAACATCAAAAAAATAATCTGTAGTCTCGATCTCCTGGATATGTTGTTATATCTATTTTATCCCCTCCCCCTCTTCCTCGACTTTGAGAAGTGAGGATGGTTCGGGAAATCCCTTGGATCGCTACTTTTATTTTTATTCGAGTACCCACTTTATATTTGCCTACTTTTTATCTACCTAACAATAGCTTGTTAAGTATTCGATATCTATGACCAACATGTATTTTAGAGCTTTCTCTTTGCATTAGGTATGTGTCGCAAAAGTATTTCAGGCGTACTTAACTATTGTTGGAATCGAACAGTCAAGACGCTAATGTATTGAAGGTGTCTGGAAAATTTGAACCTCGAATGCAAACATCGATCTA
Organism: Glaucopsyche alexis; assembly: GCA_905404095.1. Lineage (NCBI taxonomy): Eukaryota > Metazoa > Arthropoda > Insecta > Lepidoptera > Lycaenidae > Glaucopsyche > Glaucopsyche alexis. The sequence continues at coordinate 5,131,052 of FR990057.1, forward strand.
ATTTTCGATCAAATATGTAATAAGTATATTGTATTTTGAATTATATATCTACAGAACTGTACGTACAGGTTCATTTTGCAGTAGAAAAGCGACAACTCTGCTTTGTTATGCTTTAATTTTTAACTACCTGCGTTTAACTAGCATGCGTCTGCAGGCTCTGCACACAACATTCTATATAACGGACGGAAATCCGATTTAAGAATGAAATCGTTGTATAAATACATTGCATGACTATTCGAAATATATAAAGATAGCGGTTTCTTGAAGAGATACGTCTAAATTTAAATAATACGTCTACGTTCGAAAAAATGGCGGTAGTCGTAAAAAGTTTAAAAATAGTTTTTAATTACTTCTAAACTATTCGGGTTTCTCACATGTAATAGGAGGTCACCGAATCAGGTTTTTTAAGTCACGATCACATGCAATTGATCATTATTACCGCATATGAAATGACATGACTCACCAAATGTTGCGGCAAACCTTTTCTTCGGTCCAAATCTTCTTATAAACGCTTCTTACCGCGAACGCGCTTCTGAAGTATGCCGCCGCGTAGCGCCGACAATGAGTTCAAACGACGAACTTTTTACCCGATCACGTGATTTTCATCTACCCGATGCTACGACCGCGATAAAGAATACTATAAATGAACTCCAATGACGAAATGTGACGGTTTCACGACTATAATAGACTCAAAAAGAAATTTTAAAAGTATTTTTAAAATAAAAGTTAAGTTATAATTGAACTTAAATAAGTCTGTTTTTAGCGACTGCATGGTAGCAAAAACGACGCAACAATGATCAGTTATATCAAATATGGCGGCTTGTGGCTTATCTAGTTCACAGACTTACCGTAAGAGGGAGCTGCGCAGGGAGCTGATCTGTGACGGTAAACGACATCTAGCGGCTCACATGCGGAAAGAAGACGATGTACTCTCATAAAGGACTTTGGACGTCAAACGGAACCATAATATATCATTATGTTATTAATATAATACGATGGTGAAAATTTTTGATATAAAGCTGATTTAGGAAGTGGAATACAGTACCAGGTTATTATTATTATTGCAAGACAAAGGTATGTGGAATAAGTTATTTCAATTTTTTTGACAAAAGTCTGTACCTCAACTGACCATGTAATAAGATATAACATACTATATTGCATCGCAACATATTTTAAGTATTTGTTTGTTTTAACTTTCATGTTGTTTATAATATTACGATAAAAAAAGGAACAATATTTTTATGTAAGTCGTTTAAAAGGAAATTCCACAGTTTTATAATACGATATGACACAGAACAACACTTAAAACAGCAAAATGTATGTATATATTATGAGTTTTATGATTATTTTTATTGTGTTGCCACGGATTGGCGTAGAGGGTAGGAATAGGGAAAAGGAAGGATAGGTGGTGTGGAAAGAAATATTAGTAAGTTAGAGTGTGAAATAGGAAATGTAGGATATTACCGCCCAGGAGGGCAAGGGTTAGGATAGTAATAGCTAGGGAAGCCGGGGTCGCGTACCCGTATACTATACCACAACTACCGGACATGTAAGTTGGAATGAGTATGCCATGACAAATTGAAACGTGTCTTAAAAAATACTTGCATAATTATTTAAGTTACATTACGTACTACGTATACGAGTTGAATGCATATTAAGAAACATTGATTTACTAATACACAAGATGCAACGTCTCCGTCGGCTACGAATATACTCACAGATATCTATTGACTAGATAACGCAAGTCTTATCGTTTGTATAGAAACCAAGCGCGTGCCATTATTTTTCTACCTGCTATGACGTCACAAGAGCGATTTAGTGATGATAACTCCCCATCCCCGAGTAAAGATTCAAAGGCCGTCGCAACGCGCCGCCGCGTCGCGTTTTTAGGGTTCCGTAATACTTAAGGAACCCTTATAGTTTCGCTCTGTCCGTCTGTCTGTCTGTCTGTCTGTCTGTCTGTCTGTCCGCGCCTCTAGCTCCTGTAATTATGAATATAAATTGATGAAATTTGGTGCAGTTATAGATTGTGTATAGATCACGGTTTCGGGATCATAAAAAAATAATAATTTTATATTTTAGGGGTGGCTCTCCATACATGTGAAGTGGGGATGAAAAATATTTTTTCACTCTTCCCCATCGTGTGGGTATCGTAGAATAGGTCTTTTAAAATAAAGGCAAGGTTTCATACGTTACTTTTTTATAAAGTTGACCATTTTCGAGTAATCGGCCTCCAAAGTAGTTTGTAAGTTGGTCCCCCCCCTAGCATTTTTAAACTATAGGAGATAGAAACTTGCAAATTTCCATGCTGATAGATCATGCTAAAAACTCTTTAGGAAAATTATTTTGAACTAAATCGGACAGTAACTTTTGGAGTAATTAAAAAAAGGCATATTACGCGTTTATAGTTACGGAACCCTCCTTAGACATGTCCTGACATGCTCTTGGTTAGGTTATTTAGTCTCCGTTTGAGAATATTCGAGAGGAAATGGCGCTGAAGGAAGTAATTTTTACTCCATTTTTACACGCGAAGCACATACACTTGCGTGGTCTCGTCAATAGATGTATGTGATCCTACTTCTATTATAAATGTGAAAGTTTGTGAGGATGGAACTATGGATGTTTGTTACGCTTTCACGCAAAAACTACTGAACGGATTTTGATGTAAGTTGGTATCGTACGTAGTTTAGGCTCTAGAATAAAACGTAGGCAACTTTTTATTCCGAAAAAGTACAGTATTCCCGTGGGATACCCTATACTATATTATCACGGGCTGGATACTATAGCCACGGGAGAAAGTTAGTACTTTATGAAGCTATCAGGTAGATAACAAAATAGTCTTACTACTATATTTGATGTTATTAAAAATCATGCAACCTTACTGCTCACTAACACAGCTTTATTTTGCATTAAAAAATGCGTAGATCGTAAAAAATTACACATACGTTAGTTGTATTACAATTGCAGAGTTTAATTCTTACATTATTATTTGATATGATTAATAGTACCTCATATTTACATTTCACTCATAAACACAATCAACTTCACATGCAGAAAAGGGACAGTTGCATCCTAACTCCTAAGCGGAACGCCTCTTTGATTTTGATAGTTACGTTAAATAGCATTTTAATCAAGTTCTAAGACAAATTTGACTAAAAATGCATTAGGTTATAAAATATTAAATGAATACTTACCAAAATTAAGATAATCCCTGATTTTTAGAATGGTTAAAGTATTATTTTTACCATGTTGCCAGTCGGATAGCTCACGCGCGAGGCTGAGAGCCCAAGTTATTTTAAGCGCTTTTGAGTCAGGATACATTTCGAGTATTAGTGCGATGTCTTGTGTATAGTAAATCAATGCTAAGGATGACACTATTTAAAATATCTTTGGCTATATAATTGACCTTTTTTTTTTAAATAAATGACGTCATAAAGTGCTATATTCACATTTGAGCCTGTTCTACAATACAAGTTAAAAATCTTTTGATTTACCTTTAACGTCTTAAGCCTACTGATCTGTGTGGACACTTGAATGTGGTGCGCATCAACCTTCTCCTTCAATGCACCGTCACTGTCTTTCGATGTTGCTTGCAGTTGTTGCGACAGTTCTTTGAGTGCCCTGAAAACAACACAGAGAGTTAGAATTTCCAAACGTTTCATATATTTTTTTATATGTTATTTAATATTTTTGTGGAGTCCTTGAGTATTGATGCCAGCCTTAAAATATTTAAATAAGTAGGTTAAAACCATAGATTTAACATATAGGTACTACCGCAGATCGGCAATAGACTCAGTCAGGCAAGACCAAAATAAAATTACACTAGTGTGCGTGTAACGTGTATTTGTACAGGACTTTTAGTGCTGTGTATACACTATCTATATGAAATTAAATAAGAAATTCACGTATTTGATATTTCGCTGAATTCAATTTAGAACATGAATATATTAAAATGCGATATTATGATCTATTAATTTGTGCATCATTTCTTTTTCGGAGTTCTAAAACATAGCATTTAGAGAATTAAATCTTTCAGTTGTACTTACATGTGCATTTCACAATAATAATTCTGTGGATTTTCTTTCCTAGAAGAATTAAAACCAGGTACTGCACACGTAACCATAACTGTTTAAATCTATTATACATCAACTTTACACTTTTAAACGCGAGATTAATAAAAATAAGCGAGATATATTTTGTGAAAAACTGACGTTGGGCCGATACAGGCCGCTAGCGTGTACGCGAGTGGTCTCGGCTATCTGTCTCGCTCTAAGGGGCCCCATACATGATCCGGTCTGCCTTCAGTTCGGCCTGAACGGATCGTATCGTCTGTATGCAATTTCGAGATCGCGTCAGTCGGCCGTACGGACTGAAGCGATTCGTTCCAGTGTTACCAGCTCTGTTTTTGTGAAACTACTAAACTCGTATTGAATTCTAGTAAAAAGTACTAAAGAAGCTACTTAGGAATTCCTGAAACCCCCCAAAAACCATTGCGTTTTAGGTTTTGTTATATTAAATTTTTTTCATTCATTGAATTTTACTATAAATTTTACTATTAAATTAAAATATACTAGCAAATATTACGTATATAGTAATTAAACGGGTAGTTTTAAGAAAATTACGGACGAATGTGTTATTATGATAGGTTTTTTTTTGTGTTTAACCTAGGCCATTTTGCATATGATTACTGTCTAGCTCTTTCCTACTAAAACACTACTAATAACAAAATTACTACCAAGGAGGGAATAAAATACTCAATTTAGTAAAATATTGTAAAATAACTAAGTTGGCAACATTAATTCTGGCCTGACCGAGCGGCCTGAACGCGCGGCCTGTCCTGACCGTGTGTGGACAAATCGCTTCAGTTCTTGCCCGAGCCGCGGCCGTGTGGGCGTGTATCGTGTACAAGCGTTGTATGAGTTTTCGCGGTGTTTAAATACAAAATTGATAAACACGACCGTAGCGCGCGGCAAACCAGAATGGACTGATGCGACTGTTCTGTGTGTGGGCCCGAATCAGATCAGGCCGAACTGACGTAAATTGGGTTGGATGCGATTTTTTCCGTGTGTGTGCTCGAATCCGTTCAGGACGAACTGATGTCAGTTCTAACTGAAACGATCGGCCTCTCGTCTGCGGGGGCCTTAACACATGAGTGTCTATATTGAAGATTTTTAGGAAGGCAAGTGCGATACATAATATAAGTGTAGCTCCTCTGGTAATTGCTTACTGCGCAATCTGCTTGTTTCCTTAAAAATTAAGAATAGTATAAGAAACTTACTTATTTTGATTTTCAAGTTGAGTTATAATATCCTGCAATGTAGTGGCCGGATTATTGGCACTGTTCCCTGAAGCTTTACCAACAGTTGACGTGAACATAGCGGGTTTATGATTCGTCTTCCTGTCTGTTTGTTTGTCATTTGATCTGTTTTTTCGACTCGTCTTTTTCTTTTTTGTTTTCGTACAAAAGAAAAATCTCTTCACACTTTTCATAAAGCTCAGGCACTCTGTAGGTTTAATCTGGAAAATAATTTTATATTATGTATTACTTTTTGCATGCATGACAGCAATAGGCATGTTGCCTAAAAAATTTTTCGTCTTTTCAATGTTAGACAACATGGTAATAAATAAACAAGAAGAAAAGATACAAACAATTTTGATTTGTAATATGGAAGAGAGCGATATATCGGCCTGTGACGTCACAATGTGCTACCTGATACCATTTGTCAATAAACATTGTATGGCGGTAGTTGTTATATACTCAAAGGCGGTCGCAGATTGTGCTGTCACAAATCGTTTTGCGAGGAAGAGATGGGCAACATTTTTTATTTGTTAAAAATTTTTAATCGCACCAACATACACAATAGGGTCAATTTTAAACTTTAATTTGTAATTTTTAAGAAGTATTTGACACTAGACAACATCCGTAATTTAGGTTAAGTATTATTTACTATACTTTAAACATGTAAGAGAACTATTATAGCAAAACTCCCCAATTTTATATAAATAAATAAGAATTTATTTCAGATAATTATAAAATCCATAGTGTTAGTAAATACATAATGCACTTAAAAATCTATATTAGTACTGATTAAAAAAAAAAAAATAATAATAATAATAAATGGTCAGGCACTGAACTGGGACACAAGTTATTTAACATGCACTCCAATCCAATGCCTGACCAGACCGTCTGGAGTATCCATTAAAACAAGCTCAACAAGGATGGCTTAGTGGATAGAAGTTACCTATAAATAAGTATTTTCTTTTTTTTCTTACCTCACCATCAATAATCTCATGTACAACATGAGTCTTCTTATGTACAACTAAATTGGTCAATTCTTTGTCATACAAATAGCAATTCTCACAGAGAAACACATCACACTTTGAACATTTAAACTTAAGCATCTGGAAAAAAAAAATCAAAATTGATATGAAGAAAAAAAAAATCAAAATACACAAGCAAGCATATTTCCGAACAAGAAAAGCTCTTAATAAAATTTATTATGCAAAGTTTTAACACCAATCCACAAACTTGACCTAAGAACTAAGACCTAAGAAATACCACAACAATGGTTTTTGATAACTCCCAACCAAAACAGGTGAATTAGGTTTGACTTGTCTGTCTGTCTGTATGTATTTGTGTGTCCGCATGGTTGTGTGTCTGTGTGCGTGCGTGTTTGCGTGTATGTGTGTGGCACCATGGCCAAACAGATGAACCGATTTTGATTATATTGTTTTTTTTGTTAGAAATCTGACATGATTGAGTTATAATTCATCATCATCAATTCACTCACAGATTGACAATTAGAGGGTTACTAAAAATATTTATAAATGAATTATTCTATTACTTGAGCAATAGGAAGGCCACACTCGGCGCACGGCGCACAAAGCACAGGATTCTCTCTACTGCTCCTGCTGAGCTGCACTCTGTGCAACAGAGCCAGCCAGCGGGTGCGGCTGCAGCCATGCACTCCCCACTCTGCCACTTGGTGAGTGCTGACACCTAGCATACCTGCACTCTGTAAAAGTAACACAGAGGAAATGTTATTCAACCTTGGTTCAATTAAACATTAAGAAAAAAATATCAGCCAAGTCGAGTCATTCTCGCACAAAAAGGGTTCCATACAAAACGCCAAAAAAATCATATTTCTTGTATAGGAGGCCCCTTTAAATATTTATTCTGTTTTTAGCAATTGCTGTTATAGAGGCAACAGAAATACGTTATCTGTGAAAATTTCAACTGTCTAGCTATCACCATTAAGGATATATTGTGTGGTTACAGACCAACGGACAGACAGAGAAATAGGGTCCCATTTTTACCCTTTTTGTACATAACCCTAAAAATCAATGTAAATATTTTTTTACAGACAAAACAATGCCAAAATGCACACACATGAATCTATTAATTACATACTGTATATATACATATTTGGGATTAACCTTTTCAAAACAAGAGTCTATGTCAGTTTGCAGTTGGTCACATTTACAGCCGAGATACTTTGGCAGAGCCGTCACATGAAGCAGTAGAGCCGCCAGACGTTTAGGTGACACACAACCGTTGTGATCAGCTCCACAGTTGGCCAACGCCTGCCATTTGTCATTGATTGATTCTTCACTGAGCAGAATCAACAAAGTCTTGGCTGCTAATACTCTTATTGGAGATTTTCTTTCCCTGAAATCACAGAGATTATTGGTAGTATATGTTAGGTTCAAAATGTATGTTTAAATATATTATAAGTAAGAGAATTTAAATAAAAAAACAATCTAGTTTGTCAGACAATAGCCAGTAAAAGCTATTGTCTGACAAACAAGATTATTTTTTAATGCTAAGTTACTTAAACATATAAACATGTTACAACTCACCCATCGAAAATATTTAATAGTAAATTTATTAAGAGATCAACAGTTAAATCAACATCGCCTTCAAATAACCCTTCTTTAGCAGCAGCAAAATAAATGTCCGCTAACACAGCTTCAAGCTCAACAGTATCCAACGACAGACTGCTCTCAGAAAGACTTAGCTGGTGTCGTCCAAAAACACCAGAGCATATCCGCAGTGATGGAACTGTAATTAATTTTATGGTGTGAAAACATCTTTACCCATAGACTTTAAAACTAAGGACCAGATATTATAAACATTTAAAAAAAATATTCTTAATGTAAGAAAATAGTACCACATGTACTATACGTCAATGTTAAACACATCTGTACAAATTAGTAAAAGTCAATACCCCAAGGTGCTCAAAATGTAGACACTTTTAGCCTCGACATGTCCTGTCCATATGTATTCAAAAGCTAAAGCGAGTTTAAACATAGCCAATTATGTGTTTAGCAATATAGAAAGTGTTAGTGGTTTCGCATGAGTATAATCAACATAAATCTTGCGAGGTTCATATTTTTAATAATAACTTCTAGTAGGTAATAAACTAGTGATAATAGAAAATAAAAAAGATTCATACCTTTGAGGCTCTTCTGTAAAGCGAAAATTTTAAAGGCTATTCGGTACGCACTATATTTTATATCGTCGTAGGATTCGAGAGACTTCATTATTTTTCGGAATTGAGGATGATCATAGCTTTCTTTTCCCGTAACCTCGCTAAATTAAATGAATAGTAATTAGCAAGTTAAAGTGTAAATTCACAGAAATAAACAAACGGTGAAAGTTGTTTTACTTACTCTATATAATATGGGTAACCGGATTCATTTTCAACTTTTTTCCAAGAATTTATATCCATTTTAAATATATAAACGTAAGTAACACAATTATTTCATGTTCAATAATTAATTTAATCCTGTATTTTCAAATTTTTTCGATAGTTTCCACTTTTTAACCCAATTTCAACCGTCACAAAAGTTTTAAAAATATCAAAGTTAATCAAACTTCACTATTTTTTTTTTTAATTAAATGTCTACGTGAAGGCGTGACTCCTGTTCGAAACATTACACAGAAAACATGAAACATTGGGGCGTGGCTATACACATTTGTCTAGGAATAGACAATGTTTTTGTTTTCGGAGACGGACGAAAAACATTCCCGCGCGGGTAGAGAGGGGAAGAAATGTTTCATTTCTTATCTAGTGTTCACATCGTTCATATGACACCTAGGTATAGGTTTTTTAGGGTTATAGTTTTTCTTGTTGTGTTTTTGTGTTTGTTTTTGTGATCGCTCATAATATATGGCCTGACTTAATTAAAAAACACCAATTTTGGCAGTATTCAATAGAAATGCGTAAAATGGCGCACATATTTATGAGTTGAAAAAAATACTTTTATGAAACACCTAAAGTGGCCTTTTCAGAACCCCTCTTTCCCTTAGGTTCTACACCTACAATCACTAAAACTGCGAGCGCTAATACGTCTTCCTCGTCGGAACTTAGATCGTGTCTGGACAAAATGTTTTGTTTCGACCAAAAACATTTTCTGTAGCTGGAGACAGCTTGTGTATGAAAACAAATGTTTTTGTTTCATGTTTTCTGTGTAATGTTTCGAACAGGAGTCACGCCTTGACATAGCATAGATTTAAAAGTAAAGTACTACGAGATAGGTACTACATTTAGGTATAGATCAAGAATTAACGGATTATGTAATTAATATGACAGCGACAAAAATTGTGTAAAAGCACGAGGTAGGTATAAAATACCTTCGAAACTCAGATCAAATAAAAAGCCTTCGAAATTGTTAAAAAAGTAATTTATCCATCTATTATTTTTAATCATCATTCATGTTGCCCCCAAAACGGAACGTATTATTTTGAAGAGTAGGTTTTCAATGACATATTTTTAACATTAAGTGACAGTTGCCCAATCGAATTCGAGAAACTGTTGTTTACTTCGAAATTCAACCAATAGCAGGTTTTTGACGTACGTCTTTTTTGATCCAATAGTTTCTTTGCAGAAGAGACGCCATTTTGTAAGCGTCACTTGGCGGTGTGTGAAATAGTTGGTTTTTAGCAAAACTTACTCCAGTGGCAATCATAAAACTAATTTGTTTGAGTGGATTATGTCGTATCAGTCTAGTGTAGCGCAGGATAGCCTTTCTGCAGCAGCATTAGAAATGGCCGGTAACCCCAATCCCTTGGCATTGCGTCGGCCATTCGATCCGGTAGCGCACGATTTGGAAGCTAGTTTTCGTTTAACTCGATTTGCCGATTTGAAAGGACGCAGCTGTAAAGTACCTCAAGATGTGCTCTCCAAGCTCGTCGAATCACTACAGCAAGACTACTCGCAACAGGATGATCAGTTCATGCATGTGGCGATCCCGCGCATCGGTATCGGCTTGGACTGCTCGGTCACGCCGCTCAGACACGGTGGACTGTGCTTAGTACAGACCACCGACTTCTTCTATCCTCTAGTCGACGATCCCTATATGATGGGTAAGATAGCTTGTGCTAACGTACTTAGCGACTTGTACGCGATGGGAGTAACCGAATGCGACAATATGCTCATGTTGCTGGGCGTTTCGACAAAAATGACGGAGAAGGAGCGTGATGTCGTCATTCCTCTAATCATGAGAGGGTTCAAGGACTCCGCGCTGGAAGCCGGCACGTCCGTAACGGGAGGTCAAACTGTAATCAATCCCTGGTGCGCCATCGGTGGAGTAGCGACGACCATCTGTCAACCAAACGAATACATCGTGCCAGATAATGCTGTGATGGGTGATGTGTTGGTTCTCACCAAGCCCCTAGGTACACAAGTAGCCGTGAATGCCCACCAGTGGCTGGATCAACCGGAACGTTGGAACAGGATTAAGTTAGTAGTGTCTGAAGAAGATGTAAGGAAGGCTTATCACCGTGCAATGGATTCTATGAGCCGACTCAATCGTATTGCTGCTAGACTTATGCACAAATACAATGCCCATGGCTCCACTGATGTTACTGGTTTTGGTCTGCTTGGTCATGCACAGAATCTCGCATCTCACCAAAAGAATGAAGTTTCATTTGTCATCCACAATTTGCCAGTTATTGCTAAAATGGCTGCCGTTGCCAAGGCTTGTGGTAACATGTTTCAGCTTCTACAAGGCCATGCTCCAGAAACTTCCGGGGGGCTCCTTATCTGCTTGCCGAGAGAACAGGCTGCAGCTTATTGCAAAGACATCGAGAAGCAGGAGGGATACCAAGCGTGGATCATTGGTATTGTTGAGAAAGGCAACCGCACTGCAAGGATCATTGACAAACCTCGAGTTATTGAAGTGCCGGCTAAAGATTAAACAAAAAATATTAAGACATTTCCAATGCAAGGTATAAATATTTGAGAATATAAAATCTACATTCAATATGTCTTTGGACATTTTTTTATTTTTACTTTCATAATATAAGAGACAATGGGGAGTGGATGTACGAAATATCTTAAATGATCGTGTTTTAATAGTTTGTAAGGAAAAACTACTAAATTGTAAGAAATATTTCACTTCCAGAATAATTTTTAACTATTTGCAGCTTGGGATGGTTCTGTAGAACTTAACACTGGCATTCAAGTGTTAGTTGCAAGTTTATAACAAAAATAATATATTATGTATTAATTCTAACTGTACTTTATTTCTTCTTTATGTATGACATCAGACCTGCTATAATACTTGAATGTTTTATAGTTAATTATTAGAATAAAGTTATTTTCAGTGTCATGCTGTTTTATTTATTTGGTCAAAACAATAAGAGAATGATTTCATGGTGTGTCAATGTAGGTATATAATTAATAATGTACATAACATTATTAATTATATACCTACATTATGGATGATGAAAAACTTGTTATGATAATAAAAAGGTTTATTAGGAATCAGTTGGTTCAATCTTTTGGCTATGAATATTGATTTCTTAATATTGCCAAAAATCTAATTATGCAGTTTTAGTTCAGAACTCCTTTCAACATTTTTTGCTATTCCTTATGGTGGTGACTGACACTGAATATTTGCTTAATGTGAGCACGCTTCAAGTTGAATATTGGCGAATCCCTTTGAATGTTACAAGTCAGTCGCTACCTTAACTGGATGGATAGGAGGGAGGGAGCAATTATTAGGATTCGTCGTGAATATTCAACTGTGAGCAAATGCTCACAACAAACATATATTCATGCCAACATTCACATCGAGCAAATGTCAGTCGCCACCTGTATAGTTTCAGATTTTGCCTATCATTCCCAGTTTATAAATTCACACTGTACATAGGATACAAATAAAAGCAGATTAGTGTACTTAAATATATTTACTAGTTATTGATATAACAGATTCTCCTCAACCTAAAAAGGTCACTTTGTTTACATAGAACTAAAACTAAAGTTGTGGTGCACTGTTCACAATGAATATTAATAAAATTGTAAAAGTGAAAATAATAGTTTTTAAAATACAGTTGTTGTGCCAAAAAAGCAATTAAGGAACACATTAATGTCACCGCCACCGTCATTGGTATGGAGAGCTATTTATGCAACAACTAGCTTTTTCCCGCGGCTCCGCCCGCGTAAATATAGTATTCCACGGTACTACTGTACTTTTTCGACGTAAAAAGTAGCATATGTTTTAATCCAGAGCCTAAACTACTACCATACCAAACTTCATCGAAATCCGTTCAGCAGTTTTCGTGCGAAAGATTAATAAACATCATCCACACAAACTTTCACATTTATAATAGTAGTAGGATAGTAGAATTTTCCTACGGAAATTAAAGCAAAGGTCAACAACAACAACACATTTTTTAGGGTTCCATACCCAAAGGGTAATGAGAAAGGAAAAAAAGTTTGTTATAAACGAAACAGGATTACTGAGACTGCTATCTGTCACCAGCCTGTATATCCTTAACCGTGTTAGCTAGAGAGATAAAATTTTCACAGGTGTATTTCAGAGTTGCTGCTGTAACAACAAATACTAAAAATTTATTAAAATAAATATTTAAGTGGGGTTCCCATACAAAAAATGAGAATTTTCTGTATTTTTCAATTTCCATACAAAATGGCAAAAAATTCACATTTTTTGTACAGGAGCATGAAACCCTTCGGGCGCGAGTACGACTCTCACTTGACCAGTTTTTATGTGTAAATTAAATCAAGCATCAAGAGTTATAGTTTATTAAATAAGCTGATATGCTGCATGTGTTACAGGCAAGAATTAAATCATTCAAAATCTAAATAATGATTATTTAATAGAAGAAAAGTAATTGTGCAATAATCAGATACACACTTGTGAATAGTTATTGTTGTTATAAAAATATAATTGACATCATCATGCATGCAGTAATAGAATTTAGTATGTACTGCTATATTTTACAACTAAAAAAAGCACTATTGTCAAAAGATGGCACCTAACTTAATTTACATCCTTTCAAATTCACAACATAAAATAAATTATCTTTCAAGAATTAAAGATTTCGTCCTTAAGATGTGATAGAGATGTAAATATTTGATACAAAATGGCATTTCACTTGTAAAGTCTGTAACTGAAGCACAAAATAAGTGATGCTGCTCGAGTGAATTTCAGTTTATCGGTGAGTTTATACAGGGCCGTTTGCGGGGACGACTCTCTTCACCATTCTGCTCTATGTGGCTCTGGTCACGCTTTTTAGGTGAGGCGTTCTGTAATTAAATCAAGCGAATTGTTAACAATCAAATAAATTGTAATAAAAAGTTATATTAAAATCATGATAACATGTTGCACAAGTTTTATGAAATAACTGATAAACCTATACCAACATAAATTTTTAAAATGCACACTTTTCATATTATTGAGTATTTAAAACAGAGTGATAATTTTTTGTAAACTATAGTAAAAATGGATATGTACTAAGTATTGTTCTTATTAGATTAGCTGGTTGTACATTAATACAGCCATTATCAACATTAAATCGTGTTTTACCTTTTTTTCCCATTGCTGATGTAGATATCTTAATAGGATATTCGTTTTTTCTGTCACAATAACTGAAAATTACAAATACAAAATTGTAGTTCTACATAATGGTAAAGTAACAAAACAAACAGTTTTATGAAGCACATGTTCATAAGAGGCTACATACAGGGTAGGTTATTTAATGTTCTATTTAACTATTTTATATGTAATTAAATATATTAGGGTAAAAATAAGGTAAAGATTGTATACTCAACTTTGATCAGAAGGTATGTCCTTCGTGGGCAGATATATGGAAGGTCTTTTCGAACAGTTCCTAATTCCGTGATCCGTGTTGAATAATGTAAAGTTGTGTTCATCGTACGAGGGCAAATCTTTCAGAAATTCCGTTACAGACTGGAAATAATGATAAAACAGCAAATTAGAATAACTGACGAACAAGTGATGGTGATCCAAGCAAACACAATAGAAAAGTAGAATTATAGGCATACTTGGCATACCATTTTGAGTATATTTAGTTGTAAACAATAATACTAAATGTACACTTTAAATTGAAACACACTTTTAATGATAAAATATTCGAAAAATACTAATAATCTTCAATAATCCAAGCAGTCTGCTAGAAACCAGATGAGATTGACAGCTCTCTATATGTATACTTTTTTCTATGTTGACAGCTGACAGCAGGCAGATAAATATTTTGCATTGCTATACCTAAAAATTAAGTCGAAGGATAAAGTTTATGGTTGGTTTAGGCCCACTTGCGCCAATCCGGGTAAAAGTTAACCCTGGCTTAAAAATCATGTTATCTCTCTCGTTATTCGTATTTGTGAAAGAGAAAGCATGATATTTTAACCCAAGGTTAACTTTAACTCGGATTGGCGCAAGTGGGCCTTATTGATTTAATAATTTAAAAAAATCTCCTTGATAAAGCTAACAACATTAAACCATTTTTGCACAAATTTGTTTAAAATTCTGACAAATGAAACTTTCTACAATTTATTTTCAAATATTTTTCATGCATTTTTATTGCTGTTTCGCTTGCATAAAAGCATTAAAAAAAAATGGGCGCGAATTTTTAAATTTTCATTCTTTTTCAGTTATGATTTATTTAAATCATTTGCAAACCTCTTTTTATTATAATAACATCTATGCTTGCAAAATATTACAAATATAGTTTTATCGTATCTTACTTAATAAATAATAAAATACTTATCGTAATGTACAATTTAGTAAACACCGATTTCAATAGGACGTACAATCCTATCGGAAATCGAAATGCTCTGAGTGATATAAAAAGGCTGCTAACTTCTAGGGATACGGTAGGTCAAACAAGAGCATGTGGTTACGTAGCTGAAGTTATAAAAAGATACCACCTTAACTCTGAAGAAAGGGCTCGCATGATAGAATATCTGTTGGACAATGATATTGTCGTATTTCTTTGCGAAGCGACAACCAATTTATCGCTATCTTTATTCAGGTTTGTAGTTATATAGGTAGAACGTTACCTCCGTTAAGTGAAATTGCTTGTTCTGTTTACAATATGTACATAATATTTTTTATAAATATTGAATTAATTTTCTAATAGGATAGTCTTGGAATGTATACGTTTACTTTGGATAAATCGTCGATTTTTCGACGAAGAACACGCAGCCAACGCCATGGCTGCTGTACTAAGATCGCTATCGCATCATACTGCTACGGACACTGCCGTTGCTGTGGATTCTTGCTTACATTTCCTATGCGATCTACTTAACGGGTAGGTTAGGTTAAGCTAATTCATTTAATACCCTGGTTTTCAATAATATATTCTAGTTTTTTATAAAATATATTTTTAAAGTGAAGCTATTTTAGTTGCATTAAGAGTAACATTTCAAGATCGGGTACCTACTTAGGTAATTGTTACGATTTTGAATATAACGCTTTTTGTTGGAAGCCACTTGCACTTAAGGCCGATTTACACACGTTAAGTTGATAAGTAGGTAACTTAATTTTAAGTGATTTATTGCATGTAAACACAAAATTTAGTGGTAAGTTGCAAGTTAAAATTTAGTTAACAACTAAACTAAATACTTAATTAGAACTGTGTCCATTTTTCGGTTAATTTGGTAGGCGGGGCTTGCTACTTGACACGTTTGGACGTGCACAAAATTAGTTAAATGCATAGTGTAATCGCGTTCTCGGATTAAACAAGTAAATAAAGGAGTCTTCTGTCATCCGTAGCGCATTAAAATATTATAATATCAAACAAAGTGACACTTACGCCATACTGATCTCTTCTATTTATCCATTTTCTCACCCACAGTCTTTTGGGTATAGTTGTAGTTATTTCCCTAATAATTTCATCTTTGACTTCGCCCAAAACCTCACTAATAACAACTTTAGGTACAGAATTTACGACTTTAATACGTTGTTGAGCGTTCATCTTGAGTAAACTAAAGAGCTTAACTAAATACGTATGGACATACACTTATGGCTGATTTACACACGTTATGGCTGATTTACACACGTTAAGTTGATAAGTAAGTAACTAAATTTTAACTTAATTTTAAGTGACTTATATTTAAGTGTATATCCAAACGTATTTAAGAAGTTAAGCTCATTAGTTCACTCAAGATGAACGCGCAACAACGTATTGAAGTCGTAAATTCTGTACTTGAATTTGTTATTAGTGAGGTTTTGGACGAAGTCAAAGATGAAATTATTAGGGGAATAATTATAACTATACCCAAAAGACTGTGGGTGAGAAATTGGATAAATAGAAGAGATCAGTATGGCGCAAGTGTCACTTTATTTGATATTATAATATTTTAATGCGCTACGGATGATAGAAGACTCCTTTAATTACTTGTTTAATCCAAGAGCGCCACTACACTTATGCACTTAACTAATTTTGTGCATGTCCAAACGTGTCAAGTAGCAAGCCCCGCCCACCAACTTAATCGAAAAATAGAAAAAATTCTAATTATTTAGTTAATTTGTTAACTAAATTTTAACTTGCAACTTACTACTAAATTTTGTGTTTACATACAATTAATCACTTAAAATTAAGTTAAAATTTAGTTACCTTCTTATCAACTTAACGTGTGTAAATCGGCCCTTATGGCTGATTTACACACGTTAAGTTGATAAGTAGGTAACTAAATTTTAACTTAATTTTAAGTGACTTATATTTATGTGTATGTCCAAACGTATTTAAGAAATTAAGCTCATTAGTTCACTCAAGATGAACGCGCAACAACGTATTGAAGTCGTAAATTCTGTACTTGAATTTGTTATTAGTGAGGTTTTGGACGAAGTCAAAGATGAAATTATTAGGGAAATAACTATAACTATACCCAAAAGACTGTGGGTGAGAAATTGGATAAATAGAAGAGATCAGTATGGCGCAAGTCTCACTTTATTTGATATTATAATATTTTAATGCGCTACGGATCATAGAAGACTCATTTAATTACTTGTTTAATCCAAGAGCGCCACTACACTTATGCACTTAACTAATTTTGTGCATGTCCAAACGTGTCAAGTAGCAAGCCCCGCCCACCAACTTAATCGAAAAATAGAAAAAATTCTAATTTTTTAGTTTAGTTGTTAACTAAATTTTAACTTGCAACTTAGTACTAAATTTTGTGTTTACATGCAATTAATCACTTAAAATTAAGTTAAAATTTAGTTACCTACTTATCAACTTAACGTGTGTAAATCGGCCTTAAAGTTGATAAGTAGGTAACTAAATTTTAACTTAATTTTAAGTGACTTATATTTAAGTGTATGTCCAAACGTATTTAAGAAGTTAAGCTCATTAGTTCACTCAAGATGAACGCTCAACAACGTATTGAAGTCGTAAATTCTGTACTTAAATTTGTTATTGAGTGAGGTTTTGGATGAAGTCGAAGATGAAATTATTAGGGAAATAACTATAACTATACCTAAAATACTGTGGGTGAGAAATTTGATAAATAGAAGAGATCAGTATGGTGCAAGTGTCACTTTGTTTGATATTATAATATTTATAATGCGCTACGGATGACAGAAGACTCCTTTAATTACTTGTTTAATCCGAGAGCGCCACTACACTTATGCACTTAACTAATTTTGTGCATGTCCAAACGTGTCAAGTAGCAAGCCCCGCCCACCAACTTAATCGAAAAATAGAAAAAATTCTAATTATTCAGTTTAGTTGTAAACTAAATTTTAACTTGCAACTTACTACTAAATTTTGCGTTTACATGC
Organism: Glaucopsyche alexis; assembly: GCA_905404095.1. Lineage (NCBI taxonomy): Eukaryota > Metazoa > Arthropoda > Insecta > Lepidoptera > Lycaenidae > Glaucopsyche > Glaucopsyche alexis. Next base: position 5,149,109 of record FR990057.1, read on the forward strand.
AATTTATCACTTAAAATTAAGTTAAAATTTAGTTACCTACTTATCAACTTAACGTGTGTAAATCGGCCTTTAGATATGAGTCACTTAAAATTAAGTTAAAATTTTGTTTACCTAATGGCTGATTTACACACGTTAAGTTGATAAGTAGGTAACTAAATTTTAACTTAATTTTAAGTGACTTATATTTAAGTGTATGTCCAAACGTATTTAAGAAATTAAGCTCATTAGTTCACTCAAGACGAACGCGCAACAACGTATTGAAGTCGTAAATTCTGTACTTGAATTTGTTATTAGTGAGGTTTTGGACGAAGTCATGGATGAAATTATTAGGGAAATAACTATAACTATACCCAAAAGACTGTGGGTGAGAAATTGGATAAATAGAAGAGATCAGTATGGCGCAAGTGTCACTTTATTTGATATTATAATATTTTAATGCGCTACGGATGATAGAAGACTCCTTTAATTACTTGTTTAATCCAAAAGCGCCACTACACTTATGCACTTAACTAATTTTGTGCATGTCCAAACGTGTCAAGTAGCAAGCCCCGCCCACCAACTTAATCGAAAAATAGAAAAAATACTAATTTTTTAGTTTAGTTGTTAACTAAATTTTAACTTGCAACTTACTACTAAATTTTGTGTTTACATGCAATTAATCACTTAAAATTAAGTTAAAATTTAGTTACCTACTTATCAACTTAACGTGTGTAAATCGGCCTTAACTACTTAACAACTTAACGTGTGTAAATCAGCCTTAAAGTAAATCTCAATATATAAGTGGCACTAGGTGTCCAAATTAAATTTTTTGGAAGTGCTTTTGATTTAGAGTATTTGTATAATTTTAATTGATGAATGAAGTTTTACTTCTGCTACGTGTACAGTCTGACAAGGATCTTTTGGCACGTGGACAAAATCAGAACTAACATCGCCGTCGGCGTCTTGTAAAATGTCACTTTTAGTATTATGTATTGTTTTGTAGTTGCGACACTTACCTTTTGGCACGTGGATAAAATCAGTAGGTACCTACTAACATCGCCGTCTTGTAAAATTTCACTTTTAGTAATAAATATTGTTCTTATTTGCGACACTCACGCCCCCATCCAAGTGCCAAAAGATCCTTTTCCGACTGTAGGCACCTTGTACTCTGTTCACGTCATTTTTTTTTCTTCATAATATTCAAAAGCCAGTTCAAAACTTTAGTAAATAGGATGATCTTAATTCCCAATTGATTCCTCATATTTATTACAGCATAAGAGTATTCGAGTCTATGGCAGCATTATCTCATCAAAGTCCTTACAATGTGGAGCAACTTCTAGCATGCATGCACGATTTGGCGTCACGCATATGCGCAAACCATCAGGCAATCTTAAGCAGTGCCCTAGTTCTCCATTCCTTAATAACTTACCAGCCAAACAACTTAGACATTCGAACCTCTGTCGCGGCTAAGGTCTTCGAGGTCACCAATCAGTGTCTAGAGTTACTCGTGGCTAGTTTGAAACATAAGGTTCTGATTGAAGATGATGAAGAATTTGGCATGTTCTTGGTCGTTTTGAGCCAAATCGGAATTGATATTCTAAGGTTGGTTACTTAAACGCTCGAATACTCAGACGCTTCCTTATGTAAGAGGCTCTCACAGGGCCGGGTTTAAAGGAGGGCAACCAGGGCTACAGAGACTAGAGATAGTAGAGACTTCGGAAAAAAACCCGCTCGATTACGGAAAAGCACAAGAAGCAAATCTGTCACCGAAGCATCCGTCTTTATCCCAATGGTCGACCAGTTATGTATAAGACGTTTGTTATATAATAAAAGAATCTATACTTGGTTTCACAATAAATTATTTATTGGAAGACTCGACTGAAAGAATTTTATTTGGAAAATAATTTGGGGCCACGGGGCCTCAACTCCTTTGTTGCCCGAGGCCTGCAGACCTCTAAATCCGGCACTGGGATCCCCGCTGCCGAGTACCCGCCTACTCGGCCGTATATCCTATCGGCCAGTTCACACTTCACACCGAGCGCCGCGTGCATGTCGATTTAAAATAGAACTTTATTCACTGGCTAAGAAGATATACGTTTAATTGCAAGACAGCCTCCGTAGTCTAGTGGTTAGAGCTTGGCTCTCGACATCGGACCTGCGCCTGACCTCTCGCCAGTCGTGTCGGTTATCCGTCCCACTGGGTTACGAGAGTAAAGTAATAGAGAGTGCTCTTGTGTATTGCGCACACTTTTGGGCATCATAAAATAACTCCTGCGTAACTGGCCTGGTTTCAATGAAACCGGCCACCGTCACCAAAATCAGTGTGGCCATTTATTATCTTCTTGAGTAGTGAATACAGTACAATTTTGAGTCGCTATCTTAAAAATTCTCGGTGTGAGTTGACAGCTTGGCATAATTTCTTTGCATCTATGGATATTTTTCCGTTTGCGATTCTCTGTCTAATATCTTTCTGAAACTAATTATATTTGAAACAGACTTATGAAACTGTTAGAGACGGCAAAGCCAGCAAATTTTATTGAAACTATCCTCGCGGACGAGCAGGAGGTCTGCACGCGGGCGCAGTCTGTGGGCCATATGCGTGGTGGTATTGTGGCTCACATCTGCGAAATCGTCGTCTTGGTGAAGGTAATTTAATATTTACCTATTTTGCTTCTCTAAAATGCACTATAAGGGAACTTACTCATACTACATAACCACTTTTAACTCATTTTTTACCCCCTCCACCTTTTTTTGGTGACCATCCGTAGTAGGTATACCTAGACTCCCCCTCGTGCCAATGGCCGTGGATCGAGATTTTCCTAGAATATGTTGATTGCGTGACAAAAACTTAAATCCGGGAGGGGTTTGACCCGGTGACCAAGCGTAGTGCCACAGACCGATCATATAATTCCTCTATGGTAGTAGATACTTTGAACACTCTTCTCCTCCCCCTCTAACAAACATATATATAGAGTAATAGATTGGTCGAAGGAATTATAGAGTATAGACACCAGCTGCTAAAGGACATGGGGATTTTACTATGAAACAATTAGTCACAGCGACCATGTTAGATGTGCTTCTCCTTTCAATTCTTACTTTTTTGTCATTACGACTTTTCCTCTCTCCCGATTTGCTTGGGGAGAGAAACTGGAACACTTTCTACTCCTCCTACACCTTCTGAATTAATTTCGTTGCGTGTCCCAAGACAGATTTAGCATGTCCCTCGGGCACCCCTGAGATCAAATCAAGGGTTTTTGTGGCTGGTTACCATGTCGATCCTGGCTACATAAGAGTTGCAGTGGTGGGTAAATGTGGTGGGCCAATTGACGCTTTAAAAAAAAAGCTCATCATATTCTCGTTTTTTCAGGACAATCAAGAAAAGATTAAGAACGACGAATACGTGGTATTCCTGAAATTCTTACTGGCATTTTTGTCGGACAAGTCGGGCGCTCTGCCGGATTTCTGTGACGTGCTCCTTACTAACGGATACCTAACTATTCTACCGCAATATCAAATTTTACGGTAAATATTGCGATGGCCGTAGATCAGAACCAAAATTCTCGTAATTAACTAACCTAACACTTTCATTTTACTTTTATTGATAATATGTTTCCCGCGACTTCGTGTACGTAAAACCGCGGGGAACAGCTAGTAGGTAACAAATAAATCAATAATTTTGACTCTATTGTGTCAGTCCGATTAGCAGTCTAGTATGTATAATTTTTACTTTGTTCGAAAATTCGGAATGTGGTGGGCTCGAATACCGATCAGATTTATGTGATTCTTTTTATTATTTTTTTAATTTATCAGAACTCCGAGCAAAGCTCCGTGACTCAGGTTCCAATAATAAATAATATTAATCTGTGCAGTCTTAGTTTCAAGATTAATAAAATCACGTACTTTTTTTAGGAACGACAAAATAGTACGTAAAGTGAGCACGTTGATACTGGGCGAGATGCTCAAAGTGCTGACCGAGAAGTATCTCATCAGCCCCACAGACAACACAACCTACGCCACAGACATTCATGTAAATATTATAATAGGTCTTTACCTATGAAATTGCCGTTCTGCAGTACTGGCCATTTCAAATCAAAATAATTTTTGTTTGGCTAAGAATTCTAATTTCAAATTAATTTTATTTTAAAAACATGGAATTCTTTTTCCAAAAGTAGATTAGTGTTACGTTTCCATCGCATTTCAATCTTTTTCGTCATCATGGATTCGTTAAAAATTCGAGTAATTATGGAATATGAACACCGTCGTGGCAGCAACGCGGCATCAACGACGTTTACGGAGCTAACACTACAAACCAACGCACCACCTGTTATTGGTTTGCTCGCTTCCGTTCTGGAAATTTCGACCTGAAAAATGAACCTCGCGGTCATCCGAAGACTTTGGTCGACCATGACGAATTAAAGGCGATTGTGGAAGCTGATGATACACAATCTACGGCTGAATTAGCAGCAGATTTCGACGTTAGCATCAAAACAATATTGGTCCATTTGCGTCAAATCGGCAAGGTAAAAAAGCTTGACAAATGGGTGCCCCACGAACTCAATGATTGCCAGCATGAAGCACGCGTCGAGACGTGCCTTGCACTGCTCATCAAGTTTGTTACCTGCGATGACAAATGGATTCTGTTTGATAACCACAAGCGCTCAGCAAGTTGGTTGGATCCTGGTTCAGTACCTAAACAATGCCCTAAACGAAAACTTACCCCAAGAAAAGTGATGATCACTGTTTGGTGGTCTAGCGCCGGTGTGATTCATCACAGCTTCTTACCAAACGGGGTGAGCATTACTGCAGATGTGTACTGTGAAGAACTGAACACAATGATGGAGAAGCTGGCACATCTCCAACCAGCATTGGGCAATCGCTCGTCTCCGCTGCTCCTGCTCGACAACGCGCGACCTCATACTGCACAGCAGACGGTCTCCAAGTTGCAAGAACTGGGGTTGGAAGCTCTCCGTCATCCGCCCTACTCACCAGACTATTACTTTTTCCAGAATTTGGATAACTTCTTGGCGGGAAAAAAAATCAATAGGTACCCGAAAGGCAGTACAAAATGCCTTTGAAGAATTTGTTGCCTCTCGTCCAGCTGATTTCATTAAGAAGGGCCATTACTTCGATTAATACAAATAAAAAATACATGAAAAAATTTCGTTAAAATTTTTTCATACAAAACGGCAATTTCATAGGTAAAGACCTAATTTTTTGTCTAGGTACTGTTTAATTTTCCATGTGTTGCGGCAACTATACGACTAAACCTGATTAGGTATCTCGAAAACAGGCACTTAAGGCTCGGACTATAAGCACCGGAATCCGGAAGGCTGTAGAAATTTCTGAGCATTGAAAATACAACTCGGCGCTATTACAATAGAGTTGAAAATAGCGCCGAGTTGTATTTTCAATGCTCAGAATTTTTTACGGCCTTCCGGATTCCGGTGCATATAGTCCCAGCCTAAATCAAAAAATAGTTTTAGCTCTCAATGTTTTCGAAGACCTATCGAATAATACTCCAGACACGAGAAAAAAAATCATCCCCACTTTACGTTTAAGGGAGGTACCCCAAAAATATTATGGCCAAATTTCGACCACAGGGCGACCTCGAGTTTTCATTATTAACGAAAAGATCTCGTTTTAGATGGGTCTAGTAGAACTGCAGAATGGTGTGGAACGGCCTGACCACATCGGGATCCAGCTGCAGAAGAGTCAGCCTTATACCCTTCTCACCTACATCTACTTCTCCTGCCAAGCTACCGATAGGTATGTATTCAGATGAACAAAATAAACAATTTGAAGTAAAGGCCGTTAGATAAGAGTTGGCGCCTCAGTGTTACCAGATGAAAAATATAAGCTACCGTGTTTAGTCATTAAAAATACGGTGTTTCGGACTCAAATTACCGTAGAAGCATTTGAAAAATACCGTAAAAATTACCGTGTAAAATGCAACTGAAACAACCTTGAATTTTAAATATTTTAGGCCAACTTTACATAATAATTAGGCTGATTGACTGAACTGAAAATCTCGCGAGCGGTTTATTCAACATTATTAGGGGCGATTTCACCATTCGCAATAAAAACTTCGTTTTATAAAACTTAGTTCTCACTAAGCGAGTTCATGCGTCTCGTTTTACGTCGAACGGGTTTCACCATATTTACGCTAATCGCGATAACGAAAACTGAGTTAAAATATTAAAGACGTAAAATATATTTGGAAAAGTGTGTTTTTCTAGAAATTCGATTTCTGTGAACTACCTAATGCGATATTAAACACAAATGAATACTGATTTTATAAATACAAACATCACAACTGTCATCTTATGAAACTTCGTACATGACGGCTCTTGAACACGTTCAACGAAGTTAAACCGACGAAATCCGGAGTTCAGAACCTAAACTCAGTTTAGCTAGAAACGGGTTTCGTTTACGTTGGTGAAATGCAATTCGGAGTTATAAGCGCGTTTAAACGCGCGAAGCGAGTTTAGGGTATACCGAACGCGTTCAATTTCATTGGTGAAATCGCCCCTTAAACAACTTATTAATATTTAGATTATACAAATAGACGGACTATTAGCAGGAATACTCTTGTATTTTAGTAGAGTTAAACGTCACCTAATGAACGGAAATTCCCCCAAACTCCTGCACAAAAAGGGTAAGCGTGCCCGGTGTTGCCAACTGCAAGCGACAAAACTACGCTTCGTTTTTTAAACTCGTATGTACTACTACTATGCTGTCTATGAATAATCATAACGTCACGTAGTGCTTATATTCATAGACAGCATACAACGTAACATGTATATATTATGTTGTAGGCGCCAACTGTTTGTTATATTTTTATCAGCTCGTTCACTGCTTGACAATTCGGTTTACTTAAAATTTTTAATTTTGTTTATTCTATCGTTCTCTACACTCTAATATTATTATAGGCCAGAAGAGTTCACATCGAATCTACTGCCACACCTGGTAGACCACATACTAAGACTGCCCAGGAATCTGAAGCCTCCGGCATATATCATCAAAGCGTTATGGCTCGTGTTCGCTGTAAGCACTTTAATATCTAGCTTCTATTCGCGACTTACTGCTAAAGCGGTAGATTATCCCACGGTAACTGTACGTTTCATCGCAACAATGGATTAAAAGTATACTGCCTTATTAATAAAATTATTTACACCACGGATTAGCTAATCCAACATCGCTGTCTTTGTCAGATAGTTTGGAACAGTCACTTGATAGACAAAGACAGCCATGTTGGATTAGCTAATCCATGGTGTAAATATTTTTATTAATAAGGCAGCTAGAGTTTAAGAGTGCGCTAGTCAACGGCTCGAACTCAGTGCTGCGCGCGGGGAAAATGCTTGTTATTTCACCTAATATTGGGGAAAAAAGGATATACCCATAAAATAGTAATCTATACTTATAAGAGAAGCTATACTGCACACATTTATGCAGCTGTGTAAAGTATTTTAGAAAAGGTGTCTTGAAATAACTCACATCGACACTCGGCTGTTGGTGTTTTATGAAAAAACTATATAATATTTTTGTCTGAAGTAAAATTATCTCAATTGCTGAATATTCGAACTGTGTCGGTATTTGCTTGCTTTTTTATTATCATTCTTCGTTTAATTTTTATTTACGTTCAAAGTTGCGCTAAAAATGCGATGTTTGGAGGCTATTATCTTCTACACTAATTTGAATTTTAGAAATATAAGCAAATACCGACCTAGATAAGTGTCATAAAAATCGATATTACGCTAGAATTTGGGTCAACAATGTTTGACTTTGGAGTAAATCACCAACAGCGTTTGTATGGAGAGAAAAGCGACTAGCGCAGCCTTAAGGATACCGTTTGTGGAAATTTCGTTCAATTATCAGATACTTATACGTGATAATATACCTACGTGATATACAAAGAATAAAAAACCAAAACCTATTTATTTTTAATCTAAGCTAGTATACCTAAGGAAGAACTAAAGTATTATATTTTATACTAGCTGTTGCCCGCGGCCCTGCCCGCGTAAATATAGTTTTTTCGCGATCGCGGATAAAAAATAGATAAAAACAATCCTTGATGCGGATTATATATTATGCTAAAATTTCAGCTCGATCGGTGCAGAACTTTTTGAGTTTTTAAAGCGTACACAAACCAACCAAAATTTTTGTATAATTTATATTATGTAATACCAAAGAATAAAAAAAAATATTTTGACTTTACTGCGAATTGGGCATCTGGTATCTTGATATTTCAGATGTCAACCATCTCCAACAGCACCCTCGACTCCCTAGACGAGAGAGTTCGCTTGGAACAGGCCACCGACCGCATGGTGGGGCTGCTACACGACCCGTCCGTACTGTACACCCACCACCCTTGCCTCCTGCTGTGGAGCTACACGTCGCAGCGGATACCGCCCGCGCTGAGGCTGCACGTGGTGAGTAGACACCGCGGTCTCGCGGACAGCCGGCGTGTACATACGTCATACACCCACCACCCCTGCCTCCTGCTGTAGAGCTACACGTCGCAGCGGATACCGCCCGCGCTGAGGCTATACGTGGTGAGTAGACACCGCGGTCTCGCGGACAGCCGGCGTGTACATACGTCACACACCCACCACCCCTGCCTCCTGCTGTGGAGCTACACGTCGCAGCGGATACCGCCCGCGCTGAGGCTATACGTGGTGAGTAGACACCGCGGTCTCGCGGACAGCCGGCGTGTACATACGTCACACACCCACCACCCCTGCCTCCTGCTGTGGATCTACACGTCGCAGCGGATACCGCCCGCGCTGAGGCTGCACGTGGTGAGTAGATACCGCGGCCTTACAGAACACCGGCGTAATTTAGCATTGTTCCGAATGAGATGAGAGAGAGAGGTAGCTTTTAACAGAGAGAAAGAGACTTGATTCTTTTGGTGTCGCGTTATCCTACTAATATTATAAATGTGAAAGTTTGTGAGGATGGATGGATATTTGTTACTCTTTCACGCAAAAACTACTGAACGCGAATTTTGATGAAATTTGGAATGGTAGTATGGCTCTGGATTAAAACATAGGCTACTTTTTATCCCGAATAAATAGTGTTCCCGAGGGATACTATATTTATATATATGATGCGGTAGCTAGTGGTGAATATATATGATGCGGTAAGCGCTTACCATCAAGCAAACTGTCTGCTAGCAAAACCCAAATGACTCGAAAATATTCAAACATTTTTGATTTTGAAATATTAATTTGCCTGTTCTTTAGCTCTCTCAATGGTTGGCGAGGGAAAACTGTCTACCAGAAGAGCTATCTAAAGAACCTTCCATCTGGTCACTTCTGCTGAACGTACTCATACACAATACAGAGAAAACCACGCTGTCTAATTGTATAGAAGCGCTGCATTATTGTCTTAGAGATGAGAGTCGTAGACCAGACTTCGCGAGACATACATGGGCTATATTGCCCAATGTACTATCGAGGGCCTTGATAGACCCCGATAATATTATAAGTAAGTATTTCAAGGCTTTATTACATTAAATTCAAATGTTTATATATATATACCCCCTTACTTACAAAACTATTTATAGAGTGTATAAGCTATACAATGTTTTTTTTCTTGTCTATCAAGCGAATTTTACGACATATTAGACAAGGTCAAAACATTGTATACCTTATACGTATAACGTAGTGTATAAGGTATATGTATAAATATTTTTATTAGTAAGGGCGGCGGAGGAAGTTATAGCGGACCGTCACAATCCTGAATCGCGCTTCGAAGTTTTCACAGTTCGGCGCTATACATATAACGCCTGAAAAGTGAAAACTACTACACCGCCGCCATAAGGGCAAAAGCGGCATTTAAATGAAAGGGAGTTTGAGAAAATTGAAGTTTAGTAAACTTAAGATAGAGCGAACTTTCTTAGAACTTTATTTACTTGTTTGTTATAATAGTTACTGCTATTTGGCTTAGTTCATTGAATGCGTTTTATTTTAAAATTTAATCTATTCAATGACAAAAATCTTTACGATTAGTTTTTGGATACCATGCCACTTTTGCACGGCAGTTCAGACGGCTTCGACCTAACTATCCACTCGGTGATCTCCCTTTGGGGCAATCTACTATTCCCACAGATTCATGGGATGCATAACATGCACTATGGCTGTTTTCACCGGCCCGGCTGAGGGGGAACGATTTGTATGAATATACCGGACTACCGGATTCCGTAAGGCCGTGGATAAATCAGAGCACTGAAAATAGAACTCTACATTTGTACAATAGTGTAAATCGAACTACAAGTGTATAAAACTTCTGGCAGGCTACATTAGCGTCTCGTCTCCGTGTGAGCTGAGTGCTGACCCTAAAGGCCATATTACCACAGAGTTGAAAAAATATATACTTACGTACAGAAAAACAGCTTTCATACAACGATCCAAATCGATCGAAATTTGAAAATTTTGACGTCCCATACATAATCCCGGGAGATCCCCATTAAAATAAAATTGACGTGATAATAGATATAATCGCGTCAATTTTATTTTCATTTCTCATACTCGGAAAGTAGTGTTGTTTTGATCTGATTATTGGATGGAAAACGCTACTTTCCTTTCATAGGGAGGGAAAAACTCATACAAATTCATTGCGGCCCTCGGGCCGGAATGAATTTGTATATATCTTCAAAACTTCAAAAATAGAACTGCTGTCAGCTGTGAAGAGTTTTATGTAAAAAAAAACTATTAAAAATTACATGACTTTCTAAACAGCCAGTGTGAATTTACAACTGATTGAATGTACTGTTGGTTCTTGGTGGAAATTCATGTTCATAATAATATAACACAACTTTTTATACACACTTATTTACTTTATTTAGATTTTTTACAATAATTAAATATAACACGACCGGTTTCGATTAACTCATCATCAGGTGTGATGAGTTATTCGAACACCACACACCTGATGATGAGTTAATCGAAACCGGTCGTGTTATATTTAATTATTGTAAAAAATCTAAATAAAGTGGAAAAGTGTGTATAAAAAGTTGTGTTATATTATTATGAGTGTGAATTTAGCGCAAACTTCTTTGAGCGGAATAAGCCGCGAGTGCCGCGGGGAGCGGCAAGTTCCATATTTAAAAATTAAAAAGTTAACACAAATTGCCGGGATACTAAATTACTAATATATTATTATCAATAAATAGTTAAGATAAACAACTAGTTTTATTTTCCTCATATTCTAAATGAAAAGTAGAGTGTATGCCACGGATAAAAGAATGAATTCCTACTCGGACTATAGCCTAACTACCTCGGGAATTGATTCCTTTCAACCCTAGGCTAACAATCTACTTTTTCCGTTGATATGACAATGTCATTAGTTAAAGCGTTGGTTTGAAAATGCGCTACTACGAGTATAACGTGACGACCTCTGTGGCTCAGTGGTTAGCGCGTTGGTGCTTAAGCCGGAGGTCGCGGGTTTAAATTCCGCCAGGAAACAAAAAGTTTTCTCTATTCCTGTTTCCATGCACGTGTATTATATAGTAAAATCTTAAATATGTGTATAGTATAAAAGTATTAAATATATTTCCGTTGTCTGGTACCCGTAGCACAAGGCATTCGAGAACTTTCCATGGGACCAAATTGACGTGGTGTGCAAGCATCCATAGATATTACTATTATTAATAAACTCAACAGATCCCAACATCTCCTACCTCCTCGACATCGTAACTACCCTACGCGCCTCACTAGAACAGGCGGACTGTTACAAAATAGCCGTCCTAATAACCACCCTCTTCTCCAAAACCGACACCAGCTGTATGGACACAGAGGCCAGGGTACGGTACGAATACGCGACGTTGAAATTGTGTACAATGTTACTGGAGATATCCGACGAACATAACGACGATAAAGGTTTGTGTTGTTATATTAAATAACTTTGCCCGCGTGAAATTAGATTTTAAACTTTCATCCCCTATTTTACCTCCTTGGGTGTTGAATTTAAAAAAACCCTAAAAGGAAAGAAAAAGGAAAAATATGAGGAAAACGTGTGCTAAATTTCAAATTTATGGCCCTATTAGGGTTTGGCCTGTGCGTTGATACATCAGTCAATCAGCTTTGCCTTTTATATAAATATATATAAGATTATTATTAGATATGTAATGCAGAGATGATGGCGCAAGGAACCAACTTTAAAAACCGACTTCAGGTTTTTGAAGGCGGTTCTTTTTTTGTTAAAAAGTAAAACGTTAAATATCTTTTTTATATTTTTTTATTTCTTTTTATGATTACAGTTTTGCTAACCGTGGTAAACCGGGTGGGTTTCCTACCGACCGTCCTCGCAGCTACAGAGAGAGTTAGCGATGACGTCGCGTGTACTGCGCTGCAGCTCCTGTCCTATGTTGTGGTGTACTACACCAAGAATAAGTATCAGGTACGTATTTTGTAGTTTTGATGATCATCATCATTATTTTCAGTCATTAAGAAAGGTATATACTAGTTTCTTAAAAATTTTCAAGTGCTACGATTTTTGTAGAGTAACCTCCAAGTTCTTTCTTCCATCTTTGACGATATCTTCGCATGAATACCTAGAGCTCAAATTCACGAAGAAATATAAATAATAATTATTTATGTTGGCTTTTTGAGCAACAATAATTGACTGTGGTTTGGTCTACGCAGAGTAGACTAAAGGTTTCACGTAGCCCTTCAGAAAGTAATCGAGCCGTGGTAAATCATACTGCATATCTCCTTAAATTTAAATACCACGGCCTCACAGAAAACCGGCATGAAATAACGCTTGCGTTGTGTTTCACCAAATGAGTGAGGATACTGGTGGTCCAAGGGGGTTGGGGCTATTAAGTATCAGGAACGCAAGTGCGCAACACCAGAGGACTTACAAGTGTAACTCCTTCGATTTTGCGAGTATCAGGTCTGCTCGTTTCCTGATCCTGATGATTTCATTAAAAAAACAATTTGTATCAGATTTCTTTCGTTAGTTAACAAAATTTTCAGGCTAAATCAATATTACAACTGCAAACCGAGAATATAATAAAATCCCTACGCAAGGACAGCACTAGTGAGAGGGGGACAGCATTACTACACCTCGTACACACTGTACTGAGCTCGGGCTATACCCCTCTCATTCTCACGTATCACATTCAAGTCGATCCACCTGTGGAGCAGCAGATTAATGCCTTACAGGCGCTGCTGTTCAGAGTTCAGCTGATACTGTGTTGCCAGGTACGTAAAAGAAAAAAAAACGTAGGTAGGTACATAACTTCCTTGCGGCCGCACCCAGAGGCATATTTAATGATTACTTATGGAGTTACATGGTACAGACTTTGACATAAAGTCCATACAGTTTCAGGGGGTCTAAAAAGGCCACTTTAGGTGTTTCATATTACGTTTCATACATTTTGACAGAAAACGTCAATTTTGACAGTTTTCAATAGAAATGCGCAAAATTGCGCACATAACAATATGAAATGCACATGATTCATCTAATGTTCGCCCAAAGTGGCCTTTTTAGACCCTCTGTAAAATCTTGTGGGAAGGGGAGTGATGTGGCAGACTAATCAGCGCACAGTACTGAATCGAAGTTTCTGAAGTTCAAAGCTATATATACGACAGCTGAAATGCATACAGGTGGGCTTCGGCCGAGCATACCACCTCGCTCAGTCGGAGATCTCCCTTTGGGGCTACTACCACTATGCATTCCCACATTCTCTAATAAATTACTCTACTCTCAAAGAGTAAGCAGTAAATGAGTGCGGCCGTAAGTCAAGTAAACGATTGCGCCATTATATGTACAAAATGGGGCAAGGGATAATATGTACAAAATGGGGTAAGAAAAACATGCTTGGTTTCTCTCTGGGCAAGGGAATATACTGTTTGTATAAAATGTCACCGTAAAATTAAATACCTAATTCTAAAACTGTAAGTTACATAATTATTTAAAACAAGAAATCATTTTAAAATCATCAACACACTGTTTGTTTACATTCGTTATCAAATGAATAAACAAATAAATATAGCGGTGGCCGGTGCGGGACATATGCCAACCAATCAGCGCCCGAGTTGCGTTCCGTTTTACAATTTGACGAGTTTCAGTTCGTTATATTATAATATAACAAAAAACAAAACGTAAATTTGTAAGCAGAAAGTTTATATGACAATCTGTCGAGATTTTACAATTTCACTAGTTATATTACAAATATAATCTAACGGTTTTTACAATTTTACGGTGACACATGCACACATTCATAAGCCTCCTTTCTCCATGAACCATCTTACCCCAAGTAACAAAAAACTAAATATTATTTAATTTAATTTAGTTTTCCTTGAAAATGTCTGTTAGTCTATGTTAATGCTATGAATCTTCTTTTATTTAATGTATTTATTTATCTTTCTATAAATAATGTCCTTGGTTTTTTACCAGAACATAGACAACCAATCGCCAACTGGCTGGAAAGCACTCAATTCCATTTTCAAACACGCCATAGTATATAGAAACGACCCAAAATTGGTTGCGATTCTATCTACGCAACCTTGGACATTTACACTCATAAGGTTCCAACTGACGCAACCACCTAATAAGGAATTCCTTACATTTACACTAAACTGGTTGACACTACTGAAAATTACAATATCTAAGTGTAAAAATGTAAGAAACACGTACATCTCCAAGTACAGTCTGACGCGACGAACTTTGGTTATGATTAGGAAGAGTTTGAAAGGCGAAGAAGACGAAGATTGCACGAAAGTGTTCATGATTAGCGATGAAATATTGAGTAATTGTAACAATGTGAAGGAATAAGTTGATAAATAAAATATTTTCTACCTAATGTTATAATAGTCTTATTATAACAAATTCTCCCATGTCTTCAAAAAGCTTTTGCTTAAATTGACGACCTCTCACCTCTGTGGCTAAGTGCTTGAGCGCGTTGATACTCAAGCCGGGGGTCGCGGGTTCGAATCCCGTCGAAAGAACAAAAAGTCTTTCTGCTTTCCTGGGTTATGCACGTGTATTAAATAAGTGTATATTATAATAAAAATCTTATATATACTTATGTATAGTATTATGTATACTTCCCCTTGTCCGGTACCCGTAAGACAAGTTCTTCGGATACTCGAGGAGCACGAGGCTGTGTTATAATCGTCCATAGACATAGATATCCCAGAGATCCCACACCGATTTCAGAGGCAGTGGCTGATTCCGTTGAAACCGGTTAAAACAATTACGTATGAGTTATTTTTATAGTGACCAAGTGTGTGCGCAGTGCCTAAGAGCACTCTCTCCTCCTTAACTCTCATAACCCAGTGGGTTGGATAACCAAAACGACCGGCGAGAGGTCAGGCGCAGAACTGACTTTTAACATGCCCATCCGACGCATGGGTCATCTTTCATGTAAGACAATCAGGTAATTATAATAACTATTGCCTGCATTGTCCTAACCATATTGAATACAATGTTTTGAACCCATGACCTTTGGTTTCGAGAGACAAGCTCTAAACCACTCGACCACGGTCCACGGAGGCGTCTAGGTATTATTAATAGAGATGAAATAGCCTTCTATTTTATTAATTCTAGAATAAACCACCTACATTGTAAGGCTGTGACTATATGCTCCGGAATCCAGAAGGCCGTAGAAAACTCTGAGCATTGAAAATAGAACTCTGCGCTAATACAATAGAGATTAAAATCGAACACACGAGTGTCGAGTCAAATGTCAATGTCATATATTATGTCAGCTCGACACTCAAAAACCTCTATTTTTAACTCTAGTGTGCTAGAGTTCTATTTTCAAAGTTTAAAATTTTCTACGGCTCTCCGGCTATTTCTATTACCAGCCTATAGACACTTTCGTGTTGGGCGAAGGGTTGTAGCACTGTTACGAAACATCACACGCATTATGTTCGTTAACTCACGGAAATATTCACAAATTACGCCAACTTAATTACAGGAAACGTTTCCTATTTACATATTTATCTAACGTAAAAATAGTAATAACAATAATTCAATTATTACATAATTAAGTTGTAACGTTAGTTATGTAATAAAGCCCAAACACTTAAATGTTCCAAGTTCTCACGATTGATAGTTGTCAAGCATTTAATAGTTAACATGGATGCCAGGAAATTACCACTAAATACAGTAAAAGTTTGTAAGCGTAAAATAATATTATTTTACTACTTTTAGCCCGCGGCTCCGCTCGCGTGAATAAAGCGTGGGAACACTGAGTAGAGAAATAGTTAAAATTTTAGCCGAATTTAAAATGGGAATTATTTAGAAAATAAGACTTATTTCATACTTTTTGTGTTGTTTTTTAACGAAACTCTAAGATCTAATGAGCCTAAGTTACTCTTTATAACATCAACTATCTGAGAGTGAAAACCCGATCAATCGTTTGCGTAGTAACGGAATCGGAACCCTATCTTTTAAACGGAACCCTAATAAAAAGAAGCCTAAGTTACTCTTTATAACGTCAGTTCCAGCCGTTTCAGAAATTAACCGAAACAAACAGACAGACAAAAATTGATGAACGCAATTGAAATAAATTTACGACATAATTTGTAAATTGTAGTCTAGCCTAGTTTATCACATAGAATTCAGAAAATTGAACGATCTAGGGTGCTCTACCCTAGATCATTCAATTTTCTGAACTCTACGTTACTTTTAGTGCAAACGACTCTCACACAGTTATTTCATGAAAGAAAGCATTATGCTTGGTTTTTCCGAAGGATTCGTGCACTCATAGTACACACCCGGAACTGTAATTAGTTTACATAATGAGCGCGCGAGTCCTGCAATAACTTTCTATTTTATCGGCCGTCCAAAAATATTCAGCTAACACTTTCAATACATTGCACATTCTAAGGGACCGGAGAAATTATATACGGGCCTATACGTATGGCGTATTGAACATGTATTGAATCAAAATGAGCACGGAAGAAAGTTATAGATTTGTTTATCATTACCGTATAATGTAGCATTAAAGTGAGTAGGCGTTTGTGAAAAGTTCATATGTGACTTGTAATTAACCTTTATCTACTTGTGTAAAAGTAGCTTTATTACTTGTAAAAATATCAGAAGTTAAAAGTTAGAAATAAAGTGGCTTGTGTTGGCACTTGAGGCTTTTCTTGGCACTTGATGCTTGTTGGCGCTTGTGGCTTGTTTCGGCGCTTTTGGTTTGTATTTGCATTTCTTATCTTGTGTTTATTAGGCATAAAAAGGCCGGTGTTGGCGCTTGTCATAGTGCTTATGTTGGCGCCTGTTTATAATATAAATTAAAATTAAATACTTTCAGTAAGCTAACTACGGTTGAAAGGTTAGGTAGAGTTCAAAATATGATTACGAATATGTACGAGAACATCTAACAATTCCTAATACGAATGTATATGTTCGAATTTTTCACAAAACATATTTTTAGGGTTCCGTAGTACTACAACTTACAAGGGACACTTAAAGTTGCGCTGTGTTTATAATATTATATTTTTAGGGCTCCGTACCTCGAAAGGAAAAAATGAAACCCTTATAGGATTACTTTGTTGTCCGTCCGAATGTCTGTCAAGACCCTTTTTTTCAAGAACGCGTGGAGGTATCAAACTGGAATTTATATCAAATACTTAAATATTACGGTTCCTTGGAGCTGTTAAAATATCAAATTTCTAAGCCAACGCAATCAAAATATACAGCCGTTAATGCCGCAAATTTCTGCAAATGTTCGATACTCGCAAACTCAAAATCTACAGGATACTTCCCGTGAACTCATAATCTTGAAATTTGGTACGAAGCAACGTCTTATAGCACAGATAAAGGAAAAATTACGAAAACTGTAAAGTTTTAGTTACATCATATAATAAAAATATTTTTAATAATTTTAAGCTTACTACCCCTTTCCTCATGAACGCGTAGAAGTATTAAATTGAAATTCGTATCAAACTCGCTGGTTATAGACTTAGTACCCTTAAACTGTAACAAAATCACTACAGGTTTGTACGGAACCCTCGGTTTTTTTTAAACACGACTATTTTATAAATTGAACCATTTTGAGTAACCGGCCTCGAATGTCGTTTCTAAACTATAAGAGATAGAAACTTGTCACTTTTCATGCCGATAGATCGTGCTAAATACTCTTTACGAAAATTATTTAGAATTAAATTGGAAAGAAACTTTTGAAGTAATTCAAAGAAAACCTAGTGCGCGTTAATAGTTACGGAACCCTCCTTAGACATATCCTGACATGCTCTAGGGTAATTTTTTAAAAATAATAAGGACTCCCGGAAAACACTCCCGTAGCTACGCCACAGCCACTGTTAAATAATTCTAGATATGTTATTATATTATCCGACCAAAACCTCAAAACTAAGTCTGTGTATCCAACCCTCTTTTTAATATACGAGTAATACTGTATCTATGATCCAACTAAAAAAAACTCAGTTGTAATGTCGGTAGAATTTATTTCACTTTTAAGTGAATTTGTGGTGCTCCAAGATTGCGAGTTTCACATAAAATGTATGTATGTAGTATAATATTATCTACAACTACAAGCCAGCTACAAAAATTGAAAAAAACATATGCCTAAATAAAAAAATAGGAATTATGCAAATTACTTTGCCAAAACAAACTCAAGCATAATTTTCACAAGCTTTAGCCTTGCTAAATACACAACCATAATTAGCATAGTTCAAAAGAAAGTAAAATGAATATTATGCCACCGGCAGCGGGGGACACCACGCGACACCGTGCGGCAGTGCTAGTGCAGCCGCCGCGCGCGACAGACGTGCGCCGTGAGTGATGTGATCTAGTGCTAACTGCTAATATTGGAACAGCCGTAGAAAAATGACCGGTGAGTCTCAAATTGAAATAAAAAATTAAAAAAAAGTAACCCCCGAATTATCAATTACCGAGCGAGTTGATGATGATGAATACGCATAAAACTATATCCAAAACGGTTTATCCGTTTGAGAGCTACGATGATACGGACAGACAAACAGACACGTCAAACTCTTTTTGCGTCGAGGGTTAATACTCGTAATAATGAGAGTCAATAAAAATATTATATTAATTAATAAGGTTTAATTAAATCATAATGTAATTCAATATTGGGGAAGTTAATTTTTACTGACTTCACCGTGGTCAATTTTCATTCATTTCCCCGAGAGTGGTCACTGTAGAAATCGTTGCTTTGCAAACTAAAGAAATATATTAATAAAACCCTTCTTGAGAGTCTGGTAATTATATTAATTTAAAAAAAAACGTAATACGTCATTAAAGTCAGTCAGTGTAAGTAACTACCTTTCTGGATTTATTGCGGTTAAATTTCATTAGTTTTCCTGAGAGTAGTTAACGAAAAAAATCTTTAGAAATGTGTTGAAATAAATAGATAATAGAAAATAGATCGAAATTAGCTCATAATCATTAATGTTTAAGTTTGAACTTTATAAGGGTTTTTGGTTCTTAGAAAAAAAAACGTAAATGTTGTGAGTTTAGTAGTGCGTGTTGTTGTTATATTTATTAATTTTGTATATTTCTAAGCACTATTTTAAATATTAGCTTTGTGCAGACGTTCATCCACATATTCCACATATTAAACTTTAATGTACCAAAAATCATACACCTCCGTTAGCGCACTTCTCGTACTGAAAGCATTTGCTTCACGTGTGCCTCCAAAAATATGTATCGAGGAAATGTCATGATCATCATCATCATTCCCACTACTGGGACAAGTCTCGAAGATAGGGATAGAAAATTATAAACAATGCTTTCTAATATAAATATTAATATAGTCGTAGTGTTTACAGCATTACAATAATTATGCGAGAGAAAACAATGCGAGTATAAATCAGAATATCGAACCGTTGGTGGTAATCAGGGCGTTCTGCACCGGTATATGCTAATAGACGCGGTGTCTCAGTGGTTATAGTCTTGAATTTGGTCACAGATTCGATTAAAACATAATTTGGGAGGTTCGTGTCAGTTATTGTTAATAGACGCGGTGGTTTAGTGGTAAAACAGATATTGGTCATCGCAGGTTCAATTCTTATCTGTCAATTAATTGATTATTTGACTACATGTGAAAATGTTGTATTTTATGTGCAGAAAGAATGAGGTAATACAACTTGATAACATTAAAAACTACTGAACAGATTTTAATGAAATTTTGGTATGTAGGTAGTTTAAGCTCTATTATCTATATTAACCCATAGGCTTCTTTTTATCCCGAAAACGCAGTGTTCCCGTGGGATACTGTATTTACGTGGGTGGAGCCGCGGGCAAATATTAGTACTATAATAATATCTATGGATAATATAATAATAAATATGGATGTTTCACATCACGTCAATCTGATCCAGTGGTAAGTTCTCGAAGAACTTGTGTTACGGGTACAAGACAACGGAAATATATTAAATACTTTTTATATTATATACATATTTCAGATTTTTATTATATTATACACATCCATAGCCCAGGAACACGGAAAAACTTTTTGTTCCTTCGGCGGGATTCGAACCCGTGACCCCCGGCTTGAGCACCAACACGCTCAATCACTGAGCCACAGAGGTCGTTAAACCTATGTAAATATTTCATCTTTCTCTAATTACAAAATGATTATCGATAAAAAGTTCGTTCTCTAACCTGCCAACAGCTTTTGACTCCTGACTTAACTGTCAAGTTAACCTAACTGGTTGCAATTAACGGTGCAGTCTCCGGGAGCTAGGATCTTATATGGTAACTTGCTAGATAAGTTTGAACTAGGTCAGATATATTATATCTCTATGTCTAATAATACAAGTGCTTTGTAAAAAGTATTTGAGATTAGATGTTGCCCGTGGCTTCGTGCGCGAAACAGTTAATTTCACAGAAACCGTACATTTTCCGCGATAAAAAGTAGCGTATGTCCTTCCCCGTGGTCTACTCTACATCTGTGCCAAATTTCATCAAAGTCGGTCCAGTAGTTTCGCAGCGATATTATTTATATTACTATTCGATGCAAACAAACAAACAAACTTTTCCTCTTTATTATACGAGTATTAGTGTAGAAAAACATTGAATTGAAACTTGACTTGTTGAAGTAAAACGTCGCTACGCTGATATAAAATGTTTAATATGTGGTATTATGTAGATTATCAACAGATCACGTTTTTCATTTAGGGAATCTCATAGTTCATAGTTTTTTTTATGAAATGGTCCAGAAAACGACGTAGACGTATTGCCTGGTGGTAAGCGACTACCGCCGCCTATTGTCACTAGCGTTCCTGGTGGTTTAAAAAGGCCACTTTAGGTGTTTCATATTTATTTTCCATACAAAAACCGTGAAATGGTAAAATGTCTACATGATTCATCTGATATCATAATAAAATTAATGTTTTCTAACATTAATTTTAACAGTTTCCAATAGAAATGCGTAAAATGACGCACATAATATGAATTATAGCATGATGCTATATAGCCTAATATATATAGCTATATAGCCTTCCTCAATAAATGGACTATCTACAACACAAAAAAATTATTTCAATTCGATCTAGCAGTTCCTGAGATCAGCGCGTTCAAACAAACAACGGAAACCCTCAAAGATGAATAATTTTCTCCGTTTTCTCCACATTTTCCATTGATTATTCGCTCCTATTGGTCGCAGCGTGATATTATATAGCCTAAAGCCTTCCTCGATAAATGGACTATCCAACACAAAAATAATTTTTAAATTCGAATTAGTAGTTCCTGAGATTAGCGCTTTTAAACAAACAAACAAACTCTTTAGCTTTATAATATAAGTATACAGCATGTATATTATATAGATAGGTATTTAACGAAAAGTTGGACATATTTAATATTATTATGAAAATATTGGAAACTAAATTTCACAAATGCAATCATTTTCCGGCATAAATGTCTATTCGAGTGGCACAAATGGCAAGAAATATAAAATAAATGATGAAATCGCACATTATTATGTCCACATGACTTAAGCTAGCTATACACTTATGGTTTACCTGACAGGTTTGCCTGCACAGTTATAACTGGCAGGTAAGCTTGAGCTGATTCTCTATGGAATTCTTCGCCAGAGGGTCTAAATAGGCCACTTTAGGTGTTGCTTATTATGTTTCATCTATCGGGTGTCCGGTAATTAATGGATAACCTTAAAATGTCTTATAGTAGAACTTATGGCCGTTCAAAAAAAAATACAAAAAAAAATCTATCATAATTAGTACCTAAGATAAGTTATTTTTAAAGAAAAGTCAATTTTTTTAGTTTCTTTTTTAGTTTTTTGAACACTATGACCAGAAATGAATGAATTACATCGGTTTTTTAATGTTTTCATATTGTAGTATAACTATGCTGATAGATAGAAAATAAATTGTATCACTAACTATTGCACTTTTTTAAAAAAATGTATGTAAGTTGATTTATTTTAGAAAAAATTGCATAATTTATTTTTTCATCGAATTTTAAACATTATTGGTATAAAAAAAAGGATGAAGGCATGAGTGACCAATAATTTTTAAATAATGCTGGTTTTAAGTAGATTTTATAATGGTACAATTCATCATTGTATCTACCATAAATAGTAATTATTGCTATTAATGTAGAAAAGTAGAAAAAATTACTAAAGAAATGTTTAATGAAATACTAATGCAATATGTTTAAAATTGAAAGCATTTTTAAGCGTGAAAAGAAAAGATTTATCCCTCCCCAATTTATTAGAAGAAGTGCCTGAGGAGCTGAGGGACTCTTATTGGTTACAAAATGACGGCTATCCTGCGCACTATGCTGTACCCGTGCATATTTCAATAATACGTACCTAAACAGATGAATCGGGCGTCTAGGGCCAATTTTGTGGCCTCCGCGTTCACCGGATCTAAATCCATTGGATTTTTTTATTGGGGCTGCCTCAAAGAAGAGGTGTACCGTAAGCCTATACGGTCTTTGGAAGAACTACGTAGCCGTGTTAGAGCATCCGCATCAAAAAAGTGATATAATAATAACTCCCCACCGATTTCGGTAATAACGTGCGATTCACGCAGGAGTAATTTTATAGTGCCCAAGTGTGTGCGCAGTACACAAGAGCACTCTCTCTTCTTTTACTCTCGTAATCCAGTGGGATGGATAACCGACACGACTGACGAGAGATGAGGCGCAGGTCCGACTTTTTACATGCTCATCCGACGCATAGATTATTTTTCTTGTCAGACAATCAGGTGATCAGCCTGCGTTGTCCTAACCAGACTTGAAAAAAACATTTTTTGTTTTCCAATGCGGGAATCGAACCCACGACCTCCGAGTCGAGAGCCAATGCTCTAACCACTAGACTACGGAGGTTGTTACGTTGACGATATACTAGATTGCTCAGAAGACCATGTATCCGTAGGTGTAGGGCCTGCATAAGAGTGGGAGGTCAACAAATTGAACATTTATTGTAGATACGTGTAAAATTAAGTACATATTCTTAATGTTAAACGCTGTTTTTATTAACCCCCAATGGTCAGGTACAATTATTTTTCTTAAAGTTCCCCAATTACCTACTTTCTTTCTTTAGTACAATTTTCTCCTTTTCTACATTAATAGCAATAATTCACTATTTATGGTAGATACAATGATGAATTGTACCATTATAAAATTTACTTAAAACCAGCATTGTTTAAAAATTATTGGTCACTCATGCCTTCATACATTTTTTTATATAATACCAATAATGTTTAAAATTCGATGAAAAAATAAATTATGCAATTTTTTCTAAAATAAATCAATTTACATACATTTAAAAAAAAGTGCAATAGCTAGTGATACATATTATTTTCTATCTATCAGCATAGTTATACTACAATATGAAAACATTAAAAAACCGATGTAATTCATTCATTTCTGGTGATAGTGTTCAAAAAACTAAAAAATAAGCTAAAAAAATAGACTTTTCTCTAAAAATAACTTATCTTAGGTACTAATTATGATAGATTTTTTTTTGTATTTTTTTTTTGTACGCCCATAAGTTCTACTATAAGACATTTTAAGGTTATCCATTAATTACCGGACACCCGATAGATGAAACATAATAAGCAACACCTAAAGTGGCCTATTTAGACCCTCTGGCGAAGAATTCCATAGAGAATCAGCTCAAGCTTACCTGCCAGTTATAACTGTGCAGGCAAACCTGTCAGGTAAACCATAAGTGTATAGCTAGCTTAAGTCATGTGGACATAATAATGTGCGATTTCATCATTTATTTTATATTTCTTGCCATTTGTGCCACTCGAATAGACATTTATGCCGGAAAATGATTGCATTTGTGAAATTTAGTTTCCAATATTTTCATAATAATATTAAATATGTCCAACTTTTCGTTAAATACCTATCTATATTTGACGACTTCTGTGGCTCAGTGGTTCAGCGTGTTGGTGCTCAAGCCGGGGGTCGCGGGTTCGAATTCCGCCGAAGGATCAAAAAGTTTTTTCTGTGTTCCTAGGTCATGGATGTGTATTAAGTATGTGTATAATATAATAAAAATCTTAAATATATGTATAGTATAAAAATATTAAATATACTTCCTGTTTTCTGGTACCTGTAACACAAGTTCTGTAGATACTTAGCACGGGGCCAGATTGACGTGGTGTGAAGCGTCCATAGATATTATATTAGATACTATACTTACACGTTATGGTTCTATATATTATAACGTAAAGAAATATCAGGGAATCGAATTCATAAGCAGGTAGAGTGTTCTCTTAATTTATTTGTACTATAATGACGACATGCAGTCACAATACAACCGTCAATGACAAGTCAGTTTGTTATCTTATATTATTACTAGCAGCCCGCGGCTCCGCCCGCTTAAGTACAGTATACCACGAGAATCGTATATGTCCCGCGATAAAAAGTAGCTTATCTCCTTTCCCGTGGTCTACTTTATATCTGTGCCAAAATTCATAATAATCGGCTTAGTAGTTTTGGCGTGAAAGACGGACAAACAGACAGACAGACACACACATTTTCCCATTTATAAATTAGTATGGATGGGGACGTGAGTAGACGGTGATGATGATGATGACCTGTACTTGATTCTACCATTCATTTAAGAAGTAAGATAGTAATAAACAATACAATATATAAAAAGGCATAGCATTTCTCTTCCAAAGAAATAAAAACGTGACTATTTTCACTTCAGAGCCCTTTGTATTTCTCGTTTTATTGAAATTATTATTTGCATAAAAATAATACTACTATAACAATAGATGCTATTTATAATCTTCGAATAAGCCATTTATCAGAGTTAAAACTTTATGTAGTACCTACATATTGTTCGTAAACCGTATCTCAATACAAAAGACATCAACGCGTGCGAATCTGAAGTATTTTAAAAGTTTTACATTGTTTATTGTTTTTATTAAATGTGAAATTATTTAAACAAAATCATCTACATTATTTTAATTTAATGTTATAGCATTATCTACTCTGGGCGCTATCAGATTTATTAAGTTACGTAAAGTCCTTTTTAGTACTTTTGATTTTGAAAATAATTTGTATTTTAGCGACTTATACAAAAATTTAGTATCAAAATATTTAACTTAAATAAAATAATATAAATACAGTTAACAGTACCAATATTTAGTACTACACTGGATAAGCTCGGACCGGGGTTCCATCATGTAGATGCGCTGGGCTGAAAGTTCGATCTGGTGTGTTGATGCGAGAGATTTTTTCGCCGGCAGTCCAACCGTGAGCGCATTTTAGCCGTAATTAGCACGACAGTTTGATCTACAATCCAAACCGCACAAATCAATCCGCGGCTTGGAATAGACTTGTCCGGACTTTACAGGTACAGGCTGCTTTTTATTCTCCTACTTTATCCATTGCAAAGAAAAAGCGACAAGTCAACAAGACTGTAATACCTCAATAAAGAAAAGCGAAAAACAAAAACAATAGCTAATATATGGTTATAAAACAATTTCGTGGTCCACAGCGCGTGACGTCACATGGACAAATTATACAGGCGGCTCCGGAACCGAAGGAAAATAATGAGGAAACGGATGGAGATATAGAAAATTATAGATATTCTACTTGAGAAAGTATATTTGACACGAAAATTGGTAATTCTGGACTTAAATAGATAGGCACATTAATTAGGAATTTAATAGGGAAGATAATCTACGCTAACATGAAGGTTAAATATTTGTTTGCATTGAATAGGCTCCGAAAGTACTGAACCATTTTAATGAAATTTGGCATAGACATAGAGTAGACACAGGGAAGGGTAAAGGCTACTTTTTATCGCTGCAAAATGTGCGGTTCCGAGGTTAATTCTTTTTGAGCGTACAAAGTCGAGAGCAACATCTAGTACTTAAAAATGTTGCCAAGAAGATTTGACTGAAGCGAAGAATATTATACAATTGTATAATTATTTAATCAGGAACAGAGGACAGGTATTATACAGTGTGTCCCGGAACTAAAACTTGAAAATAGACGCAGATTATAGTTAATTATACATACTAGAGCAATTTTTATTATTGTTGTATTTTTTTAATCGAATTAAAGGTGATTATATCCGCTAGCTTTAGCGCAATTATTCCAGCGCATCGAACAACTTCGTCAGCACTTCTGGCAGCGGTGGGCTAAAGAGTACGTGTCTGAACTCCAAGCTCGAACTAAGTGGAAGACAAACAAAGGCGACATTAAGTTGGGCAGTCTTGTCTTGGTTAAAGAGGACAATACGCCACCTCTCAAGTGGAAATTGGGACGTGTTGTTAAATTATTTCCTGGAGCCGATGGAGTCGCCCGTGTAGCTGATCTACAAACAGCAACGGGTACCATTCGACGTGCATTTCCCCGCATCTGTCCATTGCCCCTGCAGTCGGAAGAAGATCATCCTCGATAGTTGGAACCGGAGGCTTCCAAGGGCGGGGCCATGTCTGCGCTACAAGTAACGCCATCTGTTGCCGCGAACTGGAACCTATTAATTGATGTAACCTGTCTATGGGGGCGCTGCGGGAGCTACGTCGCAGACGCCATATTTTTTTCTTCCACACAATATATTTTTCGTTTTAACACACACATCACGCTGCATATCAAAATTTTGTATTTTTATACGAATAAAAATATTACGTCTACAAGTTAAATAAATTGTTCATTGAAGAGACCCGGAAGCCCCCGTTGCTGAACCATTATGTATTTTACTTACGAGAAATAAATCGAGGCGCACGAGCGTTTACAAATACTGTTGTAAACGCTCGTGCGCCTCGATTTATATAGTAGTTTTAAAAATTCATATAAAATTCGTCAAACTAATTTAGTTAAAAATTTAAATAGCATATTAAAGATAAAAGGTTCTTCTCATAGATTATGTAAGTAAGAAACAAAAGGAGCAAGTAAAATACATAAATATCATCATTTTAAATAACTATAATTCCTGATAATTTCGCATTCTTTAAATTTTATTTTTATGAGATAGAAACGTATATAAAAATAATCTGACAAACAGATAATCTAGAAGAGGATCCAACAAGTTTGTAAAGATTTTTTGTTTTTAAAAAATGTAAGCAGTTTAAGCTATTATATGTTTTGAAATTGCCCCTGAACCTAAAGTTGTAAAAACTTCTGGTTAGTTTTGTCAGTTTTATTCAAAAGTTTGAAATTATTTTAAAATAAATGATAAGTGAAAAATTAGAATACAATATTTTATAGTGTTTTTCTACATGTAAAAATCAGAATAACCAGTTTTTGTTAGATATAGACTCATTTGAAAAGTAGCGTTTTTCGTGAAATCTGAGTCGCGCGCCAATCAATGCTCTTAAATGCTAAAATAATAATTTTAAGCGATTTTTAGAAAAGAAGTAATAATTATTTTATGTCAGTTGTTACTAGTTTCATTTGGTCGCCAAATGTATCGCAAAACAGCTAATTTATCAAATTTGTAAACGCGTCTTTAACAAGCATAATGCTGATTGTCCTTAATGTCTATGACACTTCAAATTATAGCTTATTTTCAGCAGCTTCACATACATTCACTGTCAATGAAATTTCCCAGGCCCCACGAAGTGCCCCTTCGTTTTTCCTGACGCATTGAGTGCTGTCAATGGTCTTCCGGAAACTTTCTAACGACATGGGAACAGCTTATTAACCTTTATGCAAATGTTTGTTTTAAATGTGTTTATTAATAACTAGATGTTCCCTGCGACTTCGTGCACGCTAAAGGAAATCTCGCAGGAATCATACATTTTGCTGCAATAATTTATTTATTTATTTATATTTAGTACACAGACAGGTTACAGTCATTGCATGAATAAGTTAACATTAAGCATAATGGCTAAACTACACAGCAACCCAAAAAAGTATACCTATCTTAATTAGTATTCGGTTGTTGATAACTACAAACTAACTATCAAAAATACTACTGCTACTTACATTTATAGTAAAAGGGCTTATTGCACATTATTACAGTAAAATTACTTAGTAAAAAAGGAAATTAAAAAAATTAAATTAAATTAACTCATAATCTAAACTGGGAGACAAGTAGGTGCCTAAAAGTAAAAAGTACCCTATGTCCTTCCCCGTGGTCGACGCTATATCTGTGCCAATTTTTTTCAAAATCGGTCCAGTAGTTTCGGAGCCTATTCGATGCAAACAAACAAACCTTTCTTCTTTATTATATTAGTATATAATATGTATGTTGTAACTAGATATTACCGAGTATAATTGGCGAATTGCGATCAAGATGTTATGTGTTTTGATAACACAGTTGTAAGTCCGATGATGCGGACGATATAATAGAAATGGTTATTTATGTTATAACTAGCTTTTGCCCGCGACTTCGTCCGCGTGGAGTTCGGTTTCCATAAAAAAATTTAACCCGTTTTTCACCCTCTTAGGGGGCAATTTCTCAAAAATCCTTTCTTAGCGGATGCCTACGTCATTACAACTAGCTGTATGCCAAATTTCAGCAGAATCCGTTCAGTAGTTTCGGCTGTGCGTTAATAGATGAGTCAGTCAGGTTTGCCTTTTATATATTTAGATAATATGCAAAAATGAAAACTTGAATTAAAAAAATATATTTAGAAAACGGTGTGCTAAAGTAAATAATATTTTGTAATTCAAACTCAAAAATCTTATTTCCATATAGGTTAACAAGATTTTGCCCGCGACTTCGTGCGTGTAAATGGCAATTCCACGCGAACCGTACATTTTGCCGCGATAAACATCAGCCTATGTTCTTCTCCGTCGTCTAAACTCTAATCTATTTTCGTGCCAAATTTCATCAAAATCGGTCCAGTATTTTCGGAGCCTATCCAAATGCAAACAAACAAATATTTTCTCTTTATAACATTAGTATAGAAGTACGGATAAATAACACTTATAGAATCATACACTATAAAATGTTTATGCTTAAACGATACTTAAGAGAAAAGTTACAAGTTTCTAACTCTTATAGGTACTTTAGAAATGCCAGGGGAGAGACAAATTTAAAAACCACTTTGGAGGTTAATTATTCGAAAATGGTTTACTTTATAAAAAAATATGTATGTAACCTCGCCATTAGTCATTACTAAAAAGACCTATTCGACAATAACCCACCCCACATGATGGAATGAAATACTTTTTTTATTTCACATAATATATTTAGGATCTTGATTATATTGTACACGACATATTTAATACACAATTACAAATGCAAGACCAAGAATCACAAAAAAACTTTTTGTTCCTTCGACGGCACGCACTCAACCACTGAGCCACAGAGGTTAAATTTAAAATTATAATTATTTTATGATGCCAAAAATACAGTATTTATGCAATGTAAACATGTTTTGACACCAAACCACAAAAAAAACCACATTTTGGCTGTTGGGAGAGTGGGATCAGGTCCTGCAAGTATCATCTTAAACGCGTTATCGGCAATGCTAATCTGACTTATGAGGAGTGCACCACGGTTTTGACTCAGATCGAAGCCGTGTTAAATTCCCGTCCACTGACTCCTATGTCCACAGATCCTTTGGACCTTTCACCACTTACACCAGGCCATTTCCTGATCGGCCGGCCGCTGACAGCACCAGCACAAGGCAACTTGACCGAATTAAGCACAACGAGACTCAGCCGCTACCAGCGCATCGAACAACTTCGTCAGCACTTCTGGCAGCGGTGGGCTAAAGAGTACGTGTCTGAACTCCAAGCTCGAACTAAGTGGAAGACAAACAAAGGCGACATTAAGTTGGGCAGTCTTGTCTTGGTTAAAGAGGACAATACGCCACCTCTCAAGTGGAAATTGGGACGTGTTGTTAAATTATTTCCTGGAGCCGATGGAGTCGCCCGTGTAGCTGATCTACAAACAGCAACGGGTACCATTCGACGTGCATTTCCCCGCATCTGTCCATTGCCCCTGCAGTCGGAAGAAGATCATCCTCGATAGTTGGAACCGGAGGCTTCCAAGGGCGGGGCCATGTCTGCGCTACAAGTAACGCCATCTGTTGCCGCGAACTGGAACCTATTAATTGATGTAACCTGTCTATGGGGGCGCTGCGGGAGCTACGTCGCAGACGCCATATTTTTTTCTTCCACACAATATATTTTTCGTTTTAACACACACATCACGCTGCATATCAAAATTTTGTATTTTTATACGAATAAAAATATTACGTCTACAAGTTAAATAAATTGTTCATTGAAGAGACCCGGAAGCCCCCGTTGCTGAACCATTATGTATTTTACTTACGAGAAATAAATCGAGGCGCACGAGCGTTTACAAATACTGTTGTAAACGCTCGTGCGCCTCGATTTATATAGTAGTTTTAAAAATTCATATAAAATTCGTCAAACTAATTTAGTTAAAAATTTAAATAGCATATTAAAGATAAAAGGTTCTTCTCATAGATTATGTAAGTAAGAAACAAAAGGAGCAAGTAAAATACATAAATATCATCATTTTAAATAACTATAATTCCTGATAATTTCGCATTCTTTAAATTTTATTTTTATGAGATAGAAACGTATATAAAAATAATCTGACAAACAGATAATCTAGAAGAGGATCCAACAAGTTTGTAAAGATTTTTTGTTTTTAAAAAATGTAAGCAGTTTAAGCTATTATATGTTTTGAAATTGCCCCTGAACCTAAAGTTGTAAAAACTTCTGGTTAGTTTTGTCAGTTTTATTCAAAAGTTTGAAATTATTTTAAAATAAATGATAAGTGAAAAATTAGAATACAATATTTTATAGTGTTTTTCTACATGTAAAAATCAGAATAACCAGTTTTTGTTAGATATAGACTCATTTGAAAAGTAGCGTTTTTCGTGAAATCTGAGTCGCGCGCCAATCAATGCTCTTAAATGCTAAAATAATAATTTTAAGCGATTTTTAGAAAAGAAGTAATAATTATTTTATGTCAGTTGTTACTAGTTTCATTTGGTCGCCAAATGTATCGCAAAACAGCTAATTTATCAAATTTGTAAACGCGTCTTTAACAAGCATAATGCTGATTGTCCTTAATGTCTATGACACTTCAAATTATAGCTTATTTTCAGCAGCTTCACATACATTCACTGTCAATGAAATTTCCCAGGCCCCACGAAGTGCCCCTTCGTTTTTCCTGACGCATTGAGTGCTGTCAATGGTCTTCCGGAAACTTTCTAACGACATGGGAACAGCTTATTAACCTTTATGCAAATGTTTGTTTTAAATGTGTTTATTAATAACTAGATGTTCCCTGCGACTTCGTGCACGCTAAAGGAAATCTCGCAGGAATCATACATTTTGCTGCAATAATTTATTTATTTATTTATATTTAGTACACAGACAGGTTACAGTCATTGCATGAATAAGTTAACATTAAGCATAATGGCTAAACTACACAGCAACCCAAAAAAGTATACCTATCTTAATTAGTATTCGGTTGTTGATAACTACAAACTAACTATCAAAAATACTACTGCTACTTACATTTATAGTAAAAGGGCTTATTGCACATTATTACAGTAAAATTACTTAGTAAAAAAGGAAATTAAAAAAATTAAATTAAATTAACTCATAATCTAAACTGGGAGACAAGTAGGTGCCTAAAAGTAAAAAGTACCCTATGTCCTTCCCCGTGGTCGACGCTATATCTGTGCCAATTTTTTTCAAAATCGGTCCAGTAGTTTCGGAGCCTATTCGATGCAAACAAACAAACCTTTCTTCTTTATTATATTAGTATATAATATGTATGTTGTAACTAGATATTACCGAGTATAATTGGCG
This sequence comes from Glaucopsyche alexis, assembly GCA_905404095.1. Taxonomy (NCBI): domain Eukaryota; kingdom Metazoa; phylum Arthropoda; class Insecta; order Lepidoptera; family Lycaenidae; genus Glaucopsyche; species Glaucopsyche alexis. Next base: position 5,181,272 of record FR990057.1, read on the forward strand.
AATTGCGATCAAGATGTTATGTGTTTTGATAACACAGTTGTAAGTCCGATGATGCGGACGATATAATAGAAATGGTTATTTATGTTATAACTAGCTTTTGCCCGCGACTTCGTCCGCGTGGAGTTCGGTTTCCATAAAAAAATTTAACCCGTTTTTCACCCTCTTAGGGGGCAATTTCTCAAAAATCCTTTCTTAGCGGATGCCTACGTCATTACAACTAGCTGTATGCCAAATTTCAGCAGAATCCGTTCAGTAGTTTCGGCTGTGCGTTAATAGATGAGTCAGTCAGGTTTGCCTTTTATATATTTAGATAATATGCAAAAATGAAAACTTGAATTAAAAAAATATATTTAGAAAACGGTGTGCTAAAGTAAATAATATTTTGTAATTCAAACTCAAAAATCTTATTTCCATATAGGTTAACAAGATTTTGCCCGCGACTTCGTGCGTGTAAATGGCAATTCCACGCGAACCGTACATTTTGCCGCGATAAACATCAGCCTATGTTCTTCTCCGTCGTCTAAACTCTAATCTATTTTCGTGCCAAATTTCATCAAAATCGGTCCAGTATTTTCGGAGCCTATCCAAATGCAAACAAACAAATATTTTCTCTTTATAACATTAGTATAGAAGTACGGATAAATAACACTTATAGAATCATACACTATAAAATGTTTATGCTTAAACGATACTTAAGAGAAAAGTTACAAGTTTCTAACTCTTATAGGTACTTTAGAAATGCCAGGGGAGAGACAAATTTAAAAACCACTTTGGAGGTTAATTATTCGAAAATGGTTTACTTTATAAAAAAATATGTATGTAACCTCGCCATTAGTCATTACTAAAAAGACCTATTCGACAATAACCCACCCCACATGATGGAATGAAATACTTTTTTTATTTCACATAATATATTTAGGATCTTGATTATATTGTACACGACATATTTAATACACAATTACAAATGCAAGACCAAGAATCACAAAAAAACTTTTTGTTCCTTCGACGGCACGCACTCAACCACTGAGCCACAGAGGTTAAATTTAAAATTATAATTATTTTATGATGCCAAAAATACAGTATTTATGCAATGTAAACAATATGTCGGTTATTTATAATTATAATTAAGTTATAAGTTAGCAAGGGACGACGGACGGACAGAGGGAAACTATAAGGGTTTCTTGTAGTTACTACGGAACCGTAATAAATGCACGATACACATACAAAACTTTGTACAACTAAAAACTATAAAGTCATTATATATTCTGTTCACGTCCATTTTGCATAACTTTATACGAGATAAAGTACTTAATAAAACCATTACCAAAACAATTTTCACATTTTCCCGTGCACAAAAATTATCCAACCGAATTCCTTTCTTAATTCTTACACAACTGATCGCCTTATTCTCACTTTCTATTGGGACGCAGCATGAATTTTTATTAATGTCCTCGCCCTGTTTAGGGGTTATTAGCTTTCTATGTTGTCATATACTCATAAATATGGACATCTACCCTTAAAGAGGACTATGATGGTATCATAAGTGTTGTAACTTTTTACAGATGTCAATTGTTCTGGACTATGATGTAGTTGCCCTTATAGATTTTGTTGTAATTTTGCCCTTAAAGGTAATGTTCTAATCTTATTTACCGATCGTGTTTTATCTACTCAGGAATAGTAATAAAAAAATAATCGATTTACAGTTTATAACTGCATCCAGGGATAGATTGGAGTTCTTCTTCACTGTACCTAGATAAAAATAATTTGCTAGGTATTCAATTTTGCCCTCGGCTGTCCACTTCCACGTTACGGACGTTAATATGATAGCGCTTTTTCTGTTTAAGTACACTTGTAATTATTTTTAAACAAAAAAATTAAACCGACTTCCAAAGTAAAAATACACAAAAAAATATGAAATAAAACTTATTTGATAAATAATTCCCCTTTTAAATTTGGCTATTTCTCTACTTAATCTTCTAAATTTTGAGGTCGCTACCAGCCCAAACGATATCCTACAATATTTTATAGAACTCACGTTCATATTTGCTGGTACCGACTTCAAAATTAAGAAGATTAAGTAGAGAAATAGCCAAAATTAAAAGGGGAATTATTTATAAAATAAGTTTTATTTCATACTTTTTTGTGTATTTTTACTTTGGAAGTCGGTTTAATTTTTTTGTTTAAAAATAATAATTTCACCCTTTTTAGTGATAAATTTTGTTAAGTTATTATTAATACGTCTTAAAAACGTCTAAAATAAACGATCGAATGTATAACTGAATACGCGCCAAGCTTCCATTAGGTATCGTTATTAAGATGATGATGATGATTACTGTAAGTTACAATGTGGCATATGCTTGCAGTTCTTTAAACAATTCCGAAATTTCCTAACGCATATCTTTAAAGACTGAGGAGTTCTGTTCAGTGCTTTTGGATTCCGGATATACCTTGGTACAACGTCTTATTCTTTGGTAGTATATGCTTGTGTTACTTCAGTAAAAGTCAAAATCACTATATGTGTCGATATAAATTTCGAGGAGTTCCCTCGATTCCTCATGGATCACATCATCACGTTTCCACTTTAATGACTAAAGGACCAATTTCGAATTAAACCCTTTACAACAACAAAAGAATTTTGCAAATAGGTCCATAAACGGCAGAGTAATGTTCAAAGATCTCCGTGTTAGTGTAAAATACTATGACAAGTACCTTCTTTATCATCATAATGTCATGATGGATGCTGTGATAGTGGTGGTGATGATGATGATTACTCTAATTGACGAAGTGGCATATGCTTGCAGTTCTTTAAACAACGCCAAAATCCCCAAAAATGTATCTATAAGGAGTCAGGAGTTCTGTTCTGTACTTTTGGATCCAGGGTATACCTTGGAGCAAAATCTTACTTTTTGGTAGCATATGCTTGGACTACTTCAGAAAAAGTCGAAATCACTATATGTGTCCATATAAATTTTGAGGAGTTCCCTCGATTCCTCATGGATCCCATCATCAGGTCACCAATTTTCTGAAAATGGGACCAACTTCGGATTATACCTTTTACATCAAAAAAAGAATTTTGAAAATCGGCCAACAGACGGCGGAGCTATCCGCGAACATACGAAAAAAAATATATATATACAGCCGAACGTATAACCGCCTCCTTTTTTGGAAGTCGGTTAAAAAGAGATATGATTGTCCTCACAATTTGGTCGTATTATAATGACTCTTACCGTCTCGAAATAATAACAGACCAATTTCAGACACTTCTACTGTTTCCCATGCGTGATTTACACCTCTGTGAAAACTTTTTACCCTACTATGGACCGTGTCGCAGTTTCCTCAGAGGACATTAATAACTATGAATGTCGACTGCCATGTTGCAAGATTGCCCCAGTTTTCATGACCTATGCCACTATTGTGCGTGTATAATGTAGCTTATAACTGTAAGTGTTATAACTGGAATAATTTACCTCAGGTGTCACTCAGGTTAACTTAACAACGAAGACATTTAGGTACACGTAGGGTTAATAGGGGTTAAAATCCAAAAGCCGGCTGTTAGTTAAAAAAATCCTGATTTCAGTTAAAAAGTCCGGTCCGGTAAAATATGAGCTGAACAACCGACAAAAACAATTGCTTGATCAAAGCAATCCAGCAGCACCACCAAAATTTACATTAGCGTTATCGCCAGTGAAAGACACGCACTTTTCTTTTAAATTATACTTTTCAAGCGTTGTCATTGAATATTTGACATGTTTAAAAATCCGGTCTCGAATGAAATCCGGGCGGAGTCCGGTCTCTATCTTTAAAATCCGGTCTAAACCAGATTTATCCGGTCAAATGGTAACCACTAGGTACACGGGTGCAGATCAGGGTTAAAGTTAGCCCTGAGCTAAATATCATGTTGTGTGCAACACTAAAATACAAAAATAATCTAAGATTAAATATAAAGCTATGTTGTGTGATGCCAAAAATTTACCCTAGCTCAGCATTTCCCAGCAAGCAAGGACTGATATTCTGCCAGGACCAATATGTGACGTCACAACACAACAATTTTTACACAATTAGATTAGATAAGCGTAATTGCATCTGGATTACATCGACATAAGTCGCATATCTACTGGAGGTGGGGTAAATACTGAGATATTTAACTCATTTCAACGAATAATCATAAATATACTAGATGTTGCGCGCGACTTCGTGCGCGACAAAAGGAAATCTCGCGGTAACGTTTTGCCGCGAAAATGTACGTAGTAGTACGTAAAATAGAAAGTAGCCTATGTCCTTTCCCGTGGTCTATTCTATATATTTCTTCTTCTTCAAGCTTTCTCTCGCGTACTGTAAAACTCTGGAATGAACTGTCGCCAGCAGTATTTCCGGACCATTACAACCTTGCAAACCTTTAAGAAGAGAGCGTATTCCCTCCTAAAAGGCCGGCAACGCACTTGCGACTTCTCTGATGTTGCGGGTGACCATGGGCGACGGTAATCGCTTTCCATCATGTGATCCGTTTGCTCGTTTGCCCCCTAGTTTTATTAAAAAAAAAACTGTGCCAAATTTTATCAAAATCGGTCCAGTAGTTTCGGAGCCTATTCGATGCATCAAACAAACTTTTCCTCTTTATTATTGTTACGTGTTAGGGTTCGAAGGATTTGGAGAGAAAGACCTGCTGACTCTTTTGCAGACTTTATTTACTAGCACTAGGTCCAACACAAAGCACTAGGTCTAACAATAAACACTAAGTCCAAACACTAAGCACTAAGTCCAAACACTAAGCACTAACAGTGTCCCTAAGTCGTAGCCAAATTGCGGGTTTCACTGGTATTAATCACTGGTATCACTTTTACTTATCGCCTGTTTCGCCTCGAAATCGCCCGAAGGTAGCTCGAAACTGAACTGACTCGTTCGCATCTCTGTGGCGTATTTATATGGGCCGAATCGAGTTCCAGACCGTTCAAGAAATATTCGCTAGCCGCGTGAACTGGTTGAATTGTTCCGGAATATTCGCACAGTAGCGCCATCTAGTATTGAGTAGACGTGAAAACGTTGTCCCTGTTCGCACCAAGTGGTTTCATTGGTTGACGCTAGATGGCGCTAGTCTTATTGTTCGTAACACTACTCCCCTCTTAGAGATGCTCGTCCCGAGCATCGTTGTTACTGCCATGGTACCGCGCCAGACGGTCTATGTGTACCACTTTGAATGCCCCTCTTGGTTGCTTTTGGATCCTATAAGTCACATCATTTATTCGGGTAAGCACTTTGTATGGTCCGTCCCACTTGGTCTGCAACTTTGGAGATTTCCCTTTCCGGCGAGTTGGGTTATGCAGCCACACCAGTGACCCTTCCTCGAAGCCGCTCGTGTTCGATTTCCGGTCGTACCTGGTTTTCATGTTCTTACTTGACTGTAACCCATTTTCCCGAACCAAGGCGTGTATATAGCGCATTTTTTCCCTTAAATCGCAGATATAGTCTTGTACGGTCTCTGGTCCCTCCGGTGACCCTCCTGTCAATAGGTCTACTGGTATTCGTAGTTCTCTACCGTAGTTGACATACGCCGGGGTAGCTTTTATGCTCTCATGCTCGGCGGTTCGGTATGACAGAAGGAAGAGTGGTATATACTTGTCCCAATCCTTTTGTTTGTCGTCTACCAATTTCGCCAAATGCCTCTCAAGGGTCTGGTTAAATCTTTCTACCATTCCATCAGACTGTGGACGGTACGCGGTGGTCCTCGTCTTATGCATGCCCAAAATTCTGCACACTTCCTGGAACACCTGCGATTCGAAGTTCCTGCCTTGATCAGAATGGATTTCTAGAGGCACACCAAAGCGACATATCACTTCTTCGACTAACTTAGAAGCGACTGTTGTAGCTTCTTGGTTTGGTATGGCGAACACTTCGGGCCATTTGGTGAAGTAGTCCATGACGACCATAAAATACTTGTTTCCCGATTCCGTTACTGGAAATGGCCCAGCTACGTCAACTGCAATCCGTTCCCACGGTGCACCGACGTTATACAACCGCAGGTTCCCACGGCTCCTGGTCTGTGGTCCTTTTACAGCAGCGCAAGTAGTACATTTGCGGCACCAATCCTGTACATCATCTCGACAATGCAACCAGTAGAATCTTTCGCGCACTTTTGTTAACGTCCTCTTGTGCCCCCTTGCGGCTTTTACCAGCTTTGGGTTCACTATTGTTCTAGAGGCTCCTGTGTCTAGGGTCATTTTGCAATCCGTTCCGTTAATAGTCCCCTGAATCACAAGACTATTCCCGCTGCATGCCTGGGAAATAACAGTTATCGGGGCTTCTTCCGCGTCAGCCAGTACTCGCCCCTCAGTCCTGGCTTTTATTCGTTTCCCTGATTCCGGGCAGGGCAAGAAGCCCCTTGCTTCTTCAGCTCCTCTATTTGTTCCTCGATCCTTTTCATCCTTGCCATCTGGGTCTCCTTCTGCGGGCAGTTGAACTGAAGATGGCCCTTCTCGCCGCACTTGTAGCACATGGCTCCAGAACTTTTCTTCGTAGGAGCCTTAACCTCCTTGACTTCCTCAGAGACCTCGCGGATCTTATAGGTCTGCCGTATGTCATGGCGAACAGCCTCGACCTCCAAAGCATGTGCCAATGCTTCCCTTAGCGAGGTATGGTGACGAAGCCTCACTGCAGCTCTAACCTCCAGGTCTTTGATTCCGTCGACAAATGCTTGAACCATATTCGTGTCTACCATCTTGGTGTCGGTTCCTGGGTGTGCCTTCCTGACGAGTTTTTCAATTTCCAACGCCCATTGTTGTAGTCCTTCTCCTGAGCGTTGGACTCTGTCACGCAGTTGGGCACGGAACACGTGCTCCAGGTGTCGCTCCCCGTATCTGGATTCAAGTGCCTCCATCAGGTCTTGGAACCCCTTACCTGTATGTGGCAGTGCTTCCAGGACCGACAAAGCTTGCCCTCTGAGCGCAACAGTGAGAGCGGTCAGGCATTGTTCTTCCGTCCATCCGTTGGCAGTAGCAACAGTCTGGAATTGCTGACGATAAGCGTTCCAAGAAGTAGTGCCGTCGTACGGCGGCACTTTCACTCTCGGTCCTTGTGCCACACCGGTAGTTCCACTAGACATCGCAACTCCCGTGGTTTCAAGGCGCACTACTTTCTTCTGTAGTTCAGCGAGGCCGGTTTTCACGTTTTCAACATCCAATCCTAACCCAGTAACTCGTTCTTCCACTACGTCGACATCTTTTCGAAGCTTCATCACCGTGTCACTAACATCCTTTATAGCCCGTTTCGCTGTTCAAATCGAACTCCCGATCACTAGTTTTCGCTTGTATCGCCCGTATCGCTTCGACGGAAGCTCAAAGTGAACTCGACTCGCTCGCATTCTTCCGACGTATTTATACCGGTCGATACGAGTCCCAGACGACTCCAGAAGGTTCCCGAGTCGCATGACCGTGTTAGATTTATTCTGGAACGTTTGCACAGTAGCGCCATCTAGTACTGAGTAGGGGGCCCCACGCTGTCCCTGTTCACACCAAGTGGTGTCATTGGTTGACGCTAGATGGCGCTTTTGTGTGTTCGTAACAACTACTCCCCTCTTAGAGATGCTCGTCCCGAGCATCGTTGCCACTGCCATGGTACCGCGCTAGATGATCTATGTGCACCACTTTGAATGACCCTCTTGACACCCAGATGACCTTCTGATACGCCATCATGCATTTCACGGAGAACATCTGGCACTCTCGTTCTTGGGACGATTATCTGAAGATGGAACTCTCTGCCGTTATTTCTGGTAGGGTATTCCGTTTATCAGACTGTCCCATTGCGCCCAGTACGCCTTAGTGATAGCGCCAGTGGGTGCAACCTCACTCCAGATTAGTTTTACGTCACCCCGTTTCTTGCACGTGACGATGTGTCGAAGGTCGTCATCTCTGTCTTGAGCCTGCCTCATAGCATTATTCCTCCCAGAGACCCAAAGGAGTTGAGCAGGCGGGGCCCGGTGGGCGGGGCCAGTGGGCGGGGCTTGGCCCACAGTGGGCGGAGCCTGAGGGGCGTGATCAGTGGGCGGGGCATAGTAGGTGGGGAGCTTGGTCCCCAGTGGGTGTGGCCTCCGCCAGAGGTCGCACCTCTCCGCCAGAGGTCGCACCTCTCCGCCAGGGGTCGCACCTCTCCGCCAGGAGTCGCACCTCTCCGCCAGGGTTCGCACCTCTCCGCCAGGGGTCGCACCACTCCGCCAGGGGTCGCACCACTCCGCCAGGGGTCGCACCACTCCGCCAGGGGTCGCACCACTCCGCCAGGGGTCGCACCACTCCGCCAGGGGTCGCACCACTCCGCCAGGGGTCGCACCACTCCGCCAGGGGTCGCACCACTCCGCCAGGGGTCGCACCACTCCGCCAGGGGTCGCACCTCTCCGCCAGGGGTCGCACCTCTCCGCCAGGGGTCGCACCTCTCCGCCAGGGGTCGCACCTCTCCGCCAGGGGTCGCACCACTCCGCCAGGGGTCGCACCACTCCGCCAGGGGTCGCACCTCTCCGCCAGGGGTCGCACTGCTCCGCCAGGGGTCGCACCGCTCCGCCAGGGGTCGCACCGCTCCGCCAGGGGTCGCACCACTCCGCCAGAGGTCGCACCTCTCCGCCAGAGGTCGCACCTCTCCGCCAGGGGTCGCACCTCTCCGCCAGGGGTCGCACCGTTCCGCCAGGGGTCGCACCGCTCCGCCAGGGGTCGCACCGCTCCGCCAGGGGTCGCACCGCTCCGCCAGGGGTCGCACCGCTCCGCCAGGGGTCGCACCGCTCCGCCAGGGGTCGCACCAGTCCGCCAGGGGTCGCACCACTCCGCCAGGGGTCGCACCTCTCCGCCCGGGGTCGCTCCTCCGCCCGGGGGTCGCTCCTCCACCCGTGGGCGCTCCTCCACCAGTAGTCGCTCCTCCACCAGGGGTCGCTCCTCCGCCAGGGGTCGCTCCTCCGCCAGGGGTCGCTCCTCCACCAGTGGTCGCTCCTCCACCAGTGGTCGCTCCTCCACCAGGGGTCGCTCCTCCACCAGGGGTCGCTCCTCCACCAGGGGTCGCTCCTCCACCGCCAGGGGTCGCTTTCCATCGCCCGCACTTCTTGAAATCTTCTCTCAGAGTCAATGGCATCTCCAAATCTCACTTCTGACACCAGTTGTTACGTGTTGAGCCATATCGGAGGATTTGGAGAGAAAGACCTGCTGACTCTTTTGCAGACTTTATTTACTAGCACTAGGTCCAACACAAAGCACTAGGTCTAACAATAAACACTAAGTCCAAACACTAAGCACTAAGTCCAAACACTAAGCACTAACAGTGTCCCTAAGTCGTAGCCAAATTGCGGGTTTCACTGGTATTAATCACTGGTATCACTTTTACTTATCGCCTGTTTCGCCTCGAAATCGCCCGAAGGTAGCTCGAAACTGAACTGACTCGTTCGCATCTCTGTGGCGTATTTATATGGGCCGAATCGAGTTCCAGACCGTTCAAGAAATATTCGCTAGCCGCGTGAACTGGTTGAATTGTTCCGGAATATTCGCACAGTAGCGCCATCTAGTATTGAGTAGACGTGAAAACGTTGTCCCTGTTCGCACCAAGTGGTTTCATTGGTTGACGCTAGATGGCGCTAGTCTTATTGTTCGTAACATTATATTATATAGATGACTAATAAAAATACTGATTATCACAACTTCTTCGCGGATCTGAATTAAAATAATAATGGATAATGAAATGTGTTTGATTATGTACAAACTAAATTTATATTGTATTGTGTAGCTTTTGTACCTTTTATTAAATTACGACAATAGAAAATAAATTTTATATAAAAGTTACAATACGCAACAAAATAGTATTTTTAAAGTCTAGACTTAAAGCAAAGCAAAAGAAAGCGGTTTATTATATTCCTCATGTGTATATTTAAAATATAAAAATTAACTTTCCACTTTCACGTCATTCAAATTTATTTATTGTGACTAAGTAACGCTGCGTATGTACAGAAATTACGAATCATTGTAGCCTACTTACTACTAGGTGTCATTGCGTGGAAATTCAAACTTGATTCACTAAATTTTAATAACTCCCCATACCGATCTCAGTGATGGTGGCCAGTTTCCTTGAAACCAGGCCAGTTACGCAGGAGTAATTTTATAGTGCCCAAGTGTGTGCGCAGTACACAAGAGCACTCTCTCTTCCTTTACTCTAATAATCCAGTGGGACGGATAACGGACACGACTGACGAGGGTGTAGGTCCGACTTTTTACACGCCCATCCGACGCATGGATCATCTTTCTTGTCAGACAATCAGGTGATCAGCCTGCATTGTCCTAAACCAAACTTGGAAACAACATTTTTTTTGTTGTTCCAATGCGGGAATCGAACCCACGACCTCCGAGTCGAGAGCCAATGCTCTAACCACTAGACCACGGAGGCTGTAACGGCACTAAATTTTACTGAGTAAAAGAAACGGTAATGTCACTTTAAAACGCTTACATTGAAATATATATCTTCTTTTGTAATTAATAAAGTTCAATTTTGAATAGCCATCTTAAAAATGCAGCGCCGCATCGTATATCATTTAATTTCGATGTGAACTGATAATTACGGTCGGGAAATAGTAGCTTGATCAGTTTCAGAAGTACGGCAATCTCCTAAACATTCAATTTCCACGACTTTGAAAAAGAAGATTTGTAAGCGTCAACGGCGTGGTGTTGTGTTACTTCATGTTACAGGCCAATTTTGTTCGCACTTATGCGCCCACTGCATCAAATTCACGATCTAATAGAAGTAAATTATGTTGAAATTGATTTTCTATCGTGGGATTATGATAACAGAGGAAAGTGTTTTGAAAACTCGATCACGTTAATCTGATCACGTCGAGGAAAGCGACCACGTGATCGCCGACCACGTGGCCGCGTTGGGCGAGGTCACGGGCAGTGAATGACAATGTTTATACCGGCGGAATATTAACGCGGGTTTTCACGCAGCCGGTATACAGTAGCGATCGAATGCTAAACATGCATTTTAAACGAAATTTATTTTACTTTTTGTTGAAAATTCATGTAATTTTTCGAGGTTTCATAATTAAATAATATATTGACAAGATCAGCCCCAGATCTATGACTTTTTCGAAGCGGGCAAAAACTTATAGTCAGGGTTTGATAAAAACTGTTAACACTGAGGAAGGAATAGCATTTTTGGTGATCACTTGTGTGATATTAACCCTTTCATTTGTCCATAAATCACTTAGCATGTGTAGCATTTTTTTATTTAGAATTCTTGTTCGGATTTGGCGCCCCGATGAGTCTGCCGCCCGTGACAAGTGCCCTGGTTTGCCGGTATGGTGAAAGAATTTCTAAATTACAAGATAATTTAGAAATTATTTCACCATGCCATCGATCCGTCCATCCCCGGATCTAAGGGGGGCCTTAGATCCGGGGATGGACAAGATAATTTAGAAATTCTTTCACCATATACTATTTCATGATTTTTTTAAAATATATGTTTATGTGTCTATTCGTGGCACCATAGCTCGCAAACGGTGAAACCGATTTTATAGTAGTTTTTTTTTGTTTAAAAGCTACCTGATCGAGAGTATTCTCAGCTATAATTCATCATCAATACGGGGCCTAACATTTTTAATTTTATTTATTGTTTGTGTTGCTCTGAGTAAACTATATTTTCGTACTTTTATTAGACACATTAAATGATAGCACTGCCAAACAAACTTGCTCTTTGATAGTAAAGTAAGCATCAATCGAACAAAATCTTAGCTCATTTTCCCACTGATCTAGCGCTTTTTGTGGCAACGAAAGCAAGTTACGTATTATTACAGAGAAGCTAATTATAACATGAGAACCGCGGGCGTTCACACCGACGTATTAGATGAAGCTACAAACTTAATTGAGTTCCAAATACTGTGTGTACTTTGTTTAGATCCAGAAGGTCAAGTCTGCTAGGTATATCCTAACCAAACTTGGAAAAAACATTTTTTGTTGTTCCTATGCGGGAATCGAACCCACAACCTCCGAGTTGAGAGCCAGGATCTAACTACTAGACCACGGAGACTGTCATCCTGCAATAATACAGTTACCATCCAGTTCTGATATGTTAAAACTGCGAAATGGTATTCTCATAAACGTTAAACCCGTTTTAATTGGTCCAAACTCTAAAAATCTGTTTATACTCGTAATACCAAGACGATTAATTTATACTTCAATAAAAGTAAAATGAAAGTGTAAGGTAATTACGAGAATTGGAGTTATGTTTAATCCGAACGTGAACAAGAAGATTCCGCAAAATTAATGTGTCATTGTTGTTTTTTTAACCGACTTCCCAAAAAAGGAGGCGGTTATACGTTCGGCTGTATATATTTTTTATTTTTTTTATTTTTTTTGTATGTTCAACGATTACTCCGCCGCCTGTGGACCGATTTTCAAAATTTTTTCTGTGATGTATAGGGTGTAATCCCAAATTGGTCCTTTTGATATCAAAGTCGTGACCTGATGATGGAATCCATGAGGAATCGAGGGAACTCCTCGAAATTTATATGGACACATATGGTGATTTCGACTTTTTCTGAAGTAGTTCAAGCATATGCTACCAAAAAGTAAGATTTTGCTCCAAGGTATACCCTGGATCCAACAGTACAGAACAGAACTCCTGACTCCTTATAGATACATGTTTGGGGATTTCGGCGTTGTTTAAAGAACTGCAAGCATATGCCACCATGTCAGTTAGAGTAATCATCATCATCATCACCACTATCACACCATACATCATCACATTATGATGATATAAAAGGTATTTCTCTTAGTATTTGATATTAACACGGAGATCTTTGAACATTACTCTGCCGTTTATGGACCTATTTGCAAAATTATTTTGTTGTTGTAAAGGGTTTAATTCGAAATTGGTCCTTTAGTCACTAAAGTGGAAACCTGATGATGCGATCCATGAGGAATCGAGGGAACTCCTCGAAATTTATATCCACACATATAGTGATTTTTACTTTTACTGAAGTAACATAAGCATATGCTACCAAAAAATAAGATATTGTACCAAGGTATACCCTGGATCCAAAAGCAATGTACAGAACTCTTCAGTCTTTAAATATATGCGTTTGGAAATTTCGGCATTGTTTAAAGAACTGCAAGCATATGCCACTTTATAACTTACAGTAATCATCATAATCATCTTAATGACAATACCTAATGGAAGCTTGGCGCGTATTCAATTATACATTCGATCGTTTAGTTTAGACGTTCTTAAGACGTATTAATAATAACTTAACAAAATATATAACTAAAAAGCATGAAATTATTATTTTTAAACAAAAAATTAAACCGACTTCCAAAGTAAAAATACACAAAAAAGTATGAAATAAAACTTAATCTCTATATAATTCCCCTTTCAAATTCGGCTAAAATTTTTACTATTTCTCTACTCAATCTTATTAATTTTGAAGTCGGTACCAGCAAATATGAACGTAAGTTCTATAAAATATTGTAGAATATTGTTTGGGCTGGTACCGATTTCAAAATTAATAAGATTGAGTAGAGAAATAGTAAAAATTTTAGCCGAATTTGAAAGGGGAATTATATAGAGATTAAGTTTTATTTCATACTTTTTTGTGTATTTTTACTTTGGAAGTCGGTTTAATTTTTTGTTTAAAAATAATAATTTTATTGAGATTTGCACGGTGACATTTGAATTGGTAACATAATAGGGCGTTATTATTTAGAGGCGTAAAAGTAACGAAAAAAGCGTACCCGCATGTATTCGTTACTATAGTTACTCGTTACTTCTGATACATCATAACATGCTGTGTAATGTTAGAGCAACGAATCAAGTCGTATTGCGTACGCGTATAGTATGATGTCGCGGTGTCGCAACATTCGTAATTTGTAGAAAACATACATTTCATACCAAGCTGTGTAAGGTGCATTTTTACTACGAAAAATGCGAGAAACGAAATGTATTCGTGTGTAACGTTTCGTTACTCGGTACTAGATGACGCGTCAGTTACTCAGTACCGAATACATCCGGTTTGCTACAGCTCTATAATTATTTTTTGTTTACGTATAATAATAATACTCCCCATACTGATCTCGGTGACGGTGGCCGGTTTCATTGAAACCAGGCCGCCGGGCCGAACGCAGGAGTGATTTTTTATAGTGCCCAAGTGTGTGCGCAGTACACAAGAGCACTCTCTCTTCCTTTTACTCTCGTAACCCAGTGGGACGGATGACCGACACGACTGGCGAGAGATCAGGCGCAGGACCGACTTTTTACATGCCCATCCGACGAATGGATCATCTTTCTTGTCAGACAATCAGGTGATCAGCCTGCATTGTCCTAACCAAACTTGGAAACAACATTTTTTGTTGTTCCCTTGTGGGAATCGAACCCACGACCTCCGAGTCGAGAGCCAATGCTCAAACCACTAGACCACGGAGGCTGTAATTTACGTATAGATAGCTTAAGAATATATTAGGAGATATTTATTATATATTGTACGAGTATTAGCAAATGAAAATATGTATTTTGTGAAAGTACACAATACACATCTATCATATCTCTAAAAGATAACATGCGTTTATCTTATGTATTAAATATTTACATAACAAAAATATTACTTCCACGGAACCAAAGAATATATATTACTAACGTACTTATATATATATATATATATATATATATATATATATATATATATATATATATATATATATGTACGTACTTATATACTTATTACTGACGGAACACTGCTCACATTAACAGCTAAAGTAGCTATAAAATAAATATAATTTCCGTCAAAACACTTTCTTCAAATTTACGACTATATTAGAAAATCTATAAAAATGTATCTTCGTAATTTCAAACTGATAGATTTGCAAATATGCATATAATACATAGTATGCCATATCTACACCAAAATAATTCTGTCTGTCCATCTGTCTGTCTGTCTGTTTGTTCCGACTAATCTCTGCAACGGCTGGACCAATTTTGACCTGCGTAAAAACAGTATCCCACGGAAACACTGTACTACTTTTGCGATAAATAGTAGCTTATGTATTAATCCAGAGCTCCAACTACTACCGTACTAAATTTCATCAAAATGTGTTCGGTAGTTTTTGCGTGACAGAGTAACAAACATCTATCCATCCATACATCCTCACAAACTTTTACATTTATAGTAGTAGGATTAATTAGCAAATTAGAATATCCATACTATTATGTATTCAGTTTAACTCGCAAACGAAGATGTTGAATGTAGTCCGTACTAAATACGGTCGTCTATGTCGGTGCACCAAATTTAGATCTTATTACTGTGGCAAGAAGGTCCAAAATTAGTACACACCGAGTTTGTCCGTCCGATTTTATTAAAAATACCAAAACGATGACTTCCGACTTCTATATTATACTAATATAATAAAGATGAAAGTTTGTCTTTTGCATCGAATAGGCTCCGAAACTACTGGACCGATTTTGATGAAATTTGGCACAGATGTAGAGTAGATCACGGAGAAGGACATATGCTACTTTTTATCGCGGAAAAATGTACGATTTCTGCGAAATTAACATTTGCGTGCACAAAGTCGCGGGCAACATCTAGTATTTAAATACCCTGATAAGAAACTACTCAGTAGCAGCGGGGTTCCTATAACTCCATTACTATCATATTCACTTACCACTTACCTTTTGAAGAACCCCATCTAAATCCCTACCTATTATACAGATGATTTATGGTCATTGATAACTGAAAAGAGCACCAGACGAATAATTAAGGGGCCACAAATTATATCGTCATTAATTTTCAACAATTTCTACTGTACTTACTACAATTATTTAAAAAGAACTTAAACAATATATCGAGGTCTTAACTTTTGAAACTTATTTTCTCTGTTGTTTTTAAAAGCGGGTGGCCCAGTTCACATAACTTTATAGATATTTTATTTTATTGTATTTTACTTCCTTGGAG
This sequence comes from Glaucopsyche alexis, assembly GCA_905404095.1. Lineage (NCBI taxonomy): Eukaryota > Metazoa > Arthropoda > Insecta > Lepidoptera > Lycaenidae > Glaucopsyche > Glaucopsyche alexis. Next base: position 5,197,224 of record FR990057.1, read on the forward strand.
CGAGAGAAAGTGCTTTTTGAGAAGTATTTTTTATCAATACCATTACACTTATCATTTTTCACTACCCAGCAGTGGCGAAGGCTGGTTCTCCTTCATAGGGAAGCCCTAGCCTGTATAATAGGTAGGTAGAAGGTACGTATTTGGATGTGGGTCTTCAAAAGGTAAGTAAGTGAAGCCGATAGGAATGGTGGTATAAGAATCCGTCGCCACTGATAATAATAATAATAATAATATAATAATATCTATGGACGCTTCACACCACGTCAATCTGATCCCGTGGTAAGTTCTCGAGGAACTTGTGTTACGGGTACCAGACAACGGAAATATATTTAATACTTTTATACTATACACATATTTAAGATTTTTATTATATTTAATACACATCCATGACCCAGGAACACAGAAAAACTTTTTGTTCCGGCGGGATTTGAACCCGTGACTCCCGGCTTGAGCAGCAACATGCTCAACCAACTGAGCCATAGAGGTCGTCTAAATACGGATACGGATCTATTATTATTATTATTTATCTACTAAACATTTTTTAAAATTCGATCTAAGGAATCTATAAGTAAAAATAGATCTATCAGTTTTTAATATATTATTTCCGTGGGTCTGCACAGTGCATCGAGTAAATGTTATAATTATAACTCTTTGATGTTGCTACCAAAGAATGAAGAATGTTCGCTAATTTTAAATGTAAGCTTTCTGTATTTGCCATGGAGAATAAAAAGTCTCCGTGCAATAATTATTTCGATACGTCAATTACTTAGTTATCAACATTACATAGTAGTAGGATCAAGGATTCACTACCTTGGGCAGCACGAATTCTCCACCACAGAGGAAATTCGTGACACCAACCCCAACCACATCGTTCAGTTTATGAACAGCATAGGCCTGGGGCAGGTACTATAACGCGAAGGAATCACAATAGATCCACTTGGGTCGCAGTGACGTCAGGCTCGGTTTTGATCTGCATTCGGAAGAAAAAAAAGTAGGATCATAGGATGTAACTTTAAAGTGGCCCAGACGGTTACTTGCGACTAAGCGGTGTGTAGTACGGCGAACTCCGGGCTGTATGACCGAGGTGTAACGTGACGTCACGCTACTGTTAGCGGGATCCGAAATTTTTCGGAAGTACGTATAAAATGATAACCACTTAATGTTTGAAATAAAACAAAAACTTGTGTGTTGGTATTCATAGTAGCTTTAATATAACAAAATTTCAAGTAATTTTACATACCTATACTTAAACATTCTCCATTAAGGCAACTTTTTTTCTATTAACTATACACATTAATGTAGATATAAATAGAAAAAAGTAGCTATTAACTTTCGGTTATAAGTTTTTTCGAGCTCTAAAAGAAGCAGGGTTAGTAGGTTTATGGCAATGACTTCGACGTATTAAGTTTACTTTTTTGTCCATAATTAAATGCTACTTTAAGTGCTCAAATACAATTTATAATTCGGATATTGCCGGTAGAAATAAGAGTAATATAGTAAAGTTAATAGACACAATCTAAATTAAGCAAATGGCTGTTTTTCTATTTACCGACACGGCCCGGCGCCGGCAACTGCCGGAAATAATTATTTAAATGTGTAAATAATTATTTAAACTAGTATTTAATAGTGCGATGTTGTAAAACAAATTTTCACCACGTAAGAAAACAAAACGAACAAGTGCGAGTCGGACTCGTGAACGAATACGAAAGATACAACTATTAGTGCTACATACATTATTTGTAAACATTATTTGTAAACAAGTTTATAGTACTATAGAAGTACATACACGCTTAGGCACTGCTAAAATTCATCTATACTAATATAATAAAGAAGAAAAGTTTGTTTTTTTTTATTGTTTGTTTGTTTGCATTGAATAGGCTTCGAAACTACTGGACCGATTTTGATGAAATTTAGCACAATTGTAGAGTAGACCACGGGGAAGGACATAGGCTACTGTTTAACATGGAGAAATGTACTAACTACTGCGTGCACGAAGTCGCGGGCAACATCTAGTGTGCAATATAATTATATCATTCCGGAAGTAACTTTTTATGCTTTGTCCGTATGGGATACATTCTAAAATGATTCTGTAAACTGTAGTTAACAAAAACACTATTTGTTACATTAAAATATATTATTTTAGTTTATAATATTAAAATGTCATGGGATACTCATCCCAACTTACCTGTCCGGTAGTTGTGGTATAGTATACGGGTATGCGACCCCGGCTTCCTTAGCTATTACTGTCCTATCCCTTGCTCTCCTGGGCGGTAATATCCTACATTTCCTATTTCCCACTCTAACTTACCAATCTTCCTTTCCACACCACCTATCCTTCCCTTTTCCTATTGCTAACCTCTCCGCAAATCCGTGGGAACGCAATGGATAATCATAAAAATAATTTAATTATCCAAAATGGCGGCGATGTGGTTCGTCACCCATCACGTCTCGTTCTCGCGGAGACGAAAAGTGGCCCATGGAGAGCCGCTTCGCTACGTTGAATGTAAGAGGAGGAATGGATGGTAAGAATGAAAGTGGACGAAGCGAAACAAGTATGTAAGGATCGTAGCAAGTGGAAAGAAGTGGTCTCTGCCTACCCCTACGGGAAAGAGGCGTGATTATATGTATGTATGTATGTATGTATAATATTAAAGTATTAAGAAAAGAAATATTCTACGGTTTGATTTGACGATGTCAGACCAAAAGAGTTCAACGTGCGTCCACCGAACGCGTTGAAGTCTTTTGGTCATTTAGATATTATTATACTCAGATGGGATAAGAATGTCCAGTGTCTACTGATGAAGACGACCAGTGTTATATATTGTGTCAAATAAACGTTTATTTATTTATTTATACAAAAAGAAAGTGATGAGTACATCTGGCAGGCATGAAAATCCAAAAACACTCTCATCATGCCTAAAGCCTCCAAAAAAGACTAAAAAACAAAAAATCCTAAGCATTATCTGTACTAACATGAAAGTTAGGTTTGGTTAGTTTTGTCTCGTAAGAAATATAAGTAGCTTCCACACTCGGGTTATTCACAACGCCGCTGAAATTTCACTTCAAAATATGATTCTCTTAACCCGGAAAGGAATATAAAGTGTCTCTCTTGCCAGAACCAACTTTAAATATCATACTTTCTTAGCGATATTGAGTCATTCTTCGTACATCATCATTACCCGCGTGAGCGGCTGTGAGTAGACGAATGCTTGTGTTTAACGTAAATTATGTATCCAAGCATCATTCCGGTCCAAATATCTTCGTATTGTACTCATCAAGATCATCCGATAAGCAGAGCATGGCCTGGGTGAGGAAAAATATGAAGAAACTAGCTTCTACCTTCTGTCACCGCTGACGTACATTAAGTGTCCCACGGGAACACTGCACTTTTTCGGGATAAAAAGTAGTCTAATTTTAAATCCAGAGCCTAAACTACTACCATACTAAATTGCATTGAAATATGTTCATTAGTTTTTGCGTGAAATATCAAACATCCATACATCCATCCTCATAAACTTTTACGTTTATAATGGTAGTAGAATGTATATTGTGTAGGCGCGGTTCCTAGCACTAACCTATTTAGCTTAAAAATGTATCAGAGATCTACAACAGTTCTCACACCGATTTCAGTGGCGGTGGCCGGTTTCATTCAAACCAGCCCGGCTACGCAGGAGTTATTTTATAGTGCCCAAGCATGTGCGCGGTACACAAGAGCATACTCTCTTTTTTTACTCACAGAACCCAGGGGGACGGACGGACCGACACGACTGACGAGAGATCAGGTGCAGGTCCGACTTTTTACATGCCGATCATCATCTTTCTTGTCAGATGATCAGGTGATCAGCCTGCATTGTTCTTACCAGACTTGAAAACAACATTTTTGTTGTTACAACGAGGGAATTGAACCCACGACCTCCGGAGTCGAGATCTCGTGCATCTGTTTACCGCTACTGCAGGTCAGTAACACATTGTGTATATTATTTTACACAATTATAATTGGTCTCTTGTGTATCTATATATAATTGACGCATAGTACTAAAATATACGGGGCAAATAAGTGAACGGATCGCTAAATAGAATTAGGTAGGTATATTAGGTATATACCACCAACACAGATTTAAGAAAGAGGAACAGATAAACAGCTACTACAGCTTTGGATTTGGTTGCACTACTATAAAGTATAAGCATACGGTGTGTCCACGATTGTGTGGAAGATTTTGTGCCGTTGAAAACTTTGGCCGACATCAAAATTTTCTAATTTGGATAGATTTGGATCGTGCTATGAAAGCTGTTTTTCTATACGTAAGTATATATATTTTCTACTCTGTACTACTAGCGTCATTTACTTATATTTCCATCAGTGCCTAGAAGATTTATTGATCCCCGACGAAAACATAGAGGTGTTTATCTATGTGTCTGTCCGTTGATACGTAGCTCCCAAACGGGTGAACCGATTTTGGTCTAGTTCTTTTTTATTAGAAGCTGACACGATTGAGAGTGTTCTTACTATAATTCATCATTATCACTCGCTCACTACTTGAAAATTTGGAGGATAAATAATATTTAAAAATATTGCATTAATTATATGGAACAGGGCCAAAGAGTAAACGTCTTATGGTTAGCAGTTATGTCTATAACTACAAGGCGACTGCCTGTGGATACAAGTAATAGTAGAGGAGTTGCAAGTGCATTGCTGGTCTTTAAAGCTTTAGCTGAACAACATTATGGGAAAATTATTGACTAATTACGTTCCCTGGTTTGTCTTAAACTAATTTGAAATGTCCGATCAAGATCTAAGAATCAATTTCTAAAGTAAAAGTACATTTCACTGTGTTAATTATACTTAAATCAACATTATTTTAGTGCATTCAATGTGTTGCCTAGTAAAAAACTAATTTATTTAAATTCTAACTATCCTACTTACTACACTATCTTCTATCTCTATACCTACATATAAATTGGCCGAATGACTGACTGACTGACGGATTCGTAGACACCTGAAATTGAACGGTGTGCTCTTGCCTCTTTGTATGATGTAGGGCATCCGATAAGAAAGGATTTTTCGAAATTCGGCTACTAAGGGGCTGAAAAAGGGGAAAATTTTGTATGGGGCAACGTGATTCCTTAGTCCAATTTTCTTCAAATTTTGCACGAACATATTACTTTAACAGAATTTAATTTAACAGATGGAATACGTGTTTCGTATTTTACGTAAAAATTGGCCCACAAAAAACACACATGACACCACACAATTGGGAAAATTGCACAAACTAGCGGGTATACGTACGTTCATTGTACATACTAATCATGGGCGTAGCCAGGGGGTGGTTTAGGGGGTTCAACCCCCCCCCCCCCCCGAAATGGGCTGGCTGGTATATATAATACAGAGATCTGACCAATATACAGAGGCGTATTTAGAAGTTTTGCGCCCGAGGCCAATTAACATATTTTGCCGCCCCAACCCTATCTGAAAGATGATTTTTTGAAGTTATTTTAGAAAAATAATCAACAGCCTAAATCAGAACTTTGATACTCTGATACATCTATTGGCTCGCCACTTGACCAAACAAAATGTCGGTCAGTAAGTAAAGATAACTAATGAAACCACTTACGTCTCCGAGTTACGTTACGAAAGTGTAATTTACGTCTATTAGAAAGAAAATTTTGAAATTGCCTCGCTTTTCTGTACACTTTCGCCGTCGCTTAGCTGTTGTCTAAACAATGTTATTTTTACGGTTAATAGAGCTTTAGTTTGGTGATGGTAAGCCTGAGAAAACCTACAATAATACAATTACAATCAAGTCCCCGATATGGCAAAACTGTGAAACGGTATTCTCGTAACGTTGAACCAAACGCATTATGATTGGTCCAAACTTCACAAACTCAGTTAATGATGACAAGTCGCTTTACAAAAAATACAATGAAAGTAAAATTAAAGTCTACTTTAAATACGAGAATTGAAGAATTTATGTCAATAACTGTAGAAGTACAGTGTCAGTAAAGTGTTGACTTTACTGACACTGTTCTTCTACAGTTGACGGACGAATGACTGCTACAAATCTCAACAAGAAATCCTATGTCCCGTGGATTCATACGCGCCAAATGGCATACACATGTACGGCTGAAGAAATTGATTGTTTAGTAGCAAGCTTCAGTTCAACCGAGACGCGAGGTGACGCGACATATTTAAAATAATAAGTACATTGACCCTAAGTGCTTGTTTCATAATTTTCTAATAAGTGTCAGATAGCTTACTCAAGATTTGTTTCCGCCTACTTTATATAAAACGACAGAGACAAAACACGGAAAAAAGGTATCTAACACTTACAAGTAGATTAAGAAAAACCTCGATAGATTGCACGAGACATGAACGAATATCATGACATGTATATTAAGCAGAAAATTATATCGAAAAGTATCCAGTAATTAGTATCAAAATTGCCGTCAAGACGTTCGTGCTAGCAAGTGCAAGAACCTAAAGCGCAGTCGGAGGAAAGTGACTTTTATTTTCACTGAGTTACAGTCCATTTTAGTGGGCACCGAGTCTGCGTGTTTAGCGAGATAAGTATAAAAATGTATATCACAGTGTTTTCTAGTGGCGAATAGCTGGAGTGAAACGTGCTACGGTCTGTGCGCAGCCACTGGCGTGAGGAGGGCCTAGTAACTAGTTGTTGAAAAGTAAAAGGACTCCCGAGGAAAGAATGCTAGGTTTAGGTTTGGGTGGATACTTGTACGTTATCTGGAAGTATAAAATAGAAGTTGAATCCAAGGAAAATTTCGAAGGCGGTGTAACTGAAGGAATCTTCTAGAAATTCTTAAAATTAAGATACTTTTCAATACCTAGTCTAAATATATAAAAGGCAAACCTGACTGACTCATCTATCAACACACAGCCGAAACTACTAAACGGATTTTGCTGAAATTTGGCATACAGATAGTTGTAATGACGTAGGCATGCGCTAAGAAAGGATTGTTGAAAATTGGACTCCTAAGGGGGTGAACCTTTTTCACAAAATTTTGTATAGAAACCACCGCCACGCGGACGAAGTCACGGGCAAAAGGTAAAAGACATTTTATAGGTCTAAGTTCTTAGTTTTGTAAAATGCTACATTTATTACTAAAAATATACCAACCCGCGTCGTTTCCGTTTCATATAAGGTTTCTACTGTACAGTATAAAAGTTCTCTTAAAATTCGATCTATCATCCAAGTTTGAAGTTTAAGACACGCGAAATAACTGTACGACTACAAATAAAGCACGAACGCATTTGAATTTCTCTCAATTGAACATGACACAGTATGCTAATTACCCAAGCAAATTGTATGAACATACAAATAGTGGCTTCATCTAATTGTGATATGTATTTTAAATTTGGGTGCTTAATTCTCTAGAAATTGTAGTTTTTGTGTCAAAAAATTGCGTTAGAACTATATTTTTTCGAGACGGCCCATCGAGGCTGAAAATGTCCTTACTTTGAGTGCCCCATTGAAGCCACCCCAAAATAGGTCCAGTACTTTCGAAGGCTATTCAATACAATGAAACAAACAAACAAGTCTTTCCTCTTTATAATATAAGAATGCTTCAGCACCTGTATTATCCTGTAGACTAGAGAAACCTGTATAAGACGAGACCTACCCGAAGAAATTCAGCAACAACCTTTATAGGACTAGCCACTGTAGTGGCGTGGGATTCCTATAACTCCATTCCAATCGGCTTCACTTACTTTTTGAAGACCCTTATCCAAATCCCCACCTATAATACAGGCTAGGGCTTTCACATGAAGGAGAACCAGCCAGGGGCGGTGCCCCTGCTTTTTTTATATATTTTTTAATGTAATGAACCAGGAAACGAGCAGACGGCGACCACCGCCGTCCATGGACACTCGCAACACCAGAGGAATTACACTTGTAACTCCTCTAGTGTTGCGACTTGCGTTCCTGGTCCTTAAAGTCCCCAATCCCCCCCTTGGGCCTCCGGCAACCTCACTCACTCGCAAGCGTTATTGCACGTCGGTTTTCTGTGAGGCCGTGGTATTTACCCGGTCGAGCCGGCCCATTCATGCCGAAGCGTGGCTCTCCCACAGTTACCTGCTAGCCTGCTGGCTAGCTCCCTCCTAGAGGGTGCTCCCTCGACCCCTGCTAGGAGCACCCAGTAGCTGTCGCAGCCGGTACAGTACCGACGGCGGCGTGGGAATGGTCACGGCCGCGTTCCGCTCTACATCGTGTTTCACAGATGTCCGCCATCTTTGTTTGATGAAAGTAGACCCGAATTAAGTAAATAATTTGACTTATGAAAATAGTAGTTCACTTTTGATTTCATTGCGAACGTTACGGTGCGAAATTGATTTCTATTATCGGAGTAATTGAGCTTTTTTTACATTAAAAATGTAGTTGATAATAATAAATAATTAAAATAATATAATAATATTTATGGACGCTTCACACCACGTCAGTCTGATCCCGTGGTAAGTTCTCGAAGAACTTGTGTTACGGGTACCAGACAACGGAAATATATTTAATACTTTTATACTATACACATATTTAAGATTTTTATTATATTATACACATATTTAATACACATCCATGACCCAGGAACACAGAAAAACTTTTTGTTCCTTCGGCGGGATTTGAACCCGCAACCCCCGGCTTGAGCGCCAACACGCTCAACCAACTGAGCCACAGAGGTCGTCAATTAATAGCACTTTCAACGTCATAATAATAACTTTTGCTGCGAATTTCTATGAGGAATATTTTAAACGATGTACAATTTTATACGCCGAATCCTACTACTATCCTACTAATATTATAAATGTGAAAGTTTGTTAGGATGTATGGATGGATGGATGTATGGGATGTTTGTTACTCTTTCATGCAAAAACTACTGAACGGATTTCGATGAAATTTGGTATCTTTGTAGTTTAGGCTCTGGATTAAAACATATGCTACTTTTTATCCCGAAGAAGAAGAGTATTCCCGTGGGATACCATATTTACGCGGGCGGAGCCGCAGAAAAGCTAGTCATATTATAAGGCACTAACATATTATTGAAATCTTAATCAATTTACAGTAATAATACACAATACTTTTTGCACTATTTCCACTTTAATAAGTATTTTACATTAATTTTAATATATCACACGACCGGTTTCGACAACGTCATCATCAGGTGTAGGTAGTTTAAAAATTTTTTTAAAATTTGTAAACTGTTATACAGTAGAATATTTAATAATTTGGTATAGGCTAGCCGCACACGTGCAATATTATTGACAATAAAACACATATTGACAATAATATTCCTTGTGTGCGGGCCATATTGCCGTTTTTTTTGTATGTGTTGACTAGTATTGACAATTTTATTCTGTCAATAATATTGCACGTGTGCGGCTAGCCATAAGAATTTAAATTACGTTACTCAAAATTGTATAAATTTCGTGATGCTGGTAACCCTTTGCACAATGTTTACAAATTTTAAATTTTTTTTAATCTACCTACACCTGATGACGTTGTCGAAACCGGTCGTGTGATATATTAAAATTAATGTAAAATACTTATTAAAGTGGAAATAGTGCAAGAAGTATTGTGTATTATTACTGTGAAACATGAATTTCCACCAAGAACCTACAGTACAATCAATAACATATTTAATCAATTTAATTACTTGTTAGATATTATGATAGTGAGTATCTCCGTATTATGTTAGGTTCGGTCGATTACGAATATTTTGGGCATATGATCTATTGCTTAAGTAAAGACGTTTAAGGAGATTATCATACTAAAAAAATTTTTTTTCTTTATATGGGCAAGTTTGCGTTTCGCGGAGAGTTACCCATACCTACATGAGATGACTTTTTGCTTTTGAGTATGAAAATATTTTGTGCCTAAGCGTCTTTACATAATCAGTGGATCATGTGCCCGAAGTATCCGTAATTGATTTTCGGAGATATTATATTATGATATTTAATGAGGTCGTTTCTAATTTCAGGTATACGGCTATATGTGTTGGTGTGGGTGCCGCTGTTACTGTCAGCGGACGCGGTGAAGGGGCCACACCACCGGCGCTCAGCGCAAGGGGTAAGGCTTTATAACTTAATCTTTTAGTGGGTAGGTACAATCGAACAAGTTGCCGCTCCAGGCATAACAGCAAAAAGCTTAATAGCTCCTATGACTCGTGCGCACACATACTCACGTGTAAATATTCAACCACGTCTGCAGTCGATGCGATCACTTCCTTTGTGTTTAAATATTTTAAGTGCAAAGGAAAATATTTAACTGGTCGAACATGAACTTTGTCGAGATTGTTGGTACAATGTATATTAGTAAATAGTAATACACACTGTATTAATACCAACACATACTGTTTATATTGCTCCTAAGTCCTAATACAGCAGAGCCTTAGACCGTTGAGCAATGTCAAATTTGATACTAGGTAGGTCACTACTACGCGAGGATTTTCCTAATTTAAACGCTCTAACTCATACTAACGCAAAGTCGAAGCGACACGACGCGGCATGTATTTCACCTATAACACGGTCACATTAACTAGACGCATCGCTGGAATGCAAAGCCCTGCCCGCTTCCCACCGCGTTCCCTTAGCTCGCCGAGCAAACGTCACTATGGTCAGCATCTCTGTTACTGATACACGCGTCGATATTTTCGTTAGTTTTCTGTTACAGTTTGTTTGTTTGTTTCTGTTGTAGTTGCAGAATTCCAAAATGACGTCATCAATCCCATGCGTCTAGTTAATGTGACCGTGTTATATAGCATAATATTCATCTTTATTTTTCAATTCGCGTCACTTCGACTCTGCGCCTGTGTTAGTTGAGCCTTAGAATGAAAATAGAATCCAAAATTCGTACGAAGTAACAGACTTTATATGACCATAAAAGCGGTAAATGTTATAAAATGTTAATTACGTCTCTACGTTTTAGTTTTACTGAGCCTGATCTCTCGCCAGTTGTGTTAGATGACCGACACGACTGGCGAGTCTCACTAGGTTACGAGAGTTAAGGAAAATAGAGTGCTCTTGTGCATTGTGCACACACTTGGGCACTATAAAATAATTCCTGCGTAGCTGGCTATTGTCATCGAAATCAGTGTGGTGGCTATGATTCGATAATCACAAAGTTGCATTACATAAATTCTTTTAAACATTTCAGAATCTACCATCGAAAGGCGGTTGGAGGCCAGTAGTTGGCTCCGGCGGGATTTACTACGGGCCCTTAGGCACGGCTCCGTTACACTCGTCGTACAAAGTGCCACTACTGGACGTGTACCAGTCGTCAATGCGACCAATAGCAACTAGAGACGTCACCAAACTCACCTCCATAGCCCAGTCCTACCGACCGACTACGCTGCGTACAGTACCCGCCCAGACAGCACACCCAGGGCATCAGCCAATCAACTCCTATCTCAACCCATTCGCGTTGCCCAGCAACGGCGTGACGCACTACAAGTTCGTGCAAAACTATCAGCCCGCTGAGAGCGTACTCATCAGGAACCAGCAAAACCCATACGCAGCGCGACCAATGCAAAAACACCCATCCAAACAGAAGCCCCAGTATCATAATAATATCTTACAGCAGTTGACAAACGTTCAGCAAATACAATTCGGGCAGTATTCCACGGGGAAACCATTAGACCTCTTCGCTGCACCCATAGACTACAAACGAGAGAAAAGACCGAATTCCGCTGAGACGGAGATCTACAAACCAGAAGTGTATAAGATATCGGAGAGCGAGTCGTCCCCGCAGTTCGTGAAGACAGCTCAGCAGCAGGGCGGGCAGAAAATTGCTCAGAACCCATACGCGCAGTACTCCTTCCATGACCTGGCTAACTTCCATCAATTCCCACCGAGTATATTAGGTAAGAATTACCTTGTTTTTATCCTGTATAATGTATTTATGTCACCGTAAAATCGTAAAAACCGTTAGATTGTAAAATAACTAATGAGATTGTAAAAATGTGTCGAAAGATTTATAACTATATATTTATAATCTATCGAAAAATAATGTGTTAAATTATAGGCAGAATATTCGCGTCCGAAGTCTATTAACATTTTCCAATGTTAGTAGTTTTATTACAATCTAACGGTTTTTACAATTTTACGGTGACATATATATAAAAGGCAAAGCTGGTTGACTGATGTATCAACGCACAGACCAAACCCTTACGGCTAAAATTTGAAATTTTGCGCACGTATTCCTCATATGACGTAGGCATGACTACGGATTTTTCGAAATTGAACCCCCAAGGGGGTGAAATAGGAGATGAAAGTTTAAAAACCTAATTTCGCGCGGACGAAGGCGCGGGCAATTAGTGCTAGTTTATAATAACACAATACGTATATTTTGGTCCAGTATAGAAAGTATTAAAGTGTTGTCTCTTACATAAAGGTTTAAAGATTAGGTACTTCATGCTGTAACTAATGATATAAACTTTTTCTTTTCAGGAACTTTCGGATCATTTGGAGTACAGTCAGTAAAAGGAAGAGACCCGTTACATCAAGTCACTAAGAACTCGTTCCTACAGGCACAACCGACCAAACACACAATCTTTAATTCGTTCGGATACACGCCCACTTTCAAAACAACGCCAGCAATCTTCTCGTCGACGACACCAAAATTACAAACAGTTCCAAATCATTTACTATTTGGTTCCGGTTTTGGAAATTTTGCGACGCAACAAACAAAACTCGATGTACCATTGAAAATAGATCCGAATGCTGGAATCAAAAATTCGTTTAAACCAAGTCCTTACGATGCTTTCACGATAAAGAACGCGTACAATTTTGATATTAACAAGGTCACTACGTACAATCCGCCCCTCATTCAATCAACTACTCCGCTTTACTTCAATGACTATGGAGCACAAGTTAATGGATTACTGCAGAACTATAACAACCAAAAAAATACAAATTACAATAACATTAACAATAAAAAGCAACAAAGCGATAGCGTTGGACTAACGCAACAACTTTCACAGCAGTACGTAGATGCTCCAGATGCACTTAACTTACAAAACAATCAATTCAATCAAATGTACCATCCCTATGAGGTTGTTGAAAATGAACCCGAAGAATTGAAGACGCAATCGCCTTGGACTGTGACTCCAGAACAAAATCAAGATTCTGATACAAAACAAGACGAAGCAGACAATAACATTGACGAAAAACTTACAACGCCTGGTGTTGATCAAAAAGAAGAATTCGCGATTATCACTGGAAACGAAAAAGACTTTAACAATGGTTTTAATTACAATCAAGCCGAATCACAAAGTAGACGTCCATTAGGAGATGATTTTGAGCCAATTGGCAAACAAAAACTTAAGGATTACTATTACAGAGTATCTACACCCGCGTACAACAGTAATAATAAACCAGTAAGAAGAACAAAAAAACCGAATGAATCCGTAAAACCAGTACAAGAAATAACAACTGAGGTGACCACTTACGCCGACAATACGGATGCATCATCAGCTCCCCTACCAACACTTCCACCAAATCTTCATTTTAAGAGGCCCAATTCAAATGATACTACAATAGACAAAGACAAAATTCGTAAGAGAAATAAGATAAGACGACGTCGACCACAACTAGCCAACATAAACCGTAACAAAACTGAAAACGCTACACAGAATGAAACTTCAACAGAGCCGCCTACAACGGTCGCAGATGAAATTCACACAATACGGCCAAGACCAAGAACTACTAAAACGAGTGTAACTACCCAAACTATTACTACTGATTTAACTACAAGTGCCCTACCTACTACAGCGCCAACTAGGCCTACAGTCATTAAAAAGAAACTCGTTGGACATCGTAGACCTTTTACTACTACTACCACAGAAAAATATGAAGCAACAACAACAACTACAACTTCCACAGCCAAGGAACACGACTATAGTAGAGAATCGCCGATAATGAAGATATCCACTCGTCCTCATCATCAAAAAACTACAGCCTCATATGACTTTAAAATTAATGAAACTCCAGACTACAGCCACAAGCAAGACGAAAAAGATACTCCAACCAGTGACGTCTCCGTAAGCTTGACCGATACGCTAAAAACTTCATCTGATATAAAAGAATTTTCTTTTCATAGAGACGCACGTCCTGTCGAAATGAAAGAGACTACGGAATCTCTCAAGGACACTAATGACGCTGAAACATCTCAAAATGAAGACACGAGTCCCAGATCCAAACTTAGACCTAGGCTAAAGAATAAATTTGACAGACCCAAGTTTAGCATGAAAGATTATAGAAGTCGGTTGAATTCCACCACAACAACGGAAAAATCAACCGAAAATACTCCAAAGCCGAGAGTCTCAATTCGGAAACCACCGTCAGTCGAAAACTATTTCACTGAAGTCGAAACAACAACAGAAAGAAAAAAGTTTACGCCCAAAGAGCCCAGACATAAATTGAACAGAACGGACAATAACGAGCCGGAAATTCATTCGAGGCAGGTGAATAGACAGAACAAACCAAACGCGGAAGAACAAGATACGACACCACCTCAAAAGATTTCAGCTCGGATCCGAAGCGGGCAACGCAGACCTAGGCCCACTGAAGAAACCACAGAATCGACTAGTCCCAACACACTTCTCCTCAGCAAAAGACCTTTGAGGAAGAAAGTATACGACTCAGACGTAGGAGAATCCGTTAATGACATAGTAACTGAGAACACTCACGATCACAAGGACTACACATCCGAAAGGACTAGATCAGAAAGCGCTATTATGAAGATAGCTGATAAAAAGCATCACGATCACGCCGAACGCGTTTTCGAACAATCCAAGCGAGTGTCCGACCTGACATTAGCTGCAAGCAAAGACTACAACACGCCAGGCATGTTCAAGACTGTTGCGTCCAACAGTAGAAGGATACCGAGCTATTTCACGATAGCTACGGACGACCCAATCCTGCCCATAGAGGCGTTCTTCCCGCAGCTAAACCAGAAGAAGGAAGCGTAACGTTCCTGTGTATAATATTGCTAAACCAAATTTTTCTACTGCCAAAGCGTCATCTGTTTAGTATAGATTAAGTGGTTGGTATACGCCCACCTAGAGATTCTACGGCACCCTGGCTCAAAGCGAGAAGTCTCGCGAAGTAGTCTCTGTCGTGAGAAGTATATGCGCGAGAAGGCGTGACTGTCCACATTCACGTTTCCTGGGACTACTCGTCAAGAGCGAGCCAGAATTTAACGTACACTCGAAATTTGAAATATCAAAAGTTTTGGAATTTGATTGAAAGATAATAAATATTTTCAATTGAATTTCGAGTGAACTTCAAATTCGTGAAGGAATCATCTGCATTTGATTTCAGTTTCATATTCTATTATTGGTGCTAATTAAGTATAGATTAACATTATTTAAGTTATTGTATTTGTGTGGTTGTGATTTGTATGAAGAGTTTGCTGTGTATGTGTGAATCTTTTATTTATGTATGTAGCGATAAATGTAAATAAAACAATTTTCTAATATACATTGTTTATTTAAATTTTAACCAGCACTCACTTGTTCGGCCTCCATTTTTCCCATTTTCTGAATACACTTTATAGCAGCTTGGTGTATGGATTTATCCAAATTATCTGAAAGAAAAATAGAAAACTAAAATTATTTAATATCAGAAACAAAAATATAAGATAAGTAGTCAAGACATTGAAACATGACGATTGTTTATAATAGGTTGGGGAAAAAGTCTTTTCGCATTATAGTATGTATGAACTTGTCATAAAATATCTTGGGCTATACCAATTGTATCTGGCTGATTTTGGTATCATTAAAAAGTTTTAATTTTACAGAAGACAGTTCCAAATTCAAATTAGGTAAATTTGAGATTTTCATTTGTTTTTCTTATTGTTAAAATGAGTGATTCTTATGAAGAATTTCGATACATTTTAAAATTTTATTACAAAAAAGGTAAAAATGCAACACAAGCCGCGAAAAAAATTTGTGATGTTTATGGACCTAATGCAGTATCTGTGAGAGTAGCGCAAATTTGGTTTAAGCGTTTTCAATCCGGAAATTTTGATATCAAAGATGCACGTCGCTCTGGTCGCCCTGTTACGGACAAAACTGTTGCCATTTTAGAAAAAGTGGAGCAAGATCGGCATATTAGTAGTTACGATGTAGCTGAAGAACTGGGGATTGACCACAAAACGGTTTTGGCGCATTTGAAAAAAGCTGGGTACACAAAAAAGCTCGATATTTGGGTGCCTCATGAGCTCACTGAAAGAAACCTAATGAACCGTGTACTCATTTGTGATTCTTTATTACGACGTAATGAAACCGAACCATTTTTGAAGAAGCTGATAACTGGTGATGAGAAGTGGATCACGTACGACAAGAACGTGCGAAAAAGATCGTGGTCAAAGGCCGGTCAGGCTTCACAGACTGTGGCGAAACCCGGGTTAACTCGCAACAAGGTGATGCTGTGTGTGTGGTGGGATTGGAAGGGCATTATTCATTATGAGCTGTTACCGCCAGGCAGGACCATCAATTCTGAACTGTACTGCGAACAACTGATGAGATTAAAGCAAGAAGTTGAGAGAAAGCGGCCGGAATTAATCCACAGAAGGGGTGTGGTTTTTCACCATGATAACGCTAGACCTCACACATCTTTAGCCACTCAGAAAAAATTACGGGAGTTTGGCTGGGAGGTGTTAATGCATCCGCCGTATAGTCCTGACCTTGCACCTTCAGATTTCCACCTGTTTCGGTCGCTGCAGAATTCCTTAGGCAGTGTCAGGTTGACATCACAAGAGGACTGCCAAAACCACTTGTCGCAGTTTTTTCATCAGAAGCCCCAAAAATTTTATAGCAATGGGATCATGTACCTACCAACAAGATGGCAAAAAGTTATCGAACAAAATGGCACCTATATACTTTAGTCACTTGTAAATAAACTTTATAAAAAAACCTTTTGAATTTTTATATAAAATGCGAAGAAACTTTTTCCCCAACCTAATATTTAAACATAAAAAGCGGTCGCAGATCACGTAGAATATCGTACATTAATTCATCGCTACTTGTCTCTTTCACGCGTTTACGTAGGTACGTGATAGGAGCGCGATAGCAATATATTCGTGCGCGTGTAGAAGAGACAAGTAGCGATGAATCAATGTACGAAATTTTACGTGCTCCGCGACCACACTTTATAAATCATAGAAACGTATAAAACACACTGAGTCGTTATGTATGTATGTAACATAGTGTCACGCAATATTATGTCCTTTTATTTCTGACTGAAAAGGTCATGGTAGGGGGAGGTAAGGACCCTCAGATATGACAAGGAAGACTTTATACTGAACGACAGAGACATAACTTCCGCGTATGCTATTTGCCACTTAAGCCCACTTGCGCAGATATTTTAACCCAGGGTTGTCTTTAACCCAGACCTGCGCAAGTGGACTTTATTGGGGATTGTGCAACAGGCCCTTGGACTTACATATCTTATGCTGCCCCTTCACTGGGAACCGGAGCCTCAGGCTGACGGGGTTGGAGCAGATGAACACGTACGGGCTGTCGCTCTCGCCGCCCGGGTATCTGTTACATTAATTCGAAGGTAACATCGTCTTTCATGGTATCTTCTATAGAATTTTATTTTACCATATTGACGACAATAAAATAAGCCTAAAATAGCTTTCATATTGAGTCGGAGCTTAGTCACCTAGTGGGTAGAATGCGAATGCGAATCATTTGATTCGCATCCGAGTGGGTGCAGGTTCTCTAGTCAAGACACATTCGATAATTTCGATGACGAAATTCGAAAACAAAATGTATGGGATTTGACGTAAAGTATCGCAAGCGACATGTCACTTAGCGATGACTTATGTCAAATTCCATACATTTTTTATTTCGAACTTCGCCGTCGAAATTATCGAATGTATCTTGACTAGGCCTTCAGGTTCGATTCCCAGGTTGTGACGTGTCCCAAGTCCCAACGTTAGTAAATTTTTACATTTTTTAGCCTACAATTTCCAACTTATTTATGTAAAAAATCGAAGCTACCAGCGCTCGTCACTATTTTTACCTAGTTCACTTAGTTGCAGACAAGATTACGTCATAGTATTCTGGGGATGGTGGAAGCCCCAAAAGGAGATCTCCGACCGAGCGAGGTATGCTCAGTCAGGCCGGAGTCCCTCGTATGCATTTCGGATGTTGTATATATAGCGCCGAGCTGTGAAAACTTCGATAGCGCGATTTAGGATCGTGGCGCTAATTGGTCCGCCACAATATCAACGACGGTGAAATCATATACATATATGTGAGAAGTTCAAATATAGGTTAGGTTGTTACAGTTTACACTTACATCGTCCAGAATTTATTTATACCACTGGGGTATCTAATAACCACTACTTATTGATTCAATTAAAGAATTCATTACGTTAATTGAGGACTGTGATGTTCACACGGGGTAGATGGATGGGGGGTCACGCTTATTTGCTGAGTATTATATAAATACATGATAGATGAAGGAATATATTATATACATATATGTATATACTATAGACGAGGTATGTCGAGGCAAAAAATACCCCCACTTAAATGGGGGTATGGTGAAATCAAGATGGCGTATCTTTTTTTTTGTATGAAGATTTGTTCTGTCAAATATACGTTATAGCCCATCCTTAGTTTTGAAATCATTGACTTTAGATTACTAAAGTAACGAACCATTACTCAACTATTTACATAATTGACAGGTCGCGACTATGCGTGCAGGGCCAGCGCGGTGCGCGCGGGACGTAAGTTTTTTTTCAAGCCAGGACTAAGCGTTCACAAGCTCGTTTCGTGATTGACAAAATAACTTCATAATATTTAAGATAGATTTGTCTGAACGTTAACCCGATGTTTGAAATTATTTCAGTGTCACCCTAGGCTTACGTCAACATAGCTGACATTCGTCGGTGCTCGAGGTGTCATTTGTAGAGAGTGTCGCCCCTGTGGTATTATGCAATTATAACTTACTTTTTATCATACTCTTCCTGTGGTAAGCAATCGTCGACGTTCACGCAACCGAGCAAGCAGCCGGTCGGGTAGAACGATGGAAACTTGAATTGCTTCTCTGAAAACAATTATATACTAAAAATTAAAATTATGTCAGTGTGTCTAAAATGGCCAATGTTTTGAATTTGAAAAAAAAAAACGAAGATATTGGATCAAGATGATATACAAAAACTGATTTTGTTATGGGAATCGACTTTACGAAGAATTGTGTGGCGATGAAGATGAATTTTAAATCCATTTTGCGTGGCACAAACAAACGTGGCGTCCACACTGCGCGAGGCAAACGACTGAGGCACCCATAGATAATACAGATATATATTAGTATAGATGCGCAACTCTAAAATTGAAACTGAGTCTTGCAAAAGTTTCGGAATGTCGTTTTTAGATGGCGTTGTACCGTTTTAGTTACTATCAAACCCGCTAGATGGAAGTAGTACCGCCTGATAATTTTTATTGAACTGAATTATGGACAGAAATTAAGTTTTATCGAATGTCGTAGACACAACAACGACCAAGTTCCTCTTTAATAGTGGGATATGGTTGCTGCATAGTAAAATGTTCGCGAGCCCTTATACTGTATATGCCTTGTGTTACCGATAGCGCGATGTAGAAGTCGCTTAGTGGCATCTGTTGTGACTATCCGAAAACTTTCAAACTGTTAGTACCGGATCGTCATTTTTAGATGTCTCTGTTCTCTGTTAATTTGTGCATGTATGAGAGTTTCACCCCCCTGGAGGCACCTTTGAGCAAATCAAAAGCCGACATCGCTCGGTTAGGCCGCGCGCGCGCTCGCCCGAGGCACAGTCCGAGGCTGAGCATGCGCTCGCCGCGCGCGAGGCACGTCCACACGTGACTCGCCCGAGGCTGCTCGCTTGGTGTGGACGCGGCTAATTGTCGACATATCAGTTTGATTCCATAGATGAATGATTAGTCTCGCTGGGCGCTCAACTAGATAGAGCACTCACATAGAATGACTTGAGATGACACCTTGTCAATGCGGCCACAAATTATTGTAGTGTGTTTAAGTGACAATTGACTTACATGTGACAAATTCTAGTGTGCGTGTAAAACTGTGATGCCAGCTACTAAACTTTTGCCTGATTTGACGGGAAAAATATCATATGCTCTAGTATATTACTTAAGTTATTGGTTATAAATTCAGGTAAGTTAAAACTAGCTTTTGTCGCGGCTCCACCCGAATTCTTCTTTAGAAAAATGGTAGGTTATATGTAAACAAATGATTAGGTCTAATTTTTATTTATTTATTAATCAAGACAGAATAACGTGCGTCGAGGCAGCTAGTACGATAATAATATTACACATCTATACTAATATAATAAAAAGGAAAAGTTTGTTTGTTTGTTTGTTTGCATTGAATAGGCTCCGAAACTACTGGACCGATTGTGATAAAATTTGGTACAGATATTATAGATTAGACCACGGGGAAGCATTTCCACCACTTTTTATCGCGGCAAAATGTACGGTTACAACGGGATAACCATTTGCGCGTACGAAGTCGCGTGCGACATCTAGTAATAATATAATATTTAACTAGCTGTTACCCGCGGTTCCGCCCGCGTAAATATACTATCGAATATCCCGCGGGAACACTGTACTTTTTCGGCATAAAAATCCAGAGCCTAAACTACTACCATACCAAATTTCATCAAAATCCGTTCAGAAGTTTTTGCGTAAAAGAGTAACAAACATCCATCCATACATCCTCACAAACTTTTACATTTTTAATATTAGTAAGACTGTGACGTTTTAATATTTTTTCGTATTTTTTGATCTGTATTTTTCGAATAGCTATTTAGTTTCATGGGAAGAATCCTGAAGAACACAATAAATAAGTTAGGTAAATGAAACACCAATGACGATTATAAAATCACGTCATAAAATTATCAACTACGGGGAACTTGATTCTTGCAATACGCGGCAACACTCAAAGGCGTTTTGAGTTTACGTAATTTTATGTTGAAATTTCGAATTTATACGATAATTACTGATGATATGTGATCCCAGTGTCCTTCTTATTTCTTGTCGAATTGTTTTTACATAGTTTCACTACACAACATGGCATTTTGTTTCCAAAGTTAACTAAAATGTAATAAAATATTCGGGATGCACAACTGTCATAAAGCTTTCAATATGACTGGCTCGTGTAAGCCGACCTCGGCTTAGTATTTAGTGTGTATTTGACAAGCACGTCGGCTCGGTCTAGTAGAGCGCCCAGCGAGACCAATCATTAGTCTATGTTTGATTCATATAAATACCATAATTAATAATACGATCAAATCATCACAACAGTCAAACTGCTTATGAACTAGATTCCCTGACGTACTCACGTGGGTACAGCACGCGGTACTGGTTCTCGAGCGCGCGCACCACGGCCTGGTCGGGCGGCTTGACGGTGGACGCGATCCACAGCCGCCCGCGGTGGCTGCTGTACCACGTGCGGCCCTCGTGCCTGTGAACATCACGTACGTTATAATCTCGACGACCTCTGTGGCTCAGTGGTTCAGCCCTTTGGTGCTCAAGCCGGAGGTCGCAGGTTCGAATCCTGCCGACGGAACAAAAAGTTTTTCTGTGTTCCTGGGTCATGGGTGTGTATTAAATATGTGTATAATATAATAAAAATCTTAAATATATGTATAGTATAAAAGTATTAAATATACTTCCCGTTGTCTGGTACCTGTAACACAAGTTCTTCGGATACTTAGCACGGGGGCAGATTGACGTGGTGTGAACCGTCCATAGATATTATTATAATCAGGGTTGGTAGATGGTATGGAGCGCCGTGGCCTAGTGGATAGACCGTTTGGTTCGCACTCGAGAGAGTGCAGGTTCGAATTCCAGGTTGTGGCGTGTACCAATGAGGCTTTTTCAGATCTCAAGTACATTATACGGACGCTCTAACGGTGAAGGAAAAAAGAGTGAGGAAACCCGCACATGGTTGGCCCCAGACGTATTGACTAGTTTATTCCACTTGACTAGGCTGACTATGTTGTGAGAGTGCCGTACGTGCTTGGGCAACCATACGACGTTTAAAAACCGACTGTCCCAAGCATGTTTGTTTAATTTGACGGCTGTGCCGACTCAGTTGTTTATGAATTCCTTAATTTGTAAATTACAAATTATTATATCTGCTTTTACTTACATTCATTATAAATCTAATATCCGTAACCGAAATTATCCCAAAGTAACGGATAATCCGAAACAATTTCGATATCCGTAACCGAAACCGATATAATTTTATTCCTATATCGTATCCAGATCCGAAATGTCACATCCTTACCATCAGGCTTAGCATGCACACCCTAGAAACACCCAAGTTTCGACAAAATGACAGCTTGAAGAAGCATTAATACCATTCGGAGCAAAATAGTTCTTATTGTAAGGCAGCAAGGTTGATGCATCGTCGTTATGAAAAACAAAATTTCTTTCCTTCCCAAGCATGAGCTCACAAAATGGCCTCTTTTGACAGATAAAGTAGAACGTTTTCTTATTTCAATGTCAAAATATAGTCTTACAATAATGTCAACTACTCCACTCCATGGCGGTCCTAGACAAATACATAGTTTGTTTACGTTTAGTAATTTATTTGAAAATTTATTCATTTTTGACAGAAGATTTCCCTGCAGATATTTGAATTAAATAGCCTACGTTACCCGAACGTAGGCTATTTAATTTAAATATCTTAAATGATTACGAATCTATTGATTCCTCAATCATTAAAATCAGATCAATAGCGCTACGATGGAATATACCTATATACATAGATTGCCAAATAATTATCTTCCTTTTGGCTTCGCCGTAGTGGGGTACAAAGCAATGTCTAAATAAAACACTACTAAATTAGACAATCGCTTTCTTCAACACCCTTTATAAGGGCTTTCTTAATAAGGGTTGCGAGATGGGAATGTGGCGAAATGGGAAGGAGCCTCTTGCGGCTAACAGTGTCGCCGTCTTTGACACAATTGACCATTAAGTCCAACGCTACTCTCTATGATTTACTCACAGCTTGATCCCCTCCACCAGCAGCGAGGCCCAGGGCTGGTGCATGGACAGGCACTTGCCGGCGTCGCTCATCTCCTGCAGCTCCAGGTCTTGGACTCGCGAGTTCTGCCACATCTGGTTCTGGACTGGGTACGTCTGCGGCTTCACAGATTCGTCGAACTACAAAAAGTTTCATTTTGCATTACTACCATCATCCACTGTTTTGAAATTAGCTAAATTATTGAAAATATGATAATTGTACTACATAGTACCTACATAGCAGCTCTGTTTTGAATGATTAATAGCACAATATCGTCTTTGTCATAGTCCTCGTTTATTTTGTACTGGATAATACATATTTAGTTTTCGCCAGAATTTATAATACCCTGTGACAAGAGTGTGCTTTTCAGGCCCTCTGACAGTGTGATCCCAGAATCTCAATTCTCGTATTTACAGTAGACTTTCTTTTTACTTTGATTGCATTGAAAGTGAAGCGACTACCCTCTCCGCCAATCCGTGGGAACGCAATGGATAATCATAAAACAATTTAATTATCCAAAATGGCGACGATGTGGTTCGCCATCCATCACGTCTTGTTCTCGCGGAGGCGAAAAGTGGCCCATGGAGAGCCGCTTCGCTATGTTGAATGTAAGAGGAGGAATGGACGGTAAAAATGAAAGTAGACGAAGCGAAACAAGTATGTAAGGATCGTAGCAAGTGGCAAGAAGTGGTCTCTGCCTACCCCTACGGCAAAGAGGCGTGATTATATGCGGTATTTATACCACAACTACCGGACAGGTAAGTTGGGATGAGTATCCCATGACATGTATAGTATACTATTATAGTATACTGCATATATATATTATATGTACTTTAACCCCCTTACTAATAATCGCTGTATAAGCTTTGAATAGTTGTACAGTGTTTTGTCTCCTTCTATCGAATTAAAAATGTCACTTGTGTGACGTGGACAAAACACTGTATAACTATTCAAAGCTTATACAGCGTTTATTAGTAAGGGGGTTATAGTATACTGTAAGTATTCGCTTCACATATCAATATAATAATTAATAATATAGGAGTTACAAGTTACCTGCAACAGCGGCGCATTGACTCCGGGCGCCACATCTCTATCCCCATCCAAAAATCCTCCTATCAGCTGATGACCACCACCCCCGTGACCACCATGGCCACTCTGGTCGCTGTGATCCATCAGCATGCGCAGGTGGTCTTGGTCGGGCTCGTGGTCTATCGTGTTGTCGTCTACTACCTGCCGACCTATAAGTATTTATTGAAATTAAAAAACATTTTACAGGAATACATAAAAAAACATAGAAAGACGAGTGAGGTGTGGAGAGCTGGTGTAAATGAAGAACACGACCGTCTTTGTTTAAGTTACCAC
This sequence comes from Glaucopsyche alexis, assembly GCA_905404095.1. Classification (NCBI taxonomy): domain Eukaryota; kingdom Metazoa; phylum Arthropoda; class Insecta; order Lepidoptera; family Lycaenidae; genus Glaucopsyche; species Glaucopsyche alexis. The sequence goes on from FR990057.1 coordinate 5,221,630, forward strand.
TTATTCTGCTCATGTGCCCGTCTTTCTACCTAACACATAATAATACTAGCTGTTGCCCGCGGCTCCGCCCGCGTAAATATAGTATCTTTCACGGGAATACTTTCCCTTTTTCAGGATAAAAAGTAGCCTATGTTTTAATCCAAAGCCTAAACTACTACCATATCAAATTGCATCGAAATCCGTTCAATACTTTAAAGATTAACAAACATCCATCCATCCACACAGTTTCACATTTATAACAGTAGTACATAATCAGCCGGATAGATACCAACATACAATGATTGTAGTGTAACAATGCCTGCGTTAGCTTCACCTAGTGAGTGATTTGTTTATCTAACAAATCAAGCGGACAGCATGGGTTTGAATAGTGACTGAAGCCTTCGTACGCACGAGTTTTTTTGTGGCCACGACAGAAATACTGCAATGTAAATAGAACTCTACGCTAATACAATAGAGGTGAAATCGAGATATCAAGTGTTAAATGCCAGATTTCAAACAATTCTAGACGATTTTCAGCTCAATTGTATTAATAGCGCAAAGTTTTATTTACATACATACATACATACATACATACATACATACATACATATAATCACGCATCTTTCCCGTAGGGGTAGGCAGAGACCACTTCTTTCCACTTTCTACGATCCTTACATACTTGTTTCGCTTCGTCCACTTTCATTTTTCCCTTCATACATGCTCTTCGATTTAGGGTACTCTTGACCTGGCCTTTTTTCAAGACGTCCTTGATTTGGTCTCGAAACGTCCGCCTAGGTCTACCCCTTCCAACACTTCCATTCACATTCGCCTTATACACTTTTTTCGTCTATCGTTCTTCATTCATTCTCTCGACATGGCCAAACCATCTCAGCATACCTTTCTCAATTTTTGTCACTACATCTTCTTTTAGACCACAACGTTTTCTTATCTCACTATTTCCTATAATGTCACTCAGTTTAACTTCTATCATACTTCTTAACGCTCTCATCTCAACTGCATTTATTCTTTACGTTTTATTTACAGTGCAGTTTTTTCTGTCGCGACCACAAAAAAAACTATCAAGGGTGCGAGAGCTTAGTGTGGCATGGTGAAGTAACGCGTCACCATCGTATGTAAGAACTCACCGGCGAAGTCCAGCACGAGTTTCTTGTCGCGGCGCGAGGCGTGCTTCTTGTCGTGCAGTTTCTGCTGGTACTGACGAAGACGCTCCTTCTCCGTTTCGCTCAGCCACACGCTACCGGCCATGAAGTAGTCGCTGTCGTCGTCCGTCACGTGCGTGCGCTTCTCGCTGTCGACAAAATGGCGGCGTATATTACTCGACAAAATGGCGGCGTATGTTACTCGACAAAATGGCAGCGTATATTACTCGACAAAATGGCAGCGTATATTACTCGACAAAATGGCGGCGTATGTTACTCGACCAAATGGCGGCGTATGTTACTCGACCAAATGGCGGCGTATACTAACAAAAAGTCGGCAAATAATTCTCAACGAAATGACGAATGAAATGAATTCAATATTTTCAAAGGTACAGCGATTTGTATACAAAATTTCGCGAGTCTTTATACCAAAAAAAAATTTTTTTTTTTGCGAAATTTGTAAACAAAACCTACATCATTAGTTTACTCACATCATATACAAAAACATTCATTATGGTAAGTATGAACTTAAACGCACAAATATCGGAGATATTTACAAATATATTCCTGCGGCCATATACTTCATATACTACTTCATATACTATAACCTACAAGTGACGTCATTTGTAGGTCGACTTTAGTACGGAGCGTTTTTAGGAGGCTCGCGAAATTTTTTATACAAATCGCTGTACCTTTGAAAATATTGACTTTTGATATACGGTTTCTTCTGAGAAGTTACTCATATTTAAGAGTACTATTCATTTATGCAATAAAAAAAATTAGTCCGATTGCCTATTATCCACATTGCACAATATATTAATAATTAATTCTTGTTAATCCCCACTCCTGATGATAGTCGACATACTAAATAATTATTATCAGCTTGGTAAGAGCTATTAAACTGAGATAGGTTTGAAATCTGTTGATGGATGTTGATTGACACTGCGCATACAATTTTTTGCATAGTCCTTTTTAATTCTTAGAACCAAAACAAATATTTTTTTATATTATTGAAGTACCTATGTATAATATATAATAAAATCAATCATAGGGGTCACAGCAGATGGTCATACTAATCTACTAACCTACTTACGAAAAATGTAAGAGCTTATAAAGAAAATTATTTATTTTTTAAATATCTATGGACGCTTTCACACGTCAATCTCACACATTTCGTTTTCCATGGTCGGAGTCAGACAATAGAAATATATTTAATAATTGTAAACTATACATATATTTAATATTTATATTATAAAATACACATATTCAATACACATCCATGACCGGAACACAGAAAACTTTTTTGTTAGCGTTAACGCGTTATAACAACTAAAGGGCCGTCCATTAATAACGTGATGTTTTTAACAACTTTTTAGACCCCTCCCCTCCCCCTGGTGATACGTGGTGAGGTTTTATACTACCCCGCCCCCACCCCTCCCCCACCTAAGATCACGTGTATTTTTTTTAAGCAATTAAAAACTATATGAGTCATTTGTCTTCACGAATCTACAACCGATAAGAATTTCGGTATGCATAGACTAGATTCAAAAATTAATACACGTGATGTCTGCTGAAACCCTTGTGATACTTTTTCGCACCCCCCCTCCCCGTTTAGGCATCACGTGATTAATGGACGACCCTAAGCCACATAAGTCAATATTGGATAGTTCTTTAATTAATATTTGAATTGAAAGCTTTAAACCACAATTTTATTAGTTTAAAATCTTAATGGTGGATAGAAACAAAGGAAATTGATTTACCTGGTACGATCATATTCAAGAAGTCTATTACGGTGTGTTATTGCATCTTCCCAGCCTTTAGGGCGACTTTTCTCCATCAGCGACTGGGCGAGCTTAGCACCCGACTTGGTCTTTGTGTTTATCTCCCTTTGTTCTTCTGGTGTACAAACCTAAAACAATCACATAAGCCGATGGGTCAGTCTTATTCATAATACTAGCTTTTCCCACGGCTCTGCCCGCTTAAATACAATATCTCATGGGAGCAATGTTATTTTTTCAGGACAAAAAGTAGTCTATGTGATAATCCAGGGCAGTTTGCCACCATACCGAATTTCATTAAAATCCATTCTAAAGATATTTGGATATACACACTAAATTGCCACAGAAGAGACAAGGTCCAGAACCCTCCTGCTTACACACGACTCGTCCGCACTGCAGGCAGTTGTTGACCAGCTCGTGCTTAGATGCTTGGCAGTCGCAATGGTGCCGACCTGTAACAAATACGTATACACTATTATAGCTTCACTCTCCATCTCGGAAATGGCTGCAGAGTTTTGTGGGAGAAAATTGTTCCAGCTAGATCTTACCCCTGGGATTAGACCTAATGTAATTTTTGCTTTGTTCTGAAATTTGGAATGTGGTGGGTCCAAAACCCGCTACAATATTTTTTGTAATTCTTTTTATTTTTTTAATTTTCTAGAGCTCCAAGCAAAGCTTGGTTACCTAGGTACTGTATTCTTATGTACATAAAGTATATTTATTACCTTTTAGCTGAACTACTTGTGCATTTTTGCCCTCTTGAGAATAAAGGTTGACAAATTTAGTTTTCTTCTTTGATTTTGATTCAACCTCTTCATTTTTGATTGGTGGTGGCACCTCAGGACTTACATAATCTACTTGTTGTTTGTTTTTGGAAATTTTCTTTTTAGGTTGTTTTACTGCTGTATTATCTGAAATAACAAATGTAGATAAAGAGTAAAATAATGAAATCTATAATGAATATTAACTATAATGAAAAAAAAGATAAATAAAACAGCAATAGTACAATAAAAAATTGAGGAAGTTGGTTTATACGGTATAGAATATTTTATTTTGTAAAAAGCATTTATGTTTGTTTTAAATGAAGTAAAAATTTAAAATGTTAAATATAGACTTTTAAAACATAAAAGGGTTACTTACTTTTAGAGAACTTCCTCCTCGCTAATTCTATAAAGAAATTCTTATGTGCCACATTATCAAAATCCAACAGTGTTTTCATGTATTCATTAAGATCACTTTCATTATGTATTGATTGAATATATCTGTAAATATAACATTCATATTTTTTTAAATATTTTACGATAAATAGATATTGCCTGCTACTTCGTACAAGCTAAATGTACTATGCATGAAACATAAATTTTGCAGCCATAGAAAATAGCCTTAGTTACTCCAGATTCTAAACTTTTACTAAACCAAATTAAATCAAATCCGTTCAGTGATGAACTAACAAACTTAAACATTCATACATACATACTTTCGTTAAGGATGTTTGTTACTCTTATAACGCACATACTATCTTTCACGTTAATAATATTTAGTAAGGAGTAAGGACTAAGGATACTGTAAGAAAATCGTTGAGAAATAATTTTTAAAACTTACTGAATGAGATCTTCAGGAACTTGAAAGTCTAGAATTTTAGACAAATTCTCACTTATCCACTGTTCCATTTTCGGCAAATATAGGTTGTTGCAGTGCTCTTCTGTCAGAGATGATTAATACTCGAATGTGTTCGAAGGAATGAATGTTTATTTACAGAAACTTATCCTATTTATACAAAATTTTCTATATACAATAACCAATCAGATACAATAGCCAATCAGATACATCAGCCAATCAGAGACAATAGCCAATCAGATAATTCAAGGTCGTGCGCAGAATTCCTAGTTGTCCGGTAGAGGGCGCTGCTTGTATTCTCCCATAGTACTCCCCCTCAAGCGAAGCGTACATTCTTTTTGACGACTCTGCCACTCCTCGTAACGATACGAGGAATATTTGTTTCTTCAGTGATGTTCGTCTGCGATGTACAGCTCCGCGCCGGCGTATGCGACACCACTGTTGAAGTATTTTCAGGTTCACTTGATTCTTGATTGAGTAAGTATGCGGGTTTCAGTCGATCGAGTGAGACGACTGTGGTTCGCAGTGGCAACTGTATCTTGAAATATTTTTCGTTGCGCTTCAATACTTCGTAGGGTCCATCGTACGGTGGTGTCAGCGGCGCGCGAACTGTGTCGTTTCGTACGAATACATGGCTGCACGTTAGTAGATCTTTGTGAACGAACGTTGATCTATTTTCACAGGAACGTTGTCGCGGTTTTAACATGGCCATTGTTTCAGTGAGTTTCCGTACGAATTCTGCATCTTCAATTCTTGACGTTGTCGGTACAAAGAAATCTGATGGTACTCGTAACGTAGTTCCGTATGTCATCAGTGCGGGGCTCACGTTGGTATCTTCCCGGAGGGCTGTACGTAGGCCAAGAAGTACAGTCGGCAACTCGTCTGCCCACTGTGTCGATGCGCCGCGGGCCATAAGCGCTGTCTTCATAGTGCGATGCCATCTTTCTATTTGACCATTCGATTGTGGATGAAAGGCAGTAGTGCGTATTCTTGTTATTCCAAATTTTTGTAGGAGCGTTCTGAATAGCGATGACTCGAACTGGCGTCCTTGGTCTGTAGTGATACGCAAAGGAACACCAAAACGAGCGATCCAGTTGTCATAGAAAGCTTTTGCTACGACTTCCGCTGTGATTTCTTGTACTGGTATTGCTTCTAGCCATTTCGTACATCGATCTGTGATAGTCACACAGTATCGGTAGTCTCGAGATAACCGCAGCGGTCCCACGATGTCGATGTGTACATGTTCGAATCGCTGCGACTGCGGTATCTGTTGTAGCGGTGTTACGACGTGTCGCTGAACTTTAGCGCGCTGACAGCTGATGCATGTTCTTGCCCATTCTGTGACTTCTTTATTCATTGACGGCCAAAAATATTTTGATTGCATTAGTTTTCTTGTAGTTCGTATTCCAGGATGACTTAAGTCGTGTTGCGACTTAAATACAGCGTAGCGATATGCTTGCGGCAGGTAGGGACGGGGCGTCGACGTAGATAACTCGCATGTTATTTGTCGTTCGAGTCCCGGCAAACTTATTTCGCTGAATTTTAAGTTCGGTTGTCTTCTTAATTTTTTTAGTTCTTCATCTCTGCTCTGGTCGATGGATAGTTGACTGTAGTCCAATGTAAACGGACATTCTATGTCTTCAATGCGAGATAAAGCGTCGGCAACAATGTTTTCTTCTCCTTGTATGTACTTGATTCTCGAACAAAATTGACTAATGAAGTGTGTCTGTCTTTCTCTTCGCGGTGTGTCGCTGCTGCTCGATGTTTTCGTAAGTGCATATATGAGAGGCTTGTGATCTGTATATATTGTTACTTCGCAGCCTTCTATTAACCTTCGAAAATGTTTCACGGCAGTGTACATCGCTAATAATTCGCGGTCATATACACTGTATCGTTGTTGTGTAGCGCTCATTGCTTTTGAAAAGTATGCTAGCGGTCTCCAAACATTGTTAATACGTTGTTGTAGCACAGCGCCGATGCTGTGGTCGGACGCGTCGGTCATTATTGCGAGCGGGCAGCTAGGTACCGGATGACTGAGTGTTGTAGCTTCTAAAATGCTTTTGCGGCATTTTTCGAAACTTTCTTCAGCGGCAGGCGTCCATTCTACTGGTGTCTTGTCGTTTTTCTTTCTGTTGTACAGATACTTGTTGAGTTCGTGTTGAAGATTCGCTTGTTGTGGTAGGCAATCACGGTAATAATTGATCATGCCTAAAAAACGACGAAGTTCGATCACCGTCTTTGGTTTTGGATAACCTGATATAGCAGATGTTCGTTCTTCTGTAGGTTTTATTCCGTTTTCAGACACTTCGTAGCCCAAAAAGTCGATTTTCTTAACACCGAATTGACATTTTTCTATGTTGAGTGTTACGCCATACTTGTTAAGGCGATGCAGTACTTCGTGTAATAATTTCTTGTGTTGTTCTTCATTTTCCGAGTAAAGTAAAATGTCGTCGACGAAACAGAAACAATCTTCGATGTTCTTTAGGACTTCGTGCATGAATCTTTGAAACGTTTGGCTGGAGTTCCGTAACCCGAATGGCATACTTGTGAATTCGTAAAGACCAAACGGGGTTATAATTGCTGTCTTCTGTGCGTCTTCTGGGCTTGCCATTGGTATACAGTAGTAAGCCATCTTCAAATCCAGCTTCGTAAAAATCTTCTTATTATGTAGCGAGTAGGTGAAGTCTTGTATTCGAGGTATTGGATAGCGATCGGGTTTTGTTACTGCATTCAGTCGTCTGTAATCGCCGCATACCCTTAACCCGCCGTCTTTTTTCTTCACTATATGCATCGGATTTGCCCACGGGCTATTTGAAGGTTTACAAATGCCCATCTCCATCATGCGCTTGAATTCTTCTTTAGCGGCTTTGTATTTGTCGGGGGGGAGAGGGCGGGCGCGGGCGAAGAGTGGCGGTCCGGTTGTTTCTATGTGGTGTACGACGTCGTGTTTGACCGGCTTCTTAAGTGAAAATGGGTGAAGAATGTCTGGATACTGCTTCAAGATGTCGTGATATACTTGCTCGGAGTTTAACAGGCGAATACTTTCGACGGGACTTGCGATTTCTATTGTCTTCACTGATAGTTCTGTGACGCTGTCGATTAGTTTGTTCTTATGTAAATCGACTAGTAGTTGATAGTGGCGAAGAAAATCGGCTCCTAATATAGATGTCTTGACGTCGGCGATAATGAATGTCCATGTAAATGTTCTTCGTAGCCCCAGGTTCAGCTTGATAGTTTTCTCGCCGTATGTCTTGATCTGAGTGTTGTTAGCGGCGTACAGTGTGTACGGACTTGCTTTCGTCATTCTTGTTTTCTTAGTGGCGGCTAACACGGAGATATCTGCGCCTGTGTCCACGAGGAAACATTCGTTCGTGTCGCGGTCGCGGACACAAAGGCGATTAGTTGTCTTGGGGACACCGACATCCGCCACAGTCGGTGTCGGAATTAGTTTTCCGACGTTTTGTTTCTCCTGCAGCATGGCGATTCGCATCTCTTCGCTTTATCGCCATATCTGAAGTGATATTTACATTCCCACGTCGATTCATCTTTCATTGCAGGCTTTCGGCGGGCGGACTTCGAGCGCGAGCGAGAGTAGCGCGAGTGAAAGGGACGGCGATAGTGCGGCCGCGATGAATGAGTGCGTAGTTCGGCAACTTGTAAGGTAAGTTCTTCGATTTTCTTTGACATATTTTCTAGCGCATTGTTTTCGTTGCTGCTTGATGATGACGACGTTGATACTTCAGCTACAGTGTTGTTGTTGCCACCAGAATACTCCATCATCTTGTCGGCCATTGCTGCGAGTGTGTCAAGTGAAGATTCTTTGTTGACGGAGAGCACGCAACGTATGTATGGCGGTAAGTGGTTTAGCCATTCTATTCTAAGGCCATCTTCAGTTATCATGCCGCCTCCAAGTTCTCGCATCTTTCGGAGCAGCTGCGTTGGTTTCTGGTCGCCGAGTTCTAGGCCGCTGATGAGCTTCTGGAAGTTCTGTACTTCTGATTTCTCGTATACGGTAAGTAGACGGTTCTTGATCGTCGTATACTTATTTTTTTCTGGCGGGTTGTAGAGGATGTCTGTGAGGTGCTGGAGGTCTGTAGCTTGAAGTTGTTGAAGAACGTAGCGGAATTTCTGGTCGTCCGATGTCTTCAGAGGTTCGACGACGGCTTCAAATTGAATGAACCATGCTCGTGGAATTTCGCGCCAAAATGGTAGGAGTCTTGATTGTACGGAGACAGCGGCGAGTTCGTGGCTTGATTCTTCGTACTTTCTTACAGGAACGTTCGATGCTTTCTCGGCCATAGTTTCTTCTTGATTTTTATTTACAGGAATATTTGATGCTTCCTCGGCCATAGTTCTTGCTTGATTCTTCCTTTTTCTTCCAGTGCGGGGTCACCAATTATTGCAGTGCTCTTCTGTCAGAGATGATTAATACTCGAATGTGTTCGAAGGAATGAATGTTTATTTACAGAAACTTATCCTATTTATACAAAATTTTCTATATACAATAACCAATCAGATACAATAGCCAATCAGATACATCAGCCAATCAGAGACAATAGCCAATCAGATAATTCAAGGTCGTGCGCAGAATTCCTAGTTGTCCGGTAGAGGGCGCTGCTTGTATTCTCCCATAAGGTATTTGGTTTCTAAAAATTGAATATTAATTTATTATATCAGTAGTAATATATTTTATGATCTGTTTTTAACTTAGAGCATGTATAAAAAGTTATTTTAGCTCAACCAGCCAGCCATAGAAAAAAGTATACATCTAACATCAGCCAGCTGGCAAGTGCGATCAGCTGTGAGTTGTCATCGTGGTTGTCATTTTAATAACTGTCAGATTTTTTATTTTTGGCGTCGGCTTATAACTATTTGCCAGTGTCAATAATTGTCAGGTTGATTTGTTTGTTGGAGTTTTGCTGGGATTACCGAGAATGTCAGCCAGCAACGTTGTCTAGTTTATTTCTAAATTTGTGTTGTTTCGATTTAAATATGTAATATTGGTAGAGAATATTATCCATTAGCTGTTATTCGCTAACGTGCACAAGTGTGGGCAAGTAATACAACTACAAAATGCGTGCTAAATTGGGTTTCACGCCAAAACCCCCTAGGAAGTTTCAGTAAAACGTCTACCACTTTACTGAAAGGAATGACTTTTAACTACCTCGGCTATTTATTTGGACTTTAACTAGACTTTCTACTTGATGATTTAGCAATACGGTGATGAAAATTTAAACGAATAATCTATTTCCCGCCTTTTTTACATAATACTTGGCAAGTGGCGACGCCATAAAAAACAATGTCAAAATGAGTGACGTCTGTCAATTATGTCATAATTTGATGTCAAAATCAAAACAGTTTCCGAAATTTTCGAAATTGGATTGCCTGAAAAATATCAAATTGGCGTTCGTATTTATTGAAATTATTGGGCTAGTTTAACTTTTTGGATAGATACTACACATCTGAAAAGGTAATTGTTAAATTTATTTCTAGAAAAGAAAAGGCTAAATATGTTTTCTGTTAATATTTGTTTACGTAATTCATAACCTATCTGAAACATTAATCTTTTGCCCTTTTTATTTTAGTTAAACAATGTCGTTATCGCCGTTTTTCCGGTCTCCATTCACGGATATCACCGGTGGCATCGTGTCCCATCAAATGTTAGGGGAATGCCAGAAGCAAGAAATACGTTACATGGACTGCCTCGAAGCCTACGGCTTGGATCGCGGAAAAGTGAAATGCGCTCACTTATTAAGCGATTTCCAAGAGTGCCAGACCAAAACATTACAGTATAAAAGATTTATGGTATGTATTTTTAATATTTTCTATGTTTTAACTAGAATGAGATGGTTTGGCCATGTCGAGAGAATGAATGAAGAACGATTGACGAAAAAAGTGTATAAGGCAAGTCGAATGGAAGTGTTGGAAAGGTTAGACCTAGGCGGACATTTCGAGACCAAATCAGGGACGTCTTGTAAAAAGTTGGAAAGAAGTGGTCCCTGCCTACCCCTGCAGGAAAGAGGTGTGATTATATGTATGTATGTTTAACCAGAATCTGACTAATATTCTAAAGGAATCATTTATGCAGTGCAACAAGGCATACCTAAGTCTGTAACATTTGTTGTGTAAATTACATTATAGAGATCCTTATTGTTACCTATTTTCTTATTATTTATATGCTTTTAGTATGTATGTATTTAAAAATCTAGATATTACACTGTGCTAGATTCTTATTTATATCAATTAAAGTAGAATTAATTTCTGTTATATTATACTGTTTCATATACAATATGTCTTGCTAAAATGGATATCTAAAAGTATTTTGTATTTAAATACATAAAGCACATCGTTTTTCTTATTTTTTAAATAAGTTTATAATACTTTCAGGCAATCAGACGTGAAAGAGAAAAGCAAATAGCGGAAGGAAAACTAAAAGGAGATGAAAAGTTTTTGGATCCCAGAGTTGATGGTTATTGACTGACATTGTCAATATATCCAAATTATGTTCATTAAATAGATAAATTACTCGTTGTTTTAGTAATAAATAAATAAAATAGCCTTTATTCAGATCATAAACTGTTTCACATACATATTAAAGAATAAAAATTAACAATATACTTTAACACTAACTTACACTACGAGTATTCAAACTAAAATCTGTTGCTTTGTTAACTTCCCTAGATCTGTTTGCCAGATGTTGCCGGATGAATGTTTGCCGGCAAAGGCCTCCTCCAACCTTTTCCATTCACTTCTTTCTAGTGCCACTCTGTTCCACGTTACACCTGCTACTTGCCTGATGTCGTCATCCCATCTTTTCTGCGGTCTACCTCTCTTCCCTTCTCGTGGATACCACTCTGAAACTCTTTTACCATTTGTCCTTTCCTCTTATCATGTGCCCAGCCCATCTCCATTTAAGTCTTTTGATTTTTATTGCTATATCTGTAGTTTTTGTTTTTTTTTTTTTCTAATCGGAATGTTTTTCATTCTGTCAGACTTTTTGATGTTTAACATACTCCTTTCCATGGCGTATTGGCAGGTTGCTAATTTATTTAGTGTTTCCTGGTTTAAAGCCCATGATTGTTGTTGTTTTAGTATTTTATACTAGATTATTTAAATATCAATTTTAATTTTATCAATGTATACCAAAAGTTGTCATTGCCTAAGACCTTTTATTCAGTGTAAGTAAATTGACTGCTGTAAATTGAAAGCTCAAGCTGGAGGTTGCAGGTTTGAATCCCACCAGGGAACAAAAAGTATTTTGTGTTCCTAGGCCATGGATGTGTAGTATCATGAAAATCTTAAATATATATATTAAGTATAGTATAAAATCTATTAGATATATATTTCCGTTGTCTGGTACCTGTGACACACAATTATTTCAAAACTAAGGATGGGCTATGACATACATTTGACAGAAAAAATCTTTATACAAGAAAAATATACGCCATCTTTATTTCACCATACTTCAAATGTCAAAATGGCCCCAAACAACCCCAAAAGTGGGGCTATTTATGTGGGGGTAACTTTTGTGCCTCGTCTATATAATAATAACTCCCCACACCGATTTCGGTGATGGTGGCCGATTTGAAACCAGGCCAGTTACGCAGGAGTAATTTTATAGTGCCCAAGTGTGTGCGCAGTACACAAGAGCACTCTCTCTTCCTTTTACTCTCATAATTCAGTGGGACGGATAACCGACACGACTGACGAGAGATCAGGCGCAGGGCCGACTTTTTACATGCCTATCCGACGCATGGATCATCATTTCTTGCCAGACAATCAGGTGATCAGCCTGTATTGTCCTAACCAAACTTGGAAACAACATTTTTAGTTGTTCCAATGCGGGAATCGAACCCACAACCTCTGAGTCGAGAGCCAATGCTCTAACCACTAGACCACGGAGGCTGTCATGGACCACCTCGTCTATAATATAATATACGTCTATGGTAACATAAGTTCTTCGAGAACTTGCCACGGGACCAGATTGAATTGGTGGGAATTCGTCCATAGATATTATAAACATACCTACTACAAAGTAAAATTTGTACACATGAAATAAATCTTACACAGCTCTAAGTGTCAAGTACCAACTAAATGATAATATGTAATATAATAAGGACCCCGACACAGCGCCATGTCAACGTAAATTTCAGACTGCGTTCCAAACAACTCTTGCATCTGTGTTGTGCTTATTACGACTAAATAAAAATACACAAAAAAGTATGAAATAATAAAACTTATTTTCTAAATAATTCCCCTTTTAAATTTGGCTATTTATCTACTTAATTTTGAAGTCGGTACCAGCAAATATGAACGTGAGTTCTATAAAATATATGATATCGTTTGGACGATAATTTCATCTAACGTTTGGCTTAAAGGTCTTGTTACCAGGCCATTAAATCTTCAAAAAAAAATTCATCTAACGTAGGTACCTACTTACAATTTACTGTGCCTAAGCAATTTGAATAGCAATGGCCAATGATAGTAAATATTGCATAGAGCTTTTTGCTGCGTAGCCTTTTATTTTAAAACCCCGACGAAAACACAATGTTGTTATATTATATTAATTAACTTTAACGTATCTGTTTTTGTGTATTATGTCACCGTAAAATTGTAAAAACCGTTAGATTGTAAAATAAGTAACGAGATTGTAAAAATATTCGAATTAAAATCGAAAGATTCAAAACTATTTTTTTATAATCTAACGAAAAATAATGTGTTAAATTATAGGCAGAATATTCGCGTCGGAAGTCTATCAACATTTTACAATTTCACTAGTTATATTACAATCTAACGGTTTTTACAATTTTACGGTGACATATACTTGGGGCATCGTAGCTCCCTAACGGATGAACCGATTTTGACCTAGTTTATTTTAAAGCTGACTAATCAATAGTGTTCCTCATCATCAGCTCGCTCAGTACTTGACAATTCGGTGGTTAAGTACTTAATTTTTTAAATTATATTATTGTTTATAATTGCTATTTAGTTTCTAAGGAATACTTATTTTTATTTTGTTTAGCCTTCTTTACGGGAGAGCTTATATGGTATAACCACAAGAATCACTTCGCGGCTGCCTCAAATTGAGTTTTATAGGTTAGGCCTAAGGGGCCGTCCATTAATCACGTGATGTTTTAAACAAATTTTTAGACCCCTCCCCTCCTCCGCCTAAGTTTTAGGCTATGTTTGAAGAAAAACTTTAACTTATAAAACAATTTAATCGAATAATATAAGCAATTAAAAACTATACGAGTCATTTGTCTTGTAAGTATTTAAAAAACACTACGAATCTACAACCGATAATAATTTCGGTATGCATAGACTAGATTCGAAAATTAATTCACGTGATGTTTCCTTATACCGCAACTTTTAAATCGCCAAAATTTCTCCTTGCCTTTTCGTTTGAGGTGATATTCATAGAGACAAAATTCATCCTCCCCTTGGTGATACTTGGAGATTTTTTTTCGGACCCCCCCTCCCCCTTTAGGCATCACGTGATTAATGGACGACCCCTAATACAGATTTAGGATTACGGGCCATATATACAATAATATTAATAAATAAAAAACAATTAATTGTGTGACTCCCATTGTTGTACGTTGTGGCCCAGTCTACAGGGCCGGACCGTGAGTTTAGGGGGCCCTGGGCTAATACTACCCCCTGATTACTCGAAGTACAAGAAAAAAAAGATGTTTTATTTGTATTATTAATAGGTATTTACCTATGAAATTGCCGTTCTGCAGTACTTGGCCATTTCAAATCAAAATAATTTTTGTTTGGCTAAGAATTCTTATTTCAATTTTTTTTTTTAAACATGGAATTCTTTTTCCAAAAGTAGTCATTTGTTGATTGATTAGTGTTACATTTTCATCGCATTTCAATCTTTTTCGTCATCATGGATACGTTTAAAATTCGAGTAATTATAGAATATGAGTACCGTCGTGCTCGTGGCAGCAACGCAGCACAAGCGGCACGCAACGTCAACGACGTTTACGGAGCAACACTACAAACCTAAGATTAAGAACCTCTAGATCCGCAGCTCTTGTAACCACTAGAGTGCATCTCGCTCACCCACTAGGTGTTGCCATGTACAAACATAGCCTTCAATTATGGTATTTTTGTCTTGATCTTAGGATGCACATGTAAGTTTTCTCGTCGTAGTCAGTAATAAACAAGAACCGTAAAACGAGTTTTCCCTTACACCACTCATTATTAAAATAAGTACAATATTTTAATACTGGCGATTAAATTATTCTAGTTATTTTTTATGAGTCAGAGGTTTTAAGAAAACATGCGATTAAAGTACAATCGTACCTGGATTTTCACTCTCGATTAGAAGTCTTTGGTCTCGATCGACACCTATTATTAAGTAAAATCTAGGACGAGACCGAAAGTAATAGATATATTAAAAAAATATTATGAACGTGGTAAAAATATTTTTAACTCATGAATGGCTGAACCGATTTGGCTGAAAATTGGTGAGGTATCTTGAAACTAGGAGAAGGACATAGGATACTTTATAACCCGTTCACAAGGGACTCAAAACTCGAGAACGGCTGGATCGATTTGGCACATTTTATATTGTTTTGAATCTCATTCAAACTCTTTGTAAATTAAAAAAATAATACTCGAACTATTTTAATACTACATATGTCAAGATCTATGCATCATAAAATTAAAAGGATATAAAGCGGGGAATTCACTACACGGACATGCCCGCAGGCAGTCTGTCCGGGCAAGTCTGTCGCCGCAATACACTGCACAGGCCGATCAGTTTGCTTTGTAATGGCTTCGCGATTAGTTGTGCACAATTATATGGCAACGCAAAGGCGAAAAATTGCTTTAGATGAAAAAAGAAAAGAAAGATAATTTGGTGCAAAAAATGTTATCAGAATAGAAACGAGTATAGTCATAATATCATTTGCTTAAAGAATTAAAAATTGAATTTTGAAAATTGAAAAGAACCAGGCGATCTGAACAATTACTTACGTTATACGTATGGAATATAGATGTCACCGTAAAAACCGTTAGATTGTAAAATAACTAACGTGATTGTAAAAATATGCCGAAAGACTAAAAACTATATATTTATAATCTAACGAAAAATAATGTATTAAATTATAGGCCGCATATGCACGTCGGAAGTCTATCAACATTTTACAATTTCACAATTTTTTTTACAATCTAATGGTTTTTACCCGACTGCGCGACGCAAAGGAGTGGTAATGTGTTTATCAGCCTATGTATGTATGTATGTATGTATGTATGTATGTATGTATGTTCCTTTGAAGCACTATACAGACCAAACGCCTGGACCGATTTTTATGATTAGCATGTCAATCGATTCCTCTTAGTCCGGCGAGTGTCACTAAAGACATGACGTTAGTGAAAATTCAATATGGCGACTACTGGACGCCATATTGTGAAAATGAAAAAAATGAAAGTCAACAAACTATATCGAGTGGGGTATCGTTGAATAGGTATTTAAAAATCATTTTTAGTTTTCTCTCAACATTTTTCGATTCGACTGACCGTTTAGGATCTATATCGATTTAAAGTTGCATAACAACCATTCTCACATTAAGCCTATATGTTAGTGTTCGTATCATCGTATTTTTTCTTTAAATCGACCAAACGTGTGTTGGTTAAACTAAAAAATCAAAAATAAAATAAATAATAAATAAAATTAAAAAACCCGACTGCAAAAAAAAGACAGATACCTAAGCAACGCACTAAAAAGACCGAAACAAGATTGAGAAAACAGACTACACTATGAGCTGAAAGCCTAAGTGAAATAATTGATGTTATGTTTGTTAGCAGGCGGGGCCCATATATTTTTGTACGATTTATAATTTGCGAATGGGTCCCGCCTGCTACCAAACATAAAGTCAATTATTTCACTTAGGCTTTCAGCTCATAGTTTAGTCTGTTTTCTCAATCTTGTTTCGGTCTTTTTAGTGCGTTGCTTAGGTATCTGTCTTTTTTTTGCAGTCAGTTTTTTTAATTTTATTTATTATTTATTTTTTATAATTTTACGGTATTAACAAAGATAATAGATATACCTACTTATAGAGTCATTTGAATTTTTACTACAACTTATCGCGCCTAAAATTACAAAACAAAATACCAAGTTGAGGCTGTCAGTGACTCCAAGAGAACGATTACTTGCATACAATTGTAAATATTAAATTGAATATTTTATTCTCATTAAAACTCACTAGAAAGTAAATATGCTCCGCAAGTTAAACAAATATTAAATAAACGGACGTCTGCTCGGCTTGCTGTCATTCAACGTCTGTGCACAGGCAGCCCGCGGTGAGCATTCACATTCGGACATGCCCGTGCCCGCGCAGACAAAATGAGATCTCGCGGACTTCATCGGGCAGTCTGCCGGACGGCCCGCGACGGTAATACACTACACAGACCTAATAGTAGCGAAGCCTGTCGGGCATACCTACAGGCTTGCCCGCGGGCATGTCCGTCTAGTGAATGCCCCGCTTAAAAGCCATTGTATTTTCCATTCTCATTGCTTTAATGACCATCACTCTGATACTGGCAACTCACCGAAACTGCTCAATTGAGCACCATAGCAGCATTCAGGGCGGGAACAGGGGTCAGGAACTACAAAAAATTTCCTTTCCCATAGGTCTCTCAAGCATCAGTGAGTGTTGACGAGCTGAAATACACTTGTAATTGCGGAAGTTTAGGGTAGGCTTGAACAGTGAGAAATAATGAAAAAGGTTGTAGGTGTAGGACTAGGACGTAGGATGCATTATAAGTGTAGTAATTTATTCATTTCAGTTCATGTTTAAGACAGAACAACGTGTGTCGAGACAGCTAGTTATATATTATTATTAGGGGTTATAATAAAAAGAAAATGATAAAAAGGCCTTTACCATAGTTACTGAGCCTCTCATACAATTTGTATGGTTTAATGGCTTCAAATACCTAGTAATTTTGTTAAAATTAACGATTATTCCGCTGTCTGTGGATCAATTTTCGATTTTTTTATGTAAAGGGTTCCTATGGGTGTAAAAAGTGGTGACCTGATGATGGGATCTATGAGGAATCGAGGGAACTCGTCGAAACTTATATGGTGATTTTGACTTTTTCTGAAGTAGTCCAAGCATAAACCACCAAAAAGTCTTACTATTAATACTGTTAGGTAGGGTAGGTATTTCTCTTAATATAAAAATTAAACAATAAAATGAAATAATATTAAAAATTAAACAATATCAAAAAAGTAAATAGTTTTTTATTTAAGTAGATGTTTCAAACATTCTTCATTCACTTCAACACATTTAAAAAATTAAACAGTTAAAATACATATAAAAGAAACTAGCCCGTCGAGAAGAACCAGCGTAAAAAACTCGCACGGGGCCACTTTTTAGCAAAAATATGGAAAAGTTGTTATTTTCAAAAAATATTTTTACAATGTAGTAACTTAATCTATATGTCACCGTAAAATTGTAAAAACCTTTAGATTGTAATAAAACTAGTGAAATTGTAAAATGCTGATTGACTACCTACGCGAATACGCTGTCTATAATTTAACACATTGTTTTTCGTTAGATTATAAATAGGTATATAGTTTTTAATCTTTCGACATATTTTTACCATCTAGTTAGTTATTTTATAATCTAACGGTTTTTACAATTTTACGGTGACATATAATATAGCAAAAGTCAAGATAACTTAATTACATGGAAGCAGCTTTGCAAGGGTCTATCTTATTCCTAAGGTGTGCAATCGTTAATAAAATCATTTATGAAATAACTTTTTTAAATTTGTGGCACACCTAGTCCTATTTTGGTCCCAGTAGACCTTGTAGAATTTACTTCTACTCTCTGCGTTCTTATTTTAAGATAAGAACTTAAAAGTTGAAGTGCCGTGTCCCTTTATAATTTTCTGACCAACGTAGCGTGCTGCGTGCTCGACACAGTCGAAAGCCTTGGATAGATCACAAAAGACACCAAGTGCATCATGTGATCCCTCTGAGGCCCCAAATATACTGCATAGAAGACTAATACCTGCGTCTGTTGTGGACCGACCTAAAAGTAAAACCGAATTGATTACTATATTATAATAGATTATTTAAGTTAAAGTGAACGAGCAATTAATTTAAGTTTATTTTCTATTTGAATTGATTATGTATCCAAAATTTATTTTTAGTGAGGTTTGTGGAGGTAAGGGTTAGCTGTCGCCTTATTACTCCCAACTAAAAACTTTAACCACTAATATCTCAGTAACTGTGGGTTTCCTGATGGGGAGAGTGGGGCTTCAACCTTCCCCCTCCCCTCCCCTCTTATCCCCCTCCTCCATAAATCGTGGGATCGTGGGATATTATACTAAATTTTTACCGAAAGAACTTTAGTCAGTATATTTTGGTACTAAATTAAATAGCAACACTAAGACAAATATATTTTTAGAATAAGTTACGAATTATGTAAAAAATACAGATTTCATCTCACTTTCTATGGAAAATATGATTGTATTTACGTCCATATATCATCATTCTTAAGTAATATGCAATCACAAACTAAAAAAACACGAGCTATAGCTACTTACGAGTGAAAATTTACGGCAGCACATTTTCCTTCGCTGCGACTTTTGCGCCTCAAAATACTGCATCCACCCATTGTTAAAATACTTAAAAATACACGGAGTCTCTATCTCAAAAGCGTATATAACATAAAACACACCAAAAAACAAAAGATTTCAAATAATACGAAACCTCACTCTTCACAGCTGTTATTTGTTTGGCACAAGAATGTCAAATTTGACAGCCTTGTGCCAAAAACCCGGTTACAGCGAAAGGGACAAAACATAACATTTTTGTCTCGTTTCTTCACAAGTATTGACCAATTTACGTTCTCTCTCTAACAAGCTGTGACGTCAGGAGCTATCCTGCCCTGCTACAAACCGACGCACCACCTGTTATTGGTTCGCTCGCTTCCGTTCTGGAAATTTCGACTTAAAAGTGAACCTCGCGGTCGTCCGAAGACTTTGGTCGACAATGACGAATTAAAGGCGATTGTGGTGGAAGGAAGCGTCAAAACAATATTGGTCCATTTGCGTCAAATTGGCAAGGTAAAAAATAGTGTTGCCCAAATCAGTCTTGGTCTTGGTCTTGCAGCAAGAGTCTCGCAAGTCTCGCAATTACCTATTAGCCTATTGCTATTTATTAAACGTTATTTTAGATATTAGAACAACTTAATATAACAACGTAACGTAATACCTACTCTATAACGTTGTTCTGCGATCTAAAATAACGTTTAATAAATAGCAATAGGCTAATAGGTAATTGCGAGACTTGCGAGACTCTTGCGAGACTCTTGCTGCAAGACCAAGACCAAGACTGATTTGGGCAACACTAGTAAAAAAGCTTCACAAATGGGTGCCCCACAAACTCAATGATCGCCAGCGCGTCGAGACGTGCCTTGCACTGCTGAACAGACACACAAATGAAGGAATTTTCAACCGCATTGTAACCGCATTGAACCGATGAAAAATGGATTCTGTTTGATAACCGCATAGATGAATGATTAGTCTCGCTGGGCGAAGAGCGCCCAGCGAGACTAATCATTAGTCTTTAGTTTTACGTGGTAGAGCCATGCTTCGGCACGAATGGGCCGGCTCGACCGGAGAAATACCACGGGCTCACAGAAAACCGGCGTGAAACAGCGTTTGCGCTGTGTTTCGCCGAGTGAGTGAGTTTACCGGAGGCCCAATCCCCTACCCTATTCCCTTCCCTACCCTCCCCTATTACCCTATTCCCTCTTAAAAGGCTGGCAACGCACCTGCAGCTCTTCTGATGCTGCGAGTGTCCATGGGCGACGGAAGTTGCTTTCCATCAGGTGACCCGTTTGCTCGTTTGCCCCCTTATTTCATAAAAAAAAAAAAAAGTCTATGGATAACCGCAAGCGCTCAGCAAGTTGGTTGGATCCTGGTTCAGCACCTAAACAATGCCCTAAACGAAAACTTACCCCTAGAAAAGTGATGGTCACTGTTTGGTGGTCTAGCGCCGGTGCACAGTGTTCTATTTCACTCAAAAAATTTCCCTATGCTGTTTATCGCATACATCGATGAAGAAATGCATTTTAAATGCAAGAGTAAAACACCCACGTGTCTATTTCAAATACTTTTTTTTATAAAAAATAATTTATGTTTCGTGACCTCGACGTAAAAAAAAGACTTAATAAATTCTGTAAGCGTGTCTGATCAATATATATATTTTTGATTAATATGGTTTGATAAAGGACCTTTAGGTGCATATTTTCCATGTTTTATTTTTTGAAGATCACTTCTGGTTACCGAGTTATTCATTTTTATTCAGTTTTTTGTTTTTATTTTTTTTCTCCCAAAAAACTCAAAAGTGCGACTTGTGACTGGCACTGAAAGATTGAACTTTAATGCGTCTATCATTATTAAAAAAATCAAGTTGCATTATGGAAGCGTTTACGAGTAATCGAATTTCAAAATATTGTGTTAGGGGTGTCATTTAACTTGACCTTTCATTTTTGCTCAAATTAATGAAATTTTTTCTTTAACTACAAAATTGTATATGATTTACAATTATGATTATAGTAATGAATCTTTCGACATATTTTTTACAACCTCGTGAGTTATTTTTCAATTTTACGGTGACATAATATACAAATCGCTGTACCTTTGAAAATATTGACTTTTGATATACTATTTCTTCTGAGAAATTACTCAATTTTAAGAGTACTATACGCTTATACAATAAAAATAAAAAGTCCAATCGCCTATTGTTTGACCTTAGTGATAACCCTAAAATGTACCATTTGACCTTTATTCTAACTCCCAAACGGTGCGGTGTGATTCATCACAGCTTCTTACCAAACGGGGTGAGCATTACTGCAGATGTGTAGGTACTGTGAAGAACTGAACACAATGATGGAGAAGTTGCCACATCTCCAACCAGCGTTGGGCAATCGCTCGTCTCCGCTGCTCCTGCACGACAACGCGCGACCTCATACTGCACAGCAGACGGTCTCCAAGTTGCAAGAACTGGGGTTGGAAGCTCTCCGACATCCGCCCTAGGTACTTACCAGACCAAGGTCCGGTATGTACCTAGGGCGGATGTCCTACAGACTACTACTTTTTCCAGAATTTGTATAACTTCTTGGCGGGAAAAAAATTCAATACCCGAGAGGCAGTACCAAATGCCTTTGAAGAATTTTTTGCCTCCCGTCCATCTGATTTCTTTAAGAAGAGCATCAATAAACTGCCACTACGTTGGCAAAGATGCATTGATTGCATGGGTGATTACTTCGATTAATACAAATAAAAAAAACATAAAAAAAAATTCGTTTAAATTTTTTCATACAAAACGGCAATTTCATATCTAATTTAATATACTAGCTGTCCCGACACGTTGTTCTGTCTTAACTATGAACCGCAATGTTTTCAATATTTCTGACCGTTTAAATCTTCCCTGAACTTGCACAATTATTTTAAGACTAAAATAAGCCAAATTAGTCCAGCCGTTCTCTAGTTTTAGCAAGACATTGAAATTGCAATCCATTTTTCCCGACTTCCCGATCAAACGACTTCCAAAAGAAAAGGCGGTTACATTCCGCTGTATATATATATATATATATATATATATATATATATATATATATATATATATATATATATATATATATATATATATATATATACATCTTACGAATCATGTTGCGTCTTACATGGCGATTTTTACGAATGATGCCGCGTCCGACCGACTTGTTGCGTCCGGTATACGGACGCAAGATTAACCGACCCTCATTTTTCGTCCAAGGGTGTCTTTTCATCATTAGAATGCATAGGCAAAAAATTGGCATGGACTCAATTTCATCACTAGAATGATTTTCAGCGTATTTCGTAGTTCAGCCATCGGCCGCGTGGAATTTCGAGGGCGCTACTGAGAAGCGTATATTTTGTACCGTATATTGAGCGTTTAGTTCACCGATTATATTGCGTCTCCCCGAATATACACAAAAAGTTTTTTTCAGTTCTCCACGAGCATCATCTTGCGTCCAGAATTTTTCTTATATCAGGACACCGCCTTGATCCTACTGGGGCCTTTTAGGGTGCACGGGTATGGGGCGCGCGGGGGGCGGGAAGCGAGCCGTTCGTCAGCGCCAGCAGCGCGGTCGCATCGCATATTTTGTTAACCGACTTCCAAAAAAGGAGGCGGTTATGTATTCGGCTGTATAATATTTTATTATTATTTTGAATGTTAGACGATAATTCAGCCGTCTATGGACCAATTTTCAAAATTCTTTTTTTGATCTAAAGGGTATAATCCCAAAGTCCCGTTTTAAAAAAAAGTGGTGACCTGATGATGGGATCCATGAGGAATCAAAATTTATATGGATACTTATGGCGATTTCGGCTTTTTCTGAAGTAGTCTAAGATATGCTTAGACTACTTCAGAAAAAGCCGAAAAATTAAGCTATGCTACCAAAAAATTAAGATTTTGCGCCAAGGTATACCCTGGATCCAAAAGTACAGAACAGAACTCCTGACTTCTTATAGATACATGTTTGGGGATTTCAGCGTTGTTTAAAGAACTGCAAGCATATGCTTCCATGGCAATTAAGTGATCATCATTATCACCACCACCATTAGTCCATTACACCATACATCATTACATTATGATGATACAAAAGGTACTTCTCCTAGTATTTTTCACCAACACGGTGATCTTTAAACGTTACTCTACCTTCTATGGACTTATATTTTGTAAAATTATTTTGTTGTTGTCATTAACATGGAAACTTGATGGTGGGATCCGTGAGGAATCGAGTGAACTCCTCAAAATTTATATAGATATATAATATAGTGATTTAGACTTTTCCTGAAGTAACTTAAGCATATTATGCTACCAAAAAAATAAGATTATACCCTGTATAATAAGAAGGTATTCCCTGGATCCAAAAGAACTGAACAAAACTCCTCAGTCTTTAAAGATATGCGTTTGGAAATTTCGGCATTATTGTTTTAAGAACTGCAAGCATATGCCACTATGTACGTTACAGTAATCATCATCATCATCTTATTTTAAAATAGTGTCTGACTAAAGCTGGTTTGTACGACCGAAACCGAAAACGAATTTCGGCAACGGTCTCAGTTTCGGCCACAACCGAAACTTCCGTAGGTACAAGGATCATGTTTTGAGAGAAAAATAAAGGAAACGTTAGTTTAATCAGTCAGTCTTTTTAGGGTTCCATAGTATTCAAGGAACCCTTATAGTTTTGCTTCGTCAGTTAGTCTTTCTTTCTGTCTGCCCCTCTAGCTACTGTAATTTTGAACATAAATGGGAGAGATTTTGTAAAGTTATATATTGTGTATAGATCCGTGTTTTACATCATAAAATAATAATAATTTCATATTTTGGAAGGGTGGCTCCTCCATACATGTGAAATAGGCATGAAAAATATTGTTTCATTCTACTCCATCGTGTGAGATATCGTCGAAAAGATCTAAAATAAAGGCGTGGTTTCATACATAACTTTTTTACAAAGAACCATTTTCGAGTAATCGGCTTCCAAAGTGGTTTTATAATTTGGTCCCCCGCTGGCATTTTTAAACTATAGGAGATAGAAACTGGAAAGTTTGTATGCTGATAGATCATGCTAAAAACCTTTTAGAGAATTTATTTTGAGCGCAATCGGACTACAACTTTTTAAGTAATTCAAAGAAGGCCTATTGCGCGTTGATAGTTACAGAACTCTCCTTAGACATGTCCTAACATGCTTTTGATTTACTGCCGCTTAGTAGTTTATTTATACAAATCTGTGTTGCGAGCGAAACACGAAAAAGCACTATAATATTTACAATTGTTTATTGTAAAACAGCTATATTATTATGTACAACGGATCTTAAATACTTTAAGCTTAGCCCAATTCACGAAACGACTATCTCGTTATACCTAAATCAAATCGCGAAGTAGGTAACGAGAGTTAGCCTTATTAACTAAGCATGGCTTTCTCATAATTATGAGAAAATATAATATCGCAAAAGTGTCATTGTCGTGTACGGTCAACGGTGTGACAGTTAAATATGGTCAAACGTTCCATCATTCTAATCTATGAACAAAATTTCAGGCTTAAATTATTGAAGTCGTTCTTCGAAGCGAATTAGGCACAATGCAAGCTAGTCAAACACCTCGTAAGCCTAATAGACTAATGCCTTTTTACCTTTGAAAATGGTCAAAAGTGAAAAAAAAACTTATAGTAGGATGAAACCCATTGGAAAAGGAAGAGAATTTCACAAAAATAAAAGGAAAAAGTATTTTACGGGCAATTTGAGGTCGGGAAGTGTAAGGTAGTGAGTTTTTAAGGATAGAAAACGGTTTATCTCGATTTCTGGCAAAACTACAAGTCCTATGGAAAAAGTCAAATGGCAAATTTGTAGGTACCTAATAGAAAGATCTACACCTTTAAGCACGCCTCGGGTGGTCTCTACTCTCGAAAGGCCGCGTTGTGACAAGTTCACAACATAAATCTGTTGAAATACCCGAAATTCAATAATAAACTTATAGAAAAATTGATGTTTTTACAACTAGGAACTTCAAACATGACTATAGACTGTTTTGATTTTTACTTATTTAATTTAATTTATATAATAGAAAATGAAATAATAAAAAAAAACTAAAGCTGTCCGTAGGTCTGTTTGTTCCATAAATTAAGAAAAATATGGGCAATGAAATGAGTTGAATCTTTTTTTAAACGTTTCCGTTTATCCTAAGGATGAGCTCTGTTGCTTGGCGTTATTAAATTCTAAATGGTTAAAAATATATTAATTAACATTTTTTGATAGAATAACCAGTTTTATTCGTTCCCCGTTCTCTTTTATTATTTTCCCATTTCTCAGTACCGCTTGCCGATATTTTTTATATTGTTTGTTACATATTTGTTACATAATATTGTTCATTTAATGCATATTATATATTTTATGTGCAACGGATGCAAGAAAAAAAAACGTAAATAAATATATAAAAAATGACAAAACACTAAGAAATATTTATTGTAGTCACCATACCTTGTTTTATTGTAAAATCATCAAAATACGGTATTAATGGGGGCAAGAGGGATCACATGCTGATGTATCATACTCGTAATGCATACATAAATTATTTTGTACTAGATGA
Organism: Glaucopsyche alexis; assembly: GCA_905404095.1. Classification (NCBI taxonomy): domain Eukaryota; kingdom Metazoa; phylum Arthropoda; class Insecta; order Lepidoptera; family Lycaenidae; genus Glaucopsyche; species Glaucopsyche alexis. Next base: position 5,247,330 of record FR990057.1, read on the forward strand.
TAATGATAGAGATGTAAAAAAAATATCAATATTCCAAATAAACTGTTTATAATTTACTGTAGTATAATATTATTGGCTCTATTTAAGGTTATGTATTGACGCTGTGGTACATCAGTCATTGTTTAAGCGATGATTTTTCATCTTACGGTATCCTGATTATAGTATAAAACGCGTGTGAGGCGTGCAAACTTTATATTTATATTTTTCTCACATAACCTAGACCCGCCTAGCCTCAATTCTTATTGAAGCTAGGCACAAAATATTTTAGTAGAAGATATCTACAAAATATTGTAGATGTCTTCATTGTCTACGATGTCAGGGATACTCATCCCAACTCACCTGTCCGGTAGTTGTGGTATAGTATACGGGTATGCGACCCCGGCTCCCTAGCTATTACCGTCCTATCCCGTGCCCTCCTGGGCGGTAATATCCTACATTCCTATTTCCCACTCTAACTTACCAATCTTCCTTTCCACACCACCTATCCTTCCCTTTCCCTATTCCTACCCTTTCCACCAATCCGTGGGAACGCAATGGATAATCATAAAAATAATTTAATTATCCAAAATGGCGGCGATGCGGTTCGCCACCCATCACGTCTCGTTCTCGCGGAGGCGAAAAGTGGCCCATGGAGAGCCGCTTCGCTACGTTGAATGTAAGAGGAGGAATGGATGGTATGAATGAAAGTGGACGAAGCGAAACAAGTATGTAAGGATCGTAGCAAGTGGAAAGAAGTGGTCTCTGCCTACCCCGACGGGAAAGAGGCGGTCTCTGCCTACCCCTATGGGAAAGAGGCGTGATTATATGAATGAATGAATGAATGTCTTCATCTACAATATTTTGTGTAAGTTGTCCAATCGTCTTTAAATTATATCCATAGATGCTTATTTATTGCTATTTTAAGATAGCTTAAATACATGAGTGACCTACGGATAATTTTAGCCCATCAAAAGGTATTTCAGAGAGAAGTGGGGAACGGGCTAAGCGGGTCTGGGCCTTACTACCTGTTCTTTTCTTTGCATTTTTTTGAGAACTTTTACTGTGGTAATGTATTTTTTTACATTATCAGAAAAGAGAGATTTCAACGAATAAAAGCCCACAAAAAAAAAGATATTTTGACGTAAGAGTTTTCGACTGAAAATTAAAAGGAAAATTAGGGTTAATTTTTTGATATTAAGTCAAAATAAGGTGAAAAAATAAATATTTTAAATAAAAAAAATTACAATATATTTGAAACACACGGGTACGTTTTCACCAAATGTCGTGATTTTTTTTGTAATAACATAAATATAAAAAAAGAACAAACACTTGGTAGTTGAATTTTTCACATAAATTATGAAGTTATGTGAAAAAACTGTAAATAAGTACAAACGTTGTAGATCTTTTTATCACCTATAACTTTGCTATTTTACTTTTTTCCATAGGACTCGTAGTTTTGCCGAAAATCGAGATAAGCAAAAACACTAACTCGCGCATTGTCTAAACGTCATTGTAAGGGGGTGAGTTACAAGGGGTAAAAAACACCCCTTGTAACTCACCCCCTTACACTTCCCAACCTCAAATCGCCCGTATTTTTTTTTTTTGTTATATTTTTTTCCTTTTCCAGTGGGTTTCATCCTACTATACTTTTTTTTTGTTTCAAAAACTATCGGCATTGGTCTACAATAGCTATTTCAAAATGACGTTTAGACAATGCGCGAGTTAGTGTTTTTTATGTATACCAACTGTAAATGTGTAAAATCAAATACTTTTATTATTTTTACCCCATCTCAAGTAAATGCAACGAAGTTAAATAAATCATGTCCTGTAACAAAACCTTATAAAATGTCATCGTCGCGTCGCGCGTCGCTTAGTTGGAATTTAAAAAAGCGTCGAACATTACCGATCACAGCCCGAGAACTCCATGCACATGCAGAATGCAGTTTCGGTTTCGGTCGTAGTTTCGGCAAAACCAAAACTAAACCGAAACACGTTTTTTTGCTGAAACTCGACCGAAACCGAAACCGAACACTCGGTCGGACACTAATTTATAATACCTAATGGAAGCTTGGCGCGTATTCGATAATTACAAACGTCACAAAAAATTGTAAAATTATTATTTTTAAACAAAAATTAAACAGACTTCCAAAGTAATCATACACAAAAAAATTATGAAGTGTCGGTCGTCAGTCGGGTTGTTTTTATTTTTTTAAATTAGTTATTTTATTTTACATTTTTAAATTTAACCAACACACACTTGGTCGATTTAAATCAAAAAGACGACTATTTAACATACATACATATATACAAGATACGCGCGAAAAACATAACGCTTCTTACAAAAATACAAAAACAGTAATTCGGAATCACAATCTCATAAAAGATTGAAGGGTGTAGCTTTATCTGCATAATGTTGGTAATATATGTAGGGCATTATACGGAGTTGATTTGAACAAATTGATGGGAGGTAAGAGCATCCATGCAGTGTATAGAAGTATACGGATATATACTGTGTGCTGGATAGCTTTGGTGGTGAACGGAAGTACTAGCATCCATGCAGTGTATAGAAGTATACGGATATATACTGTGTGCTGGATAGCTTTGGCGGTGAACGGAAGTACTAAATGACCTGGAAATTTCCAAAACTGAATATTAATATTTCATTAAATAACGGGATACCACGTCGACTCTCGATATCATACTGATAAAAACTACACATATACGCATTAATAACATGTAAAATCTTGCCACATACAGTGGACGCTACAGGGTGGTAGTTTGTAAGGACGCAAGAAGTCTTCGTCGATTTAAATATATATATATATAATATTAAATTATATATTAATATATACATAAAATATATATTGTTCAATGCTAATAAATTCCGCCGTCTGTCATCTGTGGAATGATTTTCAAAAAATTTTTTTTATGTAAAGGGTATAGTCCCAAGTTGGTCCCGTTTAAAAAAAAGTGGTGACTTGATGATGGGATCCATGAGGAATCGAAGGAACTCCTCGAAATTTATATGGACACATATGGTGATTTTGCCTATTTTTGAAGAAGCCAAGCATATGCTACCAAAAAGTACTATTTTGCACCAAGGTATAGGTACCCAAAATTACAGAATCTAACTCCTGACTCTTCATAGACACATGTTTTCGGTGTTATGTGCCTCTGCACATAACACCGAAAAAGTTATGGGGGAGAAAAATCGATCTGGCTAGGATTAATCCTAGCTAGATCGATTTTTACCTATAGTTTAAAAATGCGCAGGAAACTTTTTTAAGCTATAGGTACCTATGTTTTTTTTGGCGTCGTTTATAATCCAATATACTTAATAGGTATTTTTCTGTGCTGATACCTAATAAGTAATAATAGACTGGTTTTATCTCATGCTCTAGATTCTAGAATCTAGAGCCTATTTGTTTAATACACTAATTACGTAAAAATATATATTTTTTTGGAACTGCAAAACGCATTGGAACTGCAAAACTGCAAAACGCATTGTAACACCTATTGTAACCATATTTTTACCAAATAAACATCATTTCATTTCATCTAATTACAAAAATACAAAGAAAATTTGAAGAATAATAATAATTGTTCCTCGTAGGCCAATAACGTGTTTATTGTCTTTATTGTACTATTGGCTAGCCGCACACACTGCACACACCATATTATTGGCAATAATGCTCATATTGACAATAATATTCCTTGTGTGCGGACCCATATTGCCGTTTTTTTTTGTATGTGTCTAGTGTTGACAATTTTACTATGTCAATAATATTACACGTGTGTGGCTAGCCATTAGATAATTTCTCAATAACCTTATACTGACTTGGTTTAATATACTTACCTACCTTTTTTTTTGTTCTCGCAGGGGTGTTACGCCTTCCCCGGGATAGGTGCCCGGGGATATGTGGGAATCCCGGCGAGACTCGGCGTTTACCCACTAAATCTGAACCTGCGGATTGCCCTCAGCCGCTATATGGGGAGTGTCCCGGATCTTTCTAACACAAGACACCCCCGCGACCGGCCGGTCTCCCTCTTAGGGATCGTCCATTAATCACGTGATGCCTAAAGGGGGAGGGGGGGGGGGGGCCGAAAAAAATCACCAAGAATCACCAAGGGGAGGAGGGGGTATAAGGAGACATCACGTGTATTAATTTTCGAATCTAGTCTATGCATACCGAAATTAATATCGGTTGTAGATTCGTAGTGTTGTATAAATAGGTACTTACAAGACAAATGACTCGTATAGTTTTAAATTGCTTAAATTATTCGATTAAATTGTTTTTAAGTTAAAGTTTTTCTTCGAACATGACTTGCTTACTATGTAAAAAATAAATACACGTGATCTTAGGTGGGGGAGGGGGGTAGTATAAAATCTCACCACGTATCACCAGGGGGAGGGGAGGGGTCTAAAAAGTTGTTAAAAACATCACGTGATTAATGGACGGCCCCTTATAGGGACTGGACTTCCAACACAGTTACGGGCCACTCCGGCAAACTGGAGCATCCCTCTCGGCGCCGGAACAAGCTAAGCCGGGGAAGTTCTTATCCTCTCCCGGAGCCCCGTTAGACAGAAGATTGGAGGTTCGCAAAGCGACGCCTCCACACTCTCGTCCTACGCCGGCGGAGCGGAACAGAGGATGGATCGTTCTCTCTGTCCCGCTCCGCGAGTTTAATTTACCCTAAACTACTCTAACACCCGTATCATTAGTTGTTTCCTCAGATCCGCCTCGACTCAACCTCATCTGAGGTATCCTTGAGAGGTTCCTCGAGTTTGGTATTCTTAAACATAATTTCTACCTCAGCTGTTTGCTCCTCCAGTAAGGTTGACTGAGGGTCATACCCTCACTCAACCTTACTGGAAATCATAAATAATCATGGAAAAATATATTTTTTTATGTTAACACCAATAGTAACCATTAAATCTCGATCCAAATTTTACAGAATAATGAATATGTATGCGCTGTATAATTATATGGATTTTCGTTCCACCATGCTTATCTTTAAATAACTATCCCTCTATAATTGCGTAATTGCTTCAAATAATTCCACTCTGTTTGTAAAAAGAATTGATATAAATGTCGGAAATAGACGCTCGAGGGAGCCTCAAGGTACGTCCTGAGGTACCTTAAGTTTGACAGTTGATTCCTCGACTCGCGTAAGGAAATTCCTCAAGTCGAGGGAATTTTGTTGAACTAATGATACAACTTTCGTGGATTGAGGTTGAGTCGAGTGGAGGAAATCTCGAAGTAACAACTAATGATATGGGTGTAAGTGTCAACAAGATCGATATCAAAGCTCCTTTGAAAGCTGTCTCTCTGTATGTAAGTATGTATTATAATATTATTTACATAGCCTGGCCCTTCAGTAGCAAACCCTCTTTATTACGAAAATTACAAAAATACTGAAGAATTCGATTCCATGACCGCATTACTCTATTGTAAAGAAAAACAATTGAATAATTTGGGCCTATAGTCAAGATGCATTCGATAATTTCGACGGCAAAGTTAGAAATCAAAAATGTATAGGATTTGACATAAGGCATCGCAAGCGACATGTCACTTAACGATGACTTATGTAAAATCCCATACATTTTTGATTTTGAAGTTAGCCATCGAAATTATGGAAGGCATCATATAGGCTATAGGCCCTGAATGTACGTAATTTGTTGTGATAGTAATATAATGCGCAATTGATATCACGCAGTTAAGCGCAGGAGTCACGGCCGGTCGGAGTTTTTGCGCGCAATTTTGGCGCCAAACCATCGACTTGGGCGCGACAGGTCTAGACATGTTGAGTAATTTTTTTACGTAATATCTATAAGGTTAAGCATGATGATCATGCGGTTCCTAAATTGGCGGGACAATTTTTTTCGAGCTCAATAAAAAATCGAACAACGAGTAGGTAAGTACCTAGTTTATTAGCATCGTTATTTGAAACTCGGTATGTGAAAGAGTCAAAGAGCAGATAACCTAAAAAAAGATTCTTTAAAATTATCTGCTCTATTGTGCTTGTGCACATAATAGAGCAGTTTGTGAGGATTGGTCAATGGATGTTTGTGGCTCTTTTACGCAAAAATCACTGAACTAAAACTGAAATTTGGTATAGTAGTCGATTAAACTTTTTTTTATGTAATGTACCTAGAAACTAGCAGACGGATCGCCTGGTGGTAAGCGATTACCGCCACCCATGGACACTAGCAACACCAGAGAAGTTACACTTGTAACTCCTCAGGTGTTGCGATTTGCCTTCCTGGTCCTTAAAATCCCCAATCCCCCCCATGGGCCTCCGGTAACCTCTCCCACATTCTGGAAATACACATTTTTTCTCGAAAAATTTATAGTGTTTTCGTAGGATACAGTATTTACGCGGGCGGAGCCGCGAACAAAAGCTATTAGGTAATGAGAAAATCTGTTATAACGACATTGCAGGGACCGATAGATAAGTGTGCGTGTGGTTTGAGGGACCAACCCGAATTTCCCCAAAATAAGTATACCAAGTTTTAGTAGAAGTCTAAAAACAATTGTAGAACAAATCTGGGAATTTGTAAAAAGATAGTTTAAAAGATATAGCCCTCAGAGTGTGGTCCCTCAGTTCACACACCGCTATTTTCCAGATCTCGAAAAGTATGTGGAAAATTATGGTTTTTTCACTACAGAATTTTAGTAGAACTTTTGTAAAAGTTTTTACAAATTTATCAGATACATAGCATTAGAAATAAAAAAGCTACAACCACCGAAGTGTGGTCCCTCAGTTCACACAAAAATGACATACTCATTTCGCGATATATGACTGACTTTTTTAATTATTTTTCTACGTAGAGTTTTAGTAGAAAATTTGTAGAATTCATAGGCAAAATTTCAGAAAAATCTATCGGCGCATTTGGAAGATATATACCATTATGTTGGGTCCCTCAGTTCACACACTTGTGTATAAGAAAAACTCAAATAACTAATAAACGAGAAAACTAACAGAAAGTCTACTATACTTAAGTTTTAGTAGAAGTTTTTTTCTCTTGGATTAGCACATAAAATATTTAATTTCTTGCTTCCTAACTGAGATAATGTTAATTTTCTGATTGTATGAAAATGCAGAGTAGGGTTACCACACAAGAAGCAAAATTCGGACAGTACCTAATATTATTGTGTGTGTTATACCTTATTAAATTTACCTTTTCACTATTATATGGATTCATAGTACTACAAACAACCTATATACCTACTTATGTACCTATTTGTGGTTTCGCTCTGCCCGCCCTTTTCTCTGTCCGTTCTTGCTAACTCCTTATATGTAATTACATATATATTATATGAAAAAAAAACTGGCCAAGTGCGAGTCAGGCTCGCGCACAAACGGTTCCGTACAAAACGGCAAAAAAAATCACGGTTGTTGTATCGGAGCCCTCGTCCTCGTCTCGTCGTCGTCTCGCCCCCAGCACCAAAGATTATACATACTCAATGTAATATTATAACTGCACCTAATATTTTTGTTATACTAGCTTTTGCCTGCGGCTTCGCCCGCATGGAATAGTGTTCTTGGAGAAAAAACTACTTCGGCGAATAACTCTCTAAGTCTCTACTTACAGCAATATACTTCTGATACAATACTGAAATGTTTTTAGGTTTACCCAATGCAAATAGTTAAAAATTGGACCCTTTCGAGTTTCGCCTCGACAGTCGACACGATATGAGCGACCGCTTGATATATTATACATAATATTATATTTGTCGCGCTTTATCATCGACATATTTTTTAATCAAACTTTTACTATGTTAAGAATTAGTCAAAAGAGTTTAGTTAATCTGTGCTCTCAGGTTGGTTTTCATGCTATAAAGTTATAAAACGTCTTTAAAAATGACTAATTATATTAAAAACTGGCAATTTTGTCGTGTGTCAAAGTTACCACCTAACTTGGGTAACTTTGACACAAACTAACTTTTAATTAATTTACAGCTTCAGAGTGACATTAATTTATGTTTTTATTAAATATTGATGCAGTGGGGTCATAGACAAGTCAAAAAAACTATAAAGTTATTACATTTAAATATGTTTTTATATACCTTGATAGCAGCAAAGTTAACGAGATTTTTAAACAAAGTTTTGCACTGATTTTTACCCATTATGTTGCGCGCGGTTAAAAACAAAAGTTTTTGGTATTATCTTCTCTTGACAGCTGCTTTTTTTTTAGATTTCGTTTACGAAGTATGTTACGTACACGAATTATTATTAAATTTTAAGCGCCAATTGTTTCCCACATAAAACAATAGAAAAGAATTTTGTGAACAAACTGTCAAAGTTACCCTCGTGATTCAAAGTTACCCTGAATGACCGTAATAAATCTAGAATATTTACAAGGACATAGGAGATGAGTTTAATTCATCATACAAACTATGACTAAGTATAAGTTTTAGTGAGTAGAAAATGACGCATTTAGCGTTAAGTTTTATGTCGCGTGAGATTTATAGTTGTGTGTACACATTTATATTTTTTGTAATTTTTAATTATTTGTGACTGATATGCTGCTGTACTCAATTGTGTACAGCGGACAACTTTAACAAAGATATTACATGTTAACATTATATTTTTATTTATATTGAATTAAAATGCTGCTGTACTCATCCATTCATGATTAATGCAAATTGTTGAATAATTGCAAAATTTAAAAATAATTCTCTCTGTATAATATTAAATAGGTACTATTAACAAAGTTGCCGCTCGGCGCTGTTATGCGATTTACATCGTATGCCTGCGATGTAAATCGCATAACAGCGCCGTTGAATCGTGCGCACGAACACGTACTTACGTGTAAACACGTAGTTCAACCACGTCTGCAGTCGGTGCGGTCACTTCCTTTGTGTTTATATGGTACATATAAAGGTTCTTTATGAAGAGAAATAATATACTGTACCAGATTTTCTTGTTTTTCTGTTTTTATAAATGTGACTACCCCAAGTATTAAAATATAAAAGCCTTATGTACACCGTACATCCCACAAATTAACTTTCTCCTTTTCATAAAAGCTTGACATTAATTTAAAGACCTAAGATTTTTATATTTCTTTAATAGAAAATAGGTAGGTATAATAAAAATATGAAATTTCATAAATGAGGGTTCTGTACCCAAAGGGAACCAAAATATTATTAAGACTTCGCTGTTTGTCCGTCCGTCTGTCTGTCACCAGGCTGTATCTCAGGAACCGCGATAGCTAGACAGTTGAAATTTTCACAAATTATGTATTTCTGTTGCCGCTATAACAACAAATACTAAAAACAAAATAAAATTAATATTTAACGAGGGCTTCCATACAACAACCGTGATTTTTTTTGCCGTTTTGTACGGAACCGTTTGTGCGCGAGCCTGACTCGCACTTGGCCAGTTTTTTATTCATATAATATATATGTAATTACATATAAGGAGTTAGCAAGAACGGACAGAGAAAAGGGCGGGCAGAGCGAAACCACAAATAGGTACATAAGTAGGTATATAGGTTGTTTGTAGTACTATGAATCCATATAATAGTGAAAAGGTAAATTTAATAAGGTATAACACACACAATAATATTAGGTACTGTCCGAATTTTGCTCTTGTGTGGTAACCCTACTCTGCATTTTCATACAATCAAAAAATTAACATTATCTCAGTTAGGAAGCAAGAAATTAAATATTTTATGTGCTAATCCAAGAGAAAAAAACTTCTACTAAAACTTAAGTATAGTAGACTTTCTGTTAGTTTTCTCGTTTATTAGTTATTTGAGTTTTTCTTATACACAAGTGTGTGAACTGAGGGACCCAACATAATGGTATATATCTTCCAAATGCGCCGATAGATTTTTCTGAAATTTTGCCTATGAATTCTACAAATTTTCTACTAAAACTCTACGTAGAAAAATAATTAAAAAAGTCAGTCATATATCGCGAAATGAGTATGTCATTTTTGTGTGAACTGAGGGACCACACTTCGGTGGTTGTAGCTTTTTTATTTCTAATGCTATGTATCTGATAAATTTGTAAAAACTTTTACAAAAGTTCTACTAAAATTCTGTAGTGAAAAAACCATAATTTTCCACATACTTTTCGAGATCTGGAAAAAAGCGGTGTGTGAACTGAGGGACCACACTCTGAGGGCTATATCTTTTAAACTATCTTTTTACAAATTCCCAGATTTGTTCTACAATTGTTTTTAGACTTCTACTAAAACTTGGTATACTTATTTTGGGGAAATTCGGGTTGGTCCCTCAAACCACACGCACACATAGATAATGGTCGTCATAAACGAAAGTCGTTATAACAGATATCAAAATGTTTATTTATTAAACATTTTGATGACAGAATTCTAAATGTTGTCGACTGTCATAATACCCGGTATGCCGTTATAAAAGATATCGTTTATAGGGTTTTCACTGTAAATCAATAACTATCATTTATGCACAGAATACAGAAATCATCATTTATGCTATAAAAAAAAACTGTCATCTATCCTATTGTTTAATAGCCGTAAATACGCCTCGTAACATTCTTAAATAAAATAATGCCGCGTGTAATCGTGCATAATTTTCCGCAATTGAAAAGACATCAACGACTCCGTAAGTTATGAAGCTCGTCATTACTGAGCTTTACCGAAACTTTTTTATAACGTTTAAAAACAGTATAATACTGTTTTTAACAGTATAGTTGGCAACCTTACGCTCAATATAGCTTGCTCTATTTCAACAAATAGTTATCGGCATTTTTTTAGCCATTTCTTCTAAAATTCAGTCTAAAATCATATTATTTTTTAAATTAGGTAAATCATCTGTTCTATGCATATTCCCTATTCTCGTTGTTTATTTATGTTTTAAAAATTTAAATTACTTTTAACGAGTTTCGCAGTTTGTATTCTATTTTTAACATTTTCACGAGTACCTAAATGTAGGAAAACTTGTTTAAATTTGATTGTCACACGCTTTTGGAAACTTCTTGATATGTGTTCGATATTTGAATATTTTGGGGCCTGCGAGGTGTGTCGTATCTTGTGGAAACTGTGGAATTTATTACACAATGTTTTACACGTAAAGAACTTGATCAAATCTCCATACATAAAAAACCCAAAGTCGACAGCAATTAAATCTTTGTCAATTTACAACACCAAAAACTACACCTCCGCCTACCAACATATATCACCACGTTCTTAATGTCTTTCTGGAATCGTCGTCTTTCATACATCTTCTCACATCTCTTATTTCCATTGAAAAAATAATTGATTTTGAATTTGATTCTTGCTTATAACTTCTATACCAGGCATATTTCGTGATTGCCCTTTTGGTGACATCAAATATCATTTAAGCTTTAAAGTAAATACATTGGAAAACTTCTCCTGACTCTGGGGATATTTTTTACCATCACCTTTGTCCTCCAAACATGTTTATGAAAATACTATTTTTGTCCACATATTAAGCAGAAAAATAGATTTATACGCTTGTTTACGTGGGAAAACACGAAGAAAACCCGTCTAGCATGTTCCCTTAGGTCAGTGGTCGGCAAACTTAATAGTCAAAGAGGCAAATATGAACATTACAACATAGACGTATATTATAGACGAGGCATGTTGGGGCAAAAAGTGTCTCCAGTAAATTGGCCCCAATTTTAAAAATTTTGGGGCCATTTTGAAATTCGAAGTATGATGAAAACAAGAAGGCTGACATTTGAGTAATGGTGAAAACCAAGATGGCGTAACTTTTTCTTGTATGAATTTTTTTTCTACTAAATGTACGTGATAGTTGAAATCTTTGATTACAACACTTAAAAAAATATATTGGGAGCCAAATCAGTTTATAATAACATTAATTTATTACACAAAATAAAACTAAATTTCATACTTAATAAATATTTATTAATGCGAACAATGAGCTTGCATCTCCTTGGAAAGTTTGAATAAGTCAGGTTTGTATGTTGTTGTTTTTATTAATTTTAGGCATTAGGTATTCCAAGTTCTCATCAATAGGACGACTTCTCAGTTTACTCTTGATAATGTTCATGCTTGAAAAAGATTGTTCGCTTATGTAATAATATGTAGAACCGAAAAGGGAAAGAACAGAAAACGCGAGCTTTTTCAGCTAATTCGTAAGAGAAAACATAGGAACAATAATTTCAGCCGGTAGCTTGTACCTACATAGTTTGAGCTTACGTTTACGAAAACTAATAAAATTAAATTTGATGTGCCTTACGTATTTATACATTAATAGATATAAAATATTAATTAAATTCGATATTCCTTACGTATTTATGTAACAATAGATATAAAATATTAATTAAATTCGATGTTCCTTACGTATTTATACATTATCTAATAGATATTAAATATTAATTATCTATCTTTTAATTTAAACAAAAAATTATACATGTTCTCGATTTATTGAAGAATTTTAATTTATCAAAATTAGATGTATATTTTCTTATTTTTTTTTTTCCTTCCGTGGATATTTGTACTAGAGCCGTACTTATGGAGCCAAAGAGCCACATGCGACTCTGGAGCCGCACTTTGCCGACTACTGCCTAGGTTAATCTAGTTCCTTGCAATCCTTGCAGATGCATTTCACTGTAACCATTAGGTATAAATAAAAGTAATAGCGAAATGTAGCTCTGCGAGGGATCTATTCTTTAGAGAGAGAAAAAAATATAATGTTGTCCTATTCATATTAGTTTTGAGATAACTGCTAATTGTTACTATATTACTGTCTACATGTGACGTGAAGCTCCGCGAACAAGCATAGGCGTGAACGTAGGCGTGGCTGGCGTTCACGTGGTTTTCAGATTTTATGCATAGAAATCATAGGGGTATAACTTATTAGCGCCTCATACTTACAGTTATTATTGCAGGAAATAGTACGTACCGTTCCAACCCGCGGGCTTATTGCGTATCTTGCAAAAGCCAAGCAATAGCAAAAATTGCGCAATTTTTGCGCAAAAATCGCAAATTCGTATTACGTATCAGCAAAACAACCGCAGAAGCAACCTAGCGACAATACTACTCCGACTTTCCGCCTCTACGGCTCGCCTCTACCGAACAATCGAGGAACTATAAATTGCAATCAATCGTTCGATCTCTTCACTGCTGTCTAATTTTTCGTATTACGTAAGACTTTTACAGCAAAGCGAAAGCAATCAGCGAGCGATTTAAACTGTCAGTTAGCAATAATAAGCGAAAATTAAGCAAAGTGCATTCAAACACAACAGCGAGCGATTAGCAATCGATCGCATAGGTAATACGATTTTATTTGACGTTCAGCAATCGACTGCGCGTCTATCGCGCGATGACTGCAAGATTTTTGCTAATCGCTATTTTTACGTAATACGGCGGCCGTGCTTCGAACCGAACGTGTAGGTAAATGCGCTGGGCCGACAGTTCGATCTGGCATGTCGATGACGCGCGCTATTTTCCACAGTTTAAACTGCGCGCTATGACGTATTAGCGCCCTGCACACGTAATGGTGTCTAGAGACACACGAATTTGGTACGGAGCGTGCAGCGGATCTGGTACGCTCCGTACCAGATCCGAGCGTGTGTAGGGCGGTCCGGCGAACATAAGAAGAAGGCGAAGAGTTCGCTGTTGTCCGCATCGGATCTGGTCCGCTCCGTACCATACCCGTGCGTGTGTAGAGCAGTCCGGCGGTTAGGCCGTACAACGGTATCAGTGTTGCCAACGTAGGGATGTACCCCCCAAAATTAGGGAAAATATCTACGGGGGTTTACTAGGGGACAGGATGTTTAGAGTTTTCTCCTTATGAATCAATTTGTATGTAATACTAAAATTATTTTAATGTTTGTATATAGCCAGGGATATGAAAATGTATTGGGAGTGAAATCAGATTAAGACAAGTTAGTTTTATGTTATTCACGCGTAAGTCTTTTAAATGTTAAACACATAACCTTTCTTTCTTGCTTATTATCTCTTAGACCTGTCAATGGTATGAGTAATCAGGGGTAAAATTTGGGGAGAAATAGTTTTTAAAGTGTTGGTATCACTGCCCATTTATCAATGAATTGCGGGAATCATCGTCGTCGTTAAAAAACAGCACAGTAAATAGATTTCTGTGCTAATGTAATAGAGCACAAAATCGAACACACGAGTGTCGAGCTTTACGGTCCACTGCACTGTACCAAATCCGTGCGTGTGTAGCGACACCATTTGGTCTGCGGATATGGTCCGCTGTACGCTCCGTACCAAATTCGTGTGTCTGTAGATAGCATAAGTCCGGAGTCCGGACCGAGACCGTCTTGAAACGCAGTCCGAGCCGCGGGCCGAACTTTATGTGTGCAGGGCGCAATTATACGGCATAATATTATGTACACCATTGTAGACTTGTAGAGCTTGCTTAAGTTTGGACTAAACACTCGCATCTGGCCACTAAAATATGAGTTCAAATACTCAATTGCCTCTGAAGCTATCGACCTATAATGTTTATTAGTTGCCTTCGGAAAGGGACCGGAATGTGGCAGACCATCACCCTACATCCTGTACAGGGTCAACTAAAGGTCAATGGACTTAAAGGTGAATACAAAAATTATGCAAATCGCCGACGAGAATCGAAAGTTAAAAAAAGAGAACGAACGCTATTCACATAATTCTAGTATGAATCAATGACAAATTTACATAATTTTGTCATAAAATTGGCTATTTCTATTAAAAACAGGAATTCTGTCTGCTCTGTTGTCACCTAGCAGGTGGCCTCACTGAGCAACGAAAGTGACCATCGCGCCTCAAAATATTAACGAAATATATGCACATTGCAGGTGTAGGTATATATACATCGTTAATATTTTTTAAACCTATTTTAACTGCTACTAAGGACCTACACCTTTCCTCCATCATGCTTACACATGGAATATTCCCTATGACCAACAAAATCCTGTACCTACTATTTCAGAGAAGGCACGTCTGTATTGTTCCATCAACTAACACATTCTTTGCATGGAGATTCTTCTTTAACATATGTGCAAAACTATACAGCGTGTCCCGACACCTATATCGGAGCCTTTAGTGGTAAAAAATATGGAATTTTTTATCGACAAATTGCCCCTTAAAATTTATTTTTCTCTCATGTTTGTGAAATGGTAGCCATTTTAGTTTTTGGTAACCAAGACCCGGGCTCTCGTACTAATTCGACCACCAGTACTCATGTAAATGTGCTAGGAACATAAAAAAGGTCTCATTTGATAGCAAATATGTGGACAATAATTCGCAGTTAAAATATTTTAATTTTCTTTGAACATAAAAACAAAAAAAGGTAATTTAAAAAAATATATAGTTTTTTTTTTGGTGATTTTTTTAAATTATTTGCTTTTTGTGAAAAATCTAGGCCATTAACCTGCTTGTTTTTTGTTCTAAAACGATAGAAGAGGACGTTTGCTAAACTAAACTATTGCACTGAGAGTAAAGGGGTTTGTATTTTATTTTAGCAAACGTCCTCTTCTATCGTTTTAGAACAAAAAACAAGCATGTTAATGGCCAAGATTTTTCACAAAAAGCAAATAATTTAAAAAAAATCCCCAAAAAAAAAACTGTATATTTTTTTAAATTAAATTTTTTGTTTTTTTGTTCAAAGAAAATTAAAACATTTCAACTGTGAATTATTGTCCACATATTTAGCTATCAAATGAGATCTTTTTTATGTTCCTAGGACATTTACATGAGTAGTGGTGGTCGAATTAGTACAAGAGCCCGGGTCTTGGTTACCAAAAAATAGAATGGCTGCCATTTTACAAACGTGAGAGAAAAATAAAATTTGAGGGGCAATTTGTCGATAAAAAATTCCATATTTTTTACCACTAAAGGCTCCGATATAGGTGTCGGGACACGCTGTATACTTAATGCAGTAAATAAAAAAAATATATTTATATAAAATAATTATAATTTATAAGGTTAAAAATATTTTAAATTATAATGTTTAAATTATGATGAGACAACGTCTTTTGGAAAGAACAGAATAATGCTTGCACATATTTAATCACACAATATAGACAACATAATTTAAATTTTATATGCATTTTATAAGCTGTGACTTTTACTTTGAGTATCCAACCATAGACTTTTACTCCCTAGTAATGTAAATTGAATTAAATAAGTATAATATCATATTACTCATATTAATTAATAATAACACCTAATACCTATATATACCTAAACTGATTATAACGCGCATGCTCTCTTTCTCTCTCTCTCTCACAACCTTTATTTTTGGATTCCGTAATACTTGAGGAACCCTTATAGTTTTGGTCTGTCCGTCCGTCTGTCTGTCTGTCTGTCCTCGCTTATAGTGTCTGTAATTATGAATATAAATGGATGAAATTTGATAGTCATAGATTGGACTAGGGGTGACTCTCCATACATGTGAAGTGGGGATGATTTTTTTTTCTTTCTACCCCATCTTGTGGGGTATCGTTGAATAGTTTATTTAAAATAAATGCAAGGTTTCATACATACCTTTTTTATAAAGTAAACGATTTACGAGTAATCGGCCTCCAAAGTTATTTATAAGATGGTCCTCCCCTGGCATTTCTAAACTATAAGACTTAGAAACTTGCAATTTTCTATGCTGATAGATCATGCTAAAAACTGAAACAAATCGGACAGTAACGTTGGAAAGTAATTTGAAAAAAAAACATATTACGCGTTTATACTCGTAGTTACGGAACCCTCCAACGACATGTCACATATCCTGACATGCTCTTGGTTATTTATATTCTGATATATTCTGATGTCAAATTGTTTATTTTTGTCTAATTCCGAGGGGTGTCTGGTGACTCCTTAACACAGGGCAACTACTTTTTTTTTAGGAGGGGAAATTCATTACGAATCCCCCACCGTCTCCGGGGGACGGTGGCAGGGGTTTGTTGGACTCCCCCGGCGCAATGGTGATGAAAAGCGCCGAGGTTTACCGACTAAAACCCCTCCATGCCTCCTTCTGGGCCTATACGGGGTCATGGGAACTGCGTGATACTACTACCAAGACTCCGCAGTGCGTGCCGTGTCCGGCCCTCTACTTCGCGGCGGCTGGGTGTAGTGCCGCCGCATGCCTCACCGAGGGCTCCCCGGGCATAGGGGAGCCTTACACTCGGGGCCCATAATGTGGTCTATCTCCGGACTCCATCGTTTCAGCGGGGGTGGGCAGAACCACCCTTGCGCCGGAGGCCTTGGGTTCCTTGAACCGGGCTTTTTTAGACGGAGTCTTACCCTTTTTGCTGGGAGGCGGCTTGGCTGCCGCTGTGCAGCCGCTGCTCCCCAGAGTATGCTCCTTCGGCCTGTTGACCGCCTCACATACGAGGCAGTTTGGGTCTGCCACGCATTCGTACGCCCTGTGGCCCGGCTTCCCACAGCGGAAGCATCTCCGGCTGAGGTCCACCGGGCTGTCACATTTGGCGGTGACGTGGCCGGTGCTCAGGTATCGGTAGCACCGCTTTGGCCTTGCGGCCAGCAGTACTACCTTCGCCCAAACCCAGCCGACATGCAGCCGCCCTGAAACCAAAATCTTCTTGGCGGCCGCGACCGGGATATGCATCCATAAAACGTCCCCGCGCGGCCCCACCGTCATTAGCCCCGCCCGTATGTCGTCGGCTGGGCACTACTTAGGGCAGCAGTCTCCTACCATCATTCCTATTTTGTAACTACATCGTTTATTGTATGCATATTTAATTTGGGGGAAATTAATAAAGATTTTTTATACTAAAATAAATTTTCATGATATTTAATAATGTTAGCAACGTAAGAATTATTTTATGCAACAATTTATATCTATATTACTAAATGTTGCGCGCGACTCCCGCGGGAACCGTACATATTACCGCAATAAAATGTCCTTCCCCGTAGTCTACTCTATATCTGTGCCAAATTTCTTCAAAATCAGAACAGTAGTTTCGTAGTCTTTTCGATACAAACAAACAAACTTTTCCTCTTTGGTATATTAAGTATATATAGATTTTATTATAGATCTATTCTCACGCTTATATTTAATTTATCGCTATCGAAATAGGTGTCTACGACAAAAAAGTGTTTGCTACGAGGTACATTCCACATGTACGGGCAGACTAAAGGTTAAATAAAACATAACTTAATTAAATAGGTGTCGAGACTTGAACTATTAGCTGGGGTCGACGCCCGTTCTCACTGATGAAGCGATGAAGGTTATACCGGGTACGTGCGACGCCCTCGAAAATTGGACGGCTCATGACACGGAAACTATTAAAAGGTGCTCGACCTGCTTAAATGAAGGCCGATTACCATAAACCTTCGGAAGAATTCGAGGACAAACAACCCAAATTCATACTTAACACGCGCGAGCCAGCCGCGCGACGTTATAATGGTGCGATTTGAGTCGGAAACGTAATATCTAGATAACTGTAAGATCCTATAGTTGTATACTAAGTATCTAAGCTAAAATTGCAATTTGCAACTACATCGCGTTTGTATAGCTACAAAAAGTCGCAACCTGAGGCATCAAGATGACGTGTGACCGATCGTCCTACTTTGTAGGACACCTTGGGTCATGGACTTATATAAAATGTTAATGAAATCCATTAAATATTATTAATGACTCCGTAAAACTAGCTCCGCGAGTATTGTAATACTACTATAGTTTGGAAATAAAAATATTAGCGTTGAATAAAAATTAGTAAAATATGGCATAACATTTTAGCGTTTTTAGTTGGGTTTGCCGCGCCTTACGTAATTAAGCCGCGTATCCCACGGAATGTTTAAAAACACAAGAGGAAAGGGCATAGCAGATAGCTAGAAAGTTCATAAAAAACTGCTGTCGCCAAACTCGCACAAAAACATTTTACGCACACTGAAAATTAACCAATTATAACGGTAATAATTTCTCAAAATCACAATGTAATAACTACTATTAAGAACGACACAAAAAACAACCTTAACGGTTTTGCCATAATGTAGAATTTAGCACTTACACGTTGTGACTTTTTCGAAATTCCTCCGATGTGCTTTCGACCATCTCTGATTACTTAGTTCAACTATTAGGTCCTACATATGAAATTGGCGGTATGTCGTACTGGCCACGTTGATCTCAAATAATATATATCTCCTTTAGTTAGGAATTCCAATTTCAAATTTATACCGCTATTTACTCATGCATTTATGTTTCGAAAACCGTAATTCATTTGTTGTTTCCTCTTTTGGTTTTTTCTTTGCGTCACTGAAACTTAAAATATCGTATTATTGTCGAGTACGAGTTCCACAGTGGCTGCAGAAACGGCTCGAAGGATTAATGATGTGCATGGCGGCGGTGTCGCAAAAGAAAACAAAATGCGTTTTTGGTTCCAACGTTTTCGTTCTGGAAATTTCGATGTTTATTTCCAGCAACTGCAAATCATGATGGAAAAGCTAGTTGCTAAACAACCGAGGTTAGTTATTCGCTCTAGGCCACTGCTACTTCAGGATTATTGGAATGTCTAAGACATCCACCGTACTCCCCGGACCTTGCTCCAACAGATTACCATTTTTTTTTCGAAATTTGGATAACTTCTTACAAGGAAAAAAATTCAACTCCGATGGGGCAGTCCAAAGCGCCTTTTCCGAATGGTATATTAACATTGACATTTGACTCGACACTTGTGTGTACGATTTTCAACTCGATATTATTAAGGCCCCCACATTGATACAAAGTGCAAAAAACAATAAAAAGTAGGTATGTATTTAAACATAATAATAATAAATAAATTGTACTTTATTTTAAATACAATGTACTTTTTTCCTACCTATAATAACCACTGTACATACTTTATCTGCAAAAAAAGGTGGCAACCCCAACTAACGTCAGTTAGTTACGATTTTGCATCCGTTCAGGCTGAACTGAAGGTACACCGGACCGTGTGTGGGGCCCCTTAGCGTAGAGATCTATTTTCAGGGCTCTCAATTTTCCCCGGCTTTACGAATTCCGGACAATATATTGTTTCTTTTCTCTTTAGTGCTCTATTTTTACCTCCTGTCTTTTTCTATTAATATTAAGCAGGTCAACAGTTAACTTCGTCCACCGTAGAATTGCCAAACAAAGGTAAGTAGACAGGCTATAAATTTCAAACAAAACAATTTATTCTATACGATATTTAGGTTACATTTGGCTACAGATGTTAGCTTGTTTGTCTTCCACGTGTAGGTGACCACATTAAATGTGTATTAGGGACTTTTCTGTAATGTAGTTTGTAATTTTTATGAGTTTGTTTCGATGACTATAGTCACGAGGACTCATGTAGATAAACTATAGAATAGAATATCATATCAAAAATAGAATACTGTCTACTACACATTCTCACCATTGCAACTCCTGTGAGCCAGGATCGACAGGGGTAACTATCCACAAAAACCCTTTGATTTGATCTCAGGGGTCCCCGAGGGAAATCTGTCTTGGGACACGCAACGAAATTAATCAGAAGATAGTAGGAGGAGTAGAGAGTGTTCCAGTTTCCCTCCACATGCAAAGCGGGTGACAGCTAATATTTTATAATATTTTGAAACAGATATTTCATGTTAGGTTGAATTTGAGTCGCGCATTATTTCATTTATCGCTAAGATGTACTTAGTAGATATCTGATAGCGCGGTTGCGCTATTGCCAAGTATTTAGTGGCCGTAACTACCTTTTCTCCGAGCATTTCGGCTTTTTTTGTGCCCCCATGAGTTCATTTGCTAGCGGTAATAAAGCGGCATAAAGCTAGCGGTCGGAATTTTCACGGAAAAGTCGTTGGCGGCACAAGCTAATGTTTTAAATTTCATAAAAATCGTTTGTATAGTTTAAGAAATATTAAGCGGCAAAAAACGCGATTTTGAAAGATATGGATAGTATGGTATTCTTTCAATAAGAATAATTGATATGTTGCCCCCGACTTACCGACCTGCTAAAAGAAATCTCGCCGGAACCGATCATTTTGGTGCGACCAAAAGTAATATGTGTTAAACCAGAGTCTAAACTATCACCATACAAAATTTCATCAAAATCGGTTCAGTAGTAAATGACATACAAAGATTCTGTTCAACAACTAACTTTACCCCACAAAATCCCGACGAAATGCTCGTCCCAGGAGTGACTGACAACTATGAATATATGCCGGCATTAGAGTTGATGTATATGGGTGTCGGGTTTGCCAGTTTTGACTTTATAATGGAAACTGGAACCCGCCTGTTTGCCCAGTGCCGGTTTTACACATTTTCCGCCCGTCGATTATTTTTCGCTCCCCGCGTAAAATCATCAACAGCGCAATATAGTTACGGTAACACTGTCAAAATCTGCCTGTCTTCTTAATACCAAAAGAACCCGCGGCGCGCCGCCGTCCACCGCTCTCATCTAAAATTATTAAATTTAAAATCTATATAAATTATTATATAAAAGGCAAAGCTGATTGACTATCATCGCACAGGCTAAACCCTTAAGGCAAGAAATTTTAAATTTTGCACACATATTTTCCATCTGACGTAGGTATCCAATAAGGATTTTTCAAAAGTCAACCCGCAAAGGGGTAAAATAGGAGATGAAAGTTAAAAACCTAATTTAACGCGGGCGAAGCCGCGGGAGAATAATGTTAGTGTATTATAAAATTGAAACGCTTTTAAAATATTTTGGAAATCCATGATCGCAAATGTATAGTTAACAGAGCGTTTAGTAATTTTTTTGTACTCAGACGTTAGAGTGTGCAGTACTAAAATATTAATATTTTTGTAAAATTTTAGAGAGTTATTTTTGTATG
Organism: Glaucopsyche alexis; assembly: GCA_905404095.1. NCBI lineage: Eukaryota > Metazoa > Arthropoda > Insecta > Lepidoptera > Lycaenidae > Glaucopsyche > Glaucopsyche alexis. Next base: position 5,269,047 of record FR990057.1, read on the forward strand.
CATATGCATATTGTATATGCTAATGTATTTTATTTCTTTAAGATAAAAATAAATTACCACCAACTAAAATTTGACGCCCCAAGCTTCAGCCTACTCAGCCTTCAGGTTAATCCGCCGCTGCATTTGCCACTATATTCTATTCCCCGGTTTCAATTTGAAATCGTTACCAATATGTTACTTATTTTTTTTGTATTTCATATTTGTGCATAATTTACAGGTAATAATAATAATATTTCATAATACCCACTGGAAGCTTCACACCATGCAATCTGGTCCACGATAATTCGACTTTCGACATTTGACCGAAAATCTTGTGTGACACCTACCATTACTGCATGATACAGAAGGTATATTTCTTTTATACTATGTATATGTCACCGTAAAAATGTAAAAACCGATAGATTGTAAAATAACTAACAGCATTGTAAAAATATGTCAAAATATTAAAAACGAAATATTTATAATCTAACGAAAAATAATGTGTGAAATTATAAGCAGCATATTCGTGTCGGAAGTCTATTAACATTTTACAATTTTACTAGTTTTATTACAATCTAACGGTTTTTACAATTTTACCGTGACATATATAATATACATACTAGGTGTATTTAAGATAATTATTATATTATACACATAATATTGTGATACACATCCATGACTTAGGAACACAGAAAACTTTTGTACCCTCGACCCGGCGAGCGCCGACGCGCTAACCACTGAGCCACAGAGGTCGTCAAGATGATTAGTATCATAATATTACAAATTAATAAAAAAATATAGTTTAAATTAAAATAAAAAGTGTTACCTATTCGAAGTGTATTTTTTAAAGTTAGAACTGAGAAAAAATAACATAAAATTAAACCGACTTCCAAAGTAAAAATACACAAAAAAATTATGAAATAAAACTTATTTTCTAAATAATTCCCCTTTTAAATTCGGCTAAAATTGTATATATTTCTCTACTCAATCTTCTTTGAAGTCGATACCAGCAAAAGAGATGTTTGATTTTGGGCCAGTTCTATGTACACTACATGTTAGGAAAAAAATATGGGAATATCATATAAATACGAAAAAAATAATTTGAAGAAGGGTACATGCGTACAAAAATGATTAATTGAAGAGTTTTTTATTGCGAGAACACTATTTTTAGGGCGGCCATGACAGTTGTTTTGACTTGACTTTTGACGTAGTAGACAAGTTTTACAAAGAGACGTCGTCTTGAATGTCATACGTCTTTCTTTGTCAAAAGTCATGTCATTGACAAAATGACATTCTTTAGTTAATTCTGATCTGATCCGCCATGTTTTATTTTACTTTGTGTTGCTCTCCTTGACGAAGTTAATTTAAATGTACATGGAAACGAAGTGAAATTTAACAAAATAAAGAATAGGAAACGGTTACTATATTATGTAGCTATATTTACATATACTGTACGTAGGGCTGGCCCAGCCCTCATACATTTCTTGAACATCTCTTTTGAACGTAAATATTACGTCTATAAAATATTGTAGGATAGTGTTTGGGCTGGTATTGACGTCAAAATGAAGAAGATTGTCTAGAGACATAGTTAAAAATTTAAACAAATTTAAAAGGGGCTTATTTCGAAAATAAGTTTTATTTCATACTTTTTTATGTGAAAAGTCGGTTTAAGTTTTTGTTTAAAAATAATTTATTTTCCTTCCACAATATTATGTGGTTTTCTAATTAAAACAAAATTTAGTTACTAATTTGATATACACCTGCCTATAAAATAAAGTTCATCCGGTTTTCACTTTAGTTACTAAAGGACCAATTTCGATGTAATACCCCTTATAACGACAAAATAATTTTGGAAATATGTTTGTGGACAAACAACATAGTAATGTTCAAAGATATCCATGTCGGTGTAAAATACTATAAGAAGTACCTTTTATACCATCATAATGTGATGATGTATGGTGTGATGAAGGTGATGAATAATCTAATTGACATAGTGGCATATGTTTGCAGTTCTTTTAACAATGCCTAAATCCCCAAACATGTATCTATAAGGAGTCAGGAGTTCTGTTCAGTACTTTTGGACCCAGGGTATACCTTGAAGAAAATCTTATTTTTGGTAGCATATACTTGAACTATCCCATCCCATCATCAGGTCACCACTTTGGTATCAAAAGGACCAATTTGGGATTACACCCTATACATCACAGAAAAAAATTTGAAAATCGGTCCACAGGCGGCGGAGTAATCGCTGAAAATACAAAAAATATATATCTAGACACGCAATAGCGTGTCAAGTTCAAGCAAAGGAACTGGCTAGCCCGCGCTGAGTGTAATATTACACGAACCACTTGTTGCCACTTTTAACCCTTCTTTATCTCAAAACCTCTTTAACGTAAACACATAAAACTACGTGTGTTTAATTATATCTATAAGGACATATAGAAGCCCAAATTTCATGAAGCTAACTCAAACGGTTATAAAGATATGAAGGTCAAAAATTCGTAAATTTTAGCACTGACTGACATAAAGTACCCTACTTTCAGATGACCTAGAAGGATTACCTATTAATACCGAGCTGGTTTTTATCAGAATTAAAATGTTGAATAACTCTCTAAAATTACTGATGTAATGAGAACTGGCCAAGTCAAATGTAACATTATTTAAGATCTCACATTTTTAAATAACAGCAATTGTTATAGGTATCCAATGAAGTAAAGAAATACCCCCTTACTAATAAACGCTGTCATAAGCTTGGAATAGTTATACCGTGTTTTGTTCCCGTCACACAAGTGACATTTTTAATTCGATAGAAGAAGACAAAACACGGTATAACTATTCCAAGCTTATGTCAGCGTTTATTAGTAAGGGGGTTAGAGTTTAATACTTGTTCATAATGTTATTTTGTTCCTATAAATACATATTTCGTTTTTGCATAGAACTTGGCACTTATTTATATGTATCTCCATTCTTTTTGCGGCGAAGCCCACAGCCAAGCATAATTTTTGTATTGAACTTGGTTCTCTTTTTTACATTTATGTTTTTGGTGGGCCTTCTTTTTTTGAAAGTCGGTTAATAAAAGAGAATAAAACTAGCCAACTTTTATTTTGTTAGGCTAAAAGTAGCCTTCCGATGCACGCGAGAAGCACTAACCAATCCCCGAGACCCGCGACGCGCGACCGATGCGCGTGGCCAGAAAATCTGATTGGCTGGTTTGCTGGTCGCGGTCTCGCATCGCGGTGGCATAAATCGGAAGGCTTTTTTAAGGCTTAGGATATCTGGAAGCGTGATAGTTCAGGCAGTAACTTTGCAAGCTTCATCGGAAAAGTCAACTTCTTCGTATTTGCTTTCATCGAGCACTGGCGAATCTTTGATGATTTTGATAACCTTCTCCCTTTGTTCGGCGGATGGGCTCTTGGATCTTCCCAGCACCCAGGAGAAGTCTGAAAATAAAATAATAATAATAATATCTATGGACGCTTCACACCACGTCAATCTGATCCCGTGGTAAGTTCTCGAAGAACTTGTGTTACGGGTACCAGACAACGGAAAATATATATTTAATACTTTTGTACTTTACACATATTTAAGATTTTTATTATATTATACACATATTTAATACACATCCATGACCCAGGAACACAGAAAAACTTTTTGTTCCTTCGGCGGGATTTGAACCCGCGACCCCCGGCTTGAGCACCAACACGCTCAACCAACTGAGCCACAGAGGTCGTCAAACAACGTCGTCGTCAACAAATAATTGAATAACTTACTGAAACTATTACGAAAAACGCTGGGCCAAAATCCATGAAGAGTTTTCATTAATATAATTTTTTTTCCATGTAGGTTATATTATAACACTTATAGAATCGTCCTACATGATGCCAACCACCGGTTCGGGAACTAGTCCGGCGAGAAGAACCGGCGTAAGAAACTCGCACGGGCTATCTTTTTGGTAAAAGATGGCTCCGTGCGAGTTGTTCTTTTAAAATAAAAAAGTATATAAAACTCAAACTAAAACTATTTTTTTTATTTCCATGTAGGTTATAATATAACGCTTATAGAATTGTCCTACATGATGCCTACCACCGGTTCGGAAACTAGCCCGGCGAGAAGAACCAGCGTAAGAAACTCGCACGGGGCCACCTTTTAGCAAAAAGATGGGAAAATTGTTCTTTTCAAAAAATATTTTACAATGTTGTAACTTAATCTATATAACATTAGTCATAAGTACATAGAACATACTTAAGTACATAAAAGCAGCCTTGCATGGGGCCATCTTATTCCCACGGTGTGCAATCGTTAATGAAATCACTGACTTTATAATAAGCTTTAGCACACAAACGTTCTTTAACAGCTTTTTTAAATTGATTAATGGATTAAAGATTTTGAACGTTTTCTGGGATTCTATTGTAAAGGCGTATACATTGACCTTTAAAAGATTTACTTACTTTACTAAGTCTGATCACTGGTATTTCTAACTTGTTCCTATTTCTAGTATTCCTACAATGTGTGTCACTTATATCAAGACACATATTATAACAAGAGTACATTGTATAAAGAAGTAGCCGTGCAGGGGGCTACCTCATTCCCAAGGTGTGGTATCATTCATGAAATCATTAAGTTTATACTAAGCTTTACCACACAAACGTTCTTTGACTACTTTTTTAAATTTATTGATTGAAAATTTTTGAACGTTTTCTGGGATCCTATTGTATACATTGGCCTTTAAACTAAAATTGATGAATCTTGGCCTAAAAAAGGAGAAGCCTAGAATTGGCTCCATTGAACTGTGAAGAGGCAGATAATACGATGTTCTTGAGAATGTGCCGTGGTGTATGATTCTTGTTAACTTTAAAGAGAGCTTCGTAAGCATTTATAAACAAATTACTTACCGAGATGAATGTTGTTAGCCTCGTCGTGTTTGCAGAAATGCAGGATAGCGAAGTTCTTGTAGTCAGTAGCAATAACGTTCAGTTTGATGTCCATCGTTTTTCCGTCGTCTAAAAAAGAGATCGAATAGTATATAATTATAATTTTTAACTGACTTCCAAAAAAGTTTTTTTGCCAGCGGTTTTTTTTAACTTATTTTCTAAATAATTCCCCTTTTAAATTTGGCTAACATATTAACTATTTCTCTATTAAACTCAATCTTCATTATTTTAAAGTCGGTACCAGCCAACTTGAACGTGAGTTCTATTTTATCAGGATACTGTTCGGGCTGGTCCCGACTGAAAGAAATTAGATAATTTTTTTTAATTTAAATTTTATATTCTTGCCTTTAATTAAAAAAAAAGACTTTCGTCTGTGACCTAAAAAAGTCGTTTTATATTTTTATTGGTTCTAACTTTCTATCGGTTTTTTGAGTTTATTTTCTAGTTGTCATTTGATTATAATGTGTATGTACGTAAATAATATATTAGATACCCTTACGCCCACCATACAAAATATATTATGTATGTCAGTATAAGACGTATACTATAGGGGATCGGACTACATCTAAAATATTTAATTTTATTAATATACGCAGAAATATTGAGGCATTACTAATATATTATTATATATACCACTTGGTAAATATATAAAAAATATATTATATGTGTAGTTTACAAATTAAATACATCTAAAAAGTACAAAAAAAAATTTACCACTAGTGACGTCATAGCTGACCCAACGTCTCAACAGTACACATATAGCACGCAAACACACATATAGCGAAAAAAACAACAATAAAAACAAGCAAATAATCTTAATTACAAGAAGAAGAAAAAGAAAAAAAAAACAATGAAGTTAATAAATCTACGATGCGACAGTATGCGACAGCTGGTCGCGCATTGTTGCATAGCCTTTTGATATACTTACTGTTTCTTTTTTTTATGTAATGAACCAGGAAACGAGCAGACGGATCGCTCGCCTGATGGTAAGCGATTACCGCCGCCCATGGACACTCGCAACACCAGAGGATTACAGTTGTAACTCCTCTGGTGCTGCGACTTGCGTTCCAGGTCCTTAAAATCCCCAATCCCCCCTATGGGCCTCCGGTAACCTCACTCACTCGACGAAACACAACGCAAGCGTTATTTCACGCCGGTTTTCTGTGAGGTCGTGGTATTTACCCGGTCGAGCTGGCCCATTCATGCCGAAGCGTGGCTCTCCCACAGTTCTTCTTCTGAGACGTTACTCATATTTAAGAGCATTATAATTCGATTATAAATGCAATTAAAAAAAAAAGTCCGATCGCCTATTGTTTGTTGCCGTTGGTGTTAATCGATCACATTACATTGTTGCTACACAATATCTATTCTTTTATTATGTGATGGCGATGAGATCCTCTTTTATCGCATAATTTTATTTGTCATAATTACATTTGGCATACCTCACTTGCCATAATTTTATTACGCATAATATTACTTTGGCATAATGGTATCTTGGTATACTACATCATTAGTCATAAATATCATTTAGACTAATATTTTTTGTCCTAATTTAATGAGGCATAACTCGTAAGGCATAATTTTTCTTGTCATAATAATACTTTGGCATAATTGTTTTTGGCATAAACTCGTTACGCATATTTTTTGTCATAATAAATTCAAGGCATTCTGTCACAATGCACAAATATGCATAAAATTGAAGGACATAATGAAAACACGGTAAAGGTAATTAAACGCATATTTATGAAACATTAAAAGCAGGTATTACACTCATTATACCTAGTGTAACATATGTAACTTGGGCCACCCGTAAGCCACTAACATCTTTAAATTAATTAATACGAAAGGTTATTTGATGCATAAACAAAACTTACTTTATCCTTAAGTGCATTGGGCTCGTGGTTATGGCTCGGCGTGCTCTTAGATTGCAGTTCGTATGGTTTGTCCGAGTTTAATTTCGTCATCAGTCGAAAATTACAATTATAATTGTTATTTCGTCTTAACTCGCACACCCAGTAGAATTTATCATTCATCAGTATGTGAAAAAAAAATGCTACCAAGAAGTATGCGTAAACATAATAGTACCTATGCTTGATTATCATTATGCGTAAATATATTTATGCTTTTTAATATTATGCATAAAAATATTATTCTTAATTAATATTATGCGTAAAAAAATGTATGACTTACAATAAGTAAGCCTAACAATTATTATGCTTTAAGTAATTATGCGAAAAAAATTATGCTAAGAAAGTAATGCCAAATGAATATTATGTGAAACTACTATTAGGTCAAATGAAATTATGCCAAGTAAAATTATGACATATGATTTTATGCGAAAAAGTAGGGAACCAATGGCGATATCGCTTATTGGACCGGAGACGCTCTCATGTCATCAGCATACGCACTTATGCTGTTGACATAATACAAGAGCGTTTCCGATAATGAATAAAAACAGGTAGTTTTATATTTTATATTAAAATATATAAATATCTACCTATCTTTCTAATGTCTTTGGTAATTATCGGCACTTTATGCGATATCGTATATGTGAAATTTGAAAATGCTCTTAGGAATATAATCCGGCAAAACGAATTTGGTCGAATAACCCTTGAAATATTATTTATTTACTTACGTCCGGAAGGGTATGTCCAGATCAGCTTGCCGTGGTTTTCTGCATCGGGGTCCAGTTTTCCAACTCCATCGATACAACGCTCCTTGCCATTAAGGACCATGCAGTTTTTGATTTTGAACGTGTCTCCTTCCAATGTGTATTCAGCTCTGCCACAATGGCCTAGCATCTTCTCCGTGTACTTGTATCTGGCTAATTCAAACCATGTACCTTGTGCGAACTGTAATATCATAGGACTATGTTAAGGCAGAAATATGAAGAATCATTAAAGAAGATTTTTTTTAATGAGACGCACCCACACTTTTGTAATATTTATTTCTGATCATGTTGCGCTAGATGCTTCTATGATACTCACTTCGTTTAATTGGAAGTCGGCGACGGTTTCCACAGGTGAACAGGTGTGGTGATGTTCAGTAGCTGCAACAGCCACTAAAGTGAGGAGCACAAATCGGTACATGGTTGCCAAGGTTCAGATCTGACTGGCTACAAAGTCTCCGGTACTGGTATTTATAGAATTTTCAATCTTTATCAAAAGGTCAAAAGTTAAAGGTCCATCGTTATCTTAATACTAATATGCTCTCATACTTTTAAAATTTTTAGATAATATAGATATTTTTTGTTTGTTCATGGTTTTTTTTTGTAATTATCTTAAATGCACACTCCTTTTGAAATAATTTTTTCCCCAGCGATTTATTATTTGACCTTAAAACCTCGGAAGCAAGCATGAAAGCTAATTTAACGAGATAGACTATAAAATAAAGCTGAAATAATTTATAGTTTCAATAGAATCACTTTGATAAACTAATCTGCTTTTTTTTTTAAATTGATAAGCTGTCCGCATCGGATTTGGTCCGCTCCGTACCAAATCCGTGCGTGTGTACAGCAGTCCGGTGAACATAAGAAGAAGGCGAAGAGTTCGCCGCTGTCCGCATCGGATTTGGTACGCTCCGTACCAGATCCGTGTGTGTGTAGAGCAGTCCGGCGGTTAGGCCGTACAATGATATCAGTGTTGCCAACTTAGGGATTTTTTTGAAAAATTAGGGAAAATATCTACGGAGCTTTACTAGAGAGCAGGATGTTTAAAGTTTATTCCTTATGAATCGATTTTTATGTAATAATAATAATAACTCTTACGTGTGTATATAGCCAGGGATACGAAAATGTATTGGGAGTGAAATCAGATTAAGACAAGTTAGTTTTATGTTATTCACGCGTAAGTCTTTATGTTAAACACATAACCTTTCTTTCTAGCTTATTATCTCTTAGACCTGTCAATAGTATAAGTAATCAGGGGTAAAGTTTGGGGAGAAATATTTTGAGAGTTGGTATCACTGCCTGTTACTTATCAATGAATTTCGAGAATCATCGCGTCGTTAAAAAACAGCACTGTAAATAGAACTCTGTGCTATAGAACTATAAATCGAACACACGAGCGTCGAGCTTTTCGGTCCACTGCACCGTACCAAATGCGTGCGTGTGTAGCGACACCGGATTCGGTCCGCAAATATGGTCCGCTGTACGCTCTGTAGGTACATGTGTCGATATAAATTTAAAGGAGTTCCCTCGATTCCTCATGGATCGCATCATCAGGTAACATATGTTTAGATTACTTTAGTGACTATAGGACTAATTTAGAATTATATCCTTTACAACAACAAAATAATTTTGCAAATAGGTTCATAAATAGCAGAGTTATGTTCAAAGATATCCATGTCGGTGTAAAATACTATGATAAGTACCTTTTCTACCATCATAATGTGATGATGTATGGTGTGATGATGGTGGTGATGATGATAATTACTCTAATTGACATAGTGGCATATGCTTGCAGTTATGTAAACAACGCCGAAATCCCCAAACATGTATCTATAAGGAGTCAGGAGTTCTGTTCTGTGCTTTTGGATCCAGGGCCTTGGAGCAAAATCTTACTTTTTGGTAAATAAGCTTAGATTACTTTAGAAAAACTCAAAATTACCTTATGTGTCCATATAAATTTCGAGTAGTTCCCTCGATTCCTCATGGATCCCATCATCAGGTCACCACTTTTTTGAAAATGGGACCAACCTCGGATTTTACCTTTACATTTACATCAAAAAAGAATTTTGAAAATCGGTTCACAGACGGAGAAACAATCGGCGAACATACAAAAATAATACATACAGTCGAACGTATAACCGCCTCCTTTTTTTGGAGTCGGTTAAAAAAGAATCAAAAACACCGGTTCGTAAATCGGAACTAAACTAACCTAACCTTGCCTGCGAGAAGAATCAGGTGAAATAAACTCGCGCGGGTGCCAACTTTAAGCAAAAGGATAGCCCAAGTAATAATTGTGCTTTTAAAAATTACTAAACTTTGTACAATACATGCCCGAGGCTTCGCCCGCATCACATTGAATTTTCCATGAAAGTAATTTTTAGCCTATTCGTAATAGGCAAGCGGACTGTTTTTTTATTGAATAAATGAATAGTATGTACTCTTAAATATGAGTAACTTTTCAGAAGTATATCAAAAGTCAATATTTTCAAAGGTACAGCGATTTGTATACAAAATTTCACAAGTCTCGTAAAAACGCTCCATACTAAAATCGACCTACAAATAACGTCACTCTTGGATTAAAGTGTATGAAGTAGGTATGAAGTATACGGCTGCAGGAACATATTTGTAAATATCTCTCATATTTGTGCGTTTAGGCACAGGTTTAAGTTCATACGTAAGTATGTTTTTAATATGATAATGAATGTTTTTGTATATGATGTAAGTAAACTAATGGATGTAGGTTTTGTTTACAGATTTCGCAAAAAACATTTTTTTTTGGTCCTTTTTTATTAGTAAACTACACATAAAATAATATATTTTTTTACATTTACCAACTAGTAAAGCCTCAATATTTCTGAATATATTAATGAAACTAAATATTTCAAATGTAGTCCGATCCCCTATTCAATTCATTCAATTGAATCCCGTCGACTCGCGGCGATTTATTTTACGAATGTATTCGACAAGGATTAATACTATACGTACCTATCCATCTAATTAGCTTCTGAAAAAACCACAATATACATACTTAACTACCTAGTCTTGCCATAAATACTGAAACAAAGAAAAAAAATTTTTTTATTGCAAATAACATTTATTGCTTATATAGTGTGTTAGATTAATACATAAATATAAAACTAATTAAAATATAAAAATCTTTTTCGAAGTGGTTTTCATTGAATGCAATACAGTCCTTTATACGTTGAGGCTAGTTATCAATAGAAGTACGCACTCTTTCCATGAGAAAATTCTTCACTGCCAATCGTACGGATTGTTTTAGGGACTCCAAATTATCATGGCGTTTAGAGCAAGTCGTACTCGCTAAAACTGACCATAAATCATAATCCAACGGATTAAGACCAGGTAGACCAAGCGAAATAGGCATTTAACGCTTCCAAGAGTTGCCCGCAATTGCCGCAAAGCGAGCCGCGCGCCTACGTCGCCGGCGTGAACTTACATGAACCCAAAGTGTTACAGTGTAGTCGTGTCGGCAGTAGGTCATCTTATTTTATTATTTGTATTGAAAAAGATAATAAAATCCATATGTAACTGTTTTAATGCAACACATAGCACACATAATTTGAATAGATATTATAGGTAGGTACCTAAGTAAAAAATGCTTAAATTTTATTCAATTACTAGGTGATGCCCGCGGCTCCGCCCGCGTATGTACAGTAACCCATGGGAATCGTATATGTCCCGCGATAAAAAGTAGCCTATGCCCTTCCCTATGGTCTACTTTATGTCTGTGCCAAATTTCATGATGATCGGTTTAGTAGTTTTTTCGTGAAACAGTAAATAAAGTATCCCACGGGAACCGCACATTTCCCCGCGATAAAAAGTAGCCTTTGTCTTTCCCCGTAGTCTACTTTTCAACTGTGCCAAATTTCATAATAATCGGTTTAGTGGTTTTTACGTAAAACTGTAAATAAAGTATCCCATGGGAACCGTACATTTCCCCGCGATAAAAAGGTAGCTTATGTCTTTTCTCAGGCTCTAGAATATCTGTGTACTAAATTTCATTTAGATCGGTTCAGTAGTTTTGGCGTGAGAGACGGACAAACACACACTTTCCCATTTATAATATTAGTATGGACTAGCTGTTGCCCGCGACTTCGTCCGCGTCAACTGATGGCGCAATAATGCATTCATTTCGACCAAATTTGATTACCATAAAAAAGATTATAGTGATTCAATCTTAAAAGATTTTTTTACATCATTTAAAGAGGAATAATTATTTTATACATATTTTTTAGGTAACTTGAGCCGTTTACGTAGCGCACGCAACACGCTGTGTTCGATGTGTGCATGGAGACGAGTACCTATCGTTAGCTCGTGTGGTCACTAAAGTACGTGTCGTTTCGTGAGATAAAAATACTGTATCAGGTACATAGGTGCTGACGATTTGATAGTAACTACTTAGGCAGACACTTGCAAAAAATGTATTCCTACTGCCGAGTCCGCACGTTTGCCACTTGCCGCAAAATCCAAACCTCCACAAACGTTTGACTTTTTGAAAATCCGGATTTCCGAATTTTTCTCCCAAAAATCCGGATTATCCGGATAATTCAGATATTTTCATTTTTTTTTAAATTTGTTGCATATTTTATAAAACTTTAATGTTAATTTTACTACTATGTTGTAGCAAAACTTACACTCATTATTAAAAAAAGAGTTACTTTTTTATAATTTAATTTAAATATATTCTTATTTTAAGTTGTAAGTATGAGAATTACATTACATACATTACATTACATATAATCACGCCTTTTTCCCGTAGGGGTAGGCAGGACCGCCTCTTTCCCGTAGGGGTAGGCAGAGACCACTTCTTTCCACTAGCTACGATCCTTACATACTTCTTTCGCTTCGTCCACTTTCATTCTTACCATCCATTCCTCCTCTTACATTCAACGTAGCCAAGCGTCTCTCCATGGTCCGCTTTTCGCCTCCGCGAGAAACGAGACGTGATGGGTGGCGAACCATATTGCCGCCATTTTGGGATAATTAAATTAATTTTGATTATCCATTGCGTTTCCACGGATTGGTGGAGAGGGTAGGAATAGGGAAAGGGAAGGATAGGTGGTGTGGAAAGGAAGATTGGTAAGTTAGAGTGGGAAATAGGGAATGTAGGATATTACTGCCCAGGAGGGCAAGGGATAGGACAGTAATAGCTAGGGAAGCCGGGGTCGCATACCCGTATACTATACCACAACTACCGGACAGGTAAGTTGGGAAGAGTATCCCATGACATCCTACTATATTAGAATTACCATCCATCCTAAATTAGAATTACAATCTGAATAAATAAAAACATAATGAGATTATATCAAAATTATATACTTAATTATATTTATTTTTTCATTTTTAGAAATATTTTTGATTACGTTTCAAATCCTACAATGTTCAGTTTTATAGTTAGTATATTATTTTAAATAAGGTATGTATATATTGTTATTTACTAAATGTTCCAGCAGAAAGAATTATAAAAAAGTGGAATAGCCTGTGATCTTTTTAACGCTTTTTTTACATATCTACGCCACAGTTCACCACTACCGTTTTCGTAAAGTTCCATTTCTATGTGAAAGTACTAACGTAGGAAAATTAATACAGTTTAATAAAACGTAGGAAACTGAAAATCCTTTAAATCGAGATCCGGGGAGTGAAGACAAATCATTTGAAGCATGGGGCTGAACAAATAATTTTGTATGGACGAAATTGGACCACTTTTGAGTTACTGAAATTAAAAACCACCCACCTGTTTTGGTAATAATTAAACACGTAAATGGTGCTTTTAATTCCCTCGATAACTAACAGAAGTATAATAAGCAATTCTAAGCACAATTTAAAATCTATAACTGTTGTAAGATCTTTATTTTAACATTTTACTTACAAATAAACAGTAACATCTTACTCTTCATTGCACTTTGAAGTTTTCGCTATAAGATGAAAACTACATTACTTAAAAAAAAATAACAGTGGTTTACACAAATCGTTGGTGCTATTTTTGGCACCTATATCTTATCTTTAAAATGTTATCTAAAAATAATTATTTCTACGCAAAAACAGGAGCGTTGATTTTCATTTAGTTTTGCTACTGACTCGATAGTTTAGGTTAGTTTAGTTCAATCAAATTAATTTTAATAATAAAAAAAAATATTACCTTCATTCATTCGGCAAAACTCTCTCTAATCTTAAACCAACCAGTCAGGTATTATCGACTCCAAAACTTCTTCCTGATTTCATAGAGATAAGATTTAGGTATTTGGACTTAGATATTCATTATTTAGAAGATAATTAAATATAGTTAAACCACTACATTTCTTTTTAAGCTGTCATATTAATTTGGCATTCTATGATTGCAGAAATTAAAATTGCAATAATATGTTTCGACTTTCGTTAGTAAGAATTCAATAAATATAAAAATACAAAGCTTTAATTGGGTTTGGATTTGCTTATTATAGTTCTTACTACTTGTGCAATTGAAACTGAAACAATATTCAGTGTTTTTATAAATTGGATCACCTATTACTGAACTGTACTACTACTGAAAAAATATAAAATGGTAAGTATCTTAGAAACAGTCCATACATATACATATAAAGCGGCCATAATATTTTAGCAGATCTTCATCCCTCGCATCACCATTTAATGGATTGACTATGTTCTACCAAATAACTTGAATAAATGGAAAAATGTGTCAACAATTTCAACAGGACAACAAATAATATCAAATTATCCAAAGGCATGTATTTAAACTCACGACAAAACATATTGATTTCTTATGTTTACGCGAATATTGTTCATTGTTTTAAACACTTACGGATTTTGTCGCACGACACGAAACACTTACGGAAAACAATCACGACAAAACAATTAAATTTTGGATGTGAAAATACCGAATATTGAATACTAAATTACCATGTTGGCTAAAGAATGTAAAGAATAAAAAATTACAAATCTGGTGACTAAAAAATTTTTCCTTTAGGGGGGGTGTAGATATTGTGTAGATTCATTTTGAAATTTAAAAATAACGGTAATTCATTTTTCGCAAAATTAACATAGGTGTCGTTACCAGGTTTTGGGGGTGCTGGATACGAAAATGACATTCATTTTGAAATTCCAATATGGCGGACATACATAATTTTATAAAAATAATATGATTGTCCCTTTGTTGGTTTCTGGGGGTGCTGATTACAAAAAAGTCATCCATTTTAAATTTCCTTAGTAACCCCGCAACCGCAAATTTTCTTCATGATGAAAGAAAAAGAAATTTGAAAATCCTGAATTTTCCAAAATTTCCATAGCTTTATACATCGCTCATAATATCTCAAAGTAGAGCATTGCCATATTTTTTTTGTATTATCACTTCTATCTCAGAAACAGTGCATCTTACTTGAAAAATAATGAAAATTACCTCACCCTTAAAAACCCCGCAACCATATATTTTCTTCATGATGGGAGAAAAAGAAATTCGAAAATCCGGAATATTCCAACATTTCTATAGCTTTATGCATCCCCGGTATCTCAATGTAGAGCATTTATATTTTTTTTATAAAATTGATTCTATCTCGGAAACGGTGCATCCTAATGAAAAGTAATGAAAATTTTCTCCCCCTTAGAAACCCCGCAACATCATATTTTCTTCATGATGGAAGAAAAAAATCTGAAAATCCTAAATTTTCCAAATTTTCTATAGCGTTTTACACCGTTCGTGTCTCAAAGTAGAGCATTATCGTATTTTTTTTTTTCTATAATGGCTTCTATCTCAGAAACGGTGCATCCTACTTGAAAAATAATTAAAATTACCTCCCCCTTAATAACTCCGTAACCATATATTTTCTTCAAGATGAGAGAAAAAGAAATTCGAAAATCCTGAATTTTCCAACATTTCTATAGCTTTATACATCCCTCGTATCTCAATGTAGAGCATTTAATTTTTTTTTATAAAATTGATTCTATCTCGGAAACGGTGCATCTTATTCAAAAAATAATGAAAATTTCCTCCCCTTAAGAACCCCGCAACACCATATTTTCTTCACGATGGAAGAAAAAGAAATTTGAAAATCCTGAGTTTTCCTAAATTTCTATAGCTTTATACACTGTTCGTGTCAAAGTAGAACATTGCCATATTTTTTTTCTATAATCGCTTCTATTTTAGAAACGGAAAAATAATACTATTACTGGAAAAATAAAAAAAAAATTCCTCCCCCTTAACCCGGAAATCGCATTTTTTTTTTCATGAATGCCAAAAAAAGAAATTTGAAAATCCTGAATTTCGAAAAGTTTCTATACCTTACATAGCTGGCACCTCTACAAACTACATGTTAATTTTACGAAGATTGGATAGTCTCCATTTTGGAAAATCCAATTTCATTGGAAGACAATTTTATAATGGCATGTATTTAAACTTGCGACAAAACAATTAAATTTTGGATGTGAAAATACCCAATATTGAATACTAAATTACTAAGTTGGCGAAAGAATGTAAGGAACAAAAAAATTACAAATCTGGTGACTAAATAATACCATTGAATTTTCCAAACTTGCAGACAGATTATATTTTAGCGAACAAATAACCATCTTGGCGACAATTTGTGAGTACACATTTAATTTAAGAATAGGCACATATATTTTCCCTGATGTAGGTAACTCAAAAACCATACAAGCAGCAAAACGAGAGCACACAAAAAAAACATAAAGGAGCGTACAAAATTTCCAATTTTTAATTTTTCTCGGTTTTAGGGACCGGGTGTAGATTATTGTGTAGATTAATTTTGAAATTTAAAAATGGCGGATATTTTTTTTTCGTAAAATTGATATGGGTGTCGTTTACCAGGTTTTGGGAGTGCTGGATACGAAAATGACATTCGTTTTGAAATTCCAATATGGCGGACATACTTAATTTTATAAAAATAATATGGGTGTCCTTTTATTGGTTTCTGGGGTTGATTACAAAAAAGTCATCCATTTCAAATTTCCTTAGTAACCCCGCAACCTCATATTTTCGTCATGATGGGAGAAAAAGAAATTCGAAAATCCTGAATTTTCCAATATTTGTATAGCTTTATACATTCCTAGTATCTCAATGTAGAGTATTTACTTCTTTTTATATAAAATTGATTTTATCTCGGAAACGGTGCATCCTATTGAAAAAATAATGAAAATTTCGTCCCCCTTAGAAACTCCGCAACATCATATTTTCTTCATGATGGGAGAAAAAAATTTTCGAAAATCCTGAATTTTCCAACATTCCTATAAACATCCGTCGTATCTCAATGTACAGCATTTACTTCTTTTTTTTATATAAAATTGATTCTATCTCGGAAACGGTGCATCCTATTGAAAAAATTATGAAAATTTCGTCCCCCTTAGAAACCCTGCAACATCATATTTTCTTCATGATGGGAGAAAAAAAATTTCGAAAATCCTGAATTTTCCAACATTCCTATAAACATCCGTCGTATCTCAATGTACAGCATTTACTTCTTTTTTTTATAAAATCGATTCTAACTCGGAAACGGTGCATCCTATTGAAAAAATAATGAAAATTTCATCCCCTTTAGGAAACCCGCAACATCATATTTTCTTCATGATGGGAGAAAAAATGTTTCGAAAATCCTGAATTTTCCAACATTCCTATAAACATCCGTCGTATCTCAATGTACAGCATTTACTTCTTTTTTTTATAAAATCGATTCTAACTCGGAAACGGTGCATCCTGTTGAAAAAATAATGACAATTTCATCCCCTTTAGGAAACCCGCAACATCATATTTTCTTCATGATGGAAGAAAAAAAATATTCGTAAATCCTGAATTTTCCAACATTCCTATAAACATCCGTCGTATCTCAATGTACAGCATTTACTTCTTTTTTTTATAAAATTGATTCTAACTCGGAAACGGTGCATCCTATTGAAAAAATAATGAAAATTTCATCCCCTTTATGAAACCCGCAACATCATATTTTCTTCATGATGGGAGAAAAAAAAATCGAAAATCTTGAATTTTCCAACATTTCTATAGATTACAACCCTCGTATCTCAGTACAGCATTGCCATATTTTTTTTCTATAGTCGCTTCTATCTCAGAAACGGTGCATCCTACTGCAAAAATAATGAAAATTTCCTCCCCCTTATTAACCTAGAAATCGCATATTTTCTTCATGAATGGTATAAAAACTCATAAATCCTGAATTTTGAAAAATTTCTATATATAGCTGGTACCTTGAACTACATAACATACTGTAATAATAATCATCAATCCTAATTAGCATCCCCACGATCTTTTAATTTAGTATTCATATTCATTTTACGAAGATTGAATATTCTCTATTTTGGAAAATGAAATTGGAAGACAATTTTGTAATCAGAACCCCCAGAAACCTGGAAAAGGACAACTTTATTAATATTAATGACAAAAATTTACGCCATTGTGGAATTTCAAAACAGATTTTATTTTCATACTAGCTAATGCCCGCAACTTCGTTTGCGCAGAACTAACGAAAGCAGAACCCTATTTTTTTAAACGGAACCCTAAAATAAAAGTAGCCTATGTTAGACCTTATAATATAAGCTATCTGCTAGTGAAAGTCCCGTGAAAATCGTTCCAGCCGTTTCATAGATTAGCCGGAACAAACAGACAGACAGACCGACAGACAGACAGACATACAAAAATTTAAAAAATTGGGCTTTTATTATAAGTACCGAATTATAAGTACCGAATATACTTTCAGATTCATTTTGTGAAAAGCTGTTAATTTGAAGTTACAAACACACACTTCAATTTTATTTATCTGTATAGATTATTCTGCACCCCCAGAAACCTAGAAAATAACACCCATGCCACAGAAAGACTTACTCCAACAGTATCCAAAAATAGGATTTTCCGTAGTCAGCAAATTTACTTTTTAGCAGCCATTAATTTATCAACCAAATCTGGTTTTATAGCTGCTTATATGGTATAATGGTTACCAACTCGGAAATTAAGTCACCAACTTATAAATGTCGGTGCTAATTTGGATTAAATTTCGCCTCTTTTTATCTGCCGACTTTTGAATTTTTTGTCACCCGAGTGTTTTCGCCAGTTTAGTAATTTAGTCGCCAACATATTAATTCGCTGCCAAATTCAGTAATACAGTATGCTCACATGCAGCCGCCAACTTATTTTTTGTTCGCTCGATTAATTATATCCCTTTTATAATCAGCATATGAAACATGGAAAAAGACATCCATTTTTAATAAAAAAAAAATATACGCCATTTTGGAATTTTAAAATGGATTTTATTTTCATATTATTCTGCACCCCGAAAAACCTTGACAACGATACCCATACCAAAGAAAAAAAACCTCCAATAGTATCCAAAACTGGGATTTTCCGTAGCTTGCAAATTGAATTTTTAGCAGCTATTAATTTATCAATCAAATCTTTATTAGCTACTTACATGGTATAATGGTCACCAACTCATCGGTGCTAATTGGATTAAATTTCGCTACTTTTTATCTGCCGATTTTTGTATTTTTTGTCACTTGAGTGATTTCACCAGTTTGGTAATTTAGTCGCCAACATATTAATTCGCTGCCAAATTCAGCAATACAGTATGCTCACGTGCAGTCACCAACTTATTTTTTGTTCACTCGATTAATTATATCCCTTATTCAAATATTGTACGTCTAGAGTACATACTAATTACAATTAAAATATGTAATTTTCATAGTAGTAACCAAGATTGAAAAAATCGAAAAATCCGGATTTTTCGAATTTCGAAGTATCCGGATTGCAACCCCTACTTGCGAGTGACTTGGTGTGTTCTGCAAAGGCAAGCATGACAGATGTTGAGCTCGTATCCTTATATTTTATTGTAAATAGAACAGCCTCCGTGGTCTAGTGGTTAGAGCTTGGCTCTCGACTCGGATGTCGCGTGGGGAGTTATTTATTATTATTATTGTAAAAACAGAAATCGAAATAAAAAGAAACAGAAAGTACGGCAAAGAAGATGGTAGATGTTACAAATTCATAAAAACCGTTTACTGGCTTATTCAATAATGTACTAAGGCTACTCCACGCATCAGCTACTTTTTTCTCATAATACACAACACAATAATATATGTATGGACGCTTCACACCAAGTCAATCTGGTCCCGTGGTAAGTTCCCGAAGAACTTGTGTTACGGGTACCAGACAACAGAAATATATTTAATAATTTTTATATCATACACATATTTAATACACATTCATGACCCAGGAACACAGAAAAAATGTTTGTTCCTTCAGCATGCAAAACCCGCGACCCCCGGCTTGAGCACCAACACACTCAACCACTGAGCCACAGAGGTCGTCTCATCTGGCAAAAGCAACGACGTGGCGACGATAATGTTATTGTGTATGGTTATATGTATAACTAGCCGATGCCCGCAACTTCGTTTGCGCCTAACTGACGGAAGCGGAACCCTATTTTTTAAACGGAACCCTAAAATAAAAGTAGCCTATGTTAGACCTTATGACATCAGCTGTCTGCCAGTGAAAGTCCCGCGAAAATCGGTCCAGCCGTTTCAGAGATTAGCCGGAACAAACAGACAGACAGACCGACAGACAGACAGACAGACGGACAGACATTTTAAAAAATTGGTATTTTATTGTAAGTACCGAATATACTTTCAGATGCATTATGTGAAAAGCTGTTAATTTGAAGTTACAAACAGACACTTCATTTTTATTTATCTGTATAGATTTAGTTCAAAAATAAAAAGAAGCATAAAAAAATACAAAACAAACTTTCCTATAGATTTTTATTGTATTATATGTCCAAGACCCGGGAACACAGGAAACTTTTTGTTCCTTCGGCGGGATTCAAACCCGCGACCCCCGGCTTGAGCACTAACATGCTCAATCACTGAGCTACAGAGGTCGTCTCATCTGGCAAAAGCAACGACGCGGCGACGATAAAATGTAACATGTTATTGTGTATGGTTATATGTATAACTAGCTGATGCCCGCAACTTCGTTTGCATAACTTCGTTACCCGCAACTAACGAAAACGGATACCTATTTTTTATACGGAACCCTAAAATAAAAGTAGCCTATGTTAGACCTTATAACATCAGCTATCTGCCAGTGAAAGTCCCGTGAAAATCGGTCCAGCCGTTTCAGAGATTAGCCGGAACAAACAGACAGACAGACAGACAGACGGACAGACAAAAATTTTAAAAATTGATATTTTGTTGTTAGTATCGAATATACTTTCATATGCATCAAGTGATAAGCTGTTAATTTGACATTACAAACAGACACTTCAATTATATTTATCTGTATAGATGTATAGATTTAGTTCAAAAATAAAAAGAAACATAAAAAAATACAAAACAAACTGACTTTCCTTTAGATTTTTATTGTATTATACATATCCATGACCCGGGAACACAGGAAACTTTTTGTTCCTTCGGCGGGATTCAAACCCGCGACCCCCGGCTTGAGCACCAACACGCTCAATCACTGAGCCACAGAGGTCGTCTCATGTGGCAAAAGCAATGACGCGGCGACGATAAAATATAACATGTTATTGTGTATGATAATATGTATAATTTAGTTCAAAAATAAAAAAAAAACCAAACAAACTGACTTTCCTACACTGCGTTAGAAACGAAAGAATTGTTCGATAAATACGCGGGTAAGCCGTGCGCTGGCAAAACTGACATAGGTCCGTCCTCGTCAACGCCTAGCGGGCGACTGTGGGGCGACTCTAGCGGCTTACGCACGCTGCATTTCAATATTAATTTATTGTTAAAATAATTAAACCAACATGCAAAATGTAACCAGAAATTATTCTTTTTTAAGTTATTAGCTTTTAGTAGATATGATTTTTGAAAGTAAAACTATCATGAACTTCATGAACAAAAAGAAAAATATTCAAATTTAGCCTCCTCTTCGGAATTATTTTTGATCGAGTGAAGTTTTCAATATTATGTTTCGAGCCAGAAATTGTAAAAGAACATTAAGTAAACAACAATGTGTTTTTTTTTTGGTTTTTTAAAGTTACTATTTGTTTGTTTATTATCGATTCAAAGTCATGTAAAATTGGGTCCACGCGGCCTTAAGATTGGGACTAGAGGACGGCCAGTCTTCAGCTCTGATGAAGTCCGAAACGTTCGTTTCCAACCAAAACTGTGTAGACCGAGCTTTATGACCCGGCGCCGAGTCTTGCTGGAAGGACCATTCTTGGTTATTGAACATGGTGTTGTTAAAGGGCTTCACTACCTTCTCAAGATACCATTTATCTTGATACACTTGTGCCGATGTTTTGATACCTTTTTCACAAAAGTGCGACCCAGTCACTCCTTCATAGCTAATATCCCACCAAACCATCACTGAAGTCGGATAGTGCCCACATTGCACTCTATCGACTAATTGGAAAGCTTCCTTAGAGCTTTGAGCATAAATACGGTCATTTTGTTTGTTAAAATGTTGCTCAATTGTAAAAAAAATCTCATCCGTAAACAAAATTTTTCTGTAACCTCCCTTTGCATACCGCTTCAGTAGTTGTTTCGATTTTACCACCCTATTCTTTTTTAAATTATTAGTTAAGAAATGACCAGTACGTTTCTTACAGGCTGCAAGTCCTAAGTCATCTTTTAAACTACGCTATCTTCATCTCCCGAGATAAAATCTTTTGCTTTCGGATAGGATTTCTTCGAATTCTTTCCCTTACTGCTTTGACCACCTTTTTCATACTAACACTACGTGGACGGCCAAATCTTTTTCTGTCACAAATAAGTCTCATTGTACCTATTAATAGCCCGGTACACAAACATTTTACTAATACCAAGCGTATGGAGAGTTTTAAAAATTGCATTTGGCTCCATACCTACTCTGTGTAATGCAATCACAGCGATTCAGTTCTCTTTATCACCCCACTCCATTTTAATATCGCAAAATATTGTACAACGTATTAGCGCCAAAATAGGAAAACGCAACATTGAACAATCATATAAAAATAACAGATTCCAAATTCAAATGTAATATTTTGTTTATTTTTAATTGTAACAGTATTTATGGCCAGACTAAGTAGATGCTGCCTGCGACTTCAGACGCGCTTACGGAAATCTCGCGGAAACCGTGCATTTTGACGCAATAAGAAGTAGCCTATGTCCTTCCTACTCTATATCTATTCGATGCAAACAAACAAACAAACTTTTCCTCTTTATTATATTATACACATAATAGCTCCCCACACCAATTTCGGTGAGGGTGGTCGGTTTCATTTAAAACAGCAGAAATTATTTACCTAGAATTTATTTATAGTGCCCTTATAGTGTGTGCTCAATACACAAGAACACTCTATCCTCCAGTGTGACGGACTTTTTACATGCCCATCCGACGCATGGATCATCTTTCTTGACAGAAAATCAGGTGAACAGCCTGAATTTTCCAGACTTGAAAACAATTGTTCCAACGCGAAGATCAAACCCACGACATGAATGGATTGTGGTATTGTACATATTTTATTTATTACGAGAAGCTCTCGTATTTTACCTACCACTTCTACTTCCAAAGCTTACTTATACAAAGCTTATAAATAAAATTCTTAATTTTATTTATAAGCTTTGGATCCTAGCCCAGAAAGTGTTCGTCCGATAGCTGCGCTGTGGGAAGCTGCGTTTTAAAACTATGCATACCTACTGCTCTTGAATACTCATAATAAGACAGTTCATGTGGTCGAAAATGGATATGAAAATAATAATAATTCAACATTCTAATAGCATCTTGAATCTTGATCCTTCCCAATCGTGTGCAAAAGAAAAACACTAATTTATACAATTAATACCTAACTATGTAAATTAGATACTATTCAACATTGATATATAATGAGTTTCTCGCAGGTGGCCATCATAAAAATAACATATACACTACGATTTTCCACGTCGATCTAAATTTCAGAGGTTAATTTTTTTTGATTTAAATATGTCTAACCTTCCCAGGAGCAGAGGACAAACGTCGATACCTAGTGTTGCCAGGGTCGAGCTTCTGAATACTGAATAATAATAATGGTTGGCGGACTGATTCTGCGTG
This sequence comes from Glaucopsyche alexis, assembly GCA_905404095.1. NCBI lineage: Eukaryota > Metazoa > Arthropoda > Insecta > Lepidoptera > Lycaenidae > Glaucopsyche > Glaucopsyche alexis. The sequence continues at coordinate 5,292,688 of FR990057.1, forward strand.
TTTTAATATTTTTCAAAATCAAGACGCGTTGAGTATTAATTCGCATTACATTGTAGGTGATAGTTGGTTTTGCACTTACGTATAGGTAGGTACTGTGGCGTATGGTGCCTCCACCATTCGCGTATTTTATGTGGGGGTGTAGTCGCATTCTATCTTATTTTCTGACGTAGCGGATGACACACATAGAATTCCTAATTTAAATATTCAAATATTGTGTGCCTAGACCCACATATTGTGTGCCTGGACCCAGCAAAGAGTCAGCCACAGTTATCCGCTACAGTACTAGGTATGATTTTACGTACTGACAAAAGCTCGACAAGTTGGCACAGTTTACTTAAAAATTGCAATGAAAAAACTTAATCTAGGTCTGTAATTATACAAGTATGTAGGTACTTTTTTTTTAACGGGCAATTGGCCCACCACACTTACCCACCACTGCAACTCCTGTGTAGCCAGGATCGATAGTGGTAACCAACCGCAAAAACCCTTTAATATGATCTCAGGGGTACCCGGGGGACATGCAAGTATGTAGGTACTGATAATTAATTGATGAAGGTGTTGGAAAAAATCAAGCCGATTTTTTCCGACACCTTCAACAATTTTATCGTTCTCGTCTGGGGCTTCCATCTCCGTTGGAGTTATAACAAAACAATTTTTGGTGGGGTTTTGATGAAATGAGAAATTTAAAGGGCTACAAAAAAGTCCGGAATGGCATATATGTGTATCTTTTAAGGATAGCTTACTATACTTATTCGAAATTTAAAATAATGATCACAAAAAATGTGGTATGTCCATATATTTAAACGTAGGTATACAATATTAATCATTATCAAATTAAATGCGTAAGTCACTTCAAGTGTACACATTAGGTATAATCGCCCTTCATACGGCATACCATACAGTTTAAATATATTATTATTTTTAAACAAAAAATTAAACCGACTTCCAAAGTAAAAAAAATATACAAAAAAGTATGGAAATAAAACTTATTTTCTAAATAATTACCCTTTCAAGTTCGGCTAAACTTTTTACTATTTCTCTACTCAATCTTCTTAATTTTGAAATCGGTACCTTACAATATCCTACAATATTTTATAGAACTCACATTCATATTTGCTGGTACCGACTTATGGGAATTATTTAGAGAATATTTTATTTCATACTTTTTTGTGTATTTTTACTTTGGAAGTCGGTTAAATTTTTTGTTTAAAAATAATAATTTTACCCTTCTTAGTGATATTTTTTAATTTATTATTAACTAGCTTTTGCGCGCGGCTCCGCCCGCGTAAATACATTAACTCACGGGTACACTACTTTTTCGGGATAGAAAATATCCTATGTCTTTTTCCCGGGACCCAAAGTATGTTTGTACCAAATTTCATAAAAATCGGTTCAGCGATTAAAGCTCGAAGAGGTAACAGGCAGACAGACACACTTTCGCATTTATAATATTAGTATAGATTAGTATAGAATATAGATACATCTTAAGAACGTTTAAAATAAACGATCGAATGTATAATTAAAGACGCGCCAAGCTTCCATTAGGTATTGTAAATAAGATGATGATGATGATTACTGTAAGGTAGATAGTAGCATATGCTTGCAGTTCTTTATACAATGCCGAAATTTTCAAACGCGTATCTTTAAAGACTGAGGAGTTTTGTTCAGTGCTCGCGTGGGTAGTCAGGGAAGCTTCCTATGACCTGTGAACTTAAAAAATAAAAATAATAAAAATATACACAGCCGAACGTATAACCGCTTCATTTTTTGGAAGTCGGTTAAAAACTAATTTCATGCGGGCGAAGTCGTGGATAAAAGTAATCTACACTAATATTATAAAGAGGAAAACTTTGTTTGTATGTTTGTTTGTTTGTTTGTTTGTTTGTTTGTTTGTTTGTAATGAATAGGCTCAAAAAGTACTGGACCGATTTCAAAAATTCTTTCACCATTCGAAAGCTACATTATCCACGAGTAACATAGGCTAAATTTTATTTTGGAAAAAAATAGGGTTCCGTAAGATATTTGGGTTTTTCGGACACAAGGTGTAAAAAATCAACCAGAAAAGTTACTTATTTTGCGTACGCTGCCTAAACTATAAAAGATAGAACCATAAAATGTTCTAATTAATTGTAGATCTTATAAATATCTACAAAAAAGTCCGCGACACACTATACCTATCTATGTCGAGTGAGGCACAATAACCATTTTTTTATTTAGAAATCTTGATTTTTTTTTGGACTACATTTAAACGCGTTTATTTTACTCATGTTATTAATCCTTATCAAAATAAACTATTTCATCACTAAGTAAAGTTTATGTAGATAATATTTGGTCTTTGAATGATTAAAATTGGACGTTTGGTTTTGAAGTTATGGCGAAATTAAAATATTACGATTTCTGCTGCACGGCCCGTTGCGAAGTGGGCGTCACCAAGGCGGGGTGCGCGTGCGGGTTAATGTTTAGTTTAGTTTACTTTAGTTAAATAGTTTAGTTATTTTATAAACATCAAATTGATAATATCTTAAAATATAATACATTATAATATCTATACATCTATACAGTTAAATACAATTTAAGTGTCTGTTTGTAACTTCAAATTAACAGCTTTTTACATAATGAATCTGAAAGTATATTCGGTACTTACAATAAAATACATTTTTTTTTAATTTTTGTCTGTCCGTCTGTCTGTCTGTCAGTCGGTCTGTCTGTCTGTTTGTTCCGACTAATCTCTGAAACGGCTGGACCGATTTTCACGGGACTTTTACTAGCAGATAGCTGATGTTATAGGGTCTAACATAGGCTACTTTTATTTTAGGGTTCCGTTTAAAAAAATAGGATTCCGCTTTCGTTAGTCATAAATAAAGTCGCGGGTAAATTTCAGCGATATCCCAAAGTATTGTTCCACGCGGACGAAGTCGCGGGCAAAAGCTAGTATATAATAAAAACAAGGAGCTCCTGAAAACATGCTACCTCTTCTTGTGCTGTGACACCTGACAGTTGATAAGGCTGGACTATCATAGGGATGCCCTAGCCTGTAAATAGTAATTTGGATGAGAGTCTCCAAAAGGTAAGTGATAAGTGAAACCGATAGGAATGGAATTATACGCCAATGCAACCTGAGTGCGGCGATCTCTGCCTCAAAGGCAAGTACCCAATTTTATTTTCGACTACAGCGCGCAGCGGGGTACATATATAATGTATTTTTTATACTGAAAACCGCTCTGACCGTCAGAATTAATATCCCCACTAAATGCCCTCTTGTTTACTCTGAGACCGAATATTTTATGTAAAACGGGATCGGGAATACATAAACGACAATTCCACCTTTTAATTTTCTTTGTCATTGTCAGTTTTCTGCTATTTAGAATAATAATAATAATAATATCTATGGACACTTCACTGGTGTGAAGTGTCCATAGATATTATTATCTGGCCCGTCAGTCTGGCCCCGTGCTAAGTATCCGAAGAACTTGTGTTACAGGTACCAGAAAACGGGAAGTATATTTAATATTTTTATACTATACATAATAGGTTGGGGAAAAAGTCTTTTCGCATTATAGTATGTATGAACTTGTCATAAAATATCTTGGGCTATACCAATTGTATCTGGCTGATTTTGGTATCATTAAAAAGTTTTAATTTTACAGAAGACAATTCCAAATTCAAATTAGGTAAATTTGAGATTTTCATTTGTTTTTCTTATTGTTAAAATGAGTGATTCTTATGAAGAATTTCGATACATTTTAAAATTTTATTACAAAAAAGGTAAAAATGCAACACAAGCCGCGAAAAAAATTTGTGATGTTTATGGACCTAATGCAGTATCTGTGAGAGTAGCGCAAATTTGGTTTAAGCGTTTTCAATCCGGAAATTTTGATATCAAAGATGCACGTCGCTCTGGTCGCCCTGTTACGAACAAAACTGTTGCCATTTTTGAAAAAGTGGAGCAAGATCGGCATATTAGTAGTTACGATGTAGCTGAAGAACTGGGGATTGACCACAAAACGGTTTTGGCGCATTTGAAAAAAGCTGGGTACACAAAAAAGCTCGATATTTGGGTGCCTCATGAGCTCACTGAAAGAAACCTAATGAACCGTGTACTCATTTGTGATTCTTTATTACGACGTAATGAAACCGAACCATTTTTGAAGAAGCTGATAACTGGTGATGAAAAGTGGATCACGTACGACAAGAACGTGCGAAAAAGATCGTGGTCAAAGGCCGGTCAGGCTTCACAGACTGTGGCGAAACCCGAGTTAACTCGCAACAAGGTGATGCTGTGTGTGTGGTGGGATTGGAAGGGCATTATTCATTATGAGCTGTTACCGTCAGGCAGGACCATCAATTCTGAACTGTACTGCGAACAACTGATGAGATTAAAGCAAGAAGTTGAGAGAAAGCGGCCGGAATTATTCAACAGAAGGGGTGTGGTTTTTCACCATGATAACGCTAGACCTCACACATCTTTAGCCACTCAGAAAAAATTACGGGAGTTTGGCTGGGAGGTGTTAATGCATCCGCCGTATAGTCCTGACCTTGCACCTTCAGATTTCTACCTGTTTCGGTCGCTACAGAATTCCTTAGGCAGTGTCAGGTTGACATCACAAGAGGACTGCCAAAACCACTTGTCGCAGTTTTTTCATCAGAAGCCCCAAAAATGTTATAGCAATGGGATCATGTACCTACCAACAAGATGGCAAAAAGTTATCGAACAAAATGGCACCTATATACTTAAGTCACTTGTAAATAAACTTTATAAAAAAACCTTTTGAATTTTTATATAAAATGCGAAGAAACTTTTTCCCCAACCTAATATATTTAAGATTTTTATTCTATTATACACATACTTAAAACACATCCATGACCCAGGAACACAGAAAAACTTTTTCTGTGTTCCGCGACCTCCAGCTTGAGCACCAACGCGCTTGGCGAGGCCCCATATAAAATTTTGTTTGGGGGCCTTTGGAAGGTTAAAGATTTCTCACAAAAGAAAAAAATGCATGGAAATATTTATTCATCATAATTATCTATTTAACCGTTGTAGGGTGTTGCCAACTTTTGAATGCACGCTTTACGCGGGAAAATTAAATTTCTTTTTTTTACTTTTGTCATTCGCGAAATAAAAGAAAATTGGGAAGTTTTTATAAATTTTTGGTTACGCACGTTGAGGACCCCGTATAATTGAAACGGCAGACACGGCGATAGCTATGCCACTGTTCCGCACTCATTTCGGTGATGGTAGCCGTTTTCGTACCTACGTAGGAGATATTTTTAACCAGGGCCGTGCCGCCCCTGTGTGCGATGTGTGCGGCGCACACAGGCGCCAAGACGATGAGGGCGCCGCGGGCCGCCACCGAAAAGTTAAAACATGAAGATTCGTACAATTAAGAGGCGCTTCGTGGGTTTCGCACACAGGCGCTGCCGGGGGTCGGATCGGTCCTGTTTTTAACCCCCGACGAAAACAGAGGTGTGTTATAAGTGTGACGTGTCTCTGTGTGTGTGTGTGTGCCGTGACAAAACGGTTAAATCGATTTCGATCTAGTTTTTTTTTTTGTTTCAAAGCTGACATGGTCGAACATTTTAAGCTATAATTCATCATCATCAGCTCGCTAACTTCCTGTCAATTCGGGGATTTTTTAATTTTGTTTATATAGTTGTAATAAAATAAACGATCGAATGTTTAATTGAAGACGCACCAAGCTTCCATTAGGTATTGTAAATAAGATATTGATGATGATTACTGTAAGTTACAAAGTGGCATATTAATTATTATTATCTATTGTATCATTACTCATTAGACGTGTATATTATTATAGACGAGGCATGTCAATGCAAAAAGTGTCCACACTTAAACTACTCTACTTTTGGGGATGTCAAGATGATGACAAATATCAAAGTTTGACATTTGTCATCTTTACAAATTCATATTTCCTTTCCTGAATTTAATCAGTCTGCTTTTATTTGACAAAATTTTCTGAAAACAAGATGGCGTAACTATTTCTTTTAGAGGTTTTTATTTGTTAACCAAATTTTTTTCAGACACTACAACCGAAAGACAGAGGGAAATTTAGGTACCTGTCTACCTAGCTATCTACCTACCTACCTACCTACCCACCTACCCACTGCACCGCCCTCCTCTACCTACGAGTCCTACAGCTACGTAGGTAGAGCGGGGTTGTGCAGTGGCGCGGGGCAGCCGCGACGCGGCGGCGCGTAGCAATCTCTACGAATTGAAATTTTATTATTTTGTATTCCTTGATTTGTTTTGATGCAAAATATACTTAAATATTCATGTTTTAAATACCAAAATAGATCGTACCTTCATGTCTGTGCAAGAATAGATCAGCATCGTGGCTGTATAAGAACTTATTGAAATGTATTATGTTTAGACTAAAAGAGATGTTTTAGAAATGTATGAGTATGTATGAATTTATGAATTTCCCATATTTTTACCTATTTACCTATTTTACGTTAGTAATATAATATATTCTTTGCCTATGTGGTGTACATGAGCCCAAAATCAAACATCTCCTTCAAGTTATTTTTAGAAAATTTATCATTAAGTCATAATTAATATTCTAAAAATAAAGATTGCCCTTACTCTATAGAGTATTTAAGAAATTAAAATGCCTAATTTCTTTTAAATATAAATAATTTGACGTCAAAGCTTTAGGAGTTTCACAACTTTAAAAATAATTTACATAATTATGGCGAAATCGTGTGTTAGTCATCGCTTCTGAAAATTAGATAACGACTGCGGCAAATGATTACTTTAGTTAGTAGAGGAAAAAGTTGCAGAAGAATATTATATTGTTTTTAATAAACTTTTCTTGAATATATAATCTTTACACACATTTTACGAAAGTAATTTTGGCTTAACCATAATACATAATTATATGCTTAATATTATATGTAAGTATCAAATCTTGCTTTTATTTAATAATTATATATATTTTTAAACTATAACCCGTTACCATAAGTAAATTATATAGCCTATGTTACCCGGACTATTATTACGAATCTATTGACACCTATGTATTAAAATCGGACGGTGACGGTGGAACAAACAAACATACATAGACTGCCAAAATCATTACCCTTTTGGTTTCGCCGTGGTCGGGTAAAAAGGCCTATCTTACAGATGGTGTAGTATGAAAAAATTGCCTATGGCTAATAACTAATGGCTCATATTAAACTAAGGAGGAAAATTATTTTCAAAGAAATCGAACAATAACTTTGGAAGCTATTTAAAGAAAAACCTATTTCGTATTGATACGTACGGAACCCTTCTTTAAGCCGTGTGTCAGGCACGCTCTTGGTTAGGTTATATTCGTTTCGTATAGGCACAAGAATGTGACCTCACTGTGGACCTCATAGAATATTGGTAACGTATATAGAAGTCCCTATATATCAATGGGTCCTACCGCCTAAGTATATCTAATATGGGCCAAAATGAAAATGACAACTTTACAGGAGTGGCTTCCAAAGTTTAAATTATTTCAAAATGTATTATTATTATTTATTTTTTAAATTTTCTTTTCTCCTTTATGGGTTATTTACCGAAATTGCGGGCTTGTCGATAGGAATTTTCTGACAATTCGCCATGTGTAGAGGATGACTGCTTTTTGGAGTGTGATGAATGGGGGATGAATGTCGAGTGTTTTGAGACTCGCATGTAATGTTTATGGAATGATGCCAGTACTTGATATTATTATTGGCATAGTTTAACACAAATGTTGAGTTGCCACTGTGATTTTAGTTCTATCGTCAAGTCTATGTATTTTGTGACTTATTTATTATTATGATTATTATTATAAGGATCTGGATAGGATACTGTTTATCCCAAAATGGACAGTATTCCCGAGGGTACTAATTAACCGGGAAAAAGTTACTTTGCTATAATTTTAGAACGATAAAACCGAAGTTTACGAAACTTTGCTAGTTTGCTAACGGCCCGCTTCAATGACCTATAACTAAGTATTTGTTAAAAGCGTCAAATTTGTATCGCAAAAAACCGGCAAATGATTGAATGACGATGTTTTTAACAAAGAGATGTATTGGTAAATGGTAGATAGGTTATTGAAACCGGCCGTAAGACATACCTATTCCTTATTTATACTATACCTATACTATACCTTATTTATACACTTGTTAGTTTGGCCCATATACGTAGGACCTATCGAGATACACGTATTGGCTGTGTTCCGCGGAAAAAAGCTCTTGTTAGCGCTTGCTAGCGCTGAAGTAAAAAAACTGATTATCGGTCAGGACACGTTTGCTAACTTCAATACTGCTAACATAATCCGCCATTTTGCTTATTTAACGCCAGCGGTCGCTATTTTGCTTACGTTTTTTTGTTAGCGCTATTTTTTGTGCGTCAATGAATACCGAAAAACATCAACAAGATGTTATCTATTCGCACTTCCGAATGCCCTCAACGCATCTGTCAGAGGTTAGGCGATAGGTCAGATAGCGATCGGATTGTTCACGATAAAAAAACAATAACAACTACTTCATTGAGATAATATTATGAAAGTTAATTGCTCAGTAGTCAGTACTTAACGTCATTTTTAGATTTCCGTACCAAAAGGGCAAAAATGTTACCTACTAAGAATCCGCTGTCCGTCCGTTTGTCTGTGAACCGTTAACCGTGATAGCCAGGAAGTTGTAATTTTCACAGATGATGTACACTAGGTACTTCTGTCGCTATACCAACAAATACTAAAAACTGAATAAAATAAATATTAAAGTGTGGCTCCTATATGAGTCATTCCGCGAAAATCTGCACCGTGACTATGTGGACAAAGCGGACAATTTTTAAAATATTTTTTTGGATTATATCATAATTCGACTTACTATTTTTTAAACTACTTGAAAAATAGTACTTTTACCTTGTACAATGTCTTTTTTGCAAGATATTGCAAATTTTCTTAGGGACTATGACTAAACTGTGTCCATTTAGTCACAATTTCAAATATATTTTTTTCCTGAAAGGATAGACTGTTTTTATTTAATTCCAAGCGTCTCGTGTGAATTATATGTTATTCTACCTATACAAAAATAACATAATTACCTGTTCTAATATTTATGTTGTAAAATTCAAATGATAAACCCATTTTGTAACGTTTTGGATCAAAAAGACCACTTCTTTTAACTTTTTAGCTATATTGAGACCTTCTTAAGGAACTAGTCTGGTATTAGATTTAAACATGCTTACCAATATAATTTATTTTGAAACGATAATACGATATTAACAATATATATGCCTTCATTAATCGATGACGAAGATGGACAAAAATTTGTGACCGTGACTAAATAGGAAATGTTATATGTGACTAAATAGAAACATAGGCAGCATTCACACACAATGTCAAAATGCAATGAAACAAATCCCACAAATAATATAAAAGTTTTATTTTTATTCAAATTTGTAACATTATGTTGCTACAAAAAGAATACTAAAGTACAGTTTATACTTAATCCCCCTTACTAATAAACGCTGTATAAGCTTTGAATAGTTATACAGTGTTTTGTTCCCGTCACACAAGTGATATTTTTAATTCGATAGAAGGAAACAAAACACTGTATAACTATTCAAAGCTTATACAGCGATTATTAGTAAGGGGGAATGACTATAATCTTAATAAAAAATCTATTAAAATAATATAAAAAATAGTTCTTCATTGGCTCAACATATCACTTAACTTCTAGATACAATTGTTACCAAATAAAAACTTTAAAAATATAGAGTGGAAAAATATAACTGATAAGATTCCGAAACTTCTGCTTTCAGTCAACTAAATAAAAATATAATATATTCTAGTAAATTACACTTATTAGGTACTTAACTAATTAAATAGTATATATATACCTAAAATAAATAAAAATAATAATAATAATGGTAAATAATAATATAATATAATTATTTTATTCACTTAAAATTGTATGTTACTAGCTATTATAACCATAACTTTATTCTTATTTGTACTCATAAATTATTGTAGACCGTGTATTATATTATTTGAAAAACCCTAGTCATATAGATATATGATACGATTTTTTTTATTGCAGGCGTTAATTATGCCTCCTGTTAACCCAAGAACTAGAAAATTAAAAGAATTTGTAAAATAAATTAATTCAAAATATAGTAATAACATCTCAACAGTTAATGCTAATGATTTTGTAGAATTGGAAAGTTCGAATGAAAATAATTTTGAACCAACAGCAGGCCCAAGCTGCAATGCTCCTGGAATACAAAAAAAGCAATACGTTAGAAGTCTGTCAGACTCGTCTTCTTCTAGCCAACATTCTGTTCGAGATTACTCACCTGCTTCTGATTTTGATCGAGAGTATAAACCTACTTCTCTTGACAATTTATCCTCATCTAGCTCTGGTGAATCTATTCAGATTACATTACCAAAGAAAAGACGATGCCAAAATACAACTTTGATTGATGCCTCTACTTCAAGGCTACATCCTGAAAATTGTTCGGAGTTAAAAATGATATCTGCAATTATTAATTCATCAAAGTCATCTAATTCTTCAAGACCTCCCAGTTCCCCAGGATCATCTAGTACATCAACATCGTCAACAAGTTCATCTGAATCTTCTTTCAGCTCAGGCTCTAATGATTCAGATTCAGATAAAGATTGTATAAGTGCGAAATTAATTAATTGTGTTTTTTTTGTGACACTTGTAATGAACAACACCAAATACCTCTTTATCAAAATTGGTTAAACTTCGTTATGAACTACGCCTTATGTGTCAATTTCGTCACTAAAATTGTTCCACTAATATGTCACGTAACTAAATGGACGTGACGAATGCTGGTGTGTTCTAAAAAATTATTACAATACAAAGATTATTTGGTCCTAAAAAGAACATCACTCTACTTTAATGCAAATCCAAATATATTTTGCTTTAATTAATAATATAATATTCATAAAACAACTTACCGATTTCTCGTAAAAGTCGCAACTAAAGTGGACTTCTTATTTGACTTCGAGAAGAAACGTGTGCGTCGTCACAGATTTTGCTGAATTGGAAGTAGGTTGATTTAAAAAAATGGCCTGTTTGGACTGTTAATGTTACAAGGATGATAAAATAAAAATGTTTTTGTACTTTTAAACTTCGGAAGCCAGGTTATGAGCCGTGACTAAAATGGAATGTCCATGTATACCAAAATGTTGTTTAATAATATTTATTACAATTTTATTATAAATTAATATATTTAAGGAATATAATTTTCGTTTATATTAAAATAAACATTACAAACTATGAAAATACATCATAACATGAAGCTGAAACATAAACAGAAGTGAAAATTTCGTTTTTTTTAAATTCACTAAACACGTGTGACATATTAAAATGATTCTTTTTTTGCCAAACTTTATTGAATATTAAGTAAATCATAATGAATTTTGTTAATTTGTACATTTGTTTTAAAACCTAAATATGCTATCTTTAAGACAAAATAAAATCTAGCAAAAAATTGGATCACTAAATAAGTAAAAATAATTTACAAACTTTTGTGACAAAAGGTTTTTCAATGGTACAAATTTTCGCGGAATGACTCATATAACAAACGTGATTTTATCCCGAAAAAGTTGTGTTTTTTTTTAAAATTGAAGCGATAGAATTAACGATGTCTCTCATAACTAGGGTTGCCATCCGTCCGGGTTTCCCCGGATTTGTCCTAGTTTAAAGGGCGTCCGGGGAGCGTCCGGGCCGGATTTTATTTGCTATCCGGGTTTTTGTAGACAGAATTAGGAAGCCTAAGTTTGATTTGCAGCAATAATAAATCTTCCTTTCTTTTTGACATTGCCGTAGTCGGGTAAAAATTGTTCTATGTCCGGGTTTCTTACTCCAAAATCCGGGGTTTTTACGCGTCTTGTCCGGGGAGTCATATGTAAGATATGGCAACCCTACTCATAACTATAACCTACCAATAGTAAAAACAGACACTGCTATAATTAAATAAAAAATAGACACTTTTTTGACATTTCTTTTGGTTGCTGATACATGCAGGGTTATTTTAAAAGCATATTTTATTTAATTTGCAATGTATGTTAGTTCGGGTGGAATCTTGCTACTCAATTTTGAAGCAGATATCTTCAACCGATTGAGCTGAAATTTTATACACACGTTTAGTTTGGATGACAATATTTAATTCGTTCTCGGCGTTGTCGAGCGGCAAGCCTTCTCTTTTTTTTAACTTCCTCTTTGGTCTTTTTGGGTTTTCCCATCCTATAAATTAAATAATTTAATGAATGGTCAGCATATAATATAGACATATTTATGGACAATGATAATAATTATCTACGAAAACCGCGGGAAAACTTTCCATTGGTACGAAATCGCGGCTTCAGTTAGTAAACAAGTATTAATTTTTCATACAGTGGTAATTATAAACATATGGTTATTAGTATACGGTAATTAGAAAAGATAGATTTTCTTAAAACGAAAACCGACACAGTATGCAAATACTACCTTATTGCAACGAACGGAGGCCAAAGTACTGTCTCCATTTACATGATCAACTTGGGTCTATCTATATATTAAAATAAGAACAACGGTAAGGGATCGTCCATTAATCACGTGATTCCTAAAGGGGGAGGGGGGGTCCGAAAAAAAATCACCAAGTATCACCAAGGGGAGGAGGGGGTATAAGGAGACATCACGTGTATTAATTTTCGAATCTAGTCTATGCATACCAACATTATTATCGGTTGTAGATTCGTAGTGTTGTTTAAATACTTACAAGACAAATGACTCGTATTGTTTTAAATTGCTTAAATTATTCGATTAAATTGTTTTTTAAGTTAAAATTTTTCTTAAACATCACCTGCTTACTATGTAAAAAAAAAAAAAGTGATCTTAGGTGGGGGAGGGGGGGTATTATAAAACCTCACCAAGTATCACCAGGGGGAGGGGAGGGGTCTAAAAAGTTGTTAAAAACATCACGTGATTAATGGACGGTCCCTAATTAGAAAAGTTTTTAACCAAGGCTACGGTAATTATATACTCACGTGCTTCATTGGCGGTACACTAATGTTAGAGACGTGCAACTGCTTATGGTCCTCGGTACACACGGAGGAGACGCGACTCCTACGGTAGTGATGTGCCAAATACTTTTATTTAGGGATGTGCACCCGAGAACAGCAAATGTTACGGCAATTATAACTTTCGATTGGACAGGCGATTACTTAATGATAATTAATTATAGACTATTGAGTCGATGTTTTATTATGCGATACACGTTACTTAATATCGTTTAAAAAGTTGAATGGATCAAAGTAAATCTGTACGCTATAAAATTACAAGCAAGTTTTAAGATTAAGTCGGTGTGCGGACACGCCACGGTAATTAGAGAATAGAGGTTCTTTGAACATAAGTTAAAATAATTTAGTCTTAATTACTTAAAACAGAAACCAATGTTTTTGTTTGCAGCTAGATACGGATGCTATCTAACATATAAAAAAAAAGCATGATTGAATATAACAATATTACGGATTATACAAGCCCGGACACGTTAAATTTGCTAATCTGAGAATGGCCGCTATAATTTCATCATGTCCGTCCGTTCGTCGGTCCGTCCATCCCCGGCTACCTTCCAAACGGTTAGTTTTTTTTTTTGGGTACCTCCGCAAAAAGTGGTTGTTGTTTTTTCTCGCTTCTACCATATAGTGTGGGTTAACTGGACCCTGGGGTATCATTAGATAGATTTTATTAAAAGTATTTTTTTAAGTCTGTCCTGCGCCTGATCTCTCGTCAGTCGTGTCGGTTATCCGTCCCACTGGATTATGAGAGTAAAGGAAGAGAGAGTGCTCATGTCTACTGCGCATACACTTGGGCACTATTAAATTACTCCTGCGTAACTGGCCTGGTTTCAATTAAACCGGCCACCGTGGGGAGTTATTCATGCATTTTTTTTCTTATAAACTACGGAACTCTAAAAAGAGATTAAAAGATTCGATAAATCGACAAAACCAGTGAAAATGTAAGTTAAACTTAAAGCTTTAACAAAAAAGTAATAATTATACTGGCACGTAAGATTTTTTATTTCAAGTAAGTATCAGTACCTACAGTGATCAGAATGAATTAAAAAATAATATTTAAAACATACAAATTCAAATTCATCGTACAACGAACTTTTACGGCGCTACAAAAGATTATTTCTTTTAAATGGTACACCGTTACATCGGTAAATGAAAATCAAAAGCCAATCGTTACTTTACAAAGAATACACTTTTTATCTCTAACCGGTCAATAGCTGAATGACCATTCAGAATTATAGCGAAATAGGTATTAGGAATATTGACAAAAAAACGTCTATTTAATGTTAGACAACATCAATATGATAATAAACAATCTAAAACCCATTTTTGTACATCTTAAATATAAATAACTAAATAAAATAAATAACTCCCCACACCGATATAGGTGACGGTGACCGGTTTCATTGAAACCAGGCCAGTTACGCAGGAGTAATTTTAAAGTGCCCAAGTGTGTGCGCAGTACACAAGAGCACTCTGTCTTCCTGTACTCTTGTAATCCAGTGGGACGGATAATCGACACGACTGACGAGAGACGAGGCGCAGGTCCGACTTTTAACATGCCCATTCGACGCATGGATTATCTTTCTTGTCAGACAATCAGGTGATCAGCCTGCATTGTCCTAACCAAACTTGGAAACAACATTTTTTGTTGTTCCAATGCGGGAATCGAACCCACGACCTCCGAGTCGAGAGCCAATACTGTAACCACTAAACAACGGAGGCTGTTAAATACAACGAAGATAAATGTACAAAATAAGTTACATAATATTATCTTGACAAATCGTATTTAATATAAAATAGTCATATTTTTAAATAAAAGTGCATACCTACCTATTTAAATAGAATATAATATATTATATGTACGTAATATATCGGCCTGTGACGTCACGATGAGCTACCGACATACATATTTTGTCATTAAAAAATGTAACAGATTGTGACATATTACCTACTATCTAGTATAATTGCCCAGTAAAAATAGAGGCCTTAAAGTAGGTATTCTGAAAGTCCAAGGTTTTATATGAACCAACACCGCAGTGTTTAATGGGGAATGGAAGAACCGGTCTGATTTTGAGAACCGGGAATTTCGGGACTGGGCAATTTCGGAACCGGGATTTCCCGGGAAATTCGGGAATTTCGGGACCGGTGTTAAGGCATGAAATACAAGTGTAATTACTGTCTAAAAATTAATTAAAAATACAAGTATAACATTTTATAGTACAATTATAAATTAATTAAGGTTTTAATGGCAACTCAACACATCAGCCAACATCTCACCGCCATATTAACGACAATATTACTGGCGATAGTAAAGAGCCGTAGGTCATTTTAGTTTATTAGCATTTTTTGGTGGTTTTAGATATGTTACTTCGAGTTATTTGATTTTTGCAAAACATCAAATAGTCGGGGTGCTATAAGTGCTATAAGTGCTATAAGTGTACATGCTCGAACGTCTTGGTAACCTATTAGAAGTGGCATATTAGATAATTAAAAGACTAAAATATAACCAGATACACTAACAAAAGCTGACACACTATAGGAATAGTGTGTCAGCTGTGAATAGGTGTTCAGTGAATCCTACAAATGCTCCAATTTGAAATAAAAATTTGAAATTAATATAATGCGTAACTATTTTATAAGGACAATAAAGATTATTTAAAGGGCAATAGGTAATATCTATCTAAACTGCTCACCAACCCCAAAAGCAATTAATATGCATATTAGTAGGTATACAAATATATACGTATATATTTATCAAAAAATAAAACAGACGCCACACAGACCCTGTAAGCCAAGTCCTAAGATGTTCTATTTAATCGTCAATACCATTGGCTCCAGTATTGGTTACTATATCAGTCGATTTGTAGTGCTATCATACTATATAATTATTAATATTACATACGGCATATTATTATGGTTA
Source organism: Glaucopsyche alexis (assembly GCA_905404095.1). NCBI lineage: Eukaryota > Metazoa > Arthropoda > Insecta > Lepidoptera > Lycaenidae > Glaucopsyche > Glaucopsyche alexis. The sequence goes on from FR990057.1 coordinate 5,308,666, forward strand.
TTATTTCCTCGCACCGCTCACAGTTAACTTTAATGTACAGAATCTATTATCTAATATGAACTACTCATTTTATCCTTTTATCGTGTAATTTTTTTTTATTTTTGTCTTTAATTCGCTTTCGGAAATGATTAAAAATTATTTTTTAGCTAATATTTACGATTACCGATGATAGTTTTCTTAAATACTTATAAATTTTAGTATAATTTGTTCGGTACCGAAAGTACCGAAATTCCCGGTTCTCAATTTTTGATTCCCGGTTCTCAGAGTGATTCAAAATTTCGGGAATTCCCGGGAATTTTGGGACCGGGATTTCCCGGTTCCATACCCTAGTGTTTAATATGTATACAATTTACTTAATTATTATCCAGTCATAGTATTTATTGCTAACTAGGTTTGCTCGCGACTTCGTCCGCGTAGAGTTCGGTTTCTGTAAAAAGTTTTAACCCCTTTTTCACCCCCTTAGGGGGGAATTTTCTGTGTGCCAAATTTCAGCAAAATCCGTTCAGTAGTTTCGGCTGTGCGTTGATAGAGTAATTCAGGTTTGCCTTTTATATATTTATAGTTATGCAAAGTTCGGTTAGTTTATATCATTATCATTAGAGTGACTCGATGAAAAGCTAATTTATTAACTTTTTCAGGAGCCTGATTGGTTACGTACGTCAGCGAGCTTAAGTAGGTAAATGTAGAGGAGGGTTTTTTTTAGTATAAGTAGTGGTCGGGCGTAAGTCGTAACTTGTTGATAACGTTTCTCGGCGCTCCAGTTACAAATGGAGTACCAATCGAACTGTGCGCGATTCGATATCGATTGATCAGCCAAATGCGAACGAAATTCGGTTGCAACTGAAAAATTAAATTTCGAACGTTTTATTTTTTTATTTCAAAATTAATTAGGCTCGGAACTGAGCTTTTTGACATTCATATAATTTATTTTAATTCATTATAATGGTGTTTCACAAAGAAAATAGTTTGATAAAATTATTTGCTATGATTTTATTAATTTCAAATGCAACATGCTTTGAAGAAACTCCAATTTTACCAGCAACTAACAAACAAATGGATAACCTAGCTGAAAATGTCTGCATGGAGCTATTTGGAATGGTGGAAGTAAGTGTTATTATTTTATTTCAAATAAAATAAATAATTGTAGCTTATTAATATTATATATCTATGATTGTAGCCATAGTTTAGAACTTTAGATAAACCGGCGCTTGAGTTAAAAGTTTTCGGAACGACTGTTATTAAAATTATTTTAATTTTACAAGAGAAATCATTCAATATGCTATCTAAGTATGTATGACTTAAGAGGTTCTAATATAGTAAGTATTCAAAATATTCAATTTTCGGAAACTTAGCTAATGATGCGTTTTTAAACAAAAATAATATAAATATTTTATAGGCGAATATAAAAATTAATTCACTCTCCTACGTCAATGCGTGTCTGCTTTCTTCCGTGCGTGTGTACCTACGTCAACACGAAGCTATTCTACTTTTGTATTAGAAAGCTGTAGACTTATTTAATTTAAAAAACAATTAAGTAAAATCTTTAAATACGCATAGGGGAAAGTGGTCACCATTCGTACGCGGGGCACATTCGTACAGTTAGTATAACAGAAAAACTAAACGGCACACAAACACGCCTTTGCTTGTGTGCATAGACATACCGGCTGCCATGTTGCTAGCGGAGTGTCGCGCCAGTCGCACCAAGGTGAATCTGCTGACAAGACGTAACGTGTTTTCGCATACGGTGAGTAAATTTTCTACTTATGTTTCATTCGCAATGGTAACTATAATTATTATGTTTTTGACAAAACAGTGATGTTTAATTAATGTTAACATTGTTTATTTTGAGTTTTGATTGTTATATTTCACAAACTAAATTAGAATTTGTATATAAACTTGTATTTTACTTTTATGTAAGGCATGGGGTGCATTCGAACAACCAAACAGGGGGCACATTCGTACGCGTACGAATGCTCCCCTTTAGATTTTATTAACCACTAGAACATCAAAATTAGATTTTTATGAAATATAATATAATGTAACCTTTAGAAATTATCGTGCAGACAGCACAATAACATATTTTTCCTTTTATGAAGTATTCTACGTCTGACAAAATGAAATATTTTTATTATGTAAACCTTATAATTAATATTTTATTGCAGAATCATGGTGCGAAAATATACAAAAAGGGTACGCCTTATCCTACTCTACCCTACCTACCGAAGAAAACTGGGTTAATCCCGTATATATACCTGAAAAAAGTGAAGATAGACATAGAGAGAAAGAATTAAAAAATATATAACTGGAAAGGAAAACTAGAGCCAAAGCAGTGAAAAGTAGTTTGCGGGAACTTAAATCAAGACAAAAGAAAAAGAAAGCTAAGTAAATAGAAAGTGATGAAGATTTAGTAGAATCTGTAGGACCGCAATTTAGCTTGCGGGAGAGTTCAACTTCAACATCTCCAATTGATTTCGAAACGGACGTAGAGACTGATGATCGCAGTATCAATAATAGTTTATTTGTGACACCAGAGAAAATAAAATTTGTTTTGGTAAAGTTTGGAATAAAAAAGACTTCTGTTGTTCATTACGTCTGAAAAGTTCTCAGTCATTATTCGGGAATAGAGCTGAAAATATATTCGGAAGAAACTGGGATCATCATGGTCATTCTTTTTCCCTGATATAGAAGACACCCTGATCCACAACCACGAGCGGTCTGTACAGCTAGAATGGCTAGACATTTTACTTTTGCAGTTAATTTAAATAATTATAATGTGCAATAACTTCGAAAATAACAACCATATGTATGATTAACTTATTTAAGTTTAAATTGTCAAAGACTGTACAACAATCTCATAGAAAATAATTGTAGGTAATCTGTTATTTTTCTAAAGAAATATTAATTTACTACGAGTCAAATCAAATATTATTTAGTTAGTTCTTTGTTATATAAATATTTTTATAATAATTAATAAAAATTTAAGGACTTTAATAGGCTTTAATTACCCTGTATGAATCTACCCCATGGTGTATGAAAGTACCCCACCTACTGTACGAACGTACCCCAGACGTGGGGTACATTCGTACAAATATCTTATCGCAGAAAAATGACTATAACACTTTAACCTTTTGACATATTAGTTTCGGGATTTTTTGTAACAAACTACAATATATTTGTTACACTTAGGTTCATAAACTAGATAAATTCGATAATTAATCATCAATTAAAAAAATAAAATCTAAAAAGTGTACGAAGGGTGACCACTTTCCCCTATACATAGTAATAATTTAACTAGTAAGTATATTTACTTACTTATAGTATTAAAAGACTAGAACTATTTTCTAGAAAATTGTAGACGTAGCATAGATGTATAATATTAAAAAGAGGAGACGAAGTCAATTTTTCTTCAGCGTTGAGCTCTAGATACCAATATTTTATCATATTAAATTCATCAATGTCATATATTTACGCAACGTTGTTTGCACATTAAAATAACTTGAATTCTTTTACTGGCAATATACTTATATGAGAACCGAATCGCCATTGACGAAAAACTAACGCAATAATACATTGGAATTGCATCAACTACTAATAAAACCAATAACACTAAATACTAATGAGTCTTGACGTCCTATGTGATTTAGACTGAAAGGTATAGAATGTGCCTGCTGAAAAGACAAATTTTGAAAAAAACACTTTTATAAGGCAAAGGCTTTTAACTTAAATGGTTTGCGCGAGTTCGCGCTTTGTATTGTATATTAGTTTAAATGTACCTAATATGGGTCATGATATGGGTATTAAACTTAAAGGTTTCGCGCGGGTTCGCGCTTTGGATTGTACTTTATATGGATATTGGTATTGGGTTCCTCACATAGCTTCAAGTCCTGTGACCTGTCAGCTATCCTTACTTAATATTATAAATGCGAAAGTGTGTCTGTCTGTCTGTCTGTCTGTCTGTTACCTCTTCACGCCCAAACCGCTGAACCGATTTTGATGAAATTTGGTATAGGGATACTTTGAGACCCGAGAAAGGACATAGGATACTTTTTATTCCGGAAAAATGTACGTTCCGCCGCGATAAACGAATTTTGGCGCAACGGAGTTGCGGGCGTCATCTAGTTAGATAATAAAGCTACGGATAATAAAAAATAAAAATAAAAAATACATAATCGTATCGTAATCTGGAAAAATCGATTTAGCTAGGTCTTATTCTTGGGAAACTGCGCAATCTATCTCCTAACTTTCCAGTCGTGTCCCACTGGGTTACGAGAGTTAAGGAAGAAGGAACACTTGGGCACTAGACAATATCTCCTTTTTCAACCTGCGGTTTGCCCTCAGCCGCTATAAGGAGAGTGTCCCGGATCTGTCTAACACAGGACACTCCCCGCGACCGGCCGGTCTACCTCTTATAGGGACCAGACTTCCAACACTATTAGGGGCCACTCCAGCACAAGAAAATAACTCCTGCGTAGATTGCTTTTTACGTAACCAGCCATCGCCACCAAAATCAGTGTTAGGAGATCGTTTTGTTTTGTTCTGGTCAACCCTCGAAGTTAAATAACTTTAGCATAGAGACCCGGCTATATCGGATAACAGAAGAAAAATATATCGTTCCTTATCCCACATGCTAACACTTATTAAGAGTGCCATAAAGTTGTCATTACAACGTCGTAAAAATGGACTCAAAAGGATCACCAACGCCGGGACAACATTAAAAAAAAAAGAAGGAAAAGACATGGATTTTCTTTCACCTTCACCCTTATTTGTTTTTGGACTCAAAAGGATCACCAACGCCGGGACAACATTAAAAAAAAAGAAGGAAAAGACATGGATTTTCTTTCACCTTCACCCTTATTTGTTTTTGGACTCAAAAGGATCACCAACGCCGGGACAACATTAAAAAAAAAGAAGGAAAAGACATGGATTTTCTTTCACCTTCACCCTTATTTGTTTTTGGACTCAAAAGGATCACCAACGCCGGGACAACATTAAAAAAAAAGAAGGAAAAGACATGGATTTTCTTTCACCTTCACCCTTATTTGTTTTTGACATTGATGTTTTGTGAGACCGATAGTGATTGCGATTCCATGTTTTATTCTTTTTCCTAGGGTCTAGGCTATGGTCTAGGGCTATGGGATCGTTGAGATTAATTTTAACATGACAACCCATATTGATTCAGTTCATTGACTCAAAGGTTTGTGTACCTGCAGTAGACCCGATAGGAACGGTATTGGCTACTGCCATTACGAACGAGTCATTTTTAAACATGTTCTTAATATAGAAATCCAAATTGGAGGCATCGTTTTTAATACAAATAAATCAACATTAAAAAAACCTTTCATAAAAAATAAGCTTTTATATAAAAGCGAAAACGTACTATTTAACCTATACCAGCTAGCGTAAACAATTTCAATATAATATTCTCGCGTATAGGTTTACCAATTCAAAGAATTTTGCAGGTTGCATATTGTATTAATTTGTAAGCTATTTTTCACACCCCTAAATATAAGGGTGACCTATGACTATCCCAAATATCTTTTGTCATTTGAAGTGAAACTTTAGCAGCGCGGCGTTGAGAGTGAAATTTCAAGGTCGCATCACGTCACGACATGGTTTTTATATAACGCCATCTGTCAGAAGCTACTTATACTTCTCACATAACAACTTAAAATTCTAAAGTACGCCTCAATACACAGATGGTGCTTAGTGTACAATTTTTATTTATTATGTCATCTCCAGAAACAAATGAGTGAAACGCGGTACTTTATTTATTCGTATTTATATTATATTACTTTATTCGTATATGAAGAAAGTGCGATGAAACAGTTTCAAAAACTGGTCAGTGGCATGGAATTAGACTATCAAAAACTATCGCAATTATTGCGACGGATGCGTGAATTAGAAATAAATACCAAGATTTCAGAGGAAACTCTTTTTATGGATGTGGACTTCCGAGTTGAACTCCTGTCCGAGCAGTACTAGCACATGAGATTAATAAATAGATACTACGTTACTGTTAGTCAGGACCAAAATCTCGATAATTTACCTACTATAGCTGATAAGGTGGAGGAACATATGCCAGGAAGCGAAGTCGATGAAATTAGCACAAATTCAACACCAGAGGGGCAATTCTGCTAAATAAAACCTGCATTAATACAATTACAATCAAGTCCCGACACGCTATAACTCTCAAAAGGTGTTTTTATAAACGTTAAACCAACGTGAAATGTGCTCTGATTGGTCGAAACGTCATAAAATTCGTTCATGGTAACATGTCGCTACACTTTCAATCCAAACAAAGTAAAATGAAGATGCTTTAAATACGAAAATTGATGGTTGAAATGGTTCAGGGAGCAGCACGCAGCCACGACTGAATGATTTAATAACAGAAGAACAACGGGTTAATTTAGAAGTAGCAGCACTTAGAGTGGAAGTCAACCGTCGATGTCTGAGCAGGAGAGGTCGCACTGGAAATGGTTTTAGGCCGAGGTCAAGGTCTTCGTGACCACCCAATGACCCAGACTGATTATATCAATGGCATTTCAGATATCGCAATGGAGCACATAATTGTAAAAGTCCCTGCGGATGTAAAAATCGTCCAGAAAACTATAATGTGCATCCCAATAAAATATCACCGTCATAGGGTTTTTGAAAGTGGACAACTATTTTTAGTTGATACTACATTTTAGTTGGTACAGCTACACGTAGGCAGAAATTAACTGGTAAGTGTTCCGAGTGTAGATTGTTTGCAGCAAATAATACTTAAATTAAAACATACGGAATTAGAACTATTGATTTGAATCTAGGGTTGCGCAGACCGTCTCAGTGAACGTTTATTATTGAAGATGTTCTAGTGGCTATATTAGGTGCTGATTTCTTAGAACATCATAATTTATTAGTAGATTTAAATGAGCAGAAGTTTATAGATAATATAACTAGCTTATTAACGTTTGGAAAAATGATTAACTCTAAATTCTAATATATAATGATATTTGACTACATTCTGTTTACTGATTAAAAATTTAAGTAATCCGGATTATTACCTACTTAAGTGTGTACGAGTGACGACAATTTCTGATATTTTACTACGTTTCTATTTACATCAGAACCTCAATTCTCGTATTTAAAGTAGACTTCATTTTACTTTGTTTGGATTGAAAGTGTAGCGACATATTACAATGAACGGATTTTATGACGTATCGACCAATCAGAGCGCGTTTCACGTTGGTTTAACGTTCATAAAAACACCTTTTGAGGATGTAAGCGTGTCGTGACTTGATTGTAATTGTATTAATGGGGAGTTTCAAAAATATGATACAACTGATGAAATTTGGCTTAAAAAAATAACTTTCCAATAAGGCGGTTTTAAGAATTTAGTTATAATTACATACTATTGTTTTTTTTTAATATTATATTTTTTCTTGATTAATGTACTATTTATCAAACAAAAATACAAAATTAAGTGAGTTAGTATTGAATTTGTGTCCGTTTCGTTACCATAATCAAAGTTGAATAGAAATAAAACTATGATACCTTTTGTAACTCTGACGTATTTATTGAAATAATAGAGTTATTTTACGTTACTAACACCAATGATTAAGGCACTGCACATTTTAAAACAGTTTAGAATATCCAATTTTTATTCGGGTTTGTTACTGTTGCTCCAAAACTACTATCTATTTTTAATGATACTTTTATATAAATTGAGCTATCAAACCCCGAATACATTTAGAAAACGTTAAATGTTTAATGTTTTTAACTTAAACACAAGACGTATCTAATAAGATAAAAATATACGAAAAAATCTTCAAAATTGCCTTAAAAATTCAGGGACAGTAACAAAACCGACAGTAACAAAATTGTAAGGCATAGTTTACAAGACCTTAGAATGAAATGTTATATTATATAATATATGTCACCGGAAGATAACACAAGACCCGCAAGTTTATAAATTTCCTAGGAAATTTATAAACTTGCGGGTCGTTTTCTTTCTTCCGCTCCTGCCTTTTAGCCTCTGCTTCAGCTGGATTCAGCTCCGATATCTTTTTATTTTTTGATTTAATCCTAGCTAAATTTTTCTTGCGCTGTTCTTCATACTTCTCTGGATTTTCACGTTTTAACCTCTCCCTATAGCTACGCATTGTTTCTCTAGCTGTTAGTGACATTATTCTGAAAGTAATTTATTAATCATTCATATGTAATTCATATGTTTTGCATCTTCAAAAATTATAACAGTAAAATGATCATTTTTGCTAACTAAAAAGAGTTACAATGAGTGACTATTTGAGTTGGCACTAAAACTTTATGTATACAGATAGTTAACTGACGTCATAATTCGATATTTGTCATAATTCATAAACAATCAAGATATCGTTAAATATTTTGAATCATAGAAGTTATTAAATCTGAAAATGAAATTGCCAATATTTTGTCACATACAGAGTTTTCTTATTAATGGAATTCCTTATTTGTAAAACTAATTTATAAACAAACTTTAACTTTGCAAGGATTATAATCATTAATCTCAGATAAATTAATTGCCTACTATGTAAATCCACAGTGTAAAACTAGCTTTATGCTTTCGGCTTTGTTACTTTGACGATCCGTCTATATGTTACCCTATTAGCAGTAACAAAACCGAAGTAACATAATGCGTCTACCTTACATTCAAAAACATGTTATAACCATTTCTGTTTTACGGTAAATTAAACTACATACACTTACTTATAGTATAAAAATCAGTTTCTCTTTGTGAACTATTATGTTTCAAATGAAGATAGTAAAAGTTATCAAACAATCATCACAAACCTGACGATCAATTTTGGTCCAGTCCAACCGGTCGCACAACCACCTTACTCCACCGAAAAAATTGCACTGCCAAGTCGAATTAAAATGCCCGATCCTACTGAGCAGTAGTGTTGCCATAATTAGAACACAAAAAATACGTTTTGGTAGATTGTTTTTATAGAAAAATAATGGTAACAAAACCGAAATGTCCGGTAATTACATATTATAGGGACGATAATTATCTTAAAATTTTAATAGATTAAAGTAGATTTACGCTTAAAATTGAGCCTCAAAAGTAAAGAACATGGATCATTTTTGAAAAAAACAACAGAATATGCCAAGAGGTTCCAGAAAATTTCACAATAATTCAGTCAGAAGTTTTGATTTCATACTGGGGACACTGGAAAAAGAGGGGACTGATTAATTAAATCACTATGATTTCTTTTATTCTTTCAATTTAAATTAAGTTTATTAATAATAAAAATTAAATACAAAAGGACACTTTTCAGATACATAATAAATAAATATTAATAATGCTCAAAGTTTTGAATAAAATAAATATTTTTATGAGGGACATGTCAAAATGACGGTTGTACCATTTTTTTGAAACTCCCCTAATGCAGGTTTTATTTAGCAGAATTGCCCCCCAGAAGGCAAGTCGCAACTTGCAAGTTTGCACTCGCGGGCAACATGACGCGGCAGGCGCGGCGGGGGGTGCGCAGCTAGGCTCAATACGCTAGCGCTCAGAAAAATAAGATACCTACTTGTTACTAGGGTAAAGGGTTGGCTACATTTTTCACGATACGCTAATGAAATAATAATGTACGGAAGTCAAAACTCAAAAGTAACTCTTTTAGAGCTACTACTTTCAGAGTGAATAATAACTCCCCACACCGATATCTTTGACGGTGGCTGGTTTCATTGAAACCAGGCAGTATTTTTATAGTGCCCAAGTGTGTGCGCAGTACACAAGAGCACTCTCTCTATCTCTTCCTTTTCTCTCATAATCCATTAGGACGGATAACCGACACGACTGACGAGAGATCAGGCGCAGGTCCGACTTTTTACATGCCCATCCGACGCATGGATCATCTTTCTTGTCAGACAATCAGGTGATCAGCCTGCATTGTCCTAACCAAACTTGGAAACAACATTTTTGTTGTTCCAATGAGGGAATAGAACACACGACCTCTGGCTCTCGGCCAACGCACCTCTCTATATAAGGGACATACATCCACACTTAAAATATACAATCACTCATTTATTTCATACCTTGTATATCGTAACGGGAAAACCGGTTCATGTCCGAGCGCGGCTTTACCGCCGCGCCGGATAGGTATCGTAAGGTTTAATGAATTAAGGTCGATGCAGGAAATGGGTATATGACCATCAAAAAGTGAATGGGCCAGCCCGATGCATACTGTCGCTAAAAAGAACGGGAATATTTAGGCTGCCATCACTGCCGGATCGGTATCCGGTGCCGAGACTGTATGATTTCACACATAATCTAGTGTTATTCCTAGAAATATAGTGGTGTCCAGTGTCCACTAAGTTCATTTTCTCATCGCTTAAGACCAGGTAGACCAAGCGAAATAGGCATTTAACGCTTCCAAGAGTTGCCCGCAATTGCCGCAAAGCGAGCCGCGCGCCTACGTCGCCGGCGTGAACTTACATGAACCCAAAGTGTTACAGTGTAGTCGTGTCGGCAGTAGGTCAATTTATTTTATTATTTGTATTGAAACAGATAATAAAATCCATAGTTATCTGTTTTAATGCAACACATAGCACACATAATTTGATGATATTATAGGTAGGTACCTAAGTAAAAAATGCTTAAATTTTATTCAATATTTTGACAGTTTCTATGCAGTGTGTTCTGTTACAAGTATAAAAACACGCTGTGTTCGATGTGTGCATGGAGACGAGTACCTATCGTTAGCTCGTGTGGTCACTAAAGTACGTGTCGTTTCGTGAGATAAAAATACTGTATCAGGTACATAGGTGCTGACGATTTGATGGTAACTACTTAGGCAGACACTTGCAAAAAAATGTATTCCTACTGCCGAGTCCGCACGTTTGCCACTTGCCGCAAAATACAAACCTCCACAAACGTTGACTTTTTGAAAATCCGGATTTTCGAATTTTTTCTCCCAAAAATCCGGATTATCCGGATAATTCAGATTTTTTCATTTTTTTTAGATTTGTTGCATATTTTATAAAACTTTAATGTTTATTTTACTACTATGTTGTAGCAAAACTTACACTCATTAGTAAAAAAACAGTTACTTTTTTATAATTTAATTTAAATAAATTCTTATTTTAAGTTGTAAGTATTAGAATTACAATCTGAATAAATAAAAACATAATGAGATTATATCAAAATTATATAAGGTCTCCGAAAATCAATTACGGATACTTCGGGCACATGATCCACTGTTTATGTAAAGACGTTTAGGCAAAAAAATAATTGTCATACTCAAAGTAAAAAATCATCTCTTGTATGGGTGACTCTCCGCAAAACGCAAGCTCGCCCATATAAAGATTTTTTTTTTTTCTAGTATGACAATTATTTTTCTGCTTAAACGTCTTTACATAAGCAGAAGATCATATGCCCGAAGTATCCGTAATTGATTTTACCAAACCTTATATACTTAATTATATTTATTTTTTCATTTTTAGAAATATTTTTGATTACGTTTCAAATCCTACAATGTTCAGTTTTATAGTTAGTATTTTATTTTGAATAAGGTATGTATTTATATATTGTTATTTACTAAATGTTCCAGCAGTAAAGAATTATAAAAAAGTGGAATAGCCTGTGATCTTTTTCATTTGACGAAATTGGACCACTTTTGAGTTATTGAAAATAAAAACCACCCACCTATTTGGATAATAATTAAACACGTAAATGGTGCATTTAATTCCCTCGGTAACTAACAGAAGTACAATAAACAATTGTAAGCACAATTTAAAATCTATAACTTTTGTAAGATCTTTATTTTAACATTTTACTTACAAATAAACAGTAACATCTTACTTTTCATTGCACTTTGAAGTTTCCGCTATAAGATGAAAACTACATTACTCAAAAAAAATAACAGTGGTTTACACAAATCGTTGGTGCTATTTTTTGGCACCTATATCTTTAAAATATTATCTAAAAAATAATTATTTCTACGCAAAAGCAAGAGCGTTGATTTTCATTTAGTTTTGCTACTGACTCGTTAGTTTAGGTTAGTTTAGTTCAATCAAATTAATTTTAATAATAAAAAAAATATTACCTTCATTCATTTGGCAAAACTCTCTCTAATCTTAAACCAACCAGTCAGGTATTATCGACTCCAAAACTTCTTCCCCAAATTTTTAAGAATTTATTCTGATATTATAGATATAAGATTTAGGTATTTGGACTTAGATATTCATTATTTAGAAGATAATTAAATATAAAAAAACCAATACATTTCTTTTTAAGCTCATATTTAAGTCATATTAATTTGGCATTATATGATTGTAGAAATTAAAATTACAATAATATGTTTCAACTTTCGTTAGTACGAATTCAATAAATAATAAATATAAAAATACAAAGCTTTAATTGGGTTTAGATTTGCTTATTATACTTCTTACTACTTGTGCAATTGAAACTGAAACCATATTCAGTGTTTTTATAAATTGGATCACCTATTACTGAATTGTACTACTACTGAAAAATTATAAAATGGTAAGTATCTTAGAAACAGTCCATACATATACATATATAGCGGCCATAATATTTTAGCAGATCTTCATTCCTCGCATCTCCATTTAATGGATTGACTATGTTCTACCAAATAACTTGAATAAATGGAAAAATGTGTCAACAATTTCAACAGGACAACAAATATCAAATTATCCAAAGGCATGTATTTAAACTCACGACAAAACAATTAAATTTTGGATGTGAAAATACCGAATATTAAATACTAAATTACCATGTTGGCTAAAGAATGTAAGGAATAAAAAATTACAAATCTGGTGACTAAATAATACCACTGAATATTCCAAACTGGCAGACAGATATTATATTAGCGAACAAATAACCATCTTGGCGACAATTTGTGAGTACACATTTAATTTAAGAATAGGTACATATATTTTCCGTAATGTAGGTAACTCAAAAAACATACAAGCAGAAAAACCAGCGCACATAAAAAAAACAAAGGAGCGTACAAAATTCCCAATTTTTAATTTTCCTCGACTTTAGGGGGGGGTGTATTGTATTGTGTAGATTCATTTTGAAATTTAAAAATAACGGTTATTCATTTTTCGCAAAATTAACATAGGTGTCGTTACCAGGTTTTTGGGGGTGCTGGATACGAAAATGACATTCATTTTGAAATTCCAATATGGCGGACATACTTAATTTTATAAAAATAATGTGGTTGTCCCTTTGTTGATTTCTGGGGGTGCTGATTACAAAAAAGTCATCCATTTTAAATTTCCTTAGTAACCCCGCAACCTCAAATTTTCTTCATGATGAAAGAAAAAGAAATTTGAAAATCCTGAATTTTCCAAAATTTCCATAGCTTTATACATCGCTCAATAATATCTCAAAGTAGAGCATTGCCATATTTTTTTTCTATAATCACTTCTATCTCAGAAACAGTGCATCTTACTTGAAAAATAATGAAAATTACCTCACCCTTAAAAACCCCGCAACCATATATTTTCTTCATGATGGGAGAAAAAGAAATTCGAAAATCCTGAATATTCCAACATTTCTATAGCTTTATGCATCCCCGGTATCTCAATGTAGAGCATTTATATTTTTTTTATAAAATTGATTCTATCTCGGAAACGGTGCATCCAAATGAAAAATAATGAAAATTTCCTCCCCCTTAGAAACCCCGCAACATCATATTTTCTTCATGATGGAAGAAAAAAATCTGAAAATCCTAAATTTTCCAAATTTTCTATAGCGTTTTACACCGTTCGTATCTCAAAGTAGAGCATTATCGTATTTTTTTTCTATAATGGCTTCTATCTCAGAAACGGTGCATCCTACTTGAAAAATAATGAAAATTACCTCCCCCTTAATAACTCCGTAACCATATATTTTCTTCAAGATGAGAGAAAAAGAAATTCGAAAATCCTGAATTTTCCAACATTTCTATAGCTTTATACTTCCCTCGTATCTCAATGTAGAGCATTTATATTTTTTTTATAAAATTGATTCTATCTCGGAAACGGTGCATCCTATTGAAAAAATAATGAAAATTTCCTCCCCTTAAGAATCCTGCAACACCATATTTTCTTGACGATGGAAGAAAAAGAAATTTGAAAATCCTGAATTTTCCAACATTTCTATAGCTTTATACACTGTTCGGTAGAACATTGCCATATTTTTTTTCTATAATCGCTTCTATTTTAGAAACGGAATTTTTAGCAGCTATTAATTTATCAATCAAATCTTTATTAGCTACTTACATGGTATAATGGTCACCAACTCATCGGTGCTAATTGGATTAAATTTCGCTACTTTTTATCTGCCGATTTTTGTATTTTTTGTCACTTGAGTGATTTCACCAGTTTGGTAATTTAGTCGCAACATATTAATTCGCTGCCAAATTCAGCAATACAGTATGCTCACGTGCAGTCACCAACTTATTTTTTGTTCACTCGATTAATTATATCCCTTATTCAAATATTGTACGTCTAGAGTACATACCAATTACAATTAAAATATGTAATTTTCATAGTAGTAACCAAGATTCGAAAAAATCGAAAAATCCGGATTTTAAATGAAAATCCGGATTTTTCGTTTTTTTCGAATTTCGAAGTATCCGGATTGCAACCCCTACTTGCGAGTGACTTGGTGTGTTCTGCAAAGGCAAGCATGACGGATGTTGAGCACGTATCCTTATATTTTATTGTAAATAGAACAGCCTCCGTGGTCTAGTGGTTAGAGCTTGGCTCTCGACTCGGAGGTCGTAGGTTCTAATTTCGATTCCCGCACTGGAACAACAAAAAATGTTGTTTCCAAGTTTGGTTAGGAGTTAGGACAATGCAGGCTGATCACCTGATTGTCTGACAAGAAAGAAGAAAGGCAGGTAAAAAGTCGGACCTGCGCCTCATCTCTCGTCAGTCGTGTCGGTTATCCGTCCCACTGGATTACGAGAGTAAAAAAAAAAGAGTGCCTTTGTGTACTGCGCACACACTTGGGCACTATAAAAATACTCCTGTGTAACTGGCTAGGCTACAATAAAACCAGCCACCGTCACCGAAATCGGCGTGGGGAGTTATTTATTATTATTATTGTAAAAACAGAAATCGAAATAAAAACAAACGAAAAGTACGGCAAAGAAGATGGTAGATGTTACAAATTCATAAAAACTGTTTACTGGCTTATTCAATAATGTACTAAGGCTACTCCACGCATCAGCTACTTTTTTCTCATAATACACAACACAATAATATATCTATGGACGCTTCACACCAAGTCAATCTGGTCCCGTGGTAAGTTCTCGAAGAACTTGTGTTACGGGTACCAGACAACAGAAATATATTTAATAATTTTTAAATTATACACATATTTAAGATTTTTATTGTATTATGCACATATTTAATACACATTCATGACCCAGGAACACAGAATTTTTTTTGTTCCTTCAGCGGGATTCGAACCCGCGACCCCCGGCTTGAGCAACAACACGCTCAACCACTGAGCCACAGAGGTCGTCTCATCTGGCAAAAGCAACGACGTGGCGACGATAATGTTATTGTGTATGGTTATATGTATAACTAGCCGATGCCCGCAACTTCGTTTGCGCCTAACTGACGGAAGCGGAACCCTATTTTTTAAACGGAACCCTAAAATAAAAGTAGCCTATATTAGACCTTATGACATCAGCTATCTGCCAGTGAAAGTCCCGCGAAAATCGGTCCAGCCGTTTCAGAGATTAGCCGGAACAAACAGACAGACAGACAGACAGACATTTTAAAAAATTGGTATTTTATTGTAAGTACCGAATATACTTTCAGATGCATTATATGAAAAGCTGTTAATTTGAAGTTACAAACAGACACTTCATTTTTATTTATCTGTATATAGATTTAGTTCAAATTAAAAAGAAGCATAAAAAATACAAAACAAACTTTCCTATAGATTTTTATTGTATTATAATATGTCCATGACCCGGGAACACAGGAAACTTTTTGTTCCTTCGGCGGGATTCAAACCCGCGACCCCCGGCTTGAGCACTAACACGCTCAATCACTGAGCCACAGAGGTCGTCTCATCTGGCAAAAGAAACGACGCGGCGACGATAAAATGTAACATGTTATTGTGTATGGTTATATGTATAACTAGGTGATGCCCGCAACTTCGTTTGCGCAGATCTAACGAAAGCGGAACCCTATTTTTTTAAACGGAACCCTAAAATAAAAGTAGCCTATGTTAGACCTTATAATATCAGCTATCTGCTAGTGAAAGTCCCGTGAAAATCGGTAGAGCCGTTTCAGAGATTAGCCGGAACAAACAGACAGACAGGCGGACAGACAAAAATTTTAAAAATTGGTATTTTATTATAAGTACCGAATATACTTTTAGATTCCTTACATGAAAAGCTGTTAATTTGAAGTTACAAACAGACACTTCAATTTTATTTATCTGTATAGAATTAGTTCAAAAATAAAAAGAAACATAAAAAAATACAAAACAAACTGACTTTCCTTTAGATTTTTATTGTATTATACATATCCATGACCCGGGAACACAGGAAACTTTTTGTTCCTTCGGCGGGATTCAAACCCGCGACCCCCGGCTTGAGCACCAACATGCTCAATCACTGAGCCACAGAGGTCGTCTCATCTGGCAAAAGCAATGACGCGGCGACGATAAAATATAACATGTTATTGTGTATGATATGTATAATTTAGTTCAAAAATAAAACAAACTGACTTTCCTACACTGCGTTAGAAACGAAAGAATTGTTCGATAAATACGCGGGTAAGCCGTGCGCTAGCAAAACTGACATAGGTCTGTCCTCGTCAACGCCTAGCGGGCGACTGTGGGGCGACTCAAGCAGCTTACGCACGCTGCATTTCAATAATTATTTAATGTTAAAATAATTAAACCAACATGCAAAATGTAACCACAAATTATTCTTCTTTAAGTTATTAGCTTTTCGTAGATATGATTTTTGAAAGTAAAACTATCATGAACTTCATGAACAAAAAGAAAAATATTCAAATTTAGCCTCCTCTTCGGAATTATTTTTGATCGAGTGAAGTTTTCAATATTATGTTTCGAACCACAAATTGTAAAAGAACATTAAGTAAACAACAATGTGTATTTTTTTTGGCTTTTTAAAGTTACTATTTGTTTGTTTACTATCGATTCAAAGTCATGTAAAATTGGGTCCACACGGCCTTAATTGTACATTGGTTTGTGTCTGCCTAACATTTGGCAGGCTAAACTTTAAACATTTTCTTTAATATTGAAAATGAAATGAAAATTTTTATTTCAATTGTCAACAAAAACAGCTACCGCCGAGAAGAACCGACGTAAGAAACTCTCACGGGCCCATCTTTTAGCAAAAAGATGGGAAATTGATCTTATAAAAGAAATATATATTTTACATTGTAATAAATACATATAACAAAAGTCAGTACACAAGTACATAGAGACAGCTTTGTAGGGGTGCATCTTATTCCTAAGGTGTGCAATCGTTAAGAAAATCATTTACTTTATAATAAGCTTTAGCACACAAACGTTATTTGACTACTTTTTTAAATTTATTAATAGAAAGGTTTGAACGTTTTCTGGGATCTTATTGTATAGGCGTATTGGCCGTATTGTATTGGCCCTTAAAAGATTTACTTACTTTACTAAGTCTTATCACTGGTACATCTAGCTTAATCTTATTTCTAGTGTTTATACAATGACTATCACTTTTCTTCTTGAAATTGCTTAAATTTTTCTAACGTATAACAAATTATTCAGAATATACTGAGAGGCGACAATCAGTATACATATTTTTTTAAACTTTTCTCTCAGAGATTCAATAGGGGGCATTTTATAAATAGCACGAATAACTCGCTTCTGCAGTACAAATATTTAATTTATGTCGGCAGCATTTCCCCATAAAAGTATGTCACAAGACATTCTACTATGAAAATAGCTGAAATATACCAGGCGCGCCGTTTCTTCATCTGATATTTCTCTAATTTTTCTGACTGCATATGCTGCAGAACTGAGTCTATTTGCTAAGTTAGCAATATGAGGACCCCACTGTAATTTACAATCCAGTGTAATACCTAGGAATACAGTGGAGTCTACCATGTGCATTCTCTCATCATTGAGTAGTAAATTGGTTTGTACTTGCCTAACATTTAGCAAGCTAAACTTTAAACATTTTGTTTTATTTGCATTTAAAAGTAAATTATTAACACTAAACCAGTTTACTATAAGTGAGAGAGCACTGTTTACCTCGTCGTAATTTAATTGTTGTCGCTTCACTTTAAATATAAGTGAAGTGTCAAAAGCAAAAAGTACTATCTTGATACTTGAACTAGATAAGGCAAGTCATTTATGTAGATGAGAAAAAGAAATGGACCTAAGATAGATCCCTGTGGGACACCTAATTCTATTTTAGTCCCAGTGGACCTTTTACTATTAACCTCTACCCTTTTGAGTCCTATTGTAAAGATAAGAACTCAAAAGATTAAGAGCTGAGTCCCTTATGCTATAGTGGTGCAGTTTTCTGACTAGTGTAATATGGTCTACACAATCAAATGCTTTGGGAAGGTCGCAAAAAACTCCTAATGTATCCTGCGCCTCTTCCCAAGCCTCGAATATACTGGAATTTATGGAAAAGTAAAACATTTTTGAGAGAGCACTATTTACCTCGTCGTAATTTGACTGTCGCTCTTCATGAAAAATTAGTGAAGTGTCACCAGCAAAAAGTACTATCACATGCCCATCTTTAACTAGATAAGGAATGTCATTTATATAGCTGAGAAAAAGAATCAGGCCTAAAATGGACCCTTGTGGCACATTTAGTTCTATTCTAGTCCCAGTAGACCTTGTAGAATTTACTTCTACTCTCTGCGTTCTATTTTTAAGATAAGAACTTAAAAGTTTAAGTGCCGTATCCCTTATACCTACCATAATGGTATAATTTTCTGACCAAAATAGCGTGCTCGATACAGTCGAAAAAGGCTTGGAAGTAAAATTACAAGAAGTAAAATTCATGCGCCTATTTGCATATTATATGTTATATAAAAAAAATATAATTATTGTGTGTACAGCCTTTATAGATAGGAATGGAATGCTTAAAGATTAAAGGACTACTAAGAAAGCAAGTTCGCAATAAGAATTTTTTTCGTTGTTATGTGTTTTAATTTGTAACTTCATATTTTGTGTGCAATTTTTGTGTGTGTTACATATTGTGTGTGTAAGTTCGGAACTAGCTTTTGCCCGCGGCTTCGTTCCCGTAAATACCGTCCCACGGGAACACTGTAACGTTTCGGGATAAAAACTCGCCTATGTTTTATTCCAGAGCCTAAACTACTAGCATGCCAAATTACTCCTACAAAGTGACGTTCTTTAGGCACATTATTTTCGATTTTATAAAATCATATATGAAGTTTCACTCATTTCGACTTATTCCCAGCAAGCTCTTTTATTTAATACCCATATTGTAAAAATAATTAGTCCATAATCTTGAGTGTGACGCTGTTGTATTTAGAATGACGTCACACAGTTAACCATGCATTGTCATCCAAACTGAACGTGTATACAAAATTTTAGCTCAATCGGTCGAAGATATAATATATTTTAGTTAAAAATAAAAACAAGTGTACAATATAAACATATTGTACATACACTTGTTTTTATTATGAAACAGAATTTTTCCACTCTATCGTATATCAATATAGTAAGCTCTCGTGTTATCTACGACCAAAGCTGCAGTTATCGCCTAATCCGTATGTATATTAAACACCGAAATATTAACTATACTAAACTTAGGCCGTTTGGATGATTTATACAGTATTCTCCTAGCGAAGTAACCACTCTTGAAATACTGCAGTGCCTGGGACGGTCGGTTTTTAAATGTCGTATGGTTGACCAAGCACAAACGGCATTCTCACAACACAGTCAGCCTAGTCCAGAGGAATGACTGGTCAATACGTCTGGGGCCAACCAGGGCGGGTTTCCTTACGATGTTTCCCTCACCGTTAGAGCATCCGTATAAGGAACTTGAGATTTGAAAGAGTCTCATTGGTACATGGCACAACCTGGGATTCGAACCTACACCCTCTCGAGTGCGAATCGAACGGTCTACCCACTACGCCACGGAGCTCACTATTAACTCTACTACGTAAATATAGTGTATAATCAAAATTATTGCCTGCTACGTAGTTGTATAATTTGTTATTAAATAAAGGGTAGCAGATAGATCCGGAAGTAACGTTGACTTCAAACTATGAAGTACATTTGACAGAAAAAATATTCGTACTATAAAAAGTCACGCCATCTTAATTTTAGAAGATTTTGCCAATTAAATGCGGACTGGTTATACTGCGGAAAGCAAATGTCAAGAGGACAAATGTCAAACCTCGACGGCTCAAACAACCCCAAAGGTAGGACCAAAGTAGTTATATACTCAAAGGGTAGGACAGTTTAAGTGTGGACATGCCTTGTCTATATTATATATATATATATATGTCTATGGGTGGTAAACGATTACCGCCGGCAACCTACAACTAAAACACCAGAGGAGCAAGCGTTTTCCCGGTGTTTATAACCCTCAACCGAAAATTTCAAAACTAAATAATATAGGCTCAAGGAATTTGTAAGTATTATATACAACAGGAAAGAGTACTTCTAACTTTATTTTCTTTTAATTCAATCAAAAATGATCTTTACTACTCAGACTTAAAGCTTATCACGTGCGCAATAAAAAAACCGGTCCCGGTGAGATAGCTATAAGTTATCCCTGTGTCTCGTTCTAACAAGTAACCTAGTGTAGCCAGTTTATATCTTTCCTTAAATTTTAGGTTTGGTAGATTTTATGTGCGATATAGTGTATAAGAAAGAAATACTAATAAACTCGGTTAAATATTATGTTATTCATAATCTGAGAGAGAAATGTAAAATAAAAATCACTAGTTATTTAGAAGCTACCTACTAACCGATAATTAGAAATTTGTTATTTATTTTTTGATTATTTGCATTTTGGTAGAGTAAAATGGAAGAAATGAAAATAGAATAGTTGCAACACAAAACGCCGTGTATTTCCCTTGGAACATTCTAGATGTTCGGGTGACAATATGATTTAATAGGGAATATAGGACATTTATATTATTTTACCTACCTTCATGATATTGTGAAAAGGAAACCTTTGTATGTTTGTATGTTATGGATAATTTCTGAAATCTAACAGATTTGAAAAATTCTTTCACTGGTAGAAAAATACTTAATCCCTGAGTGCTATTATGTGCGCATAGTTACGTGAGAACCTCGCGGGCGGCATCAGACAGACAGAGTTATAATATTAGTAGGTAGGTTTATCTGTATAGGATGACTTATATAATAATATATATGGACACTTCACACCACGTCAATCTTGTCCCGTGGTAAGTTCTCAAAGAACTTGTGTATAATTTTATAAGCTTTTATTTAGTTTCACCTGTCCTGTTGTCGGTCTGTAATGGAATCTTGCAAGTTAAATTTGATCCACTTCCCGGTTTCCGATTGAGCTGACATTTTGAACTAATATGTAAATCGTATGACAATGCAATATTATGATGACGTGGAGCTGATCTGATGATGGAGCTGAAAGGTGGCTACAGGAATACCGAAATAAAACCACATAGTCCCATCGAATTTGGGCTCGTTTAGTTCGTCTTGACAAGTACTTTGATACTATATGGTAACCAGGGTCTGATGATGGAGCTGGAAGGTGGCCATAGGAACTCTGTAATTAAACGACGCAACCCCATCGAGTTTGGGCTCGTATGATTCGTCTTGACGAGTATCTTGGTTGGCGCGAATATGCAATCAAATGAAAGGGCTTGCTGAGAATAACTCGAAAATCCAACATGACGGAACATCCAAGATGGCTCACAAGTAATTTTTAATGCACTCCTACAATATGGGCATCAAATGAAAGGGCTTGCTGAGAATAACTCGAAAATCCAACGTGATAGAACATCCAAGATGGCCGCCAAGTAATTTTTAATGCACTCTTACAATATGGGCATCAAATGAAAGGGCTTGCTGAGAATAACTCGAAAATCCAACGTGATAGAACATCCAAGATGGCTGACAAGTCATTTTAATGCACTCCTACAATATGGGTATCAAATGAAAGGGCTTGCTGAGAATAACTCGAAAATCCAGCATGACGGAACATCCAAGATGGCCGCCAAGTCATTTTAATGCATTCCTACAATGAAAGGGCTTGCTGAGAATAACTCAAAAATCCAACATGACGGAACATCCAAGATGGCTGCCAAGTAATTTTTAATGCACTCCTACAATATGGGTATCAAATGAAAGGGCTTGCTGAGAATAACTCGAAACTCCAGCATGACGGAACATCCAAGATTGCCGCCAAGTCATTTTTAATGCATTCCTACAATATGGGTATCAAATGAAAGGGCTTGCTGAGAATAACTCGAAAATCCAACATGACGGAACATCCAAGATGGCCGACAAGTTATTTTAATGCACTCGTACAATATGGGTATCAAATGAATGTATGGTGTGTTGGGGTTTTTTAAGGTCCTTACTGAGTAGAGTAAAATCTGTAGAAGGTCTCCTTATTGAAGAGCTTGACTGTACTAAATTAACTGGCAAACAACCTTGCAAGAATGATGCTTTAAATAAGATGAACAGACTGAGAAATCTATCTAGCGATAACTAAAAAGTAAAAAACAAATTAAAAGTAAAAAAAAAACTTTTAAAAACAAGCTTTTATTTGAATGCGCTAAAACGAATAAAATATTTTTTCCTTTAAAATTTTTACTATCAACTTATAACGTAATTACACAATTTATATGATATTCTTGTCGAGAATCAAACAAAATAAAGAATTAAGTAACTTGATCTGATAGATTTATGAGACAATTTGTTTGATTCTCGACATGCTTTTATATCGTATAAATTGTGTAATTACGTTATAAGTTGATAGTAAAAGTTTTAAAAAGAAAAAATATTTTATTCTTTTTAGCGCATTCAAATAAAGGCTTGTTTCTTTTTTTAAAGTTTTTTACTTTTAATTTATTTATTATAATTAAATATGTGAATTATTCACATATTTATAAGTATTAAATATGTGAATAATTCACATATTTAATACTTATACACATCCATGACACGGAAAACTTTTTGTTCCTTCGGCGGGATTCGAACCAGCGACCGGTTTGATCACCAACATGCTCAACCACTAAGCCAAAGAGGTCGTTTTTTAAATTAGTGTAAAATATACTTTACCACGTGGTAGTGCTCATGATTACAAACTTTCCCAAAGTAACTTTTTTAGAATAACTTTTTTTATTTAAACCTCAACTCAACATTAGGTAGCGAATTAGATACTAAAAAAACAACGGGTTGCACTCCAGGAATGCCGCTAGAAGTGAAAAATCTTAAAAGTCATTTAACTAGACACTTATTTTTTGGTAGCATATGCTTGTATTACTTCAGTAAAAGTCAATATCACTAAATGTGTCGATATAAATTTCGAGGAGTTCCCTGAATTCGTCATGAATCGCATCAAAAGGTTTCCGCTTTAGTGACTAAAGGACCAATTTCGAATTAAACCCTTTACTTACAATAACAAAAGAATTTTGCAAATAGGTCCATAATCGGCAAAGTAATGTTCAAAGATATCCGTGTTAGTGTAAAATACTATGAGAAGTACCTTTTATATCATAATAATGTGATTATATTGTATGGTGTGATGGTGGTGGTGATGATGATGATTACTCTAATTGACATGGTAGCATATGCTTGCAGTTCTTTAAACAACGTCAAAATCCCCAAACATATATCTACAATGAGTCAGGAGTTCTGTTCTATACTTTTGGATCCAGGGTATACCTTGGAGCAAAATATTACTTTTTGATAGCATGTGCTTGGACTTCTTTAGAAAAAGTTGAAATCACCATATGTTTCCAAACTTCAACTAATTTGTCCCCAAATTAAAAATATTGTTGTCACCCTTGGTAAAAAGAGACGGAGCGGTTTGTATTGTATCTCCCTCTCGGCACAGATTTGATGCCGAGAGCTCTTTCCAGTTGTATATATAATACTTACAAATTCCTTGTATAGGCTATATACATTTGACAGAACAAATTTTCATACAAGAAAAAGATACGCCATCTTGATTTTACTATACCTTATATGTCAAAATGGCCTCAAACAATCCCATAAGTGGGCCATTTAAGTACAGTACAGTAAGTACAGTTTTTGCCTCGATATGCCTCGATGTCTATAATATATTATACATCTATGCCCCCAACGCCGCTTGACTCTCGGTACGTTAGTAATACTGCCGTCCTCAAACTAAAAGGCGGCTAAATGACTAAAAGAGTTTTTGAGGTAGAGCTAAAAAACGTGGATTTTGTATAAACAATTATTGTTAATGTTTTCGTGAATGACAACATTAACAATTGTTTATACAAAATCACTAGCATAAATTTCAAAATAATCACGTGTTTTTTAATACCTCAAAAACTCTTTTTGTCATTTAGCCGCCTTTTAGTTTGAGGACGGCAGAATACATATTCTTTGCTCTAGGATCCCCCTCGACAAAACAAACGCGTTATTTCACGCCGGTTTTCATTATACATTTTTAGCTAGCTTTTGCCCGCGGCTCCGCCCGCGTAAATACAGTAACCCACGAGAACACTTTTTCGGGATAAAAAATTTGCCTATGTGGTAATCCAGAGCTTAAACTACTACCATACCAAATTTCGTTAAATCTGTTCAGTAGGTTTTGCTTGAAAGAATAACAAAACATCCATTCATCCTCACAAAATTTCTCATTTATAATATTAGAAGGATATAATTACCTACATATTTCATTTTTTGTTTCAGAAATTTACTGCAATTTGCGAAGAAAACTTTTCTAGTAAGTATGAATGATGAAGCTTTTATGTCTCAGTTCATCGTTATGTATTTTTACCCGACGTTTGGCAGTAAATAATTCTAAAACTATGAGTTTTTACCAGACTACGGCGAAGCCAAAAGAAAGATTTTGGCAGTCTATGTAGGTATGTATGTTTGTTTGTTCCACCGCCGCCACATATATTCGTAATAATAGCCCGGGTAACATAATATGCTGTTATATATAAATAACATAGTCGGGTTAAAGTTTTTTTTTAATTCTAGTTATAACCTAGATGCTTATAAAATTTTAAAGTAAAAAGTGTTCAAATAATTCGTTATCAATCGGCTACTAAGAAACTAATTGTACTGGCGAGGCCTTGGGGAAGTCAGACATGAATTTTTAATTTGAATTTTGAACGCAATATTAAGGCTATCGTATAGTTATCAAAAATTTCAAAATCAAATTCTGATAACAGATTCCCTATTTGCCGTAGAGGGTGCACATATTGCTACGAAATTATAAAATTTATTTACCAATCAGGCAATCACTATCAATAACGAGTTACGAGATCTAAATTTCAACTTAGAGCCGGCGCCTGTTACCTATGTACTTAGTATACCTAACCAAAAGTTGAAACTATAACCCGACCACGTAAATTGTAGAGCCTACGTTACCCGGGCCATTGTTATGAATCTATTGAAACCTGATACATTATAATCGGAAAGCGCTACGGTAGAACAACATACATACACATTACACACATACGCCAAAATCATTACCCTTCCCGTTGGCTTCGCAGTAGTCGAGGAAAAAGAGTACTCGTTAGGTTTTTCTCCTTATCCATATAAATTACTTGCACAAGATTCAAGAACTCCGCTTATTCCGCAGTTCCCGATCGCAAGCTTGAAGCTAGAGTATCACGTGCCAAATTTCAACCCACTTCCCCGCTCGCGCGTTACGTTATTATAATTCTTTCTCCTCTGTCTCTTACTTTTAAATCATAATAGTGGTTTATGACTGCTCTTCACGTTTGCCATAATGGTGGCGGATACTGTGGCAAAGGTATTGGCTTCGGAGCCTCGGCTGCTATTTATTTACACCATACCGCAACTATGTGAATGTGAATAACAATAACTTTTTAACAAAAAATTTAACAGCCGAACAAAAAAATCTTAAAAATGCACTTAAAAGTATTCTAAAAATATTTCTTTAAAAAATCTCATTTTCAATTTATGTAAAATATAATTATGTATTTCTCTACTCATCTTCTTGTCATCTTACTGTCAGAGCTCGAAACAAACTAAGCACGTGGTCAAGGTGTGGACGCTGTGACCAAGATCCGTGTGGCAATTAAAGTTATGGTATTTACTTTAATTGCCACACGGATCTTGGGCAAATTTTGGGGCAAGTTGTTTTCCAATACTTATCAAGATATGCACGAATCCCCAATCTATATGATAGCCAATAGTATTGGCCAATGGTTCAAGTCGGTCATCATGTTGGCCAAATTTTTATAGAAACTTCTAGAACTCACCTCCTTCCAGATCCGGATCGCAACCTCGAATCTGAAGCAGTGCAGTACCGTGCATCGTGTCGGTCCTCCGGGCGCGTGACCTACACCGTCTACCCGATGCCGTGGCCGCAACTCATTGTGGCGGTCCCGCAGAGCAGCGACCACAATCTCGTAGTATGTTGACTCAGGAAATCGACTTAGAAAATCTTGGCCTCTAGTCAATGCATTCGGTAACGACGGTGAAGTTCAAAAACAAAACCTCTGGGCCTCTGCCCAGATCATATTATGTAGACTATGCTTATGTCAGCCCCTATCTTGTACCTACTTTAAACGAGCAATTATCTACACTAATATTATAAAGAGGAAAACTTTGTTTGTATGTTTGTTTGTTTGTTTGTTTGTTTGTTTGTTTGTTTGTTTGTTTGTAATGAATAGGCTCAAAAAGTACTGGACCGATTTCAAAAATTCTTTCACCATTCGAAAGCTACATTATCCACGAGTAACATAGGCTAAATTTTATTTTGGAAAAAAATAGGGTTCCGTAAGATATTTGGGTTTTTCGGACACAAGGTGTAAAAAATCAACCAGAAAAGTTACTTATTTTGCGTACGCTGCCTAAACTATAAAAGATAGAACCATAAAATGTTCTAATTAATTGTAGATCTTATAAATATCTACAAAAAAGTCCGCGACACACTATACTTATCTATGTCGAGTGAGGCACAACAACCATTTTTTTATTTAGAAATCTTGAATTTTTTTGGACTACATTTAAACGCGTTTATTTTACTCATGTTATGAATCCTTATCAAAATAAATGATTTCATCACTAAGTACAGTTTATGTAGATAATATTTGGTCTTTGAATGATTAAAATTGGACGTTTGGTTTTGAAGTTATGGCGAAATTAAAATATTACGATTTCTGCTGCACGGCCCGTTGCGAAGTGGGCGTCACCAAGGCGGGGTGCGCGTGCGGGTTAATGTTTAGTTTAGTTTAGTTTAGTTAAATAGTTTAGTTATTTTATAAACATCAAATTGATAATATCTTAAAATATAATACATTATAATATCTATACATCTATACAGTTAAATACAATTTAAGTGTCTGTTTGTACCTTCAAATTAACAGCTTTTTACATAATTAATCTGAAAGTATATTCGGTACTTACAATAAAATTCCTTTTTTTTTTAATTTTTGTCTGTCCGTCTGTCTGTCTGTCAGTCGGTCTGTCTGTCTGTTTGTTCCGACTAATCTCTGAAACGATTTTCACGGGACTTTTACTAGCAGATAGCTGATGTTATAGGGTCTAACATAGGCTACTTTTATTATAGGGTTCCGTTTAAAAAAATAGGATTCCGCTTTCGTTAGTCATAAATAAAGTCGCGGGTAAATTTCAGCGATATCCCAAAGTATTGTTCCACGCGGACGAAGTCGCGGGCAAAAGCTAGTTGTATATAAATATATTACATATGTATAAATACATTACTTAACTGAATTTTGAAAAACACACTATAATAATTTAAATACATACATAATATTATACAGCCTGATAGGTACACCATAATATCACAGTGTAATAAAGAGATACAGTGGTCCAACGCGTTTGAAGTCGCGCGAAATGCCGCTTTTGTGTAGGTATTCGTCATTTCTGCAGGGTTGTCACAATAATGTGTTTTATTATAATCTGTTCTACATTTTGTGTAGGTATTCGTAGTATGTGTATGTAGAGTACTAGGAATAAAACAAAAAAAAAATATATAGAAGTATTAATGAAGAGTTTTATTATAAAAAATACAAATGCGTATACAAAAGCTCAGGGTTAGCATGATATATATCAATTGATATATATCGTATATATATCATGATATATATCAATTGATATTTATGCTTGATATATTAGGTATATCAAAATTGATATTTATATTTTAAAATGTAAAAGAATGTTTTAAATGTAAAAAATCTTACATCAACACAGGTCTTATTTTCCGAGAGTTTCACAAGCCTAGGTCATCAAAAACTTGCTATTTGACACGACATTAACTAATCATAGCCGTCGACGCGGCTTGTAACGGCATATGACACCCACGTGACCCCCTGTTTTTCGGAAGAAAATTCCTTGTTTGTTATTATACTATTGTTATACCATTTATACCATGTGTCAAATTAATTTGACTGATAAAATTAATACACTTTTTTTTCTTCTGGTTATAAACAAAAGTCATTTTATGGTTTTATGGTTTATTAAAATTGATACTCAAAAGTATCTATCGTTGAATATTTAAGTATCTATCGTTTAATTGATTTGAAAACTTTGAATATCAATAATAAATAAATGAGTTTAATTTTACTTCCCTATCTTCAAATTATTAGACATACAAATTATTTCGATTCAACTATTACGAAAAAACATAGCAGAGTACCTATCAGATTTGTATGTAATTTTGAAAATATCAAAAAATCAAAAATATCGGATATATATAATCAAAGATATCTGATATTTTGATATTTATTATAAATATCGGATATTTACGAACCCTGCAAAAGCTACAAATGCGAAACTGAAAGGTATTTTCGACATTTGGATTTACTAGTTTTTAGATTGCGATTGTTGAATTTGACGATGTAGTTAGTAAATTCTCATACGTAAATACATTCTGAATTTTATTTTCAGAATTCAGAATTTTATTAAAAATTCTGACGGGAAACAGGCGCATGGTTTTGTATTAAAATTAATCTTCTTTAGCTGTTCATATAATTGACCATTGTAAATAAGTACCTACATACAACTCAAACGAAACACTGTCGCAAACCACTTAAACAATCAAATTAAAAAGCGTCAACCCCGGCTGACGTGTCCCAAGCGAGTGTATGGCAGCTTGGGCTCGCTACCGCCCCTCTCTCACCCCGCACGCCCCGCACGATTGCTCTGTCTAGACGTGTTCGTTGGACGACTGTAGGTATTAGTTCTATAGGCTGTGATAATATTATAGTCTGATTCACAAGAGTCGGACCTGCGCGCCGCGGCGCTTCGCCCATTTTTAGCGTTATTTTCATCTCTAAATTAAAATTCTAAATATTGGTGATAGAGTTCCGCGAGGTAGGACTTTTTTTTTAAGTAAATTTCCTCCTCTTTAAGGATTTTTTTTTTCAAAATTCAGATATCTTTAATAGTTTCACAGATATTATAAAAAAAAACCCTTTTTTTAACTTTTGCCATTTTTTCGAGCCCCTCTTGAAATTTTTCAAAAATTTTCTAGAGGTAATTTCGAATCGAATGAGCCCTGGAATCATAATTTTCGGTGCTCTTGGACATAAATTCACTGAAATGGATCTTGTGACTCAGACGAATACATTTAGGGCTGTATTTAGGCACTCAGACCTCGGTTGGAATGGTAAATGCAGGGAATAACTAGTACAAGAGATAGAAATGGTTGCCCTTTCCTCGTTCATCGATTCAGAATGTTTTTTCTTTTTTTTTATAAATAAAAAGGTTATCTCTTATTTTTCAGCTTCGATATACAGTAATCGATATCAACACAAACGAAAACAATCACCTAATAGATATAAACACAAACGAGTACTATATACTAATAGATGAAAAGGAATCTTACACTGTATGGAGCACAATGTTAAACGATGACGGGAGTCCGACGACATGGAGAAGAGGCCCGGATATCGAAAGTTGGTCTGAGTACCAAACAAAACTAGTTAATAGAACATATAACATACAATATGACTTCCTCACAGAACAATATAAAGGCGAAAAAAACATTAGTGTCAGATTGTCATGGAATAACTTCGATGGTAATTATCAACTCTAACCGCATCATTAATTCATTACTACCCGCATCATTACAACCGCTACTCATTAGTCAGTTCACACCGCGACGATACGCGGCGCTGCATTTTAATATAGCTATTCAAATTTGAACTTTATTCACTACACAAAACGATACGCGTTTCATATGACATCAGACATACAGTGCGCAATATGCGCTGTACAGCGAGCTGCCACTTTACAATTTACATTCGAACTTTTACAATGAAACGTCAGCCCCGGCTCTAAGGGGGTGGGGGGCAAAACGGGGCACTTGCCACAGAACTTGGCAGATTCACGGGGGCGCCAAATCCTTGAGACAAGGATTTTGGCGCACCCATAAAACCCTTCGGGGCACTATCAACTTTTTACCCCGGTTCGAAAAAATTGTAGATCCGGGGCTGTGAAACGTGTATCTTCATGTGAAATAAAGTTCTTTGAATAGCTGTCTTAAAAATAAAGCGCCATGTCGCATACCATTTAGTGTCAATTGACCCTTAGAAATTATAAAAGGAAGTCGCTTCCTTTCCTGGGCCTCTAGTCAAGATGTATCCGATAATTTCGACGGCGAAATTCGAAATCAAAAATGTATGGAATTTGACATAAGGCATCGTTAAGTGACATGTCGCTTGCGATGCCATAATATGTCAAATCCCATACATTTTTTTTTTCGAACTTCACCGTCGATATTATCGAATGCATTTTGACTAGAGGCTCTTTTCGCTAAGATCTTTTAAACTACTCAACGATTATAATGCAGTTTTCAGCAAAGTAGTTAGAGTGACTCAAGAGCAAGGATGTTATGTGAAGCTGGTTTACACTTTTTTTTTTTCAGATTTGGACTCTTGCTTCCGTGTAGATAATAAATGCAAAAAGAAAATCCAAGGGGACATTTATGCCAGAGACATTAAAGTGAGTCTATTTATTATCAGTTAAACAGATCAATCCAAACAAGAAGATACACGTTTCGCTGCAAGAGCGATGCCGAGCTGCGCAGTCCAGCGGGTCTAAAAAGGCCACTTGCGCAATATCATCGCAATATTGTTATTTGACACTAAAGCAATTCTGCTTGTTAATCTGTCAAATGAATGCATTTCAGCCAATTTCTGCATATGAATTGTATCCAAATCGTATTATGAATTGCAATTCAAGTGGCCATTTTACGATCGCTGTCATCTTTCATACAGTAATTCATAACAAGAATTGAAAATGAATTGCCAAAACGGCCTTTTTGGACCTGCTGTTCAAATCTTCTTCTAAAGTGAATAAAGTTCAATAGTGAATAAATGCCGCGGCGCCGCGTCACGGCGCATCTCGTTGGAACTGACGCTAAGTGTACACTCTCTTATTTACCTATATAGTACTAGCTGTCCCGGCAAACTTAGTACCGCCCATGGAGAATAGAGGTAAGGAGAACCATCTTGTATGGGGGATAACTTGAAAAAGTGTCCACCTGTAAAGACCAAGTTATAGTTCGAAAACTCACTGAAATAGCGCTAGTGTAGGGGGTGGAAATGATATGAAGTTAGCAATAAGAGACGGAGTGAAGTTATTTGAAAGTTAGTTATTGGTTAGTTACTCTATTAATTTATGGCCATTTTGTGGCGCTCTTTTTTAAATTCTCCCACCCGCTACTATAGCGCTATCTTATCTTGCTCCCTTTCAACGGACAGTAATACACGAGATGGTTCTCCTTTCCTCCATTCTCCATGGTACCGCCATAGAATTAAATTTGTTGACGCACTGACAGCAGCGCCATCTACCGGGTCCAATTGCAAATCTACCATTCTAACCTAACTATTCAGAAACTTTCTTTGGCTCATACACAACCAAGGGCGTACCCAGGATTTCAGCTAGGAGGGGGGCAGCTCATACCTGTTTTGAGAACTTGACGTTAAATTTTAGAGAAAATTGACGTTTATTTTATCTTCAAGGGAGACCCCTACCTGGGTACGCCCATGTGCACAACAACTTTGCTAAGGATCATCACATGATCAAATTTTCTGTAAAGGACAAACAGACAAACATAATAGATATCTTAAAATACCTTAGGGCTTAGGTTATAAGTACAATTCACACCAAAACAAAACGACACGCGACATGGTGATACATTTTTATGATAGCTATTCAAAATGGAACTTTATTCATTACACACGATGCAGAGTAGGACTACTGTCATATTATGAAATGTGAAACGTTTTTGTGTAATGAATAAAGTCCAATTTTGTTTAGCATCTTAAAATGCAGCGCAGACTGACCCTAAATCAATTGGCTCTACTCTTGTTTTCAGTCTTACGAGCCGCGTTCCGTGATCATACAAACTTTACCTCTAGACGACGACTGCGAGTTCCGCGTGCACGGGGCGCACGGGACCACCACGCTGCGCTACAGAACGCCCTCCTGCGACCAACTGCCTTACTGCGTGCCTGGTCAGTAGTAGCAAGCAACACGAGCCCCTCTCGGTGGTAGAAGTAAATCTAGACGACGACTGCGAGTTCCGCGTGCACAGGGCGCACGGGACCACCACGCTGCGCTACAGAACGCCCTCCTGCGACCAGCTGCCTTACTGCGTGCCTGGTCATTAGTAGTAAGCAACACGAGCCCCTCTCGGTGGTAGAAGTAAATCTAGACGACGACTGCGAGTTCCGCGTGCACAGGGCGCACGGGACCACCACGCTGCGCTACAGAACGCCCTCCTGCGACCAGCTGCCTTACTGCATGCCTGGTCATTAGTAGTAAGCAACACGAGCCCCTCTCGGTGGTAGAAGTAAATCTAGACGACGACTGCGAGTTCTGCGTGCACGGGGCGCATGGGACCACCACGCTGCGCTACAGAACGCCCTCCTGCGACCAGCTGCCTTACTGCGTGCCTGGTCAGTAGTAGTAAGCAACACGAGCCCCTCTTGGTGGTAGAAGTAAATCTAGACGACGACTGCGAGTTCCGCGTGCACGGGGCGCACGGGACCACCACGCTGCGCTACAGAACGCCCTCTTACGACCAGCTGCCTTACTGCGTGCCTGGTCAGTTTTTATCGTAATTAGTATAATTAGTTTTGTTTATAATGAGTCTTGTTTCATTTATCCAGATAATAAAGGAATATTGAGCGCTGTTGCGCTAGGATTCGTATGTCATTTTTGCCGCAGCGCTGGCGGTGAAACGTCACAGCTACTACGGCGCCGCCCCCTTTTTTGTTGTCTGGCCTTAGTCCATACGCCTAGACTACAAAAACCACGCTACAAGTTATCGAATCTGAGTCGAATGGGAATAGTGAATGTTCCGCTTAATGTGTGTCAATGTGTCACGTGGCAGTGGTTATATTTATAAAAGTTTGTTCTTTTTTCTTTCTTAGCTGCATTCATAAAATTGTATTCGTCCAAACGTCCCCCATATAGTACAGGCAGCGTCTAGTTTGAGGGACGGTTATGTTCCAAACGTTTTGTAAATTTTATACTGGTAATAAACGAATTTGTATTATATTTATAAAAAAGTAATAAATCGTTTGTTTACATTTGTATAGACGACCTCTGTGGCTCAGTTGGTTGAGCGTGTTGGTGCTCAAAGTTTTTCTGTGTTCCTGGGTCATGGATGTGTATTAAATATGTGTATAATGTAATAAAAATCTTAAATATGTGTATAGTATAAAAGTATAAAATATATTTCCGTTGTCTGGTACCTGTAACACAAGTTCTTCGGATACTTAGCACGGGGCCAGATTGACGTGGTGTGAAGCGTCCATAGATATTATTTTATTATATTATTATTATTATAGATCATAAGGGTGTGCAGAACATAACGCTGGAGGCTACAGAAGAGCTGTTAGACACCTGGTTGGTGCGCGTGTCGTGGATGGCCCCAGATTGGGCGCCATCGTACTACACTGTCACACTGCAAGCAAACTGCACGTACAACGCTACTGTACCTGGTGTGAGTATCAGTACGCGCCACGGCGGTTGACACTCTTTACTTAACGTAATAGATGTAGCTATCCATATACTTCTCTATTATATAAAGTAACAAAGGCTGACTGGTTCGTCAACGCCGATGCAAAACTACTGAAGGTAGAAACCACGAAGTATAGATACCAGGAACCGAACGGTATAGGCTTTTCCATAGTAATTATGTACACAATAATAGGACCAGATATTAGTTCTCTTTTCTGCCGCTAGCTGTGCGAGAACTTGTTACGTACCGAGTGTTGCCAATACTATTATTTATTACAATTATTTTTAAATTACTTACCGTTAGGCAATTACCGTGTTCTACGGTATCTATTTTTCGATAACAGTTTCTAAGAATTTCCTAAAACTTTTATATAATAAGATTTAAATCCACGTTTCTCTTATTATTCTTTTCCAGAGCTGTCAATAGCAACATTTAAACTTCCCGCGTAATTTCAAACGAGTGCTTGTCGAACTGTCGCGAGCGCGCGACAGTTCGACCGGCAAAAATCTATCCCCGTAATTGAGACCATTATTTTAACATTACGTTCGGACTCCTGGTATCTATGCTTCATGGTAGAAACGTAATATTTAGACCGTGACTTCCTTTTGTGACGTGTAGGTTCACTAAGAAGGAATTTTGCGAAATTTAGCCCCTAAAGGGGTAAA
This sequence comes from Glaucopsyche alexis, assembly GCA_905404095.1. Lineage (NCBI taxonomy): Eukaryota > Metazoa > Arthropoda > Insecta > Lepidoptera > Lycaenidae > Glaucopsyche > Glaucopsyche alexis. Next base: position 5,343,494 of record FR990057.1, read on the forward strand.
AAGGGGTATCAACGTTGGTATGTAACTTTTTGTTTGTGGTCAGATCTGTTTGGGATTTCGTAATGTTACTCTTTGGCATGGTTTACTAAAACTCTAATTCAACATTTTCTGAAATTCGATATTTTAAGGGCTAAAAAGGGGTACTAAACTTTGTATGGGGAAAACATATTAAATGAGCGTTTCAGATTGAAACTTTGTAATTGTAGTCTTAAAAGAAAATAAGTAAACATATGTTTCATGATTGTTCGATATTCAACCCCCAAAGGGATCGTACAGGGCTTCGGCCTGACCGGGCATATCACCTCGCTCGGTCGAAGCGCCCCTTTGTACCCTCGCGCCCTTAGGCACATGCCTAGTTTGCCTTTAGGATAATCCGCATGGATGGATGGATGGATTCGAGGGTCGCTGTATTTACCTACGTAGGCGAAGTTGCGAGCAAAAGCCAGTAAAATTATATCACGTCGAATATGCACTGTAATGTTACATTCTCCCTATATATACAGGATGTCCCAGAAGTCGACGTCGTCCCTTCGAAGGCTGATAGACCAGCTCATGACTCACCAGAATATCGTAATATGACCTTAGTAAAAAATCTTTAGTTTTCGAGATATTGGCACTTTTAATAATTTTTTAAAAATTACACCTCATGTCAGTTTTTAGACTGCCGCAACTACAATTTCCCGTATTGTGGGATACAAATTTGTATTGCGGAATCCTGACTAGTTCTGCTATTGACCACGGTTATAAACAAAGCTAATAGAGTTTGAACTTTGTAGAAAAAAAGAAAACTTTTCCCTAATCGTGATTTCAAAAACTTTTTCTCCTAACTTTCACTATCCATACTGAACAAAAAATACACCACACTAACCTGGGTTGTTACTTTAAAAAGTTGCTCATTTTATGTAGTTTTTAAAATAGTAAAATAGTTGCTATTAAGCTACGTCAAAAATTTTTTTTGCTATTTTAAGTGCACAGAGAACACATTTTGAATGTTTTTCTTTAGTTAGAATTTCGAACAAAAACACTCGTTACATTGAAATCAGCCAGATGTTTACTTAAAAATTGTACGTTGAAGTTAATTAATTAATTAATTAACTTAATTCATGCTTACTAAACTTAGAAACTAAACAGAATACAAGGATTTTTTTTAAACTGTAAGGAGAAATGCAAAGAAGGAGAACACATTTATAATATCATTTAATGAGTTAGACTTATTACAGTGAGAGAATACGTGACGCCACGCACGGCTTTTGTTTGTTCTATACATGAGTTTATTTATTAGTTACGAGTACGTTACGCTATTGATGTACATCGTTTGGTTATTTTCTTACGTTTAACGGATTTTGCATTGTAATTTGGACTTCGTTTGCCTAGTGACTCGGACTTGGAGTGTGCTTGGAGACAGTAAAGAACTGACATGGCTCTCTTCTGGACTTTTATGTTTCTGTGATACGCGTCTTACTACCAGTCATTATGGCGTATACTATACATCAGTATGCTAACATGCATTTCATTTACGGGGAATACAGAGGCAACGGTGCTGCTGCAGCTAATTTGTATCGCAAAAGGTTAAGGTACTCAAGTCCAGATTACAATGCAAAATCCGTTAAAAGTAAGAAAACAACAAAACGATGCACATCAATAGCGTAATGTACTTGTAACTAATAAACAAACTCAAGTATAGAACAAACAAAAGACGTGCGTGTCGTCACCTACTCTCACTCTAATGAGTCTAACTCATTAAATGATATTATTAATATGTTCTCCTTCTTTGCATTTCTCCTTACAGTTTAAAAAAAATCCTTGTATTCTGTTTAGTTTCTAAGTTTAGTAAGCATGAATTAAGTTAATTAATTAATTAATTAACTTCAACGTACAATTTTTAAGTAAACATCTGGCTGATTTCAATGTAACGAGTGTTTTTGTTCGAAATTCTAACTAAAGAAAAACATTCAAAATGTGTTCACTGTGCACATAAAATAGCAAAAAAAATTTTTGACGTAGCTTAATAGCAACTATTTTACTATTTTAAAAACTACATAAAATGAGCAACTTTTTAAAGTAACAACCCAGGTTAGTGTGGTGTATTTTTTGTTCAGTATGGATAGTGAAAGTTAGGAGAAAAAGTTTTTGAAATCACGATTAGGGAAAAGTTTTCTTTTTTTCTACAAAGTTCAAACTCTATTAGCTTTGTTTATAACCGTGGTCAATAGCAGAACTAGTCAGGATTCCGCAATACAAATTTGTATCCCACAATACGGGAAATTGTAGTTGCGGCAGTCTAAAAACTGACATGAGGTGTAATTTTTAAGAAATTATTAAAAGTGCCAATATCTCGAAAACTAAAGATTTTTTACTAAGGTCATATTACGATATTCTGGTGAGTCATGAGCTGGTCTATCAGCCTTCGAAGGGACGACGTCGACTTCTGGGACATCCTGTATAATGTACTCTGTGATGTTACATTACAGAATACGACTGTTGCTGTGTTCACGGGGGTGGTCGGTGACGGCACGTACGAAGTGTTGGTCATCGCGCTCGGCAAGAACGAATCATCAAGCGCGAGCAAAGGCGCCATGTTCCCACGTAAGTGTCATTTTTAAAGTTCTGATAAGCGTGGTACTAAAAGGAACCCATTACTTCTCGAGCTTTCAAAAATACAATAACCGTCGAGCGTCGGAACAATATCGGAACGATATCGTGTCGTTAAATTTAAAGACGCGTTTTATTTTTTCAAGATTTTAATTTTAAATTGATTCTAAAACCATTACATGTTATATATATTTAGAAACTAGAATAAATTTCCTATGTGATGACGTAACTAGAATTGAAAACTCAATAAAAACCATATTTATGTATTTATATACTTAAATTTGTGTTAATTACATACTGTGGATATATTATTCATATTATTTAATAACAAAACAGGCACAGTAAACAATAAAAAATTTGACCCCTCTCTAGCGGCGCGCGGCACTAGACGGCATGTATGTACATAGATGTATGTGCCATAGATTCGAATATTTTTTAAAAATTACTGAGTATATTTGGGCAGAAATAAAATGCTATACTTCAGTATTTGATCGAAAATGCGTAAGATTCAACTTGCAATTGTTTGCTGTCTTGATTTACGCGAGCATGAAACTATATTAGTTCGTATTGACTTTTGAGTTTTGACCCCAACATTCCCAACACTTTGACCTTTCCATTTACCTTGACCTTTGACCCTAACCATCCCCGCCACGTTGACCTTTGACCTTTAACCAATCGTCCTCCCCCCACGAAACCTCCCCCTCCCCTAGTAAAACTAAACTACAAAAATAACCTACATATTACGTTCATACATGACTGTGTAACGAGTGTCTAAGCTCAAAATAATGATACATTAAGACTAAAAGAAGTATAAAAATAACTCACATATTATATCCTCTAGCCCGTGAACTACAAGAGGAGGGTATCCCTGTGGCGGTGATATGGCTGCTGGCGAGCTGCTCCCTCACGGCGCTGACCTGCGGGGCCGTCTGTTGGAGGAAAAAGTTCACGTACAAGCGCAGGAACATGTACTTCTCCGTGAGTGTATCCTACTACAGATCCCACTAGCTCGTGTCCTACAAGAGGAGGGTATACATTAAGTATAGGTAGTACCTGGTTAACCGAGCATTGCTCGAAGCTCTAGTAAATAAAAAAAAAAACAAAAATATTTTACCGGGGTTTGTATTAGGTACATTGTATCACATTTCGAATTTTAGAACAACGCATAAATTACATACCTGATACCAAACTGCCAATCGGACTGACATAACATTAGTGCCGTTGCACTCGTTCCGGTTGCCGGGTAGCCGATGCCGGGTAGTCGGTCGCGAAATGTATGACCATGTACACCGGTATGTATTACCTAAAGCAGTGGTCCCCAACCTTTTTTTTACGCGGGCCACAAACCCGTTGTACTCCTGGTGTCGCGGGCCGCAACCAAGATTTTGTAGGGGCAAAAAAATATGTTGTTTAAAAGAGATGTTTGATTTTGGACCAGCTCTATGTACACCACATAGGTAAATATGAAAAATATAAGGGAATTTCATAAAAATACAAAAAAAGTAATTTGAAGAAGGGTACGTGCGTACAAAAATGATTATTTGAAGAGTTTTTTAATGCGAGAACCCTATTTTAGGGCGGCATTGACAGTTGTTTTGACTTGACTTTTGACGTAGTTGATAGTTTTAGGAAGAGACATCTTCTTGAGTGTCATACGTCTTTCTTTGTGAAAAGTCATGTCATTGTCAAAATGATACAGTCTGACAAGGATCTTTTGGCACGTGGACAAAATCAGAACTAACATCGCCGTCTTGTAAAATGTCACTTTTAATATTATGTATTGTTTTGTAGTTGCGACACTTACCTTTTGGCACGTGGATAAAATCAGTACTAACATCGCCGTCTTGTAAAATTTCACTTTTAGTAATAAGTATTGTTCTTATTTGCGACACTCACGCCCCCATCCAAGTGCCAAAAGATCCTTGTACGACTGTATTCTTTGGTTAATTCTGATCTAATCCGCCATGTTTTATTTTACGTTGTGTTGCTCTCCTTGACGAATTTATTTTAAATGTGCATTGAAACGAAGTGAAATAAAATAAAATAAAGGATAGGAAACAGTTACTATATTATGTAGCTATATTTACATATAGTGTACATAGGGCTGGCCGACGCGTCATACATTTCTAGAACATCTCTTTTAACGATTTAATAATAGAATAACACAAGGTAGTTAAAAGAGTGAAACTAAACATTTAAGATGAGCTAACGACACAAACTAAAATAAAATAACAAATATGTATTATAATAATTTTGTTCACTCAGTGAGATTTTTGGAATTGTGAACGCTTTTTCACAACTTTATCTAACGGTTACAGATTTCACGCGGGCCGCAGATAAAGGCCCGGCGGGCCGCGGGTTGGGGATAGCGGACCTAAAGCTATCGTACATGGCTACACACTTCGCGACCGACAATCCGGCACCGGCTACCCGGCAACCGGAACGTGTGCAACAGCGGTTCCCTATTTTTTCGCATAAAATCATATGCCATAATTTTACTTGGCATAATTTCATTTGACCTAATAGTAGTTTCCCATAATGTTCATTTGTCATAACTTTCTTAGCATATTTTTTTTTCGCATAATTACTAAAAGCATAATAATTGTTAGGCATACTTATTGTAAGGCATATATTTTTTTACGCATAATATTCATTAAGAATAATATTTTTATGCATAATATTAAAAATTATAAATATATTTACGCATACTTACATCTTTGTAGCATTTTTTTCACATACTAATGAATGATAAATTCTACTATGTGTGTGAGTTTAGACGAAATAACAATTATAATTGTAATTTTCGACTGATTACGAAATTAAACTCGGACAAAAAACACGAACTGCTATCTAAGAACATGCCGAGCTTATCATTTTAAACATGTTAACGGCTTACGGGTGGCCCAGGGGCCACCCCGCCGCAACTTAACCTACTGTTACACATGTTACACTAGGTATATGAGTGTAATACCTGCTTTTAATGTTTTATAAATATGCGTTTAATTACCTTAACCGTGTTTTCATTATGTCGTTCCATTTTATGCATATTTGTGCCTTGTGACAGAATGCCTTAAAATTTATTATGACAAAAAAATATGCCTAACGAGTTTATGCCGAAAAACAATTATGCCAAAGTATTATTATGACAAGATAAAATATGCCTTACGTGTTATGCCTCATTAAATTAGGACAAACAATATTAGTCTAAATGATATTTATGCCTAATGATGTAGGATGCCAAGAAACCATTATGCCAAAGTATTATTATGCGTAGTAAAATTATGCCAAATGAGGTATGCCAAATGAAATTATGACAAATAAAATTATGCGAAAGAAGAGGATCCCGTGCAACAGCACATAGAGTCGAAATTATTGAAATGTTATGGCTATTGTTGCACGACGAAAGAAGAATATTGTATTTAACTTTAAAATGCACAGTATCCCAGGGGTGAGACCTAGCTAGATTGATTCTTCTCCCCCAAAACTCCCAGCATACTTAATTTCATGGTAGTATTTAAACTTGTAGCCAGTTCCGAGATTACGATTATTAATTAACTTCGCCTTTTACGGAACATTGTAAATACTGTAGATCAGTCTTTCTCAAAGTGGGCGATAACGCCCCCTTGTGGGCGCTGGAAATCTAGAGGGGGGCGCGGGCGGTAAGGGGCCCAGAAAAAAATTGGGGGGCGCTGATGTGAGCAGTATTATTATTATCCAATGTTCATTATTATTGGTTAATTTTACGACTAATATGTTATTCAGGTTTTTAAGGTGAAAGAAAATGGAAAGGGCTACAAAATAACTGATATTCGAAATGGGCGTTAGACGGAATAAGTTTGGGAACTTATGCTCTAGATTCACAGCATGCATGTTACTTATCACATTAATTTAACTGTGGGAGAGCCACGCTTCGGCATGAATGGGCCGGCTCGACCGGGTAAATACCACGACCTCACAGAAAACCGGCGTGAAATAACGCTTGCGTTGTGTTTCGCCGAGTGAGTGAGGTTACCGGAGGCCCATGGGGGGGATTGGGGATTTTAAGGATCAGGAACGCAAGTCGCAGCACCAGAGGAGTTACAAGTGTAACTCCTCTGTTGCTGCGAGTGTCCATGGGCGGCGGTAATCGCTTACCATCAGGCGATCCGTCTGCTCGTTTCCTGGTTCATTACATAAAAAAAAAAAAAATAATTCACCGTTATTTACTCATTTACAAGGAGCTGGACAAGATGGCGGTGGAGGAGAACTCGGATTGGGGCCCGGAGGACCAGTGGGAGGTGCAGCTGGATCGGCTGGCGCTGCACGAGGTCATCGGCGAGGGCGCGTTCGGCGTCGTCAGGCGAGGCACGCTGGCCCCATTCAAGGACGTCGCGGTTAAGATGCTTAAAGGTATTCGAAAAGAATTGCCCGGGTCCTCTAGCAAAGCTTTTAAAATGCTTAAAGGTATTTTAACCCTAGAAAGATAATCATATTGTGGCGTGCGGAAAAGATATTCATGCGTCAAATTGACGCATGTGTTCTATCTAACTGTATATCAAGGTTTTTTCATTAATTCGAATAAACTAAACGTTATAATATATTAACATATACATAGGAATAATAAATACTACAAAAAATATTTATATTTGTCTATTTAATTTAAAAAAAGATCAAAAACTTTAAACTTCTTCTATAAAGTAACAAAACTGTGGATCATTTTTTCTTTTATAAAAACATTAATTTTCTTCTATAATAATCAGCCTTTTGTATTCTAAAATAAATAATTACCATATCTTGTACATATTAGGCACAATTTATTACATATTAGTCCGTCAGAAACAACTTTGGCACATATCGATGTTACGTTCTCGACAAATAACTTTTTTGTATTTTTTGCACGATGCATTTGCTTTTTGCCTTATTTTAGAGGGGCAGAAAGTACAGTAAGTACGTTTTTTTGTTACTGGCTCTTCTTTATTTTCTTCTGATAGGTATATCACTTCATTTGGGAACATATTAGTGACAGTATCACTAAAATATATTTTCAATGTAGGAGCTTCTAAACGCTTGCGCATAAACGACGATGTCAGGCTCGTGCTAAGGTATTTCATATAATTTTTGCGACTTAGAGCCTTTTCACCTTTGCTACTAACATTATGACTAGAAAATAATAAAAGCATTTATGCAAACAATGTTTATCATTTCGTACAATAGTGCCATAAGCCACCTATTCGTCTTCCTACTACAGGACATTAAAAAAAGGACATCGAAAAAGAACACATTTCGTCTAGTGTGTCCACTTCGCCTTTAGTTTGATTATAATATATAATCATTTCTAGTTTACCAGTACGTATCACTGTCAGTATCCTCACTAGGAAGCTCGTCGTCACTTTCTAAAAGAGCGGATATGATACCATCTTCATCCTAATTTCTACTACCCATTGTAGAATATTTTAGTCGCGATATCTATAAAAAGAAAATAAATATATATACAATAAGTTATCAAGTGTAAGATGAAAAAAATAATACAATTATCATATAAGTCAAATTCATGAAAGTCACGTAAAAGATAATCATGCGTCATTTTGACTCACGCGGTCGTTATATTATATCAAAATCAGTGACACTTACCGCATCGATAAGTCCGCCTCACGGAAGCTCCAAACGGCGACTGAGATGTTCTAAACGCACAGCGACGGATTCGCGCTATTAAGAAAGATAGAGCAATATTTCGAGCATGCATGCGTCAATTTTACGCAGACTATCTTTCTAGGGTTAAATAGTCATCTGGAATAATAACTCCCCACACCGATATCGGTGACGGTGGCCGGTTTCATTGAAACCGGGCCAGTTACGCAGGAGTAATTTTATGGTGCCCAAGTGTGTGCGCAGTACACATGAGCACTCTCTCTCTCTCTCTCTCTTATTTTACTCTCATAATCCAGTAGGATGGATAACCGACACGACTGATGATAGATCAGAACCTCAATTCTCGTATTTAAAGTAAACAATTTAAACAGTCAACTTCACTTTGTTTAGATTGAAAGTGTAGCGTCATGTTACCGTGAACGGATTTTATGCCGCTTCGACCAATCAGAGCGCGTTTCACGTTGGTTTAACGTTCATAAAAACACCTTTTGAGAGTGTAAGCATGTCGGGACTTGATTGTAATTGTATTAATGCAGGTTTTATTTAGCAGAATTGCCCCCCAGGCATTTTTATCCTATTTATCCATCCGACGCATGTCAATCAGCCTGCATTGTCCTAACCAATCTTGGAAACAACATTTTTTGTTGTTCCAATGTGGGAATCGAACCCGCAACCTCCGAGTCGAGAGCCAATGCTCTAGCCACTAGACCACGGAGGCTGTTAATCATATTCATCTGGAATAGAAGGAGTATAGGTGTGAAACTTGTCATCACTCCAAAGATGAACACTGCAGTACCTACACTCCAGACATGAATATAATACTTATTGTATGTTGTACGGCAATAAATAAAAGTTACGATGAAAATTGTTCATTGCTTAATTACTAGTTTTAAAGGCTTGAATATTGCTACCATATTTCATTGTATAAAAAGGGTTACTTAGGTTCCATGTTCGCGTGCAGATTTTCCATCTGCAGAGGAGATTCGGTCGTTCCGTGATGAAATGGAGCTGATGAAGAGTGTGGGAGCTCATCCTCACATCGTGAGCCTGGTCGGCTGCTGCAGCGGCCGCCGCCCACTCATACTGGTGGAGTATTGCAGCCGCGGAGACCTGCTTAGCTTCCTCAGGTAATTCTTCGAAAACGTTGGCTTCTAACGTAAGTCAACAACTTCTCTGCTGATCTGTTATTCAATTCTCCGAGAATATTCTGGAATATTCAGCTTTTTTAAGACTCTGACAAATCAATATACTAGATTTAATTCTGGTTTTTCTTAAAATAGGATAACGTGTCTGATCTAATCCTTATTCGAAATAGCAAAGCGTGTTCTTTCACAAATCGCATCTCAATTATTATTTTTAAACAAAAAATTAAACCGACTTCCAAAGTAAAAATGCACAAAAAAGTATGAAATAAAACTTATTTTATAAATAATTCCCCTTTTAAATTTGGCTATTTCTCTACTTAATCTTCTTAATTTTGAAGTCGTTACCAGCCCAAACGATATCCTACAGTATTTTAAGGAATTACTCACGTTCATATTTGCTGGTACCGACTATTTTATATATTACGCGGTTATACCCGCCTCCTTTTTTTGGAAGTCGGTTAAAAATAGAATGTTCTCTTCCAGATGTTCCTGGGATGTAATGATGACGAAGCGCAACGCAAAATATTATAACAACAACAAAGTAGACTATCGGGTTGATCAGAAAAGGCAAACGGACTCCAAGCTGGTGGTAAACCACCTATATGATATCCAAGGCACCTGCGATGCCGAACTGACTCTACTGGATCTCCTATCGTTCTGCCGCCAAATCGCTATGGGCATGGAATTTTTGGAGTCCAATAGAGTGGTTCACAGAGATCTAGCTGCAAGGAACATCTTAGTGACGGAGAATAAGACGCTAAAGATCGCAGACTTTGGACTCTCCAGGGACGTGTACCAGGAGAATAGGTACAAGCAAAAGGGAAACGGAAAGTTGCCCGTGAAATGGATGGCGCTAGAGTCGTTGACGCACAGAATATACACCACGCACAGCGATGTGTAAGTTGAAATAATTCAAATTAACTAGTCCAAGAAAATAGGCTCTGAAATACAATTGTTGAGTTGACTTGAATTTTTGATATGTTACTTTAAAGAATTTAAAAACGAACTTTGAAAGTTTTTTTTTTAAGTCACCCCCGAGAAGGGGTGAAAAAAAATTAAAAAGCAGATTTTTTAATTTTAGGAAAATGGCAAGTGCTAGAAAAAAAATCTTCAAATAAAAGTCGTAGAACGTAAAATTTTACATAAAAATTTTCTCATAACTTTTTTTCCAAAAATTGAAATTAACTGAGATAGAGTAGCTAGAAGCTAGAGTATGATGACAGGAACTATAAAAAATAATAAAGATCGAGAATCGAGGCCATTGCATCTGGATGGATAATAATTATTATAATATGCCCTCGCACGCATTTTAAAATCGTTAGGGTTCGATTGTGTCGGAACTTTACGCACGAATCGCCAATTTGTACCTCCACAAATATCATCTTTCCGATATCAATGTCTGAAATTTTGCTATTGCCAAAATTATAATACCTACTCATGATTATCATCGTCATCATTATAATAAATACTGCTAAATATTTTTCCGCCGACTACTACAATAAACAATGATTATTATTTTAATAACTAGCTTTTTCGGAAAAAAAAAGCCTCGCCCGCGTAAATATAGTATCTGGTACCCCACGGGAACTTTTTCTGGAAAAAAGTAGCCTATGTTTCAATCAAAATTTCATCAAAATCCGTTCAGCAGTTTTTCCGTGAAAGAGTAACGAACATCCATCCATCCATCCATCCATCCATCCATCCATACATACATCCATCCATCCTCTCAAACTTTCACATTTATAATATTATAGTAGGATAGGATATACTGTCTAATCATTATCATCACTGGTGATTGTTTATTTGGTTCACAGATCGGTAATATCATTATATTACAAATATATTTGGGGAAATACCACAGCCTCTCAGGAAACCGGCATAAAATAACGATTGAGTTTGTTTTGCCGAGAGAGTGAGAATACTGGAGGCTTTTTTGTATATATTGTATATTTTTTGTATATTTATTATATTATTATTAACACATTTTAAGAAAGTCATTTACTTAAAATGTGTTTATAACAATATAATAAATGTAACAAAAGGGAAAATATTATTTTTAAGCATAAAATTGAAAACCTACTTCCAATGTAAGAATGCACAAAAAAGTATGAAATAATACTTAGGTATTTTCTAAATATGCCTTTCACCAGCAAAGTTGAACGTGAGTTCTATAAAATATTGTTTTTATCAGGATATTGTTTGGGCTGGTAACAACTTCAAAATTAAGAAGATTGAGTGGGTAGAATTTAAAAGGGGAATTATTTATAAAATAATATTTATTTCATCCTTTTTTGTACATTTTTACTTTGGAAGTCGGTTTTCAATTTTTGTTTAAAAATAATGGCGAATTGGTTTGCGGTTTCGGATTCCATTCGGATTCCATTACAGCTTTATCACGTCCCCTCAGGACAGATCAGGTCATCTCTAAGATCATATCAAAAGGTTTTGTTGTGGTGGGTGGTGCGGTGATGGGAATGTGAAATAAATAATAATAACAAACGTTCAACAAGTGATCAATTATTGTGGCATTGCAGGTGGTCGTTCGGCGTGGTGATGTGGGAGATACTGTCGCTGGGCGGCGCGCCGTACGCGGCCGTGAGCGCCGCGCGCCTGCCGCGCCTGCTCGCTGCCGGCTACCGCATGCCGCGCCCGCTCAACTGCACGCCCGAGCTGTGAGTTACCGAATATGTAGCAGGCGGTCGTTCGGCGTGGTGATGTGGGAGATACTGTCGCTGGGAGGCGCGCCGTACGCGGCCGTGAGCGCCGCGCGCCTGCCGCGGCTGCTCGCTGCCGGCTACCGCATGCCGCGCCCGCTCAACTGCACGCCCGAGCTGTGAGTTACCGAATATGTAGCAGGCGGTCGTTCGGCGTGGTGATGTGGGAGATACTGTCGCTGGGAGGCGCGCCGTACGCGGCCGTGAGCGCCGCGCGCCTGCCGCGGCTGCTCGCTGCCGGCTACCGCATGCCGCGCCCGCTCAACTGCACGCCCGAGCTGTGAGTTACCGAATATGTAGCAGGCGGTCGTTCGGCGTGGTCATGTGGGAGATACTGTCGCTGGGCGGCGCGCCGTACGCGGCCGTGAGCGCCGCGTGCCTGCCGCGCCTGCCGCGCCTGCTCGCTGCCGGCTACCGCATGCCGCGCCCGCTCAACTGCACGCCCGAGCTGTGAGTTACCGAATATGTAGCAGGCGGTCGTTCGGCGTGGTGATGTGGGAGATACTGTCGCTGGGAGGCGCGCCGTACGCGGCCGTGAGCGCCGCGCGCCTGCCGCGGCTGCTCGCTGCCGGCTACCGCATGCCGCGCCCGCTCAACTGCACGCCCGAGCTGTGAGTTACCGAATATGTAGCAGGCGGTCGTTCGGCGTGGTCATGTGGGAGATACTGTCGCTGGGCGGCGCGCCGTACGCGGCCGTGAGCGCCGCGTGCCTGCCGCGCCTGCTCGCTGCCGGCTACCGCATGCCGCGACCGGTCAACTGCACGCCAGAGCTGTGAGTTACCGAATGTGTAGCAAGCGGTCGTTCGGCGTGGTCATGTGGGAGATACTGTCGCTGGGCGGCGCGCCGTACGCGGCCGTGAGCGCCGCGCGCCTGCCGCGCCTGCTCGCTGCCGGCTACCGCATGCCGCGACCGGTCAACTGCACGCCCGAGCTGTGAGTTACCGAATGTGTAGCAAGCGGTCGTTCGGCGTGGTCATGTGGGAGATACTGTCGCTGGGCGGCACGCCGTACGCGGCCGTGAGCGCCGCGCGCCTGCCGCGCCTGCTCGCTGCCGGCTACCGCATGCCGCGCCCGCTCAACTGCACGCCCGAGCTGTGAGTTACCGAATATGTAGCAGGCGGTCGTTCGGCGTGGTCATGTAGGAGATACTGTCGCTATTTTTATGTTTAGATATGACCAGAATAAAATGATTAGGTATACCACTCCAGAATAATAAATATGCAATGCCGGTGTTTCACTCGGAAGCTGAAGTATGCCCTATTAAGTATTAACTATTTTAACTGACCCACATTCTTCAGCTACGTTTATGACCTTATTGGTATCTTGTGTTATCTCCAGCTACGAGCTGATGCAGTCATGCTGGGCAGCTCGGCCGCGCTCTAGGCCAACATTCGCGGCGCTGCACGCGGCTCTGGACGCGGCGTTGTGCGCACGCGCCGACCACTACCTAGCGCTGACGCCATCCGCCCCGCCCATACGCACGAGAGCTGCCGTGCGCACGCTGCAGCTGGCCAGGTATACTCCATATACACGGTATCTTCTAAGATTAAAACCAACAGACAAGGCTTGCCACAACTATTTCATTTTAATTAATAATTTGCATGTTAAGGGTAGATTTTATGCTGAGCACGTCTCATTTAACTACAGCAACGCACGCTAAACACATATTTAAGATAGATATTCAAAATTGAACTTTATTTACTACACAAATATATAAAAAGATACGTTTCCTATGACATCAGTCAAACACTGCAGAATCGCGGTGCAACCTGACATTCCAACTTTCACGATGAAACATGTATCTTCTTATGAAATGAATAATGTCTCATTTTAATAGCTCGTTTCGTTTTGGTGTGAATTGAGCCTAATTATAACATAATATAACAGCCTCCGTGGTCTAGTGGTTAGAGCATTGGCTCTCGACTCGGAGGTCGTGGATTCGATTCCCGCATTGGAACAAAAAAATGTTGTTTCCAAGTTTTGTTAGGACAATGCAGGCTGATCACCTGATTGTCTGACAAGAAAGATGATCCATGTAAAAAGACGGACCTGCGCCTCATCTCTCGTCAGTCGTGTCGGTTATCCGTCCGACTGGATTATGAGAGTAAAGGAAGAGAGAGTGCTCTTGTGTACTGCGCACACACTTGAGCACTATAAAATTACTCCTGCGTAACTGGCCTGGGCCCCAATTCTCGCGCTGTCTCATTCACACAGGCGTAAAAACATGCGCGCGCGAGCAGGACAGGCTGACAATCGAATCGAGATTCGAGGCACGAGAATTGGGGCCCAGGTTTCAATAAAATCGGCCATCGTCACCGATATCGGTGTGGGGAGTAATTATTATTATTTACATAACTTCACTTTTACAGAAGCGGATTATCATGGGTCCGCAGCAAGAGCTACGAGCGACCACAGGCCAACAGCAACCACTACACGGTGCCGCCTGTCGCCACACACCTCACGGCGGACATCAAGATACCTTAGCGAGGACACAGACGATAGCGCGGATCGAGGGATATGACGAGAGACCTCGTAACTGGTCGTCGCAGAATTGTAGGTAGATGTGAAACATCAAATTATTATGTTTCACAAAATGGAAGGAATGATAATACGAGACAGGAAAAACTATATAGAAATTACAAAGGCAAACAAACATCACCCAACGCCAAAGAATATCCAATACATTAGAACTAGGTATGTGTACGTAAAACGTACAACTGCAAAGAAGAAATAAATTAATAAGATACATTTGAATCGCTAGTTAATTCCATTGCATTTCTATAAGAGAGAAAGGGACGCAATTGTCAGATGGTGTCTCTCTTTTGTACCAAATATCCAATTTCTCAAGTCTTCAGTTTGTTAGCCATAATTAGATGCAGATCTGTTGGTACACTGAAAAAAGTTTTTAGTTATAAACAGCCAACAATTGTGTAACCTGTTACATAAAAATAGTGACTACATAAGTATAGTTCTTATTAGACAAACTCGGTTTTGTTAAAATAGTTTGGTTATCAACAGCTCAACAAAAATTATTACTTACCAATAAATTTATAATTTAACATTAACCAAAGTGTTCGAGTAAATTACTTAATATTTGTGTGAATAAACAGTAGTGTAAAAATAGACCACTTGCAATGTTACTACGTATAAAACTGTTTTGCTATAAATAACTACGGGTTTGGTGTTTTAACACATACTTTTTCAGTTATTGCTTACAGAATGGTTAATTTAGTATAGCATCACTATACTGTTATCGTAACCAAATTATTTTGTTATTCGTAACTGATTTATTAATTGAGTGACTGATTAATAATAGCTTTACTCTCAATTTAATAGCAACAGTACTTTCATGTACTCCGTAACTGAACTTTTTGGTTAACAGTTACATTACTTTTTTGTAGTTAGTAAAGGTATAATTTCTCAGCGGATTTCACGCAGCAGCAGTCGCGCCACAACTGGTTTCTATGTATGAAACACCATCCGTTTTTCGTAGGGACACGAAGCTAGCGATGGTATTTCATAGAAATACATAGAAACCGAAGACGCGACTGCTGATGCGTGGAATCTCGAAAACATACCATAAGCGTGATTTTTTATTTATTTATAGGTTTTTAACCTGCATCCAAAACAAATATGTAGGTATATAAGAAGTTGAGGCAAAATTCATTGGTATGTGCCTAAGCTTGCTGAGACTTCTCATATAATAATTTCAACCACAAACTTTAAGAAATCTACAGTAATAAAAATAAAAACTTGATTTGTACTATTTTGTATTTATTATCTAATATAATTAACAACAATTCACATGTTCTTATATATTATATACATATATATTAATTAACAATAAACTTTTAATACAGTTACATTGCTTTTACTAGGAAAGTTTTGGGGTAGATCATTCTTTATTAATTTTAGGGTGCCAAATCCAAATCTGAGGTTTGTTAATAAAATTTCGTGACGGACACACTTTTTATCATTGTTTTGTTACGAAATTTTGTTAGCAAACCTCAGATTCGGATTCAGCACCCCAAATACATTATAGATTACCCGAACTGATCGCTGATCTTCATCAATCGTCGATCAGAACTACTCCAAAACCTACTTGGGGTTGAGTTCAATTTGACCGTATAATACCTGAAAATAACAGATTATACTTAAAATAAACATTTCTTTATTTATAAACCAAAAATTCAATGATTTTTTAATACCCTTACCAAGCACGGTTATCGAACCGACGAAAATACAAAAATAACATTCTGTACTTTTATTTTGTCGGTTTTCATCGGTTCGATTCCCGGGAAGGGTAAGCGTATTTTCAAAGATCGATATTATACAAAATTGGCTTATTTAAAAAAAATAAGTAAAAGTTTTTTCTTGTAAAATGAAAATACATAACATAGATGCTATAATTGAGCTCTCTGTGTAATGTACATTTTACCATCCCGGTTAATATTGATATGATCAGGTACATATTATAATAATAAAAAATTAAAATATCTAATAAATGTTAACATTTCAGAAGCTGATAAACGAATAACATTATTTTTCATTATTTGACAGGGTTTACTGGAATTATCTCAACATATTTTTAACTAGCTTTTGCCCGCGGCTCCGCCCGCGTAAATATATTATTCCGCGGGAACACTACTTTTTCGGGATAAAAAAAATCCTATGTCCTTTCCCGGGACCCAAAGTATGTCTATACCAAATTTCATAAAAATCGGTTCAGCGGTTAAAGCGTGAAGAGGTAACAGACAGACAGACAGACACTTTCGCATTTATAATATTATTAAGTATGGAAGTATAGAAGTATAATATATTAGTATATTGATAGTAGTATATTAGTATGGAAGTATAGATTTGGAATAAAAAGTAGACTACGCGTTTGTCCAAAGAATTAACCACTACCATACCAACTTTCATTCAAATCGATTCAACCTTTTAGCAGTGAAAAACAGTCAAATATACACAGAATAATACATTATCCCTCAGAAACACCGTACTTTTTCGGCATAAAAAGTAATAGGATACTTTTTATGCCGAAAAATTACGGTGTCCTTTCCCAGGATTCAAAGTATGTCTATACCAAATTTCATCAAAATCAGTTCAGCGGTTAAAGTGTGAAGAGGTAACAGACAGATAGACAGACACACTTTCGCATTTATAATATTAGTATAGGTATTGTAAAAACTTTTGCGGTTTGCTGCAGAGTAGGCATCTACAGACACACGAATTTGGTACGGAGCGTACAGCGGACCATATCCGCAGACCGAATCCGGTGTTGCTACACACGCACGGATTTGGTACGATGCAGTGGACCGAAAAGCTCGACACTCGTGTGTTCGATTTTCAGTTCTATTGCATTAGCACAGAGTTCTAATTACAGTACCTACTGTTTTTCGACGACGCGATGATTCCCGAAATTCATTGATAACAGGCAGTGATATCAACTCTCAAAAATATTTCTCCCCAAACTTTACCCCTGATAATTATACCATTGACAGGTCTAAGAGATAATAAGCTAGAAAGAAAGGTTATGTGTTTAACATAAAAACTTACGCGTGAATAACATAAAACTAATTTGTCTTAATCTGATTTCATATTATATTTTCATATCCCTGACTATATACACATATTTAATAATTTTTATTATTACATACAAATTGATTAATAAGGAGTAAACTCTAAACATCCTGGCCCCTAGTAAACCCCCGTAGATATTTTCCCTAATTTTGGGTGGTAAATCCCTAAGTTGGCAACACTGACACCGTTGTACGGCCTAACCGCCGGACTGCTCTACACACGCACGGATTTGGTACGGAGCGGACCAAATCCGATGCGGATAGCTGCGAACTCTTCGCCTTCTTCTTATGTTCGCCCGACTGCCCTACACACGCTCGGATTTGGTACGGAGCGTACCAGATCCGCTGTACGCTCCGTACTAAATTCGTGTGTGGTTGTCTGTATACACCATTATTCGTAATAATATACCTACCAAGCTTCAAGTTCAACCTAATATACAATTACTTAGTAAGTACCTATAATATGGTAGGATACTCAAAGATATAACATTTAAAGTTTATTTCACTAAAATTAAAGAAGACGAATGTTATAAAAGTTGAAAAAAAAATCACAGAATAGAATAGTATTTGAAATTATAAAACAGTTATTCTTCTATTCTGCTCAGTCAATATCAATACGGTAAAAAGACTGTGGCTGTGTTCCGCCGATAATAGAGCTTGTTAGCGCTTGCTAGCGCTAAAAAAAATAGATTATCCGCCAGGGCACATATTTTGCTAACTTCAATAATGCTAACATAATCCGCCATTTTGCTTATTTTATACCAGCGGTTGCCATTTTGCCTACGTTTTATTTTCCGCGGAACACAGCCTATGTATGCGGTTTAATTTTGAATTTCGAACGCAAATATTTCAAGAGCCTGAACGAAATAATATCAAGGTACATTTTTACCGGTTAAAAAAATAGTAGGTAACTTATTAAAGACCACCAAATAAGTTGACCTCTCGCTCAAAGCAAATTCTTAGTTTAAGTAGATCTTGTTCTATTGGTTTTTTCCTTCGCTATTTATTATTTGTGTTGAGTAGGATAAAAAATAGATTTATTTTTATAATTTTAATTTAATAGTTTTATTTCAAGAGAAAACATGCGAACAATGATGATTTATTTCGGTTTGTGAAGCAAGTTCAAAAATACAGTTTTTTCATGATCCCATGGGAACCATTTTGGTTTCCAAGAAAAAAAAATACTGTTAGTTATTTCATGTTCCAATCTACCTTTGTGCCAAGTTTTATTTAAATACGTCGAGTAGATTGCCTGAAATAACGTCAAACAGGTAGGTACAGTTTTTTGAAGATCCCATGGGAACCCTTTAATTTTGCGGGATAAAGAGTATCCTATTTTACCCTTCAGGTCCTAAGCTACCTACCTGCCAAATTTCATTTTATTCCATCCAGTGGTTTCGGCGTGATGTGATAACAAACACACAGACAGACAGACAGACAGACAGACAGACAGACAGACAGACAGACATTTTTTTCAAAAACGTTATTTTTAGGTTCTGTGGCCTTTATAGACCCCCCATTTTGATTTTCACTTAGATAACTTTAATGTACAGACATGACCCCTCTACAGATTTATTATATGTATAGATAGATAAAAGTTAAACTTAGTACTCACCCAAAAGTTTGTAACGTACATTTCCAGGCCCCACGACCGCAGATAATCAGAAATAGTTTTTTCCACTGCCTCGTCTGCTGGCTGCACCTCAATTTTTGTAAGCGGCTTCACAATACCACGGTTTAGATTAATCATTTACTTGATGGACTTAATTGAAAATTATAGCACAAACAGCACTCGACACCATGACACGCAAGACGAAAAGAGCAAGTTTTTACAGGTCTCGGTTGACACGAGTGCGGGCCAGGGCTTGTTAACGTTACCAAATAACACCAAAAAATTACGTTAATTAACGGTAATTTTATAAAAATACTATGGTAACGATATTAATTTTAACGTTATTTGATACTTAACAATATTTTTAACGTTATATACTAACGTTATTTTATTTTGTAAATAACAGTATTTATGGTATATATAACGTTATAATATAGGGAGCGTCGGTAGCGCAGCGGTTTTATCCATGTTTGAGGTAGGTAGGTAGGTTCAATAATATTTAAGAATATAACAATATAATAGCCGACGCGACGAAGCTAGTGCATGTTCGTTCTGTCACTTCGAGGCGGGGCGCAGGCAGGGAAATACGTAACGTTACATAAAATAACGTTAATTAATAACAATACTTTTTCTTAACGTTACTTTCATGTACCGATAAAAATAAATTTATTTTTCCTAACGTTAATATTTATTCCTAACGTTATTCTGTGAAACACAGGTAACGTTAGCAATTTAATAACGTTAATCAAGCCCTGGTGCGGGCGGGAAAACTCCGAAAATTTTTCGTTACGCGCAACATAACTTTAATTACCGCTAACAAAATTGTTGAGATTTTTATTTTATTTGTAGTTACTTTCTTTAACAATCTTCGACAAAGCTATTGAGTTGCAAACAATTTTTTACTCTGTTAATAAATAGCCCTTTAGTTATGTTAAAAAAAATTGCTAGGCCAATTTTAGGTAAATAATAACCTAAATTTTGGTTAATAAAGCAACACAATGTTATGTTACTAGGTGCCGAAATCGAGTTTAACAGTAAATAACAAAAACTTTGGTAGCCGAGAACCAAACTGAATTAACTGAAATGATTATGTAAAATGCAATAGTAGCAGTTTGTCTAGGCGTAAATGAAATTTATTTGTTAGTAAAGAAAGTTTGACTATTCCTCGGTTAGCTCAACTAGTTTTGTTAATTACTTTTTTCAGTGTAGACCTAGTAAATAGTGGTTTCTGGAGTTCACTTGATTGTTTAATATATGTCACCGTAAAATTGTAAAAACCCTTAGATTGTAATATAACTAGTGAAATTGTAAAATGTTGATAGACTTCGGACGCGAATATGCTGCTTATAATTTAACACATTATTTTTCGTTAGATTATAAATATATATTTAAGAATCTTTCGACATATTTTTACAATCTCGTTATTTATTTTACAATCTAACGGATTTTACAATTTTACGGTGACACATACATTAAATGTCGCATTAACTTTGCTAACTCCTAGCTGCTAACTGCTAGCTAACTAGCTGTTCAAATTTTGATCACAGCTAGAGGAGTTAGCAAAGCATATAAATATAATGTTCAGATATTCCGCGTTAGTATAGCAAGTGGGCCAAAGAGTAGAAAGAGAGCGAAAGTGCATTGGATTGTTTCGATGTTACCATGTCATAAAGGTATCTATTACTTATTAGCCAACCGTAAAATTGTAAATACCGTAAGATTGTAATCTAACTAGCGAGATTGTAAACTGTCGAAAAATTGTAAACCCGAACATACTGCTTACATACGGGTTCACAATCTCCAAACAGTTTACAATCTCGCTAGTTATATTATAATTTTACGATATTTACAATTTTAGGGTGACATAATATACACAAAGTTTTCAAGAGAGTTTCCAAACACTCATTTCTCCGGTTGCTCGTGAAAGAGAGAGAGGCCAGTAGTATTTAAGTTTTTTTTTTTGTATTTTTAATGGTTGTTTAAAATAAATAGTAATTAGTAGTGGATTACTTAACGATTACATAAGTTTTGTCTGTGATCTAGAAATGTATGTAGCAAAATTTTTTTTATGTCGGTTTACATTAAAAAAAAAGTTGTACCATTTGCAAAATATATACTCAGGAGTAAAAAGTTTTATTTTTATTTTAAACTCAATTACGACGGATTATTCTATTAAATCAAAATCGTATTAAATATATATTTTTAAATAGAATAAATAAAAGAATTTCATATGATACAGGTTACATATATTACTTTACATAAACTTATCTTAACGCTAAATATAAAAATATTAAACATTTCACACCATCATTTACAACTCAGACTCTCCATACAGACAGCAGAACAACGCCAGATTAATATACTATAGTTGATTCCATTGCATTTCTATGAGAGAGAAAGGGACGCAATTGTCAGATGGTACCTCTCTTTCGTACCTCTATCCAATTTCTCAAGTCTTTAGTTTTCTAATAGCCATAATGCGGTTTCTGGTGTGCACTTGATTATACAGGATTATTTTTTCACCAGTACAATAAATCAACATACGTAATTATTGATGTCAGAAATAAAAAATACTAGCGATTTTTGTTACTACCCCTTTGGAACAAAAAAAAAAACAAAATTATCAATCCCCGAACTTATCCGCTAAACTAATACAAAATGTGGATGCATTACGCATCTATCGATGCTTTTGTTGCCAACTCGTGCGCCGCACTATGTGGACTTTAGGCCATTTTCGTGTCATAAATCTGTAACTTTTTTGTTTTTCAAGATATTTACATGATTTTTTTTATATTTTACTCTTGAATACATACACTTTCAAATGACTTCACTTTGATCATATAATTTTTTTATTAAATCCGTTAAATAATACGCCAAAATAATAAAGTGAAAATTTGAATAATCTCATACTTATTTTAAGCTTATTTTAGATAATTTTACAAAAAAAATGTAAAAATGAGATTTTAAAAGGTACTTTAGGTATGAAGTGACAAAAAATTTATACTATTTTGAAAAAATCATGAAAATATGAAAAAACATACAGTCTTTGTAGCTACGTTTTTCGAGTTTAATACAATAATTCCTAGTAAATATGAAATTATTTAAATTTTATATGATATTCTAAGACATAAATATAACAAAATAGTCGCTCAAAATTTATCTAAAAGTTCTACAACTTCATCTAGAACTCTGAATCTTCCTAGAAATATGATTCTTTAAACTCGATGTATAAATATACGAAGTATAGTAAAGTATATGTAAAACGATTTCGTTAGTGGCTTATTTCTTGCATTTTCTTATGTGGTAAAGTTCAGACTTTAGTTTAGACCTATTTTAATCTTTTTTCCGTAACTCCCTGGGCGCCTTCAGAGAGTTGCCCAAAGGGCAACAGAGCAAAATTAAGTATTACACTTTCGTCGTGAATTAAGACTTTATACATAGAAGAAGGCTATTTACCATTTATATACATAATAAGTATACAATTGTGTTATTTCTAATGCGTAAAGGCCAAAATTTGGTAGGACTGATATTTTTTCATACATACATTCACATTTTAATGTATAATATTATAGTTTACGCACTGAAACTGCAAAAACTATTGTATTCTGTAAATCTGCATTACATTTACTACAAAAAAGGACTATTCTCAGTACTTTAGTAGATTGCATTAAATGTCAAGTCGAAAATTGAAGAGAAGACAAAACGATAGAGTACCTACGTCTCTAGAGGTGTAATTTACTGAAGAAAAATATATTGATCCTATCTACCGTAAATAACATATTTCAAGCATTCTAAAATGGTATATACTTATATGATTCTCTTAAATTAATTAGACGATAAACAAAAACTCATCATTTGCATCGTATAAAGAAGGAAAACATACCTTCACATTTTTACATATTAACACATGTTGCGCACTGATGCCGCAACAAAAAAATTCAGCATGTAAATCTACATTAAATTTGCTATAAAATAAGTGTAATTACAGAACTATTCTGTAAATCTGCATTACATTTACTACAAAAAAGGACTATTCTCAGTACTTTAGTAGATTGCATTAAATGTCAAGTCGAAAATTGAAGAGAAGACAAAACGATAGAGTACCTACGTCTCTAGAGGTGTAATTTACTGAAGAAAAATATATTGATCCTATCTACCGTAAATAACATATTTCAAGCATTCTAAAATGGTATATACTTATATGATTCTCTTAAATTAATTAGACGATAAACAAAAACTCATCATTTGCATCGTATAAAGAAGGAAAACATACCTTCACATTTTTACATATTAACACATGTTGCGCACTGATGCCGCAACAAAAAAATTCAGCATGTAAATCTACATTAAATTTGCTATAAAATAAGTGTAATTACAGAACTTCGGCAAATTTCGATAACTGTCAAAACTCTAATCGAAAATGAAACATAAGAAAAAATGGCATACTACGAGATGTACGTCTCTAGTGATGTCATATATGCAAAAACCCAATATTTAATTAATTTATAATAAAGAACATATTTTAAGGTTTCCAAAATGGTATAAAACTTATATATTCTATACAGGAATGCTACTATAAAATCAAAGTTAAATTTCTACATTTCAAGAATAGTTTTCAACAAATTTCCATTCAGCAATTTTGAGCGTATTTTTTTCAAAAATAGGGATAAACAGAAGTGTTTATCGTTTGTATTTAGGTAGATTGGACCTTTGTCTACAATTTGAGGTATAATACATGTACCTCTGCCACTTTTGGAAAAAGCATTTATGGCACGGCTTTCTTAGGAGTGTCCACATAGTGCGCCGCCCGGCCGATCGCTTACCCCACCCCGCCGCCCCCTATCTCACACCGCACCCGTTGACGCCTTGTAGTTAGTGCGCCCATGCGGTATTAGATTGGTTATAGGATAAATTAATTGAAATGAAAAAAAAAAATATTATTTGTGAAATGTACTCTATTATCGATACCAATGACGTGGTAAAATTTATTGTACCGATGAAAAAGTATTCCTGTATATTTGCATGATACAGCTTTTACTCTGTTATATCTTAATGTGATTTACTCTGTTATATCTTAATGTGCCTTTTCCAACTGCATATTTTAGTGGGATAGTTTGTATCGTATATTAACAAGTTTAATCTATATACATATACTCCCTTACTAATAAACGCTGTATAAGCTTTGAATAGTTATACAGTGTTTTTTTCCCGTCACACAAGTGACATTTTTAATTCGATAGAAGAAAATAAAACACTGTATAACTATTCAAAGCTTATACAGCGATTATTAGTAAGGGGGTGCGAGACCAGGAAATTAAAAAACTTGCCATTTTGCGGAACAAAATTTCAATAATGTCAAATCTTCGAGATTCCATCCAATCACATCTTACCTTTTTTAGTGTTGGTTATGTAGCTGCATTAAATAATTAATGCGCCCTCAGTGCAAGTTTTTCCTGGTCAGGCTGTAGAAACATTGACAATTATAGAGTCTGGCCAACGAACGTTGTCCACGAAAAAAGGCAGTAATTTTAAAAATCAAGAGCTGCTAACCCTGTCTAAACACTGCTGAAACGGAGTTGATACTATTTATTATTCTACAAGTAGTATATCAGCTCTATTTCTAGTATCAATTCCGTTTAAGCGTATAGATAGGGCTGGCAGCTCTTGATTTTTTAAAATTCCCGCCTTTTTTCTTGGACAGCTTTCGTTGGCCAGACTCTACTTTATTTTTTTCTTATAATGCGCCTACCTGAGCAAGAACAGACTGCTGTATATTCTCTTACAGCTATGATATGACTAACATAACCAGCCATTTATTTATATAATATCACACTAATTCGTTAATAAATTGGATCCGTTAACATATATTTTGTCAGTCACATAAGCTGGCAACACTAATCCTATTCCAGTCATACCGAGTTTATATCAGTGTTGCTAACTTGAAATTAATCAATAGTTAAAAAATGTATACTCAACACAGTAATATTTTCTCTAACTATAAATTTTTACTAATAAAAGCAATAATAATAATGATGTAAATAAAAATTCTTCGATTTTTGAGTCAGCAACACTGACAAGTATATTTTCAAACAAAATCGTTTGAAACTATACTAATATTGAGAGGTGTTTTAAATTCTTTAAGATATTTAAAGTTCTATAAATAAAGAAATAATTTTGGTCAGCAACACTGGTACGAATCAATTGTAAATTAAAAATTAAACCTAATGCAAATGTTTATAAAGTTTTTAAAAGAATTTAAAACGAATATAAAGTCTTATTGATCAAGTTTTTGAATTTAATTCTGTAAGTACCTACGTGTTTTACACAAAATAGAAAAAAAATCTTATAAAAATTTTGCCTCCATCAGGCAACAATAATTTCCGTTCACTTGTTTCATTTAATTATAATTACAATGGCAAGGTTTTAAATTACATTTTAGTAAAAAGTAAATAGTAAAACGTAATTAAGTTAGTAATACAGATTTTGATAAATTTTAAACTGTACTGCACTATCAGGAAATTTAATTTATAAGCAGGTAGAGTGTTTTCGTAATTAATTTGTATTGTAATGACGACATGCAGTCACAAATCACAATACAATTGTCAGTGACATGTCAGTTTCATATCATATTATTCTATGCTAATATAATAAAAAGAAAAAGTTTGTTTGTTTGTTTGCATTGAATAGGTTCCAAAACTACTGGACCGATTCTGATGAAACTTGGTACAGATATAGATTAGACCACGAGGAAGGACATAGGCTACTTTTTATCGCGGCAAAATGTACGGTTACCACGAGTTTACCTTTTACGCCCACGAAGTCTGCTACATCTAGAGTATTTAATAAAATAATACCATATAAATTACAACAATAGTCAATCTGCTTATGAATTAGATTCCCTGATAATACGTAATATTACTGTTCTAACACTTTATTATTCTATATGCAGACTTTGTAGCAATTTCGCAAAAATATTTATATGATATGGACTGGGAAGTTGAAACGAAACATTTATTATAATATATTCAAATTACTATTCTAATCTTGAAATAGATTATACGATTTCTGTTACATTTATAATTGATATCATATTTTTATCTACATACGAGTATTTATATATCTTATACTATATATTTTTAATAATTTTTACAAACTTAAAACAGTTATAAACCCAAAGCCAAAAGTGATATCCATACATAGCAGGAATGTTTGAAATGAGAACCAAAAAAAATATTTAATGGGTATATGGATAGTTTTCAAATAATCAAGATAAATATGCGTTTTCCAATAATAATATACAAAGGTGTGATGAAAAATTTCAACCAAAATACCATCAAAGTTATAATATTATAAACAAGTATATTATTCAACAACAAATTAATTATATTTGCATGTTTTTACTTATAATTTTTTGCTTCTTATCACTTAATTATATTTAGGCTATGTTATTTTATCGAAGGGTAACATTAGATACCGAAATTTTAGTACATTGAAAACCAGTCTTTACAAAAACGTTAAAAAAACACAAATAAAAAATAGGAACGTTAATAATACGATAAAATAGTATATCACTAAGTCATATACTCTTTAAATTTAAATGTTATTTAAATCTCTTATGCAATAAAGCCTGAATTGTTTATGCAGAATTTAACGATTAATTAATTTTTTAAACAAATTGACGTATTTCAGGCACAATATGTAGATAATATTAAAACCTTTCCCCAATAAAAAAAAAAGTTATCAGAATTTTAATGGCATGATTTTAAACTTTACAAAAATATTATCACCCATATACATAATTTCTTTTTATGCGATGTTGTACCAAAAAAAAAAAAAAAAAAATAAATTCTATGATATTATGTAACTTACATAAGTTATATTTCACACAAAATTTATCAAAAATATATAATTTAAGACCGCATTATATACGGTCTTAAATGATATATTTTTCAGAGTACTATCACACAAAGCTTTTAACCTAGTTGTGAGAAAAGCTGACCAAATTGCGAAAAAACTATGTTAAATTTCACAAAAAATCCGTTTTTCTTTGGTCGTATAATACAAATCATCGAAACAATACACAAAGAAACGCTATTCACAAACCTCTAATCAGAGATCTCTTCAATGATAGGACAGCTCTAGTCTGTGGTACTCGCCTCCATCTCTATAATCTATGGTACACGCCGCCATTACAAAGTCGCTAAAGACAGCATAAAATAATTAGTACATTGACACAGTATATCACGCACATAACTATTGGGGCATTTCACGTCAAGCGGACAACCAAAAAAAGGTGAGGTCGTGAATTTTGTTGATATTCTATATACGTCACCTAGAAGTATAACTGACCAGAATATAAACAAAATTCACGACCTCACCTTTTTTTGGTTGTCCGCTTGACGTGAAATGCCCCTATTGCTATCCAGTTCGCACAGTAACAATGACTGTCGAGATCTTGTAAAAAACCGAATTAAAGCCATAATATCGTCACGGATATACAATATCTTTCGAGAATCTTCGAGTTCCATAAATAGTCTGTCAATGCCATACCAATACGACGATTGCAGAGGGACATTATTAAGTAGTGGTACTGTACGGCAAGAATGTTACAGTAGGCTAGTCGATGTACTAATCTCTCTGTTTAGCGTTCTTTAGTCTATAGTTTATGGTCACTGGCGTCACCTCACTCAGTCGATCGGCGGCGGCACTGCGGGCGGCGCGGCCGGCGGCGCCGTTAGGTAGCCCGCAGTTTGTGGAGTTCCTGTTTAACAATTTGTCTTTATATTACTTTGTAATAAAAATTACAACAACCACTTTAAGATAAAAATCAAATCTGACAGCTGATATTAGAATAAAAATATCATGACCAAAAAAACTCAATTTATGATCTGAGATATATTTTCTATGCGTTTCATTACTTTGTTCGTGTTTGTCATTTAGTAATAGATTAAGACTATGTCCAGAAACTGCGTAAGCCTGCGTAAACCTACGCACGTAGAGATTCTTATCTTATCACAACAAAATTTCTGCCGGTCTATCTGTGATGCCAACTTGGGACTTTTTCCCTAAATTTAGGGAGAAAAGTATCTGAAGGGGCTAAGAATCTTATGCTTGTGTTATTTAAATATGCAATTAAACTGCTTGTCGATAAGTAATATACAGCACACTATTTTTTTAACCGACTTCCAAAAAAAGAGGCGGCTATACGTTCGGCAACATATATATATATATATATATTTGTTTGTATGTTATACCATAATCCCGCCGTCTCTGGACCGATTTTCAAAATTCTTTTTTTTGATGTAAAGGGTATAATTTCAAGTTGGTCCCGTTTTGAAAAAAGCGGTGACATGATGATAGGATCAATGTGGAATCGAGGGACTCCTCGAAATTTATATGGACACATATAATGATTTAGACTTTTCCTGAAGTAACATAAGCATATGCTACTAAAAATAAGATTTTGCACCAATGTATATCCTGAATTCAAAAGCACTGAACAGAACTCCTCAGTCTTAAAAGATACGCGTTTCGAAATTTCGGCATTGTTCAAAGAACTACAAGCATATGCAACTAACTTACAATAATCATCATCATCATCTTATTTACAATACTTAATGGAATCTTAGCGCGTATTCAATAATTATACATTCGATAGTTTATTTTAAAGGTTTTAAGATAATATATTAATAATAATTTAACAAAATATATCACTACAAAGGGCGAAATTATTATTTTTAAATAGAAAATTAAATCGACTTCCAAAGTAAAAATACCCAAAAAAGTATGAAATAAAACTTATTTTCTAAATAATTCCCCCTTTTTATTCGACTAAAATTTTAACAATTTCTCTACTCAATCTTCTTAATTTTGAAGTCGGTACCAACAAATTTGAATGTGAGTTCTATAAAATATATGGGATATTGTTTGGGCTGGTATCGACTTCAAAATTAAGAAGATTGAGTAGAGAAATCGTTAAAATTTAAGTCGAATTTAAAAGGGGACTTATTTAGAAAATAAAGAATATTTAAAAAAAAAAGGTCCAGCCCGCGCCCATTTATTGATATTCATTTATTTTTTACTTTGATGATTTTATTTTAATAAAGGATATAATCCTAAATTAATCCCTGTGATGATTGATCAAAGTGGTGACCTGATGATGGGATCCATAAGGAATCGAGGGAATTCCTCGAATTTTATATATTCAGACACCATGTCACACATACGCTGAGCCTGGCCACAGACGTTCTTCATTGACATTCTTAAAGTTCGAACTGACATTTAAGAATCTGAAAGATTATGCACGTGTGTGGGCTATGCGTGTTTTGTATGGAAACTTTGCCTTCGACCTGAATTTGACGTTCTTAAAGAATGTCAAATTTAGAACGTCTGTGGCCAGACTTATGGGTCATACTGACCACACCTACAAGCACAAGGCCGCGGATTTGCAGGCAAAAATTATAAATGATTGATGATGATGATGATGAATGACACTATTGACAACAATGATACTGTTATACTATAAGTACCGTTGCTGGATTTGCTGCTTGGCCCGTGAGTATGGCGCTTTAGGGTAAATATTATTTTTGTTGGTTATTTTATAATTATAATCAAATTTAAATAATAACGTTAAATTATCTAAACATTTAATTTTAATAATACATATTCACAATTCGTTCTTAAAATCATACATTAACATTTTGTTTTTCATTGTTGGTGCAAGGCAACTTGCCAAAATTATATTGTTTTTGTTATTGTCCTACTCATCATCATCATCATCATAATCAGCCTATCGCCGTCCACTGCTGAACGTAGGCCTGTTTGTATTGTCCTACTCATTTTGCTCGAAAATGAGCAATCATCGTTTTTTTTTTTCTACGGAAATGACGGATGTTGGAAAGCATGTGTGGGACTTCCGAAAGATATTAGCAAAGTAGTTTTACTGTATAAAGATCTTTATAGGTATGTTTTTCTAAATAAGTAATACTTACATATAAAAAAGTTACATACTTTTTTGATTTTAACGGTAAGTACCTATTTATTTTATCGTATTATGTAACTTTATGAAGTTTCGATATGGCATAAGTACTTTAATAATTATATTTGAGAGTCTTCGCATGCTAGGTAAAATCCACGGGAACCGTACTATTTGTTTTAGGGAGAAATATTTTTTGAAACTTGGCAACTCGATCTTACTACGCTTTCATTGCACTCCAAAATACAGGGGATGACACTTTTGACTATTTCAAATCGATATCAATTGTGTGTTGAAGGTTTTAATATAAAGTGTCTTCAGAAATAATTGGTTTTGACAAAACATTGACAGCACAAAATTTCGGAACACTCTGTAAAGTAAAATGCCAACAGTGTCAACCGATCTGAATGCTGTGTAACGAATGAACTGAATACTTCTGTCTCACTTTGAATCATACAATCGGAGCGAGAAAAACATTTTTCTTTCACTTTGTGTCTCGCGCGTACTCGAGGTAGCTGCGTAATTGCTGCATCTATTGAGTCAGGGGCGGAGCACCTATACGTGTGGTATGGGCATACCCACAACCCCAACAGCCTTGTGAGTGCATACTTTCAAGGTCTATTAATTTATAATCAAAATAGGTTCAGTGGGTAGTAGTATTGGTATTGTTAGCCTTTTGAGTCTTACCTGGTGCTTTTTACCTGCTGGTCATACTTATATTATTGTTAAAATACATATTTATAGTAGTGGATGTAGTGTTAAGCGGACCTTTAGTCAGGTAGATTGAAGAAAACGCAAAATTTGTCACCACTCCATAAATTTTCGGCCCTTTTTTATTTACTAACCAACAGATTTAAGAAAAAATAATACTTTGTTTGAACCGATTGGAATTACTCCTGCCGATGTTATATAATCTATAATTTGTGTATGTTTCTTTACTATATATGCATATATTTTTTATTAAATTAATTTATAATCTTAGTTGATGTTAATTTGTTTAAGGTACCTATATTGAAAGCTTATTTTTTTACCAAACATAAAATAATTTTTTTGCTAAATAAGCGAAAAACTTTCTCACTCACTCCGCGCGTTAGCTTTTAATTAACATAATATTATAAAGAAAATAATAAAATTCTTTTTTTATATTCTAATAACCATGTTATGAAGGAAATAATATAATCAAAATTTTCGGGCCACATCTTCGTTTGAGAGCTGGATCCGTGCCTGAATCAACCAAAGCGGTTTAATAGGTCAATTTTGTACGATACGCGCATAGCTAAAATAATACGCACGTAGCTTCTGGACGCAATGTATGGGGCCCTAGTATCTCGACTACGTGCGTAGACCTTGCGTGCGTAAGAATACGCAGTTTCTGGACATAGTCTTAAACTCATAGTACAGGATCCTACCGGCCAGTGCGTTCCGCTGCGGCGCCGCAATGAACAGGTCGTGTCGTTGCGCCGCATACCGCTCCCAGGCGGGGCGGCGCGCCAGCTCCGCGCGCACGCGCTCGCCGTGCGCGACGCTGCGACTCATCGCCTTGAGCGCGTTCACCGCGCGCGCCGCCGCGCCGCCTGCTAGACCCGTCTCCAGTAGCGATAGCAGCTCGCCGATTAGATCCACTTCCAGCGCCTGCGCAATACACGCTATAAGAAACTCGATGCAAGCAGGGCGTATAGTGGGAATGACTTATTTTGTTTATATTTTTATTATTCTTATACTAGTTTTAAGTTGCGATTTAAGTATTTTAAGATCAGTCAACGCGCTGCCCACGGCCTCGCGACACGTCTTCACCTCGTACATAACTCATATAGTCCCATCACCTTGTACAGTTTGTGACACATGAAACACTCACCTGTAGGACCAGTTTGTCCGTGTTGGCGTTGCAGCTGAACATGGACGCGAGAGCCTCGCACGCGCCGCCCACGGCCTCCCGACACGTCTTTACTGCAGTCTTGACTCCTAGCATCACATCCGTGTCGCTCAATGCGACTACACACGCCTGAAAATAGATAAATAAATAATACATTAAAAAAGTTCAAACACGCAACCTTCGTCTTCATTACTATAAGATTGATTTACCAGCAAATGTGTGTGTAATTGTCTTATAGCATTAAATAATGTATGTAGTTTAAATAGTAATATAGATAATGACTTACGAATTAATGTTAAATTCGTCTCTATACATTTGAAAACAACGTATCAATAAAAATAACTCTCGTAATACGCACCTGCGATTCAGCTATCGCAGCTAACACCGGCACGATGTGTTTGGGCGCGGCGGGCAGCAGGCGCGCCCAGGGGGGTGAAACTCTCATACATGCACAAATTAACAGAGAACAGAGACATCTAAAAATGACGATCCGGTACTAACAGTTTGAAAGTTTTCGGATAGTCACAACAGATGCCACTAAGCGACTTCTACATCGCGCTATCGCTAACACAAGGCGTATTTATAAGGGCTCGCGAACATGTTACTATGCAGCAACCATATCCCACTATTAAAGAGGAACTTGGTCGTTGTTGTGTCTACGACTTTCGATAAAACTTAATTTCTGTCCATAATTCAGTTCAATAAAATTTATCAGGCGGTACTACTTCCATCTAGCGGGTTTGATAGTAACTAAAACGGTACAACGCCATCTAAAAACGACATTCCGAAACATTTGCAAGACTCAGTTTCAATTTTAGAGTTGCGCATCTATACTAATATATATCTGTATTATCTATGGGCGCGCCAGTCGTGGTAGCTCGCCGAGCGCCGCGCACGCGTCCGCCAGCGGCGGTCGCGCACGCAACAGCGTCGCTAGTGCGCACGCGCACACCTCCCCGCGGCTTCCCTGTACCATTAAACGTATAATTAATTTTTTTCTTTACAATTAGTGATGACGAATATAAGATCCACCTCGTGAGTACCGTGAGACACTTGTTTCATAATTACTTTAAATAAAGGCAAGACTTGAAACAAATAACGACAATATGTATGAAGAAAACGCTAAATAAACGAAAATTCCATATTGTAAAAGTATGACAGATTCAAAATGTTAAGCAAACCCCCTAATATAAAAAAAAACGAAAAAACCAAAATATAAGGTTCGGTAAAATCAATGAAGGATATATTGGACGTGTGATCTACTGCGCATGTAAAGACGTTTAAGCAGAAAAATAATTGTCATACTCGAACACAATTTTTTTTTTTCTTTATATGGGCGAGTTTGTTTTTTGCTGAGAGTCACCTATACATTAGATGATTTTTGAGTATTACAATTATTTTTTTGCCTAAACGTCTTTACAGCGGCGATGTGGTTCGCCACCCATCACGTCTCGTTTCTCGCGGAGGCGAAAAGCGGACCATGGAGAGACGCTTGGCTACGTTGAATGTAAGAGGAGGAATGGATGGTAAGAATGAAAGTGGACGAAGCGAAAGAAGTATGTAAGGATCGTAGCAAGTGGAAAGAAGTGGTCTCTGCCTACCCCTACGGGAAAGAGGCGGTCCTGCCTACCCCTACGGGAAAAAGGCGTGATTATATGTATGTATGTATGTAAAAGAGCTCCGTGGCCTAGTGGGTAGACCGTTTGGTTCGCACTCGAGAGAGTGCAGGTTCAAATCCCAGGTTGTGGCGTGTACCAATGAGACTTTTTCAGATCTCAAGTACATTATACGGACGCTCGAACGGTGAAGGAAAACATCGTGAGGAAACCCGCACATAGTTGGCCCCAGACGTATTGACCAGTTCATTCCTCTGGACTAGGCTGACTATGTTGTGAGAATGCCGTATGTGCTTGGGCAACCATACGACATTTAAACAACAACTGCACTACAGTATTTCAAGAGTGGTTACTTCGCTCGGAAAAATACTGTATAAATCATCCATTAGCGGATGTAAAGGCCTAACTTTATGTATGTAACGTCTTTACACAAGCAGTGAATCATGTGCACGAAGTAACCGTAATTGATTTTCGGATTTACGTAGGGGTGACAGACAATATGTCAACATAAAAATAATGAGGGCTTTTAAATTTGTGACATCAGACAGCTTTTTGACACGACAAGGACCGTCGGGCTACCGCCACCTGTTGATAGAAAAATAATTGAAAATTCCTACTGATCATTTTAAATGCCGCTTATGCCACCAGATAACGCTTTGTGTGCGTAGGGTCTGCCCCCTAACGGCAGAAAATATCAAAGACCCACACACAATTTAAAATAGACAATACCTCGCTGGCATCCTTAGCGAGCGCAGTAAGCGTTTCACTGAGCAGCTCCTGCAGGAAGCGCTTGGGGCTGCGGAGAGCCCAGTGCGGGTTCTGCAGGTACAGGCGCAGGTACACGCCGCCGACGATGATCTCGCCCGCAGGCGCCCACTCCACCCCGCGCTCTGACGCCTCGCGGTCCTCGAATGTGGTGGCCGGATCGCGTAGCTGGTTGTTGAAGTGCCTGCGGATGGTAGCAGCTTAGTAAAATTTAATTCTAATAGCGATTTTATGGACTTTTTGACGTGATTACGTGTTTAAAATGGTATAGTGTAAGTGGCAACAGAAAAACGAAACACAATCGGTAACAACAGTTCGATTGCTTAGATTACGTAGTGGATAGCTGAAGGATTTTTTACGCTGATTAGGAGATGTGATGTGGTGCATCGCACGTGATAGAGAGGTAAACGCCGCATATTGAGGTAGGTACTGCATCTTTTGTTGTAATGTACACGAACGCACCTGTCCCTGAGCGCCGCGATGTGCGTGCGCGCCCGCTCGCGCGCCTCGTCCGTCCACACGAGCTCGGGGTGCTCGTGGTTGGAGTCGAGCGCGTGCAGCGCGGCCGCCGCGCCCGCCTCGCGCGCCGCCTCCGCGAACACGCCCGGCACGTACCGCGACACCGTCAGCCGCACCTTTTGGTGTAATGTACACGAACGCACCTGTCCCTGAGCGCCGCGATGTGCGTGCGCGCCCGCTCGCGCGCCTCGTCCGTCCACACGAGCTCGGGGTGCTCGTGGTTGGAGTCGAGCGCGTGCAGCGCGGCCGCCGCGCCCGCCTCGCGCGCCGCCTCCGCGAACACGCCCGGCACGTACCGTGACACCGTCAGCCGCACCTGCGCACGCGCACTCGAGGTCAGCCAAAGCCAATCGTATCTTGTTACTCAACACTATCGTCGATTAGAGAACAGGAGCAAGCAAGACAAACTGAATACAAAAAATATTATAATATAATAAAATAAAAGCATATAGCGTATGCTTTATGTAATTTCAATTCATACAATCCAAATTGTTTCCTAAAATTACATAACGACATTAAAGATTAACGGCTCACCTTCGGGCCGTGTAGTTTGTCCGCCATCATTCTCGCCAGTACGTCCACCGCCGCCTCCCTCGTCTCCGGTATCTTACTATTACAAATTAAATCTAATAGATATATCACAGCTCCTGAAATGTTGAACAATTGATTTTTAAAATGTTGACATTTTTTTTTATATTTATGTAAAATTTTATTTACTGAAATGTATTAATTACATGAGATATAGTAATATGTATTATCATAGAATTAGAATGGTACTATCACTTTAAAGCATTTAGCATGTAATTAACTTTACATCCGATAATCTCGGGTGTCCCTCAATTCAAATATGGTGGACCACCCAGTACCGTAAGTTTTTCAGACGTTATTATTATTAAATATAGATTGGAAGAAAGTAGACCTTTTTCTTTAGCTCCTTAAAGTAAATGATTTCATTACAAGCTACGCGTTGGTGTCTAAAGATCTACTATGACTACTGACTACTACACTGATGAACACAATAGATCCATTTATATAGCATCGACAATCTTCTCCGACGCATACATACAAATTATTACCTTTAGCCAGCGCCTCTCTAACGAGCGCCGTATTCGCCAGTAACGCAGTGAGCGCGGCCAACGCGTCGTCAGGGGCGGGTCTAGCCAGCAGGGGCAACAGGTGGCCCAGCAGCGCCGCGGCCGCGATGTCCTCCACGCACGCCCGCACGCCCGCCGCCGACCGCAGCGCACGCAGCGCCGCCCCGCGCGCCACGGACAGCGACAGTAGACCGAATATCACGCCGAAACGACCGATACACTGTAGCTCCGCGCCTAACAATTTTTTTTTTTAAACTGTGTATCTCGTTTTAAACGTTAATTAAGATAAAGACTGAGGGCTGATGAATAAATATGTGACTTTGACATATTTTGTATAAAAAATCTGTCAAAGTCATATTTAATCCTCAGGTAAGATTTAACTGACGATTGACAAATCAGCTCTAAGACAAGTAACGACCACATCAAGAGACGAGACACACACGATCATCATAATTTTTCCGTCTCTGTCTTTATTTAATCGATGCATATAATTATGTTTTAATTAAAGAAACTTCGTCGCTTACAATAACCTAATAGTTGAGAAAATATGAAATCGAAAGATTTTTTCGTTAAAACGACACTAAAGAACACACGGCACCGAGCAATTCCTCACCTGGATTCTTTATAATACAATTGGCTAGAGCGTTGAGCGCGCTGGTCATGTGTTCGACGCGTTCCTCGGTCATTTCCAGTTGCGTCTCCGTGTGAAGGAACTCTAATAAGTCGATGACGAATTGCTGAGGGTTCTGAAAAAAAAAGTTCAAATCAATTTTAGATCCATGTTCTCAATTTATACGAAGAATATGATTATCTTAGCGCAACCGAAGTGACCGCTGGCACTAGCTCCGCCCCCTTCTGCTATCGTCATTATATTCGCTCGCTATCCTCCTATCAGTTGTCATGGGATACTCATCCCAACTTACCTGTCCGGTAGTTGTGGTATAGTATACGGGTATGCGACCCCGGCTTCCTAGTGTACTGTCCTAGCCCTTGCCCTCCTGGGCGGTAATATCCTACATTCCCTATTTCCCACTCTAACTTACCAATCTTCCTTTCCACACCACCTATCCTTCCCTTTCCCTATTCCTACCCTCTCCACCAATCCGTGGAAACGCAATGGATAATCAAAAATAATTTAATTATCCAAAATGGCGGCGATGTGGTTCGCCACCCATCACGTCTCGTTTCTCGCGGAGGCGAAAAGCGGACCATGGAGAGACGCTTGGCTACGTTGAATGTAAGAGGAGGAATGGATGATAAGAATGAAAGTGGACGAAGCGAAAGAAGTATGTAAGGATCGTAGCAAGTGGAAAGAAGTGGTCTCTGCCTACCCCTACGGGAAAAAGGCGTGATTATATGTATGTATGTATGTATGTATCCTCCTCACTCACCTCAATAGTGAAGTCCGGCTGTTCGTTGTATATGCCGACGTAGACTCCGCCCACAACCAGCAGCTGGTCGTGCGCGGAGTACGTGAACGCTGGCACTAGCGGCCCCTCTATACTGTTCGCGCACGCCCGCAGAGTCTCACGCAGTTGCGCACGCGTCGAGTTGTCCCACACCAGATACGGCGTACGCCAGTTCGACGTTAGCGTCTTGAGGAGCTAAAATAAAGAATCTAAAGTTATTTATTTTTTAAATTACAGCTATATTCGAGTAATATGTCATTATCAGTTACCCAAAAATTAAATTTTAGTTATATTTACACGTTTAGTGGCGGATGGTAAAACAACTTGTAATTTTATTCATCATCATTATTAATCTCAGTCATTATTCTAAATAATATACAGCGTGTCCCGACAGCTATATCAAAGCCGTTAGTGGTCAACAATATGGAATTTTTTTATCGTCAAATTGCCCTTCAAATTTTATTTTTCTCTCACGTTTGTAAATGGCAGCCATTTAATTTTTTGGTAACCAAGACCCGTGCTCTCGAACTAATTCGACCACCACTACTCATGTAAATGTCCTAGGAACATAAAGAAGGTCTCATTTGATAACTAAACATGTGGACAATAATTCACAGTTAAAATGTTTTAATTTTCTTTGAACAGAAAAACAAAAAAAGGTAATTAAAAAATATATACACTTTTTTTTGGTGAATTTTTTAAATTATTTGCTTTTGAAAAATCTAGGCATTAACCTGCTTGTTTTTTGTTCTAAAACAATAGAAGAAGACGTTTTTTAAAATAAATATTTTATATTTAATAGTTTTCATATGCTTTACATACCGTTATGTGTGTACACACCACAGGTCACAGCGCCTATGACGGGCTGTTTGCACAGTACCTGCAGGCCGCCCTCGCGGCACAGCTCCTCGGCGTTGAGCGCGGAGCAGGCGACGGTGGCGCGCGCGAGCTGCGCGGCGGCGGGCAGCAGCGGCGCGCGGTCCGCGAACAGCGCCTCCGCCTCCGTCTCCAGCCGCGCCGTGCGCAGCAGCCGCCCGTAGCCCGCGTAATCGTACGGCGAGAGCACTGCCCGTCTGCACTGTACCTGCAGGCCGCCCTCGCGGCACAGCTCCTCGGCGTTGAGCGCGGAGCAGGCGACGGTGGCGCGCGCGAGCTGCGCGGCGGCGGGCAGCAGCGGCGCGCGGTCCGCGAACAGCGCCTCCGCCTCCGTCTCCAGCCGCGCCGTGCGCAGCAGCCGCCCGTAGCCCGCGTAATCGTACGGCGAGAGCACTGCCCGTTTGCACAGTACCTGCAGGCCGCCCTCGCGGCACAGCTCCTCGGCGTTGAGCGCGGAGCAGGCGACGGTGGCGCGCGCGAGCTGCGCGGCGGCGGGCAGCAGCGGCGCGCGGTCCGCGAACAGCGCCTCCGCCTCCGTCTCCAGCCGCGCCGTGCGCAGCAGCCGCCCGTAGCCCGCGTAATCGTACGGCGAGAGCACTGCCCGTTTGCACAGTACCTGCAGGCCGCCCTCGCGGCACAGCTCCTCGGCGTTGAGCGCGGAGCAGGCGACGGTGGCCCGCGCGAGCTGCGCAGCGGCGGGCAGCAGCGGCGCGCGGTCCGCGAACAGCGCCTCCGCCTCCGTCTCCAGCCGCGCCGTGCGCAGCAGCCGCCCGTAGCCCGCGTAATCGTACGGCGAGAGCACTGCCCGTTTGCACAGTACCTGCAGGCCGCCCTCGCGGCACAGCTCCTCGGCGTTGAGCGCGGAGCAGGCGACGGTGGCCCGCGCGAGCTGCGCGGCGGCGGGCAGCAGCGGCGCGCGGTCCGCGAACAGCGCCTCCGCCTCCGTCTCCAGCCGCGCCGTGCGCAGCAGCCGCCCGTAGCCCGCGTAATCGTACGGCGAGAGCACTGCCTGTCTGTCTGCACAGTACCTGCAGGCCGCCCTCGCGGCACAGCTCCTCGGCGTTGAGCGCGGAGCAGGCGACGGTGGCGCGCGCGAGCTGCGCGGCGGCGGGCAGCAGCGGCGCGCGGTCCGCGAACAGCGCCTCCGCCTCCGTCTCCAGCCGCGCCGTGCGCAGCAGCTGCCCGTAGCCCGCGTACTTGTACGGCGCCAGCACTGGTAATATAGTTGTCTAGTCATACGACAGATGTCGCTACACTGGTCTTATACATCATTGTTTACCATAGTAAGCCCAGTGTTCCTCTGTATAAATGTCCGTAAATAAGCGGAAAATAACAGTTCCAAAACTGGCCATAATGGCGCTAGAGTTAGAAGGTATGATAAGAAATTAGCAATAAGAGATGGAAGTTAGTTGAGAGTTAGATAATGGTTAGTTATTTAATACGACTAACTTCACTACATCCAGGGGCGGATCGTGAATTTGTGGGGCCCTGGGCTGTAACTACTTAGGGGCCTATCTAAGTACTCAACTAATAGTCATGTCAAAAAACTGTTTCTATAATGATATTATTACATATTCTTTATTGCACAAAAACACAAATATTACTTAAATCTACGCAAAGTAATAGTTGTACAAAAGGCGACCTTATTGCTGTGGTGGCAATCTCTTCCAGGCAACCTTTGGGTGAGAGAGAAACCGAAATAGTGATATATATTATAAGCATATAAAAAAACAGCTAAGCTATTATCGAAGGTTATCTTGAATCATCCTTCCTAGAAGTTCAACGACTTTCAGCCAGTGGAGCAGACCGGGAACCACATACATACATCGAGAAGTATAATCAGCCTCTCTGCTTAGCGTATGTAGACTATGAGAAAGCCTTCGATGCCGTCAAGACCTGAGGGGCAATTCTGCTAAATAAAACCTGCATTAATACAATTACAATCAAGTCTCAATACGCTAATCTCAAAGGGTATTTTTATAAACGTTAAACCAACGTGAAACGCGCTCTGATTGGTCGAAACGTCATAAAGTAAAATTAAATTCTACTTTAAATACGAGAATTGAGGTTCTGGTCTGTGCTGGAATTCATGAAGAAATGCCCCGTTGACTGCCGATAATATTTCGAGGTGTTAAGGTGTCTGTTCAAGGCCGCAACGATTACCGTCCAAGTAAAAGAACAGACCATAAAACCGATCCAACTTCGTCAAGGAATGAGACAGGTAGATGTTATCTCTCCGAAATTGTTTACTAATGAGTCGTAGGACGTTTTCAAGTCGCTTGATTGGAACGGCCTGAGACAACATAAACGGCCAATACATCTCACACTTGCAGTTTGCGGATGAAATAATCATTATGTCAGAATATCTGCAGGACCTGGAAGAGATGCTGAACAGCCTAAGCGATTGTTCAAGACGGGTGCGTCTCGGGATGAACCTTAACAAAACCAAAATTATGCATATTGAACATATTCTCCAGGGACCTGTCGTCGTAAATGGTACTAGTCTTGAAGTTAAGAAGCAAGAATACGTATATCTTAGGTAAACTCTCATTCAACTAGGCCGACGAATTAAAGTTGGCTGGCAGCAGATGGATGAGGGCTGTCCGAGATCGGGATGGTTGGCGCTCATTAGTGGAGGCCTACGTTAAGCAGTGGGCTATCCATATATCCGTAGGCTGATGATGATGAAATTTCCCCGTCGATAATAATTAATATTGACCTCTGATATTGAAAGGCTTGTTTAAATAGCATTTCATTTTCCTGCATAATAAACATTATTTTGATAGGAAGACGCCACGGTAACTTATGTACCTTTTTTATGTATACGGTAAATACATAAGAATATAGAATACGTAATATATACAAATAAGTTTAACTTTATTACTCACAAAATAAAAGTTTTTTTCAGTGTCATCTATTCTAATTTACCTTTAATTTTAAAAGTCAAATTAATAAACTAGCATATTCCAAAATTAAGTCACCAAAAATAAATTTTACATTAGAAATAAATAGCCTATTTTTATAATAGTTACGTTTTATTTTTGAATGCTTTAGTAAAAAATAGACACAAAGTTAAATAAGCCAATTAAATTTTAAAAATTTTGGGAAAAAAGTGACGCCTTTTTTTATGCTTAATTAACAAAGGTTCTAATTAATTAAACTCATATCTTTAACAAGAAATCACTAAAACAACTATTCACCTACGGCAAATAACAAAAACTGTAACTACATAAGGCTTACACTTACTATTATAGTCAAAAAACCAAAAAATGGCCTATTCTCCAATTACATTTTAGGCGTTTACCAAAAATCAAGAATTTTGGATTAAGCCACTTCAATTCTGAAGGTGCGATATGTATAAAATAACCAAATAGTTTCAATAAATAATATTTATTTTAATACCTTAAAAAATTAATGAAAATCAGCATGAAAACATCCTTTCACACGTATTTTCCGCCTTAAGTCAATTCATAGAAGTATGCAATTTTTTTACAATGTTTTCTTATGACAATATCACGTAAAAATAT
This sequence comes from Glaucopsyche alexis, assembly GCA_905404095.1. NCBI lineage: Eukaryota > Metazoa > Arthropoda > Insecta > Lepidoptera > Lycaenidae > Glaucopsyche > Glaucopsyche alexis. The sequence goes on from FR990057.1 coordinate 5,385,421, forward strand.
CGGCCGTAAACCTACTTTACAGACAACAATTTTTTAAATTCAAATTATCGCCTATTGTTTTTAGCGGTATCTGGGGGCCCCTTGTAACCTCGGGGCCCTGGGCTGCAGCCCAAGTAGCCCTTAGGTAGATCCGGCCCTGACTACATCTCTTATTGCTAACTTCATATCATAACCTCTTCTGACTCTAGCACCATTATTTTCCTTCTATGGTCGGCCACTTTTTAGCTTATCTGTCTTAGAGAGATAGTCCTCATTTCCTCTACCCTCCATAATTGTTTACTAGCTTTTTTTTAACGGGTATCCCACTAACCCCCCCCCCCCCCCCCCAAGTAACGGGTATCCCACGGGAGTTCTGTACTTTTACCAGACTACGGAAAAGCCAAAATGAAGGTTAATGATCTTGCCAGTCTATATATGTATGTATGTTTGTTCCATCGTAACACGTAAACTACTGGTCTGATTTTAATAAATGTTATCCAAGACCAAATCCTAAATCCACCCTTCCTTTTGGCTTCGCCGCAGTCGGATAACTAAGGACGTTTATTTATATGAACATATAAAAGGCAAAGCTGATTGACTGATGTATCAACACACAGGCCAGAAATTTGAAATTTTGCACACGTATTTCTCATATTACTTAGGCATCCACTAAGAAAGGATTTTTCAAAATTCAACCCCTCAGGGGTAAAATAGGGGATGGAGGTTTGAAACCTAATTTCACGCGGGCGAAGCTGAGGCCAATCAATGCTATTGTATAGTTATTTTGTCCGTGCAGTTTGAGTCATAAATTATCAGAGCGGTGAAGCGAGTATTTCGCTCTCTCTCTCTCACTCACGGGCTTTAAGGGCGAACATATTGATGCGCATTATTTTTGTCGATAAGCGTTATCGATAGTGTATTTAGTAGCCATTGTGTCAATAAAGAAATTCAGAGAAAGAATGCGCAAAACACATTTCTCTTAGATATATTATGTACTAAATTAGCATTGCACTAATTTGCAGGTATTAGGCGGGGTAATAATGGAAAACAAATGATTCACAACGATGTCGCACCAACCTTTGTACACCGCACCGCCTTCGATTAGTTTTCATCGATAATGGCATGGTGCCCGCGCAACATGCTCACCGCCCTAGCTAGACTATTATTTATGACCCAAACTGCACGGACAAAACAATTATACTATAGTGATCAATACAACACTCACCATCGGAGTATCTCTTGAACAGGATAGTCTGTGTGCGCAGTATGAGCAGAATGTTGTTCGTGTTGGGCCCCTCCCCGCTCCACACAACTTGTGGACTGTGTGGCTGCACAGGAACTCGTACGCTTGATTGACGGCTTCGAAGCGATCCTACAAATACATTTCAGAATTTAAACAAAACTATTTCTATAACTTTATACGAGCTCCAATGTGGGGTCTATAATATTATGATCTGGAATCATACTGGCCGGGCGAATTTCAGAGCACTGAAAATAAGAGTTGAAAATCGAAGTATCGTGTGTCGAGCTGACATATATGACATGGACTTTTGACTCGACACTTGTAAACTGTAACCTAACCAATGAGTGTAGACTTGCCTTTCAGTTCGTTTAATGAGGAGTGTATTGTTAAAGTATGTTATATAAAATCGTTACCATGTACTAAATAATATATAAAGAATCGTCATCTATCGTCTCCTCTTTATTTAAAGCTCACTAACTCACTCGGCCCTCGGGGTTCTTGTCGGGGTGGTACTGCTGCGCGAGGCGGTAGTAGGCTCGTCGCCCGCCGCCGGCGTGAGCCCGAGCGCCGAGTACGCCTGCTCCGCCGTCATCGACGCGGGTTTCTTCTCGACTTCGCGCCGCCACGCCTCTAGCACTTCTTTCAGAAGCTCCACCTGTGTCAAACAAACCAAAGATATACTGAGACATACTTTTTGCCCGCGACAAAGTTAATCTTGCGGAAACGGTACATTTTCTGCGATAAAATGTAGCCTATATGTCCTTCCCCGTAGTCTACTCTCTGCAAAATTTCATCAAAATCGATCCAGTAGTTTCAGAGCCTATTAAACAAACATTCAAACAAACTTTTCCTTTTTATAATATTAGTATAGATAGATATAGATAATGACGTAGATACGTACACGCACGCCACTTCCGACGGTATGTGTACTAAAACATGAACGAAAGGCATACACGTACGAGCACGGACGCCATAATATGTACGCAAGTTTACGCGTGAACACACAAAAGTACGTAGGCGCGTTATTTCAAGCGCGTATACGTACCGGATCTGGTATCGGCCAATCCGGGAATCGAGATTCGTCGCACAGATGGCGCAGGTAGAACATGTGGCAGAACAGCTCGGAGCGCAGCTGCGGGTAGCAGACCGCCGGGCACGCGAGGTAGGGGTAACGGGCGGCGACGTGCGCGCGCAACCGGGGCGTGAACTCCCCGATGTGGGCGGACACCTTCATTATCAGCAGGCGTCTGTGATACAGTGATTTGTTAACTATACTTAATAGGCAATCGGACTTTTTTTTTTTTTATTGCATAAACGAATAGTACTCTTAAATATGAGTAACTTCTCAGAAGAAACCGTATATCAATAGTCAATATTTTCAAAGGTACAGTTATTTGTATAAAAAATTTCGCGAGCCTCCTAAAAACGCTCCATACTAAAGTCGACCTACAAATGACGTCACTTGTAGGTTATAGTATATGAAGTAGTGTATGAAGTATATGGCTGCAGGAATATATTTGTAAATATCTCCGATATTTGTGGGTTTAAGTTCATACTTACCATAATGAATGTTTTTGTATATACATACATACATACATATAATCACGCCTTTTTCCCGTAAGGGTAGGCAGAGACCACTTCTTTCCACTTGCTACGATCCTTACATACTTCTTTCGCTTCGTCCACTTTCATTCTTATCATCCATTCCTCCTCTTACATTCAACGTAGCCAAGCGTCTCTCCATGGTCCGCTTTTCGCCTCCGCGAGAAACGAGACGTGATGGGTGGCGAACCACATCGCCGTGTATATTTGTATATGATGTGAGTAAACTAATGATGTAGGTTTTGTTTACCAATTTCGCAAAAAAAAATATTAGTAAACTACACATAAAATAATATATTTTTTTACATTTACCAAGTAGTAATGCTTCAATATTTCTGAATATATTAATGAAACTAAATATTTCAGATGTAGTCCGATCCCCTATTGTAAAACTAACAGCCGAAACCTTGTCTCTACTAAGAAGTAAATAGAGACGAAGCTAATAGTAACGTTTACTGACTCACATAAGTATCGTATTTTAAAGAGAATACCGCAATAGAATCAAAGGTGTAAACTATTTCTAGGTGTACCGTGTAAACTATATTATGACAATATATCGTACATAAAAAATGTAACACCTAGATTGTAACCATACTTATACCAAATAAAGCATAATTACATTGGTTATTAAAATTCATCATCAAAGTTTTCACGCATCAGTCATTTCATCATTTTACTTTTATTTAGTTATTTGAGAATTTATTGTACACAAGAAGAATATATGACATAACAATTTACAAAGAAAGACGACACAAAGTTACTGCTTATTTCTATTAAAAAAATTATATTAAAAGATTTTTTTTACAGCAGCCCTACGGAGAGAGCTGGGATTTTTTTACCTCATTTCCGAGTTCCATATGGCCTCGGGCGTATCCCACTCGCCGAGGAATATTTGTGCGAACTTCTCCGCGCCGTGGTTTTCCAGGTAACACACCATCGCCTCGGGCAGTAGCTGGCCCAGTATCGAACGTTGAATGATGTCGGACGTGCTCTGAGATAAAACACAATAGTAGTTTAGTACATAGTTTGTGTAATGTAGCTCCGTGGCCTAGTGGGTAGACCGTTTGGTTCGCACTCGAGAGAGTGCAGGTTCGAATCCTAGGTTGTGGCGTGTACCAATGAGACTTTTTCAGATCTCAAGTAGATTATACGGACGCTCTAACGGTGAAGGAAAACATCGTGAGGAAACCCGCACATAGTTGGCCCCAGACGTATTGACCAGCGGGTCTAAAAAGGCCACTTGCGCAATATCATCGCAATATTGCTATTTGACACTAAAGCAATTCTGCTTGTAAATCTGTCTGTCTTTAGTATCAAATAGCAATATTGCGAAGATATTGCGCAAGTGGCCTTTTTAGACCCGCAGTTCATTCCTCTGGACTAGGCTGACTATGTTGTGAGAATGCCGTATGTGCTTGGGCAACCTTACGACATTTAAAAACCAACTGTCACAGGCACTACAGTATTTCAGGAGTGGTTACTTCGCTCGGAGAATACTGTATAAATCATCCATTAACGGATGTAAAGGCAATGTTTTTTATGTGTAATGTATATTTGAAAGTACATACAAAGACACACTACGTATTCAATCCAAGAAATGGAGTAATAGGCAAGACGACTGAATTTTTTATTGCATAAATCATAGATGTATTTATTATATTAAAAAGAGATAGATATGGTATTGCGCGTAAAAAGTGACGACTCAAATTTTGGGTACTGTATTTCTATGTATTTGATTCTTGATTGCAGGTTAAATTAATATTGAGAGGTTTTTTCTTACTGAGGAGATTTGAACGAGTTGAGTTGTTTCAAATCTCCTTGTTTTCAATATTGGATTGGATAAAACACGGAGAATATAGATATTTCGTGGGTATATGTACTCTTTCTCTATTCTCCGTGATATTTATCTATTCTCTATAAAGAACTGTATAAAAACAAGGTCAAGTAGCCTATTCAAATTTAAAAAAAAATGTGGAAAACACGGAGAATATAGACATTTCGTTATTATACTCTAAGGCCCACTTGCGCCAATCCGGGTTAAAGTAACCCTGGGTTAAAAATCATGTTATATCTCTCGTTCTTCGTATTTGTGAAAGAGAAAGCATGATATTTTAACCCAAGGTTAACTTTAACCCGGATTGGCGCAAGTGGGCCTAAGGATATTTCTCTATTCTCTATAGAGAACTCTATTCTGCATGGTGGAAATAAGACAAATAAGTCAAACCAATTTTATTTACACAGTTCATGTCCTTTGCAATCGTGATTGCTTGGTGATTGCCATTAAATAAAAGAAGAAAAGTTCATGTCAAAATACCCCGGTCTATTGTGTCATAGTGCGAGGCCGGTGTGTTTTGTTAGTGCAGTCTAAATTATTATTATTAACTGTTACAAAATAAAATCGCATATAAAATGCATGAATTGCTACTGCGTGCACCAGAATAATATTATTTTGGTGTTTCAGAATTATAATGTGTGATGATCTGATATTTCGATCGAAATAGGAAACATTTTGTTTGTGAAAATGTGGTGAAAACGTGAATTAAATTAATTGTGAAATTCAATGATTTTTCATTTATATTTTTAGGAAATACATCAAATAAAAGGTCTGAAGGATTATGTAATTTTAGGTACATACTGATAGAGTTAAATTTAGTATTTTAAATATTTAGGAAAATCTATTAGATACCTACTAATTTCTTGTATAAAAAATACTAATTGTTTTTATTCTTCTCAGATATTATCTCAGTTGTGCTAAAGATCCTAAATATTATTTAAAATAAAATAGTTATTTTGATGTTTTGACATCACGTATGTTTTGACGTCTCCATGACGACGAGAGTAGATTCAAATTACAAATTCCCAAAATAAATTGTGGATAATAATATTATATTATCAGTTTTTCATGGCTTTTTTACAGAATTTTAATGTGTGATGTGATATTTTGAACCAGATAGGATACATTTTGTTTCTGAAAATGTGAATAAATTAATTATTAGATTGAATGGTCTTTCATTTATATTTTCAGGAAAATAACCGATAAAGGGATCGGAAGTATTTAGAAATTGTAGGAAATAATAGGGTGAGATTTAAAAGTATTTAAAATATTTAAAAAAAATTATAAAATGGTATCATATAATAAAGAGTTTAGGTATAATGGTAACAGCCGCCGTGGTCTAGTGGTTAGAGCTTGGCTCTCGACTCTCGGAGGTCGTGGGTTCGAATCCCACATTGGAACTTCAAAAAAAAAGTTGTTTCCAAGTTTGGTTAGGACAATGCAGGCCGATCACCTGATTGTCTGATAAGAAAGATGATCGTATAATAAGTTATTAAATGTAGAAGAATTAAGAAAAATTGAAGTTACAAAATGTAAGTGTAAAAATGGTGTGATTAGTTTGTAGATGTTAGTAGGTATTAGAGTTAATTATATATAAGTGTAAATGGTGTGATTAGTTAGTAGATGTAGAAGCTATTAGAGGTACTATTGAAATTAAGATGTAAGTGGAAATGGTGTGATTAGTTTGTAGATAAATAAATTAGATGTAGGCTTAAATGGTGTGATTAGTTTGTAGATAAATAAATTAGACGTAAGCTTAAATGGTGTGATTAGTTAGTAGATGTAGAAGTTATTAGAGGTACTATTGAAATTAAGATGTAAGTGGAAATGGTGTGATTAGTTTGTAGATAAATAAATTAGATGTAAGCTTAAATGGTGTGATTAGTTAGTAGATGTAGAAGTTATTAGAGGTACTATTGAAATTAGATGTAAGTGGAAATGGTGTGATTAGTTTGTAGATGTAGAAGGCCATAGAGGTACTATTGAATGTAAATTAGATGTAAGCTTAAATGGTGTGATTAGTTAGTAGATGTAGAAGGTATTAGAGGTACTATTGAAATTAGATGTAAATGTAAATGGTGTGATTAGTTTGTATGTGAATAAATTTTATATGAAATTTATATGAATCGTTTAGGGCATATAAATAAAAACAAGGTCAAGTTTTATTCAAATTTAAAAAAAAAATGTGGGAAAACACGGAGAATATAGATATTTCGTTATTATACTCTAACGCCCTTATTAATAAAATTATTTACACCACGGATTAGCTAATCCAACATTGCTGTCTTTGTCTATCAAGTGACTATTCTAAACTATCTGACAAAGACAGCCATGTTGGATTAGCTAATCCGTGGTGTAAATAATTTTATTAATAAGGGTATAAGGATATTTCTCTATTCTCTATAGAGAACTCTATTCTGCATGGTGGAAAGAAGACAAATAAGTCAAACCAATTTTATTTACACAGTTCATGTCCTTTGCAACCGTGATTGCTTGGTGATTGCCATTAAATAAAAGAAGAAAATTTTATGTCAAAATACCCCGGTCTATTGTGTCATAGTGCGAGGCCGGTGTGTTCTGTTAGTGCAGTCTAAATTATTATTATTAACTGTTACAAAATAAAATCGCATATAAAACGCATGAATTGCTACTGCGTGCACCAGAATAATATTATTATGGTGTTTCAGAATTATAATGTGTGATCATCTGATATTTCGATCGAAATAGGAAACATTTTGTTTGTGAAAATGTGGTGAAAATGTGAATTAAATTAATTGTGAAATTCAATGATTTTTCATTTATATTTTTAGGAAATACATCAAATAAAAGGTCTGAAGGATTATGTAATTTTAGGTACATACTGATAGAGTTAAATTTAGTATTTTAAATATTTAGGAAAATCTATTAGATACTAATTTCTTGTATAAAAAATATTAATTGTTTTTATTCTTCTCAGATATTATCTCAGTTATGCTAAAGATCCTAAATATTTAAAATAAAATAGTTATTTTGATGTTTTGACATCACGTATGTTTTGACGTCTCCATGACGACGAGAGTAGATTCAAATTACAAATTCCCAAAATAAATTGTGGATAATAATATTATATTATCAGTTTTTCATGGCTTTTTTACAGAATTTTAATGTGTGATGTGATATTTTGAACCAGATAGGATACATTTTGTTTCTGAAAATGTGAATAAATTAATTATAAGATTGAATGGTCTTTCATTTATATTTTCAGGAAATATAAACCGATAAAGGGATAGAAAGTATTTAGAAATTGTAGGAAATAATAGGGTGAGATTTAAAAGTATTTAAAATATTTTTAAAAAATTATAAAATGGTATCATATAATAAAGAGTTTAGGTATAATGGTAACAGCCCCCGTGGTCTAGTGGTTAGAGCTTGGCTCTCGACTCTCGGAGGTCGTGGGTTCGAATCCCACATTGGAACTTCAAAAAAAAAGTTGTTTCCAAGTTTGGTTAGGACAATGCAGGCCGATCACCTGATTGTCTGATAAGAAAGATGATCGTATAATAAGTTAGTAAATGTAGAAGAATTAAGAAAAATTGAAGTTACAAAATGTAAGTGTAAAAATGGTGTGATTAGTTTGTAGATGTTAGTAGGTATTAGAGTTAATTATATATAAGTGTAAATGGTGTGATTAGTTAGTAGATGTAGAAGTTATTAGAGGTACTATTGAAATTAAGATGTAAGTGGAAATGGTGTGATTAGTTTGTAGATAAATAAATTAGATGTAGGCTTAAATGGTGTGATTAGTTAGTAGATGTAGAAGTTATTAGAGGTACTAATGAAATTAGATGTAAGTGGAAATGGTGTGATTAGTTTGTAGATAAATAAATTAGACGTAAGCTTAAATGGTGTGATTAGTTAGTAGATGTAGAAGTTATTAGAGGTACTATTGAAATTAAGATGTAAGTGGAAATGGTGTGATTAGTTTGTAGATAAATAAATTAGACGTAAGCTTAAATGGTGTGATTAGTTAGTAGATGTAGAAGTTATTAGAGGTACTATTGAAATTAGATGTAAGTGGAAATGGTGTGATTAGTTTGTAGATGTAGAAGGCCATAGAGGTACTATTGAATGTAAATTAGATGTAAGCTTAAATGGTGTGATTAGTTAGTAGATGTAGAAGGTATTAGAGGTACTATTGAAATTAGATGTAAATGTAAATGGTGTGATTAGTTTGTATGTGAATAAATTTTATATGAAATTTATATGAATCGTTTAGGGCATATAAATAAAAACAAGGTCAAGTTTTATTCAAATTTTAAAAAAAAATGTGGAAAACACGGAGAATATAGATATTTCGTTATTATACTCTAAGGATATTTCTCTATTCTCTATAGAGAACTCTATTCTGCATGGTGGAAAGAAGACAAATAAGTCAAACCAATTTTATTTACACAGTTCATGTCCTTTGCAACCGTGATTGCTTGGTGATTGCCATTAAATAAAAGAAGAAAATTTTATGTCAAAATACCCCGGTCTATTGTGTCATAGTGCGAGGCCGGTGTGTTCTGTTAGTGCAGTCTAAATTATTATTATTAGAGCATTTCTCAAATTTTTTGACCATCATTTTAATAATCTTCTTAAAATACAATAAGTATATTTTGGACATATTATGTTAAATACAGCTAGCTAAAACTAGACAGATTCTGAATTTATTGTTGTTTTTTTGTTTTAATAGAGTTTTTATACAAAAAACCTGTAAATTATTAGTTAAGGGCGAAATAAAAGTTCTTATTTTGTTACTTGGAAATTAATGAAAACCATAAAGAAACATGCAGACTGTATTATAAATTTATGTTTTTCTATGTAGATCATAAATTAAACAACATCTGATAAAAGTAAAAATTGTGAAAAAAATTATTTAAATTGTTTTTAGCAGTACTGAGTATTTTTTGTTACCTTTTTTAAACTTTCTAATCAAAATGTTTAGTTTTCCTCTAAAATAGAAAAAGGCATGTTATATTTACTATTTATAATTATAATAATATTTATCATAAAATTGTTTTAAATTATTGATTATAGCATTTCAATTTAAAGAAAAAGAAATATCTACCATTATTATCAGAAAAAATTTGGGACAGTATCAAAACAAGAAACTTGGGTAACAAAATCGGAAATGTAAGGCTAAGCATACACACACTTGACACTCCATTATAAAATGAAAACAAAATAAGTGAAAATGAAAATTATTTAGTTTTATCCTGTGTTATAATCTTCAAATTTAGTAATATATACATAACAAAAGATATATATAACATTATGGGGATTAAACGAATATAGATACCTACCTACCAGTATGGCAATTTTACAAAATGTGTACTTAGCTTTAAAAACTCCTTTTTTGTTACCCCTCGTTCTGGTTATACGTTACCACGCGAAAGTAACAAAAACAGAAGTAACGAAATGACGGGTACAGATTTTGAATAAAATACATATTCTTTAAAACTCAATACTTAAAACAGTATTTTGCATCAAATTGTAGCCCATTAAAAGAACTATTTATCAATTTCAACAAGAGTATTAAGTACCTTGAACTTACCTTCACACAGTATAACAAAATCCAGATCGAATTAGTCGCAGTGCAGAGCACTACGTTAAGCCGCGGCTGTTGTCGACACCGAAATGACATCACAACAAAATAGCAATGTGAAATGTCGTCAATAGTGTTGCCAAAGGAAAAAAAATCAATTAACTTTGTAGTTTAAAAAATCTTTCGACACAAAAATCGGTAACAAAATCTGAATTCCGTTTTGGAATTTTTTTATGGGACAATATTATTTTCCTGAAACTGATTAACTTACGACGTATTTCACTATTATACTACATAAAATATGTATTCAAATACTCTAAGTAGTGTTTTAAGACTATAACATATATTCCGTTTCTTAAAATTTAATGAAATAAATGAGTTCAAAATCACCACGGTCGCAATGGGACAACCTATTTTCCATACTACGAAAATTTTGGTATTTTAGATTATTAATTATTTATTGTAGTGAGAGTGTTTTATTTATAGCTTTGATATTTTCTCTGATAATTTAATAATATCAACGAAGTTACGACAGTCATGTATGTTATTTATGTTATCGTAGTAAAAAAATAATCAAAGACCAAAACATGGGACATCGACGTTGCGGCTATGGTCAAAAAATTTGAGAAATGCTCATTAACTGTTACAAAATAAAATCGCATATAAAACGCATGAATTGCTACTGCGTGCACCAGAATAATATTATTATGGTGTTTCAGAATTATAATGTGTGATCATCTGATATTTCGATCGAAATAGGAAACATTTTGTTTGTGAAAATGTGGTGAAAATGTGAATTAAATTAATTGTGAAATTTAATGATTTTTCATTTATATTTTTAGGAAATACATCAAATAAAAGGTCTGAAGGATTATGTAATTTTAGGTACATACTGATAGAGTTAAATTTAGTATTTTAAATATTTAGGAAAATCTATTAGATACTAATTTCTTGTATAAAAAATATTAATTGTTTTTATTCTTCTCAGATATTATCTCAGTTATGCTAAAGATCCTAAATATTTAAAATAAAATAGTTATTTTGATGTTTTGACATCACGTATGTTTTGACGTCTCCATGACGACGAGAGTAGATTCAAATTACAAATTCCCAAAATAAATTGTGGATAATAATATTATATTATCAGTTTTTCATGGCTTTTTTACAGAATTTTAATGTGTGATGTGATATTTTGAACCAGATAGGATACATTTTGTTTCTGAAAATGTGAATAAATTAATTATAAGATTGAATGGTCTTTCATTTATATTTTCAGGAAATATAAACCGATAAAGGGATCGGAAGTATTTAGAAATTGTAGGAAATAATAGGGTGAGATTTAAAAGTATTTAAAATATTTTTAAAAAATTATAAAATGGTATCATATAATAAAGAGTTTAGGTATAATGGTAACAGCCCCCGTGGTCTAGTGGTTAGAGCTTGGCTCTCGACTCTCGGAGGTCGTGGGTTCGAATCCCACATTGGAACTTCAAAAAAAAAGTTGTTTCCAAGTTTGGTTAGGATAATGCAGGCCGATCACCTGATTGTCTGATAAGAAAGATGATCGTATAATAAGTTAGTAAATGTAGAAGAATTAAGAAAAATTGAAGTTAGAAAATGTAAGTGTAAAAATGGTGTGATTAGTTTGTAGATGTTAGTAGGTATTAGAGTTAATTATATATAAGTGTAAATGGTGTGATTAGTTTGTGGATAATTAAATTAGATGTAAGCTTAAATGGTGTGATTAGTTAGTAGATGTAGAAGTTATTAGAGGTACTATTGAAATTAGATGTAAGTGGAAATGGCGTGATTAGTTTGTAGAGATAAATAAATTAGATGTAAGCGTAAATGGTGTGATTAGTTTGTAGATGTAGAAGGTACTATTGAAATTAGATGTAAGTATAAATGGGAAAGTCGAATTGACTGATGTATCAACGCCCTGTGCTGTTAAAGCTAGAAATTTGAAATTTTGCACACGTATTTCTCACATGACGTAGGCATCCACTAAGGAAGGATTTTTCAAGTTCAACCCCCAAGGGGGTAACATAGGGGATGAAAGGTTAAAATCTAATTTCACGCGGGCGATACCGCGGCAATTAATGCTAGTTATTGAGATGTAAGCTTAAATAGTGTGTTGAAAGTAATTACGCTTGCATCTAGCTTAATTTCGTCTTTGGTCGCTGTAGCAAATTGTTCCATAGAAAATGTCCAGTGTAAAGTTCTAAATTACACATAAAATTTTATATTTATTTACGTTTATCAAGTTGAAAACTCAAAACGTCAATATTTCTGAGCATATAAATTAAACAAAATATTTTTAGAATAGGGGTAAGTATTCTAAAAACTTTACTATACTCTGGTCTGTCTCACTCCCCATGTATGTATAGAAAATGCAAGTACGTGCGGCGCCCCACTGAGCGGGGAATCAGTAGGGAATCACGTGCGAGTAGTGATGGGTAAACGCCCGGGCGTTTTGGACATAATGCCCATAAATGCCCGATAAATGCCGGCCCGTGGGCATTTATCTGGGCATAAATATTTTGTTACAAAGTAAACTGAATATTTTAATATTTTGTTTCCTAAGCTGGCCTTAATGATTAATTTACGTTAGTTTTTTGCTTTAAAATATTGTTTAATTAATTCCAGATTATTTAACCCCAAAAGTGGATCAGTTTAAGTGTGGACACTTTAAACTGCGACATGCCTCCACCCTTCTCTATAATAATAATATATGTGCGAAAAAAAGTATTAATTAATAATGAAAATTTGCTCCCCCTTATTATCCCTGCAACTACTTACATATTTTCTTCATGATGTGCGAAAAAAAATTAACGCTGTTTTGGAATTTCAAAATAGACTTAATTATCATATTATTCAGCACATACATTTTGAAAACAACTCCCATACCAAAGAAAAAAACTCCAACAGTATCCAATAATATGATTTTACGTAATAAATTTACGTTAATTTATCAACTCAATCTGGTTTTATAGCTGCTTACATCATAATTATAGTGGTCGCCAACTCGAAAATTAACTTGCCAAGTTATAAATTTCGTTGCCGGTTCGGATTAAATTTTGCCACTTTTTAACTGCCGATTTTTGTATTTTGTCACGTGAGTGCTTTCACCAGTTTAGTAATTTAGTCGCCAACAAATTAACTCAGTAAAACGGTATGTTCATAAAGACATAGAGACTAATAATTATTCAGATTAAAGTAAGTACCTTTAATTATTACACCTGAAAATAAATTAACTCGGTGTGTTCTGAGTCGGCGATCGATAACAATGGGTTCTTGATCGTTTTGACGCCCAGTGATTGGGCATTTATTTGGCATTTATCGGGCATAAAAATATAAAACCGGGGTGCAAACACCCCCCCCCCCCTTGGTTATTTAATGTACTTGTAGTCGTTTTATTTTCTTGAAACCCCCTCCCGAAACTAAAACCTGGCTACGCCCATGATACAATGGTAACACAGTTATTCTTAGTTAATACTAAAATAGTTATAAAAATATTTCTGTAAAGGTTACCAGCTCAGCAAAAGCTGTGTTAGCCATGAAGACTAATACAGCGCTGGTATTCAGATGACCAATACATTTTGAACATTAATTTTACTTACAAAGTACAGTTCCGTGCTAAAGAATGAGGAAAATTTCAAATAGGTAGGTATTTACTTAAAATATTGTTAATAATATACTTATTACAAATGCATTCCGATCTATGTTCTTAAGAAAAGTGGTGTGACAACTAGCTTGTAAAATATTCGTTAGTTGGTTGGGTATAATAAATATACATATGAAGCTGAATTTATGATACAACCTTTTTACACGTTAGTGACGTTAGCCCATAAAAGAATATGTTTCTGACTAATGGTAATTAAATAAAAATATAATGATGCTAGCCCTACACGCTGTGCTACACGTCTAGTTAGAAGCACCTCGCGCATCCGTTAACGAAATATGAATCGTAGTTTACAGCGTTAAGGTTGAAATTTGCACGTTGAACAACTCTGTAGGCATTTAAACCAGTTCGCATTGATTTCCGCCACGAGTGAAATTGCACCTTATTACTGGTAAAAAGTTTTTATTGCGTAGAATGTTTTATACAAGTGAATCCTCTTCACTTGTGATATTAATTACTCTTTGCTATAGTTCACTTCTGTCTTTGCAAACTACTATTTACAACCAAAGTTTTCCACCTACCCCCTTACTAATAAAAATAATTATATTAGGATGGATATTTTAAGCTCTACAATGTTTCGTCCTCGTCTGATACGGCGGAAAAGTCGTTTGACAGACAAGAACAAAACAAGTATTGCTTATCTATTGTGTAAATATTTTTTATTAGGTACTTAGGGTGCTAGTCTCTATTCCACAACATTTTGAAACATATTTTTAAAAACTTGTATTTTAATCAAAACAACATTTTCAAACAACACACCATGTAACTAGAAAGCCTTTAAACACTCACTCTAAAGGCTTGTTTCATATGAGTCAACCGCAGAAATCTTGCGATGGGTAACAGATTCGAGCCCGTATAAAGCAGCATAAAGTAAAAGACTCATGTGAGGTACAACTTCGATATTTCCGGATTGTCTTGCATTATTTCATACATTAGGGTTGCAACCTGTAATGAGGTAAAATATAAGTTTTCTCATAAACAATATATCACTTTTATGTAAAGTATTAAAAGTTAAAAAAATAAATTACCTTCTCCACAAGTATTGGGTCAAAAGTCAAAAGCAACTGAACGATATGCGCTAAAGATGCCGGTTCTGAGAGCAATCGTTTCACTTTTGGTAGTGGCCTTATTATAGCGTCTTCCTCGTCTCTATGGAAAAAATAACATATATTAAAAACATAATATTTGATTGAGTATATACGCACGCAATAGCTAATATAGCCGTCCCGCTCACAAAGTAACATTGACCGCTGCCATCATATACCCACCTGCTCGGGTAGTATCTGGCACAGGTGATGAGCAGGTCGAGGACGGTCGCGGTCAGGTCCGTCTCCATCATGAGAGGCGTACCGCGCGCCGCTAGACCCCACCACAATGGCGTCATGCTACCCAACGCACGCAATAGCTAATATAGCCGTCCCGCTCACAAAGTAACATTGACCGATGCTATCATATACCCACCTGCTGGGGTAGTATCTGGCACAGGCGATGAGCAGGTCGAGGACGGTCGCTGCCAGGTCCGTCTCCGTCATGGCGGGCGTACTGCGCGCCGCCAGACTCCACCGCAGCTGCGGCACGCCGCCGAGCGCCCGCCAGCCCTCCATGCTGTTAGCCCAACACTTCGTCTTGTTTGTGATCTCGCCAGACTTGTAAAGCTCCTTTAGCTGAAGAAAGAAATTTGTTAATTGACCGCGAATTCGTCAGCAAGGACTCCTAACCCCGACTACTGGTTATAAGCGTGCTTTATATTGCTAAGAATATGAATTTTAATGACAATAATAAGTAACTAAAATAGCGGTAAACCCGCCAACAAACTGTCGTGCAGTTTAGCGTTTAGATTTAAACTGCGTTTAATTACAATAAAAACTTTACTTATTTATTATTTAACTCTAATTCTGCTGTGTAAAGTAGCTCATTATCTTCCCCAAATTATCATCTACCCCTGTAGCAAGTTTCATCAAAATTCGTCCCCATGCACCATGTGATTGGGTAACAGACACAGTTACTTTCACATTTAATATCCAACTTATCCTGCTAATTTCATAAATGTGAAAGTTTGTGAGAATGTATGAATGGATGGATAGATGTTGCTCTTTCACGCAAAAACTACTGAACGGATTTTGATGTAATTTGGTACGGTAAAACTTCAAGCTCTGGATTTTAGCATAGGATAGGTACTTTTTATCCCGAAAAAGTGCAGTGTTTCCGTGGGATACTGTATTTACGCGGGCGGAACCGCGGGCAACAGCTAGTTGGGTATATGGGTAACACTGGGTTACCTGGTGGAAGCTGACGGGCCCCTTCCTTGTGACCTTGTCCCCCTGCTCCACGTTGTAGTACCACTCGCGGTCGCCGTCGCGTCGCTGCTGGCCGCGGGCCCTTCGATCACGTTCGTCTGCGTCGGCACCACGGCCCGCGACGTGTGCAGGTGCGCCAGCGTCATCAGGTCCACTAGAATCCTAGAAGAGCACGGCCATAAAATAAAAATTACAGGAAACCATGAAGGTTTTTTTATTTTTTATTTAAAAGGGGAATTATTTAGAAAATAAGTTTTATTTCATACTTTTTTGTGAATTTTTACTTTGGAAGTCGGTTTAATTTTTTGTATAAAAATAATAATTTCACCCTTTTTAGTGATATATTTTGTTCAGTTATTATTAATACATCTCTAAAATAAATCGAGTTTATAATTGAATACGCGCCAAGCTTACATTAGGTATTGTTAATAAGATGATGATGATTACTGTAAGTTAGAAAGTGGCATATGCTTGCAGTTATTTAAACAATGCCGAAATTTCCAAACGCATATCTTTAAAGACTGAGGAGTTCTGTTCAGCGCTTTTGGATCCAGGGTATACCTTGGTACAATATCTTATTTTTTGGTAGCATATGCTTGTGTTATTCCAGTAAGAGTCAAAATCACTATATGTGTCGATATAAATTTCAAAGAGTTCCCTCGGTTCCTCATGGATCGCATCATCAGGTTTTCACTTTAGTGACTAAAGGACTAATTTAGAATTATATCCTTTACAACAACAAAATAATTTTTGCCAAATAAGTTCATGAATAGCAGAGTAATGTTCAAAGATATCCATGTCGGTGTAAAATACTATGAGAAGTACCTTTTATACCATCATGATGTGATGATGTATGGTGTGATGATGGTGGTGATGATGATGATTACTCTAATTGACGTAGTGGCATATGCTTGCAGTTGTTTAAACAACGCCGAAATCCCCAAATTTGTATATATAAGGAGTCAGGAGTTCTGTTCTTTACTTTTGGATCCAGTGTATACCTTGGAGCAAAATCTTACTTTTTGGTAACATATGCTTGGATTCCTTTAAAAAAACTCAAAATCACCATATGTATCCATATAAATTTCGAGGAGTTCCCTCGATTCCTCATGGATCCCATCATCAGGTCACCACTTTTTTGAAAATGGGACCAACCTCGGATGATACCCTTTACATCAGAAAAAGAATTTTGAAAATCGGTTCACAGACGGCGAAGCAATCGGCGAACATACAAAAAATATATATATATATATATACAGCCGAACGTATAACCGCCTCCTTTTTTGGAAGTCGTTTAAAAACATATCAGAGTATGAAATTTGTATGTAATTTTGCATGCAGTCTCTCACAGCACATGTAGTATGAACCATTGTAAATAAGTACCTACATACAACTCAAACGAAACACTGTCGCAAACCACTTAAAACAATCAAATTAAAAAGCGTCAACCCGGGCTGACGTGTCCCAAGCGAGTGTATGGCAGCTTGGCACAGTGTATTTTTTGCCCAAAAAATTGGTCATGCCGTTTTTATTACTTAATTTTATAGGATTTGTGATTATAAATGCAGGACGAGAACACCCGACTGCCCATTTCATATAGAAGAATGTACATTAGTACTTGAAAAAAATTTCTATGGTTTCCAGAAAAAACATAGAAACAGTTATAGCTCAAAAGTTTGATATTATTTTAAGATTTTATTAATTGGTCTAAATAGTGTCTTAAAAGCCCTACGATAGCGAAAAACATCCAGGCTTTATTTGTTCATGATAACGTATTTATGACTGATTTTGTAAATTTATGTTTAAATTTTTTTAACGCCATGCCGTTTCATATTTGGATTTGAAACTAAGACTGAAATATTCTTTTTATTGATACTTATAACCAAAAAAAAAATGGGATCCAAATGAGGCCCCGCCGCATCGGAGTTATTCAATTTTATATTATTTTGGATAGGGTTATAGGGTTAATAATATTTGAAGTAGGTTTTTATATGCTCATTTTTCTAATGAAGTTCGTAACTTCAACAAAACAAATAGTAATAGTCTTTTTTACTTACTAGCTGCTGCCCGCGACTCCGCCCGCGTGGAAATTCATTATGTTATCCACAGTTTACATTTTTTTCGCGTTATACCTTTGTTCCCCTTTGCTTCACTGCTGTTCCACTCTTATATTGAGTTTTGAAGTCAGTGAGATACTGAGAAGCTCAAGGTCACTATTTGGTTTGAACTTTTCTGTTTTTGGTTATTTATGTTTATTATACTGCATATTATATGATGTACCTCCGCCGTGTTCCATATTTGTTAGAAGTATCGATCTGAATATTTAAGTGTTCAGATTTATTTCAGCATAAAATATTAGATATTGTGTAGATTAATTTTGAAATAAAAAAATGGCTGATATTTATTTTTTGTAAAATTGATATGGGTATCGTTTATCAGGTTTTTGGGAGTGCTGGATTACGAAAATGACATTCGTTTTGAAATTCCAATATGGCGGACATACTTAATTTTATAAAAATAATATGGGTATCCTTTTATTAGTTTCTGGGGGTGCTGATAACAAAAAAGTCATCCATTTTAAATTTCCTTAGTTACCCGCAACCTCATATTTTCTTCATGATGGGAGAAAAAGAAATTTGAAAATCCTGAATTTTCCAACATTTCTATAGCTTTATACATTCCTAGTATCCCAATGTGCAGCATTTACATTTTTTTTATAAAATTGATTCTATCTCGGAAATAGTGTTGTGCCGGATCGTTAAAAATGTATATCCGCGGATACGG
Source organism: Glaucopsyche alexis (assembly GCA_905404095.1). Taxonomy (NCBI): domain Eukaryota; kingdom Metazoa; phylum Arthropoda; class Insecta; order Lepidoptera; family Lycaenidae; genus Glaucopsyche; species Glaucopsyche alexis. The sequence continues at coordinate 5,404,408 of FR990057.1, forward strand.
ATCTGAATACGGTTATTTGGTGTCACTATCCGCGGATACGGATACGGATATCCGGCACATCACTACTCGGAAACGATGCATCCTAGTGAAAAAATAATGAAAATTCCGTCCCCCTTAGGAACCCCGCAACATCATATTTTACTCATGATGGACGAAAAAAAAATTCGAAAATCCGAAATTTTCCAACATTTCTATAGATTTATACATCTCTCGTATCTCAATGTACAGCATTAACATTTTTTTTATAAAATTGATTCTATCTCGGAAACGGTGCATCCTATTGAAAAAAATTATGAAAATTTCGTCCCCTTAGAAACTCCGCAACATCATATTTTCTTCATGATGGGAGAAAAAAAATTCGATAATCCTGAATTTTCCAACATTTCTATAGATTTATACATCCCTCGTATCTCAGTACAGCATTGCCATTTTTTTTTCTATAATCGTTTCTATCTCAGAAACGGTGCATCCTACTGGAAAAATAATGAAAATTTCCTCCCCCTTATAAACCTGGAATTGCATATTTTCTTAAATAAAATTGCAGAAAAAATCGTGAATCCTGAATTTTGAAAAATTTATATACATAGCTGTTACTTTGAACTACATAACATACTGTAATAATAATCATCAATCCTAATCAGAACCCCCAAGATCTTTTAATTTAGTATTTATATTCATTTTACGAAGATTGAATATTCTACATTTTGAAAAATGAAATTGGAAGACAATTTTATAATCAGAACCTCCAGAAACCTGGAAAAGGACATCCTTATTAATTTTAATAACAAAAATGTACGCCATTGTGGAATTACAAAACAGATTTTATTTTCATATTATTCTGCACCCCCAGACACCTAGAAAATGACATCCATGCCAAAGAAAAACATACTCCAACAGTATCCAAAAATAGGATTTTCCGTAGCCTGCAAATAGAATTTTTAGCAGCCATTAATTTATCAACCAAATCTGGTTTTATAGCTGCTTATATGGTATAATGGTCACCAACTCGGAAATTAAGTCACCAACTTATAAATGTCGGTGCTAATTTGGATTAAATTTCGCCTCTTTTTATCTGCCGACTTTTGAATTTTTTGTCACCTGAGTGATTTCGCCAGTTTAGTAATTTAGTCGCCAACATATTAATTTGCTGCCAAATTCAGTAATACAGTATGCTCACGTGCAGCCGCCAACTTATTTTTTGTTTGCTAGATTAATTATATCCCTTTTTTTTAATACTAAAGATTTATTTTAAGTTCAATGAGAGGCTGATAATCCATACTATCCATACTTAATATTATAAATGCGAAAGTGTGTCTGTCTGTCTGTCTGTCTGTCTGTCTGTCTGTCTGTTACCTCTTCACGCTTTAACCGCTGAACCGATTTTGATGAAATTTGGTACAGAGATACTTTGAGTCCTGGGAAAGGACATAGGATACTTTTTGTCCCAAAAATTTGCGGTGTTCCCGAGGGATAATGTGTTATTATTGTGTGTACTTTGACTGTATTTTACTGCTAAACGGTTGAATTGATTTGAATGAAATTTGGTATGGCAGTGGTTTATGCTTTGGACAAACGCCCAGTCTACTTTTTATCCCAAAAATATACAGTGTGCCCGAGGGATAATGTTTTAATTTGTTAATATTATAAATGCGAAAGTGTGTCTGTCTGTCTGTCTGTCTGTCTGTCTGTCTGTCTGTTACCTCTTCACGCTTTAACCGCTGAACCGATTTTGATGAAATTTGGTACAGAGATACTTTGAGTCCTGGGAAAGGACATAGGATACTTTTTGTCCCAAAAATTTGCGGTGTTCCCGAGGGATAATGTGTTATTATTGTGTGTACTTTGACTGTATTTTACTGCTAAACGGTTGAATTGATTTGAATGAAATTTGGTATGGCAGTGGTTTATGCTTTGGACAAACGCCCAGTCTACTTTTTATCCCAAAAATATACAGTGTGCCCGAGGGATAATGTTTTAATTTGTGTACATCCATACTTCCATATCCATACTTCCATATCCATACTAATATTATAAATGCGAAAGTGTGTCTGTCTGTCTGTGTGTCTGTCTGTTACCTCTTCACGCTTTAACCGCTGAACCGATTTTGATGAAATTTGGTACAGAGATACTTTGAGTCCTGGGAAAGGACATAGGAATCCATTGATTTGAATCCATACTATATACTATATACTATCCATACTAATATTATAAATGCGAAAGTGTGTCTGTCTGTCTGTCTGTCTGTCTGTTACCTCTTCACGCTTTAACCGCTGAACCGATTTTGATGAAATTTGGTACAGAGATACTTTGAGTCCTGGGAAAGGACATAGGATACTTTTTGTCCCAAAAATTTGCGGTGTTCCCGAGGGATAATGTATTATTATTGTGTGTACTTTGACTGTATTTTACTGCTAAACGGTTGAATTGATTTCAATGAAATTTGGTATGGCAGTGGTTTATGCTTTGGACAAACGCCCAGTCTACTTTTTATCCCAAAAATATACAGTGTGCCCGAGGGATAATGTTTTAATTTGTGTACATCCATACTTCCATATCCATACTTCCATATCCATACTTCCATACTATCCATACTAATATTATAAATGCGAAAGTGTGTCTGTCTGTCTGTCTGTCTGTCTGTCTGTCTGTCTGTCTGTCTGTCTGTTACCTCTTCACGCTTTAACCGCTGAACCGATTTTGATGAAATTTGGTACAGAGATACTTTGAGTCCTGGGAAAGGACATAGGATACTTTTTGTCCCAAAAATTTGCGGTGTTCCCGAGGGATAATGTGTTATTATTGTGTGTACTTTGACTGTATTTTACTGCTAAACGGTTGAATTGATTTGAATGAAATTTGGTATGGCAGTGGTTTAAGCTTTGGACAAACGCCCAGTCTACTTTTTATCCCAAAAATATACAGTGTGCCCGAGGGATAATGTTTTAATTTGTGTACATCCATACTTCCATATCCATACTTCCATATCCATACTTATACTTATCCATACTAATATTATAAATGCGAAAGTGTGTCTGTCTGTCTGTCTGTCTGTTACCTCTTCACGCTTTAACCGCTGAACCGATTTTGATGAAATTTGGTACAGAGATACTTTGAGTCCTGGGAAAGGACATAGGAATCCATTGATTTGAATCCATACTATATACTATATACTATATACTATCCATACTAATATTATAAATGCGAAAGTGTGTCTGTCTGTCTGTCTGTCTGTCTGTCTGTTACCTCTTCACGCTTTAACCGCTGAACCGATTTTGATGAAATTTGGTACAGAGATACTTTGAGTCCTGGGAAAGGACATAGGATACTTTTTGTCCCAAAAATTTGCGGTGTTCCCGAGGGATAATGTATTATTATTGTGTGTACTTTGACTGTATTTTACTGCTAAACGGTTGAATTGATTTCAATGAAATTTGGTATGGCAGTGGTTTATGCTTTGGACAAACGCCCAGTCTACTTTTTATCCCAAAAATATACAGTGTGCCCGAGGGATAATGTTTTAATTTGTGTACATCCATACTTCCATATCCATACTTCCATATCCATACTTCCATACTATAATATTATAAATGCGAAAGTGTGTCTGTCTGTCTGTCTGTCTGTTACCTCTTCACGCTTTAACCGCTGAACCGATTTTGATGAAATTTGGTACAGAGATACTTTGAGTCCTGGGAAAGGACATAGGATACTTTTTGTCCCAAAAATTTGCGGTGTTCCCGAGGGATAATGTGTTATTATTGTGTGTACTTTGACTGTATTTTATGCTAAACGGTTGAATTGATTTGAATGAAATTTGGTATGGCAGTGGTTTATGCTTTGGACAAACGCCCAGTCTACTTTTTATCCCAAAAATATACAGTGTGCCCGAGGGATAATGTTTTAATTTGTGTACATCCATACTTCCATATCCATACTTCCATATCCATACTTATTAATATTATAAATGCGAAAGTGTGTCTGTCTGTCTGTCTGTCTGTTACCTCTTGACGCATTAACCGCTGAACCGATTTTGATGAAATTTGGTACAGAGATACTTTGAGTCCTGGGAAAGGACATAGGATACTTTTTGTCCCAAAAATTTGCGGTGTTCCCGAGGGATAATGTATTATTATTGTGTGTACTTTGACTGTATTTTACTGCTAAACGGTTAAATTGATTTCAATGAAATTTGGTATGACAGTGGTTTATGCTTTGGACAAACGCCCAGTCTACTTTTTATCCCAAAAATATACAGTGTGCCCGAGGGATAATGTTTTAATTTGTGTACATCCATACTTCCATATCCATACTTCCATATCCATACTTCCATACTATAATATTATAAATGCGAAAGTGTGTCTGTCTGTCTGTCTGTCTGTTACCTCTTCACGCTTTAACCGCTGAACCGATTTTGATGAAATTTGGTACAGAGATACTTTGAGTCCTGGGAAAGGACATAGGATACTTTTTGTCCCAAAAATTTGCGGTGTTCCCGAGGGATAATGTGTTATTATTGTGTGTACTTTGACTGTATTTTACTGCTAAACGGTTGAATTGATTTGAATGAAATTTGGTATGGCAGTGGTTTATGCTTTGGACAAACGCCCAGTCTACTTTTTATCCCAAAAATATACAGTGTGCCCGAGGGATAATGTTTTAATTTGTGTACATCCATACTTCCATATCCATACTTCCATATCCATACTAATATTATAAATGCGAAAGTGTGTCTGTCTGTCTGTCTGTCTGTTACCTCTTCACGCTTTAACCGCTGAACCGATTTTGATGAAATTTGGTACAGAGATACTTTGAGTCCTGGGAAAGGACATAGGAATCCATTGATTTGAATCCATACTATATACTATAATACTATCCATACTTCCATACTTCCATACTAATATTATAAATGCGAAAGTGTGTCTGTCTGTCTGTCTGTCTGTTACCTCTTCACGCTTTAACCGCTGAACCGATTTTGATGAAATTTGGTACAGAGATACTTTGAGTCCTGGGAAAGGACATAGGATACTTTTTGTCCCAAAAATTTGCGGTGTTCCCGAGGGATAATGTATTATTATTGTGTGTACTTTGACTGTATTTTACTGCTAAACGGTTGAATTGATTTCAATGAAATTTGGTATGGCAGTGGTTTATGCTTTGGACAAACGCCCAGTCTACTTTTTATCCCAAAAATATACAGTGTGCCCGAGGGATAATGTTTTAATTTGTGTACATCCATACTTCCATATCCATACTTCCATATCCATACTTATACTTATCCATACTAATATTATAAATGCGAAAGTGTGTCTGTCTGTCTGTCTGTCTGTTACCTCTTCACGCTTTAACCGCTGAACCGATTTTGATGAAATTTGGTACAGAGATACTTTGAGTCCTGGGAAAGGACATAGGAATCCATTGATTTGAATCCATACTATATACTATAATACTATCCATACTTCCATACTTCCATACTAATATTATAAATGCGAAAGTGTGTCTGTCTGTCTGTCTGTCTGTCTGTTACCTCTTCACGCTTTAACCGCTGAACCGATTTTGATGAAATTTGGTACAGAGATACTTTGAGTCCTGGGAAAGGACATAGGATACTTTTTGTCCCAAAAATTTGCGGTGTTCCCGAGGGATAATGTATTATTATTGTGTGTACTTTGACTGTATTTTACTGCTAAACGGTTGAATTGATTTCAATGAAATTTGGTATGGCAGTGGTTTATGCTTTGGACAAACGCCCAGTCTACTTTTTATCCCAAAAATATACAGTGTGCCCGAGGGATAATGTTTTAATTTGTGTACATCCATACTTCCATATCCATACTTCCATATCCATACTTATACTTATTTTAATATTATAAATGCGAAAGTGTGTCTGTCTGTCTGTCTGTCTGTTACCTCTTCACGCTTTAACCGCTGAACCGATTTTGATGAAATTTGGTACAGAGATACTTTGAGTCCTGGGAAAGGACATAAGATACTTTTTGTCCCAAAAATTTGCGGTGTTCCCGAGGGATAATGTATTATTATTGTGTGTACTTTGACTGTCTTTTACTGCTAAACGGTTGAATTGATTTTAATGAAATTTGGTATGGTAGTGGTTTATGCTTTGGACAAACGCGCAGTGTACTTTTTATCCCAAAAAGATAGAGTCTTCCCGAGGGATAATGTATTATTTTGTGTACTTTGACTGTCTTTTACTGCTAAAAGGTTGAATTGATTTGAATGAAATTTTGTATGGTAGTTGTTTACGCTTTGGACAAACGTGCAGTCTACTTTTTATCCCAAAAAGATATATAATAGTGTTCCCGAGGGATAATGTACTATTGTGTATATTTTTTTAATGTCTTTCATAGCTTAAGAGTTTAAACCATTTAAATTAAACATGGTATGATAGTGCTTCGGACAAACAATTAGTAATTAAATAGAGAACGTAAGATAAGGAAGATACAGATTTAACTTAGATTACAGTCGGGAGTGGCCAAAAAACCTCAAATCTCGCGGGCGGAGCCGCGGGCAAAAGCTAGTAATATTATAAATGCGAAAGTGTGTCTGTCTGTCTGTCTGTCTGTCTGTCTGTTACCTCTTCACACTTTAACCGCTGAACCGATTTTGATGAAATTTTGTACAGAGATACTTTGAGTCCTGGGAAAGGACATAGGATACTTTTTGTCCCAAAAATTTGCTGTGTTCCCGAGGGATAATGTATTATTATTGTGTGTACTTTGACTGTATTTTACTGCTAAACGGTTGAATTGATTTGAATGAAATTTGGTATGGCAGTGGTTTATGCTTTGGACAAACGCGCAGTCTACTTTTTATCACAAAAATATACAGTGTGCCCGAGGGATAATGTTTTAATTTGTGTACATCCATACTTCCATATCCATCCATATCCATACTAATATTATAAATGCGAAAGTGTGTCTGTCTGTCTGTCTGTCTGTCTGTTACCTCTTCACGCTTAAACCGCTGAACCGATTTTGATGAAATTTAGTACAGAGATACTTTGAGTCCTGGGAAAGGACATAGGATACTTTTTGTCCCAAAAATTTGCGGTGTTCCCGAGGGATAATGTATTATTATTGTGTGTACTTTGACTGTATTTTACTGCTAAACGGTTGAATTGATTTGAATGAAATTCGGTATGGCAGTGGTTTATGCTTTGGACAAACGCGCAGTCTACTTTTTATCCCAAAAATATACAGTGTGCCCGAGGGATAATGTTTTAATTTGTGTACATCCATATTTCCATATCCATCCATATCCATACTTAATATTATAAATGCGAAAGTGTGTCTGTCTGTCTGTCTGTCTGTCTGTCTGTCTGTTACCTCTTCACGCTTAAACCGCTGAACCGATTTTGATGAAATTTAATACAGAGATACTTTGAGTCCTGGGAAAGGACATAGGATACTTTTTGTCCCAAAAATTTGCGGTGTTCCCGAGGGATAATGTATTATTATTGTGTGTACTTTGACTGTCTTTTACTGCTAAACGGTTGAATTGATTTGAATGAAATTTGGTATGGCAGTGGTTTATGCTTTGGACAAACGCACAGTCTACTTTATATACCAAAAATATACAGTGTGCCCGAGGGATAATGTTTTAATTTGTGTACATCCATACTTCCATATCCATACTTCCATACTTAATTTTATATATGTGAAAGTGTGTCTGTCTGTCTGTCTGTCTGTCTGTCTGTCTGTCTGTCTGTCTGTTACCTCTTCACGCTTTAACCACTGAACCGATTTTGATGAAATTTGGTACAGAGATACTTTGAGTCCTGGGAAAGGACATAGGATACTTTTTGTCCCAAAAATTGTGGTGTTCCCGAGGGATAATGTATTATTATTGTGTGTACTTTGACTGTCTTTTACTGCTAAACGGTTGAATTGATTTGAATGAAATTTGGTACGGCAGTGGTTTATGCTTTGGACAAACGCGCAGTCTACTTTTTATCCCAAAAATATACAGTGTGCCCGAGGGATAATGTTTTAATTTGTGTACATCGATACTTCCATATCCATACTAATATTATAAATGCGAATGTGTGTCTGTCTGTCTGTTACCTCTTCACGCTTTAACCGCTGAACCGATTTTGATGAAATTTGGTACAGAGATACTTTGAGTCCTGGGAAAGGACATAGGATACTTTTTGTCCCAAAAATTTGCGGTGTTCCCGAGGGATAATGTATTATTATTGTGTGTACTTTGACTGTCTTTTACTGCTACACGGTTGAATTGATTTGAATGAAATTTGGTATGGCAGTGGTTTATGCTTTGGACAAACGCACAGTCTACTTTTTATTCCAAAAATATACAGTGTGCCCGAGGGATAATGTTTTAATTTGTGTACATCCATACTTCCATATCCATACTAATATTATAAATGCGAAAGTGTGTCTGTCTGTCTGTCTGTCTGTTACCTCTTCACGCTTTAACCGCTGAACCGATTTTGATGAAATTTTGTACAGAGATACTTTGAGTCCTGGGAAAGGACATAGGATACTTTTTGTCCCAAAAATTTGCTGTGTTCCCGAGGGATAATGTATTATTATTGTGTGTACTTTGACTGTATTTTACTGCTAAACGGTTGAATTGATTTGAATGAAATTTGGTATGGCAGTGGTTTATGCTTTGGACAAACGCGCAGTCTACTTTTTATCCCAAAAATATACAGTGTGCCCGAGGGATATGTTTTAATTTGTGTACATCCATACTTCCATATCCATCCATATCCATAATTCCATACTAATATTATAAATGCGAAAGTGTGTCTGTCTGTCTGTCTGTCTGTTACCTCTTCACGCTTTAACCGCTGAACCGATTTTGATTAAAATTATAAATGCGAAAGTGTGTCTGTCTGTCTGTCTGTTACCTCTTCACGCTTTAACCGCTGAACCGATTTTGATGAAATTTGGTACAGAGATACTTTGAGTCCTGGGAAAGGACATAGGATACTTTTTGTACCAAAAATTTGCGGTTTTCCCGAGGGATAGTGTATTATTATTGTGTGTACTTTGACTATCTTTTACTGCTTAACGGTTGAATTTATTTCAATGAAATTTGGTATGGCAGTGGTTTATGCTTTGGACAAACGCGCAGTTACTTTTTATCCCAAAAAGATATATAATAGTGTTCCCGAGGGTTATTGTACTATTGTGTATATTTTTTTAATGTCTTTCATAGCTTAAGAGTTTATGGTATGATAGTGCTTCGGACAAACAATTAGTTATTAAAGAGATAACGTAAGATAAGGAAGATACAGATTTAACTTAGTACAGTCGGGAGTGGCCAAAAAACCTCATTTTTCGCGGGCGGAGCCGCGGGCAAAAGCTAGTTTTTAATATTTTCTATACAAATTATTATCCGGCGTTGTAAATACCTAATATTTTTACAACAAATATGCTGATAATTCGGTCTGCCAGTGAAAGTCACGGTTAAAAATACATACAGCCATTTCAGAGATTAGTCAAAAGCAAAACAAACAGACAGACGGGCATTCTATTTCAAATCCAATGAAAGGTAATATGTGGTGCAGGGAAAGGTTCCGCCCTCGTTAGGCTACAGCTAAAACCAGGTAATAAAATCCGAAACCGGACCCGGTGTGCACCGGCTACCTATTAAACAATAGATTTCCGGTTATAGTTAAACCTATACGAGTCCATTTTATACCGGAAATATATAAATATTTTAAATGTGTCACCATCAGTGACGGATTAAGACTACTTGATGCCCTAAGCAATCCACGCCTGTGGGCCCCTCTATCCGTATGTCAACTAGAAACGGTCTTTAAACCTTTACCGCCTAAAAACATTCGTTTTTTGTAAAATAAGATGATGAGATGTAACGTACCTTAGAAGTGGAGTAGTTGCGACAACAATAAAAACCAAAACATAATTAATTTATTTATTGAAATGCGCCTTTTAGTTTGGGGGGGGGGGGGTAAGAAAAAGGGGGGTAAAAGTACATTAAATACTAGTCTTTAACCTATTAGAAGCCATGGGCTCATTAGAATAATGGGCCCTCATTTTTCTTTCGTTTTTACTCCTTTCAGCTTTAAACCCTGAAAGACTGTGTAATGCGAAAAAATACAAATATCAATAGCCTAAAGCTGAACGTCGGTACTGAATTTTATAATATGTTCTTTAAACCAAACACGAGCGAGCGAAGCGAGCGTGCAAATTTTTTTTCTCATTTTACAGGTTAAAATCTGTTCAAACGTTAAACTAAAACACTAAATAACGAATGAAATTCAGAAAAATACAATACAATTAACCAGCTGAAACAGAATATCGGTACTAAATAATTTAATATATTTTTCATGTGAAACGCGAGCAAGCGAAGCGAGCCAGCAAAATTTTTTCCTACTTAATAGATTAAATGTTTAAACTTTAAACCCTAAAAGACTAAAAATATGATGATTTTGTAATATCAATGAAAGTAAAATTTGCGTAATTTTTGATGTTGCAAAATAGATGACAAAATTATGTTAGGTTTGTTATATAATACTTATTTAAGACTTTTTTCGTCGTACATTTTACATTTACAAAATTTTGTGATCAGTGACGTGCACAAAATATTGTGCTATACGTTCGAGGCACGAAGTATACATATATGTATACTTCGTGTTCGAGGTATCTATGCTTCGTAGTTCGAGGATTCGATGGCACGCGTGCCATAGGTTCACGATTCCTGTTTTAGGCTATTGATTTTATTGTTTTTTTTTTTAGTACAACAGTCTTTCAGAGTTTAAAGTTTAAAAAGGTTTTAACAGGCAAAGGAGTAAAAAATATTTGCTCGCATTCTCAGTTTGAACGCATTTAACATACACACATACTAGTACAAATTAGTATCAAAGCTCTGTTTTAGGCTGTTGATTTTTTTTTTCTAAAATAACTTCAAAAAATCATCTTTCAGATAGGGTTAATGGGGCGGCAAAATATTTTAATTGTCCTGGGGCGCAAAATTTCTTAATACGCCTCTGTATATGGGTCAGCAGGTCTAAAAAGGCCGTTTTGGCAATTCATTTTCAATTCTTCTCTATGAAAGATGACAGCGATCGTAAAATGGTCACTTGAATTGCAATTCATAATGCATTCATTTGACAGATTTACAAGCAGAATTGCTTTAGTGTCAAATAGCAATATTGCGATGATATTGCGCAAGTGGCCTTTTTAGACCCGCTGATCTCTGTATAATTATATACCAGCCGGCCCATTGGGGGGGGGGGGTGTAAAACCTCCTAAACCCCCCCTGGCGACGCCCATGACGTCTACGTTTTTATCAGATCGGACTCTATATATAATATCAATAAATAATCGAGCCTATCTTGTATCATCTTTCTCCTTTTTTCTTTTTTTAATTTTTAAAAAGAACGTGCCAAAGAACATAAAACGCGCGAATTTTCAAATTACGCCTAGAAGCTTTTTTGATGTGGTTTTTGGTGACGTGAGAGTAAGACATGATGCCCTAAGGACGGATTTTTTTTGTGCTTATTCTGGTGCCCCCCCAGACGTGATGCCCTAGGCAATTGCTTAATTTGATTAAGGGTTAATCCGTCACTGGTCACCATGTGTACATTAGAAAAGTATTAATTTGTTAAAAAAATTCCAAGTCAGTATTGTAGGATTGACAGGTCAAATTAATATGAAAACTGCAAATTTGCTTTTGTAATAGCATATTGCCTTACTTATATTAAAAACTAAAATAAAAAGTAATCATTTATTTGTTTCTGCTCAAAAATATTTTTATTGCTCAATAATTAATAAAATATTTTCTCGATTTATCGAGTCACTTTAGTGACTCAATGCAGTTTAGTAATAGTCAGGAATAAAAAAAATCGAGGTTCAAATGAATAAAAAAATTTGGTATAGAAATATTGACAACCCTAAAGCCATAGTTACCATAGATAACTTTAGAAGCCTCTAACTTCGGTGCCCTTTATTATTTGGACCTAATTTTTTTACACGAATTCTAGTACATTTAAGTAACAATTCTGTATAAAAATAAAATCCAAATAATTAGAAATACGTTCATAAAAAATTAAAGAAAAAAAAACTTAAATCGTAAATAAATCTTTAAAAACTTATTTAAGAAATATGTAAATCAGGTTAAATTGTGTGTTTTTTGATTATTGTCGATCAGAATAATCAAGAAGACAATTAAGTAAATATTTAAAAAGTTATGGCAATTTTTAATTTTATTGAAAAAAAAATGAAAAGTGTTTTTTATTGTTCATAATAAGAAATTAACGCATGTAAATACTAATAAATTATTTACATAACATTTCTGTATGAGATTTCCAAAAAAAAAGGCATGGCCGATTTTTTGGACAAAAAATACACTGTGCTTGGGCTCGCTACCGCCCCTCTCTCACCCCGCACGCCCCGCACGATTACTCTGTCTAGACGTGTACATTGGCCGACTGTAAGTTCCATAGACTGTGCTACTATAGGTGTACCAGAATCTCATGGCAAATAGGGGAAAAAAAATTGTAGTGTGCAATACTGGGGAAATTGGATTAAACGATCTTGATACTGGTTAATATTTAATTATGTCTTTAGTATTATTGAACATGAATTATAATAAGACTGTATGAAGAATGTTCGGTGTATAATATAGAAAACTAGCTTTTGCCCGCGGCTTCGCCCGCGTGGAATAGTGTTCTTGGAGAAAAAACTACTTCGGCGAATAATTCTCTACCTACTTACAGCAATATACTACTGATACAATATTGAACATGTTTTTAGGTTTGCCCAATGCAAATTGTTAAAAATGGGACCCTATCACCTCGATACGACATGCGCGACCACTTGATAATATACTTACATAATAAGTACTTGAATATAAATTTTACCATAATCTTATAATATCTTAAAGACTATTAAATACTTAAAGACTATTATTTTAAAAACTCGCATCAAAATCCGTTGCGTAGTTTTAAAGATTTAAGCATACATAGGGACAGACAAAAAAGGGACTTTGTTTTTATACTATGTAATATAATGATATTTCATGAAAAATAAATCAATCGTGAATTACTTTATATACTTATTTATTACGAATAACATACAATTAAATTGGCAACAGTTTATTTAATGTTGGAATTTCCTTCCGAACTGTATAGAACTCGTTTACTTTATTCCTAATCAACTATAAATCGAAACTGTCTTATGTTGATTTTCTTTTTTCCTCCTCTCCTCCTTTTACCAGGCATGGAAAACAAACCATCATTCGATGTGCCTTCAGCTACGATTCACCTTATAGTAGTACTGGAAACACATTTAAAGAAGTCACAATAATTACCTAAGAAAATATAAAAAAACTAAAAGTATCAAAACAACTCACTCTAACTTACCGGTCAACTCTACCACGAACTTTAAATTATAAGATTGAGTTCGATTTACACCTTTTTCTTTCTGTATTTTACTATAGACATAGAAAACAATATTTCTCGCTTGAGATCGAATTGCCTTTTTGGATATTTTCACAAAAACAACAAATTCCAAGAACATAATCACAAAATTTTAGCAGCGGTTGACAGATCACGTACTTTGATTTGACGGGTCATACTTGACATTGCCATATGAAAATCACATTTTTTATTTTTTTTTAAATGCCATCAGATTCTGGTAGAGCTATACTATTATAAATGTGAAATTTTGTGAGAATGGATGGATGGATGGATGGATGTATGGGTGCTTGTTACTCATGCACGCAAAAACGACTGAACGGATTTCGATGAAATTTGGTACAGTAGTAGTTTAAGCTCTGGATTAAAACATAGGTTACTTTTATCCTTGTTCCGGTGGAATACTGTATTTACGCGGGCGGAGCTGCGGGCAAAAACTAGTAGACAATATGACACAGACATTCTCTCAGGTTTTATAACTTTTGAAAGTCGTACCTTATGCCATTCCATTCTAATATTTCGCTAACGTTCCTCTTGTGTAAAATCAGTTTTGACACGAACTGAACAAGTCTATCTCTCTCCATTCTATCACAAGTCTGAAAAATATAAGATTATTAAAGTAAGTATTTATGTTGAAATGTTTGTACTGTTGAAATACGCACGATGACGACAAAACAAAAATTTTAAATGTATTTCACTAAACCCACATAAAGAAAGAAGAGTCTCAAACAAATTATATTACATAATTAGGTAAATTTTATTATTTTCAGCAGTGGATACTTATATGCTGACAATGACCATGAATCAGCGACCACACAGCCTATAGACGCCTAATGTTTTAATTTCTCGAAACAAATGATTGTGTCAATGCGCTGAGGCGGGGGAAGAAGGCAGAAATGCATACTGATTGGCCGATTCAAAGTAATAATTATAGAAGAAAGGATAAGCAGTACTTATTTGTATTTGAAAGAAAGGGATGTACTGATAAACATATAATGCTATCATTATGGATTTGGACCAGCATAATTTGAGCTCTGAATAAACTGATTCTTGACAGTAATAATCTTGAAATTGGCTTACCTATGAAAAGTTATGCCGTCTTTTTTGAAATTAGATGATTGGCTACATTTTCCACATCATTTTATTGTACAAGGAGCCATGTTTCTCCTCTTTCGTATTACATTTTGTAATAAACGCACGTGATGTACACGGGTCACGGATGTGTTCGATACTAAAGCAAATTTCGCGATCGGTGTCTGAAGTAAGACGTATAAGTCTAACGTGTTGCCAGAAAGTGTTCGCCTTGCATTAGGCGTCTATAGGCTGTGTGGTCGCTGCCATGAATGATTGGATAAGGGTCAATTCACACAGAAACGAAACGAGACACGATGCGGCGCTGCATTTTTAAAACAGCTATTAAAAATTTAACTTTATTATAAACAAAAAAGATACACATTTAATTGTAAGACTTGATGTCAAGTTTTTTGTGTTATTTATAAAGTTTAATTTTCAACTGACACTTACTCAATTTCTTTTTTTTTTTTTACTTTTATATAGTACTTCTACTTTAAAGTGTCATACACTTCAGCAGGGGTGGTCGACTCTGTATGAATGACCTTGGACCAAAAAGGGGGCAGTTCGGTGCGACAAGAATGGATATATTTCAATATATCGCTCTCTGTCTTACATGGTTAATATAAAGTTACTTAAAAAACACAACAGATGACACTATCCCGCTTCTAGATCGCGCTATCGAAAACACTAGACGTATGTATATAAGGGCTCATGAACATTTTGTGACGTAGTAGCTACGATTTGTGCGTGGAGGTGGTTGCTCGGTTTTGTTGAAATGTAAAATTTAACTATATATAGAGAAATTTAACGTTAACTTAAACTTTAATTACGTATCTTCAATTTCCCGCCATATTCATATAATCAAATATATAGTCCTCCTTTGTTGGAAGGCGGTTAAAAGTTTGAGGGGGCAGCTCACTAGAGGCGCTATTTGGTCCCAATTTTTTTGTATGAAGTCGACCTTCTTCTCCCCGAGTAATAGTGTTCTGTGCACTTCAGCCTGCAAATCCAATACCGCTGCCTTAAGGCCAGGACAAAGCTCAAAAATAAAATGATTTTCACTACTCGTATGCACATTGTAATAAGAGTCTTTTTTGCGTAGCATTATTTTCTATATTCATGTAAAAGACGGTGTTTGCAAGGTATTTCTTAAATATCTCTTGAAATATTGTACAATTCACAAAAGTGTTCGGTTTAAATTGAAATATAATATATATATTAATTCGTTTTAAAAAAAATATGTATGGTGGTGCATAACATTTTACGTTTTAGGAGATTTCGTGATTTTTAAGAGATGATTTTATGATTTTGTAACTCAGGAATTATATTTTTTTTTTTTCAAAATGTGTACGGTTCAGAACCTGTCAAGGATTGTGTACTTAATCCCATATTTTTTTCCACTTTGTAATTGAACTCTGACTAGGTAGACTAGGTGACGGGAAATGCAGGGCCGGATCTACCTAAGGGCTACTTGGGCTGCAGCCCAGGGCCCCGAGGTTACAAGGGGCCCCCATACCCCGCTAAAAACAATAGACGATAATTTGAATTTAAAAAGTGGTTGTCTGTAAAGTCGGTTTACGGGCGATATTTTTACGTGATATTGTCATAAGAACACATTGTAAAAAAAATGCATACTTCTATGAATTGAGTTAAGGCGGAAAATATGTGTGAAAGGATGTTTTCATGCTGATTTTCATAATATTTTTTATACATATCGCACCTTCAGAATTTAAGTGGCTTAATCCAAAATTCTTGATTTTTGGTAAACGCCTAAAATGTAATTAGAGAATAGGCCATTTTTTGTTTTTTTGACTATAATAGTAAGTGTAAGCCTTATGTAGTTACAGTTTTTGTTATTTGCCGTAGGTGAATAGTTTTTTTTGTGATTTCTTATTAAAATATGAATTTAATTAGTTAGAACCTTTGTTAATTAATCATTAAAAAAAGGTGTCACTTTTCTTAAAATTTTTTAAAATTTAATTGGCTTATTTAGCTTTGTGTCTATTTTTTACTAAAGTATTCAAAAATAAAACGTAACTATTTTAAAAATAGGCTATTTATTTCTAATGTAAAATTTATTTTTGGTGACTAATTTTGGAATATGCTAGTTTATTAATTTGACTTTTAAATTAAAGGTAAATTAGAATAGAGGACACTGACAAAAACTTTTCTTTTGTGCGTAATAAAGTTAAACTTATACCTAATTTGTATGTATTAGGTACCTTATATTTTTATATATTTACCGTGTACATACATAAGTTACCGTGGCGTCTTCCTATCAAAAAAATGTTTATTATGCAGGAAAATGAAATGCTATTTAAACAAGCCTTTCAATATCAGAGGTCAATATTAATTATTATCGACGGGGAAATATGGACATATGGATAGTCCACTGCTTAACGTAGGCCTCCACCACAGAATACAAAAGTTTTAAGTTTTTTAGTTTTACACATTTGTATGTAGTGCACTGTGTCCAAAACCATGGCGAAATACCACCCCGCCCGCACTTTTTAATTTTTACTCTTTACACTTACAAAACAAATCGCGTTGTTATGTTACGACAATTAAGTAATCAATAAAAAATAAAAATTAATTGAAAAAAAGTTGGGTAAAATATTCCGTTATTCTGTGGCAAAATAATATTATGTGTGGATAACAATTCCAATTTGGAGTAGTTGTGACGGCCTCACTTTCAAGCGTGTTGACGGCTTCTGGATGATTTCTGTATTCTGTGGCCTCCACTAATGAGCGTCAACCATCCCGATCTCGGACAGCCCTCATCCACCTGCTGCCAGTCAACTTTAAATCGTCGGTCCATCGCAGGTCGTCCTACACTACGTTTGCCTAAGCGTGGTCTCCACTCTAAGTTCTAACGCTTGTCTGCGCCATCAACCGTCTGTCCGTCTGCAAACATGTCCGGCTCACTACCAGTTCAGCGTGCTTATTCTATGAGCAATGTCAGTGACTTTATTTCGTAGTAGTTGTCCCGGAGCTTCCCGAATGCAACCTAGCCCAAGCTTATTCTTCTATTTGCCTTGTTCTCATAGTTATGCTGCTCTAGTTGAATGAGAGTTTACCCAAGATATACGTATTCTTGCTTCTTAACTTCAAGACTAGTACCATTTACGACGACAGGTCCCAGGAGAATATGTTCAGTATGCATAATTTTGGTTTTGTTAAGGTTCATCCCGAGATGCACCCGTCTTGAACAATCGCTTAGGCCGTTCAGCGTCTCTTCCAGATCCTGCAGATATACTGACATAATGATTATTTCTTCTGCAAACTGCAAGTGTGAGATGTATTGGCCGTTTATGATCAGTCTCAGGCCGTTTCAATCAAGCGACTTGAAAACGTCCTACGACGCGTTAGTAAATAGCTTTGGACAGATAACATCTACCTGTCTCATTCCTTGACGAGGTTGGATCGGTTTTATGGTATGTTTATTTGGACGGTAATCGTTGCGGCCTTGAACAGACATCTTAACAACTCGAAATATTATCGGCAGTCAACGAGGCATTTCTGCATGAATTCCAGCACAGACCAGAACCTCAATTCTCGTATTTAAAGTAGAATTTAATTTTACTTAATGACGTTTCGACCAATCAGAGCGCGTTTCACGTTGGTTTAACGTTTATAAAAACACCGTTTGAGATTAGCGTATTGAGACTTGATTGTATTGTATTAATGCAGGTTTTATTTAGCAGAATTGCCCCTCAGGTCTTGACGGTATCGAAAGCTTTCTCATAGTCCACATACGCTAAGCAGAGAGACTGATTATACTTCTCGATGTATATATGTGGTTTCTGGCTGAAAGTCGTTGAACTTCTAGGAAGAATGATTCGAGATATCCTTCAATAATAGCTAATAAACGTGGCTCAGGAGTGGAATGGGACGGTAGTTTCAAGTCGCGTGTTATCGCCTATTTTAAAAATGAAACCACCATGTTCCTGCATGACGGAATTAAGGAGCTCAGTCAAGACAGGTGTTCCTCCTGCCTTAAGCAGCTCTGTAGCTATTTCGTCATCTCCTGGTGCTTTATTATTATAAAGCTGCCTGAGAGCTATTCTAATCTTACCCATGTCAATATCAGGAATCGAATCTGTAAGGTGGAGAATAAGTCTGGCTCGTGAATCATCTGCAAGATGGTTTGGGGTGGGCTCGTGTTTTAGCTGCACTGTTCCCCATTTCGACTTTTTCGAGAATCTCCGATTACGTGGTAACAATAGTGTCTTGCAAGTTACTGCTGCGTTTTGTCAAAAATGACAACATAAGACATTGAGTTTAGCAAATACCTTCAAGCTCTTGTTTCGCACGCAAGCATAGTTTGCTTGATGGCCCTAAATACCCAATATTTTTAAATTTATAGAAAAACCCAAGCCTTAAATATCTTTTATTACGTTTAGGTTTTGCTGAAATCATCTTTTCAAAATACAATAGTATTTTCATTCCGATTATATTTTAACCTGTCAAGCGTCACTTGCTGCCTTGCAGCAAGTGACAGCAAGACTCTCACGCGTCGCTTGCTGCCTGGTGGCAAGGTGGGCACGCCCATAGAATAAATTTCTAATTTATAAGTGGTTTGTTTGTACCACATAATTTATACATTTATGTAATTAATATTAAGTTTTTTATGCATATACGAAGTATTTTCCATAAATCTACTACAAATTACTTCAGAAAATCGAATGAAAAATATACGTTTTTATTGCTATTTTATTTCATAGTGAGTTTATGATTTTCTTGTGAAATGCATTTTGAATTGAACATTTTAGTAGAAATTTTATTAGAACGGTATTTATTCTAGAGTCTACGAATAGAATATATGGATAAGAATAAGTAAATTTATTACTATGATTGTTTTTGTAAGACATTACCGTCAAAATAGGCCTAGTTTCGGAGGGTTCAATGAGGGAGTTCCCTTATTGTACATTGTAAAAAAATAATGAGTTACTGTAATATTTAACATCCTGAAATGTATAAAAATATAAAAATATGTATTTAATTATGTCCCAGTTACAGTTTATTGAGCAATCAAAATATGTACTATGTCAGATATTTTTCATAGTAATTGTAATTAGTTTTGCTCCAATCCTTGTTAGTACAACTGTTTTTGTATTAAATTTTTATGTATAATATATCCAATTACGTAAATAAAGCAACAATCACTGTATAGAAACATACATTTTATATTTATTTGAGTTTTAAAACAAAATATTAAAAAAGACGAAGTTTATGTGTTTGTATCAAGATTCCATTTATTAAATGAGTATTTTTCTAAATTCCATTTACGTCATCACTTAGGAAATCTATTCTACTTTTTAAATATATATCACATGCATAGGTAGTACATAAATTATAACAATATAATTTGGAGAAATAAAAATCGCGGGAATCGAAATTAGACTGACAATTTTATAGTAGGTAACTGTAACTTATTTTATATCGGTTTTTGAATTAAAATTTTATATATAATGTGTGCACCTACGTAAATTAAGCAAATTTTACTATATAGAAACATAAATTTGGCCTTAGTTTAGATTTGCAATAAAAATATAAGAAAAAGTCGTGTGTTGTGTTTGGATCAAGATTTCTTTTATTAAACTAGTATTTTTCTTAATTCCAATTATATTATCAATTAGGAAATTTAATCACCTTTCTAAATATATATAACATGCATATGTTTTATTCACATTAAAACATTATAATCTTGAAGAAAAACACGACGGGAAACGTCATATGATTTATAGAGGTCGGTCATGAAGCATAGATACCAGGAGTCCGAACGGTATAGGCTTTTTAATAATAATTATGTACACAATAATAGGACCAGATCTTAGTTCTCTTTTCTGCCGCTAGGCGTGCGAGACCGACGAGTACCGCGTGTTGCCAATACTATTATACCGAGTGTTGCCAATACTATTATTTATTACAATTATTTTTAAATTACCGTTAGGCAATTACCGTGTTCTACGGTATCTATTTTTCGAGAACAGTTTCTAAGAATTTCCTAAAACTTTTATTTAATAAGATTTCAATCTTTCCAGAGCTGTCAATAGCAACTTTAAACTTCCCGCGTACTTTCAAACGAGTGCATGTCGGACCGTCGCGCGCTCTACCGGCAAAAATCTGTCCCCGTAATTGAGACCATTATTTTAACATTACGTTCGGACTCCTTGTTATCTATACTTCGTGAGGTCGGTACTCCGTGCGTCTGTCATGAGGGAATGAGGTCGTCCTCCTCCTTCCTCTCCGTAATGTGTGTGATGAGGTATCATTTGGCATGTTCCCACTTGAGTGTCAATAACGAAGTCAAAAGTAAACAATCAGTGCAAGTGTTTACGTTATTTGAAATGTTTACTTTCAAGTGGATAGGTACTTAATTATACTGAATCTAATAACTGTAATTTATAAATCTGTTTCTATATTACGTAATCACTTAGGAAATTAATTATATTTTTAAATATATACATCATCCATAGGTTTTATTTACTTATTAACATTAAAATTGCGAAAAAAAATCGCGAAAAAAATTGCGGGAGAATGTAAGGAAAATTAATTTTTGGTGGCAAAAAGGCCCGACGCTTGTCTGCATAACCTGTCAAAGAGTGTCAAGGCGCTTGACGCGCTATGAGTAATATAACATAACTGTCACACACATAACCTGACAATTATTTTACTAATTCATAATAAATAAATAAAATGATTTTATAGTTTTTTATATTCTTATATAATATATCACTATTTCGGTTTCTCTCTCACCCAAAGGTTGCCTGGAAGAGATTGCTACCACAGCAATAAGGTCGCCTTTTGTACAATACTTGCGTAGATTTAAGTAATATTTATGTTTTTGTGCAAAAAAGAATATGTTATAACTTATAATATCATTTTAGAAACAGTATTTTGACATAGCTATTAGTTGACTACTAAGATAGGCCCCTAAGTAGTTACAGCCCAGGGCCCCACAAATTCACGATCCGCCCCTGGGGAAATGACAAAGTAGCCTATGACCTAGCCTTAAAGCGGACTTGCAGGCAAAAAATTATAAATGATTATCACTAATATCGGCTATTAATACTGGTGCTGGATTTGCAAGCTGGGCGGTAAGGCATTTAACTTACCCGATCCAACATCTGCACGATATACTATTGGTGTCCGCAAACGGGCCGATATCGTCGTAGTACCGGCCGTACACTATGGACATGGCCTGCAGGCACATACACTTCATCTCCACCTTGGGCGTAGACAGGAACCGGTGGTACAGGTCGTTGAAGAACTCGTAACTGAAACACAAGGTACTCTGTAGATTTCTGTGTAAATTTTCAGTTGAAATGCAATAATAATTATTAAAGAAAATTTCTTTTACAAATCGCATTAGTATCATTTTGTGTTTCATATGTTTACAATGACCAAAACTTTATGTCTGTCTGATTACAGGCAGCTGAAGTACCTCGTGTGTTGCCCGTATGTGTTCACGAAACACGTGCCTGTGTGTGTGTGTGTGTCCAGCTGTTTTAAACTTTGTCTGTCTAACTACAAACAGCGGAAGAACCATGTGAGCGTGAGTACATGTGTGCGTGTTTGCGTGTGCCCGGGCGTGCGTTTGCGTACACGAAACACATGCCTGTGTGTACTCACGACTTGCGTATGGGTCTATCGGCACTCTCCCGCTGCTTTAAACTTTATATCTGTCTGACTACAAACAACGGCATTACCTCGTGTGCGTGCGTACATGTGTGCGTGCTTGCGTGTGCCCGGACGTGCGTGCGTATCTGTGTGTGTACACGACCACGTGTCTGTGCGAGTGTGTACTCACGACTTGCGTATGGGACTGTCGGCGCTGTCCCGCTGCTCGAGCAGCACGCGCAGGTAGTAGTCGCCCACGCGCACCTCGTCCTGCAGACAACGGTAGTGCAGCTCGAGCTTGGCGTGGTTCCACGACGTGAGCGCCGCGCCCGCCGCCTCGCGGTCCGCAGTGAACGCGCGTAATTCGCTCTCCAGCGCTGTGCGTAGCTCCTCGCGTGTCTGGGAAGAGCAAAAAATCGCACGTTATTATTTTAAAAATTAACAGGTTCGATACAAGATAGAAATATTGATAATTTGGCTAGGTCTTCTAGTTAAACACTTTGTACGGTTTCATACTTTATTGACGCGCCCTCATTAGGTGATGGTAGACTGGCTTTCGCAGAAGTGTCGTCTGGCCTCATACGTGTATGATACATAGACATATTGTTATGATCAAATGAGTTGACAATACTCTTTGATACTGCGAAATACATATATATTAAAAGAATGTGAACCTGTCCGTTTGACACTAAGAAGATACACTACATAAATAATAATTATTGAAAAATTATAAATTTGCGTTGTGTATTATTCAAACTCTTCACTATTGCAAGTAATGTCGAATTGAGCCTACCGTTAGCTGGTATACACTTATCTGTTACTTATATCCAAGCGATACTCGCTTACCATCAGCATAAGGGCGTGTTTGACAATCTTATAATAAGTGTAAGATAGCTTATTGGCAAGTTTTATCTTTGTCGCTCAGTATAAAGTAGTACTTTTTATACTGTTCCAAGCTGTCCCGACACACGTTGTTCTATCTTAAATACGAACTGGAATGAATAAATGACTATACGCCTACAATGCAACCTACGACGATCCTACACCTATACCCACTCCTACACCGACTCCTACAACCTACACCTTTGCCAAAATTTCTCAATGTTTGAACCCTTCCTGAACTTCCACAATTATCTCAAGTCCAAAATTATCCAAATCAGTCCAGCCGTTCACGAGTTTTGAGTCCTTCGGGAACAGGATAAAATGTATCCTACGTTATTCTCCTGGTTTTAAGATACCTCCCAACCAATTTTCAGCCAAATCGGTTCAGCCGTTCTTGTGTTATAAATAGTGTAACTAACACTATACAACTCACCGTATGGTTCCATATGAGGTTGGGCAGCGCGTGGTCCCTGTGGAACTGGTAGTAGAACATGGGCCAGTTGGCGGTGGACTTGACCCGCTCGCGCCGCCGCCGCAGCACCACGGGCCGGTCTTTTAGCTCCTTGCGCGGGTCCGTGCCGCGGGTCTTCAGGGCCCAGTGCTGGAGCGTTTGTAAATGGTATAACTCACCGTATGGTTCCATATGAGGTTGGACAGCGCGTGGTCCCTGTGGAACTGGTAGTAGAACATGGGCCAGTTGGCAGTGGACTTGACCCGCTCGCGCCGCCGCCGCAGCACCACGGGCTGGTCTTTTAGCTCCTTGCGCGGGTCCGTGCCGCGAATCTTGAGGGCCCAGTGCTGGAGCGCTAGCGACGCGTAGTGCTGGTAATAAAGTATTATCTTGTTGTTTCATTCCTCTCAGAAACGTGTGTAATATTTTCTGCGTTAAATAGTATCTTTCCTACGCCTATCTGTAGACACGACATAATTCGCAATAAACTTTACGCGCGCATACATCGCTAAATTTGTGACGAGCCAATCAGCTCAAAGCTTGGGTCGCGTTTTATCTCCAGATAGCTTTATCATACGCGAGTCAATCTCGTCGTGGAATTATTCTATGGAGTTGAAAAATTTATTCGAATAAATTTTTCACTCCCTCATATTATATTGCATCAATTCACTTATACAAATAAAAGTTTCATAAATATAAATAACGCTCACCTCGATATGTTTCTCGACGTATTTGACCTGTCTCTCTATCGCCTCCCAGTGCGGCGCGCGCTGCTTCACCGTGGCCTGCGCCAGCTGCAGGTTGTCCCGCTCCGGCGCGCGCTCCTCGCCCGCCGGCGGCGCGTCCGGGGAGTCCAGGAACGCCAGCAGGCCTGATGGCTGACCGTAAATATTGCAAGTTATTGAGTGACGTCCGGCGGAGTCGCGGTGCAGGCTCACGCGATCCCGTGGCCTGCCAAGGGTGGTATTGAAAAATACCGCCGAGTTTTTAATGTCTAGGGGCTGCGCCCATTCACCATCTTTTCGGGCGCAGCAGAGTCTCGCATACCCACAGGTAGGACCTCCATCCCCCGTGGGATTTTCTCGACGAAAAAAAAGGTTATTTAGTGTTGTGGGGTTATAAATGTAAAAAGACATAGCAAGTTAGCCCAGTAAACATTTAAATAAATGAGACCATTTTGAGTTCGAATGTCAAAGTATATACGTGGTAGAGCCATGCTTCGGCACGAATGGGCCGGCTCGACCGGAGAAATACCACGGGCTCACAGAAAACCGGCGTGAAACAGCGTTTGCGCTGTGTTTCGCCGAGTGAGTGAGTTTACCGGAGGCCCAATCCCCTACCCTATTCCCTTCCCTACCCTCCCCTATTACCCTATTCCCTCTTAAAAGGCCGGCAACGCGCTTGCAGCTCTTCTGATGCTGCGAGTGTCCATGGGCGACGGAAGTTGCTTTCCATCAGGTGACCCGTTTGCTCGTTTGCCCCCATATTTCATAAAAAAAAAAAAAAAAAAAGTACTGGCCAGCAAAATTAATTCTTATAACATTGTACACGCAATCAATTTCGGCTATGGCAACAAATCTTTAGGAAAAGTGGTTTTTATAATATACAGAATGGAAGTTTTAAGTGAATTTGGTGGAGTTTAAAACTATGTTAATCTGGTTATAGCTGGTACTCACCATGATGCGCCTGAGCAGCTCCATAGCGGGCGGGTGGTCGGCGGTCCACAGCGCCAGCAGGTGGCGCGCCAGGTGACGGTGGTGCAGCCGGGGGGGCGCCCACAGCGCGGCCAGCAGGTAGCGCGGTAACGCGGCCTCGGCTAGTGCCAGCGCTTGCACGCGCGCGCCGCACGCGTATGGTTGGTACTCACCATGATGCGCCTGAGCAGCTCCATAGCGGGCGGGTGGTCGGCGGTCCACAGCGCCAGCAGGTGGCGCGCCAGGTGACGGTGGTGCAGCCGGGGGGGCGCCCACAGCGCGGCCAGCAGTTGGCGCGGTAACGCGGCCTCGGCTAGTGCCAGCGCTTGCACGTGCGCGCCGCACGCGTATGGTTGGTACTCACCATGATGCGCCTGAGCAGCTCCATAGCGGGCGGGTGGTCGGCGGTCCACAGCGCCAGCAGGTGGCGCGCCAGGTGACGGTGGTGCAGCCGGGGGGGCGCCCACAGCGCGGCCAGCAGTTGGCGCGGTAACGCGGCCTCGGCTAGTGCCAGCGCTTGCACGCGCGCGCCGCACGCGTATGGTTGGTACTCACCATGATGCGCCTGAGCAGCTCCATAGCGGGCGGGTGGTCGGCGGTCCACAGCGCCAGCAGGTGGCGCGCCAGGTGACGGTGGTGCAGCCGGGGGGCGCCCACAGCGCGGCCAGCAGTTGGCGCGGTAACGCGGCCTCGGCTAGTGCCAGCGCTTGCACGCGCGCGCCGCACGCGTATGGTTGGTACTCACCATGATGCGCCTGAGCAGCTCCATAGCGGGCGGGTGGTCGGCGGTCCACAGCGCCAGCAGGTGGCGCGCCAGGTGACGGTGGTGCAGCCGGGGGGGCGCCCACAGCGCGGCCAGCAGTTGGCGCGGTAACGCGGCCTCGGCTAGTGCCAGCGCTTGCACGCGCGCGCCGCACGCGTATGGTTGGTACTCACCATGATGCGCCTGAGCAGCTCCATAGCGGGCGGGTGGTCGGCGGTCCACAGCGCCAGCAGGTGGCGCGCCAGGTGACGGTGGTGCAGCCAGGGGGGCGCCCACAGCGCGGCCAGCAGTTGGCGCGGTAACGCGGCCTCGGCTAGTGCCAGCGCTTGCACGCGCGCGCCGCACGCGTATGGTTGGTACTCACCATGATGCGCCTGAGCAGTTCCATAGCGGGCGGGTGGTCGGCGGTCCACAGCGCCAGCAGGTGGCGCGCCAGGTGACGGTGGTGCAGCCGGGGGGGCGCCCACAGCGCGGCCAGCAGTTGGCGCGGTAACGCGGCCTCGGCTAGTGCCAGCGCTTGCACGCGCGCGCCGCACGCGTATGGTTGGTACTCACCATGATGCGCCTGAGCAGCTCCATAGCGGGCGGGTGGTCGGCGGTACACAGCGCCAGCAGGTGGCGCGCCAGGTGACGCCTCATCTCTCGTCAGTCGTGTCGGTTATCCGTCCGACTGGATTACGAGAGTAAAGGAAGAGGGAGTGCTCTTGTGTACTGCGCACACACTTGGGCACTATACAATTACTCCTGCGTAACTGGCCAGGTTTCAATAAAATCAATCGTTTACATAACTTCACTTCTACAGAAGCGGATTATCATGGGTCCGCAGCAAGAGCTACGAGCGACCACAGGCCAACAGCAACCACTACACGGTGCCGCCTGTCGCCACACACCTCACGGCTGACATCAAGATACCTTAGCGAGGACACAGACGATAGCGCGGATTGAGGGATACGACGAGAGACCTCGTAACTGGTCGTCGCAGGATTGTAGGTAGATGTGAAACATCAAATTATTATGTTTCACAAAATGGAAGGAATGATAATACGAGACAGGAAAACTATATAGAAATTACAAAGGCAAACAAACATCACCCAACGCCAAAGAATATCCAATACATTAGAACTAGGTATGTGTACGTAAAACGTACAACTGCAAAGAAGAAATAAATTAATAAGATACATTTGAATCGCTAGTTAATTCCATTGCATTTCTATAAGAGAGAAAGGGACGCAATTGTCAGATGGTGTCTCTCTTTCGTACCAAATATCCAATTTCTCAAGTCTTCAGTTTGTTAGCCATAATTAGATGCAGATCTGTTGGTAGACCTAGTTAAATAGTGATTTCTGGAGTTCACTTGATTGTTTAAACTTAAATATATGTCACCTTAAAATTGTAAAAACCGTTAGATTGTAATATAACTAGTGAAATTGTAAAATGTTGATATATTTTGGACGCGAATATGCTGCCTATAAAGTATAATTTAACATATTATTTTTCGTTAGATTATAAATATATAGTTAAGAATCTTTCGACATAATATTTTTACAATCTCGCGAATATGCTGCCTATAAAGTATAATTTAACACATTAATTTTCGTTAGATTACAAATATATAGTTAAGAATCTTTCGACATAATATTTTTACAATCTCGTTAGTTATTGTACAATCTAACGGATTTTACAATTTTACGGTGACATATACACACGAGTTTCCAAACACTCATTTCTCTGGTTGCTTATGAGAGAGAGGCCAGTAGTATCTAAGTTTTTTTTTTTTGTATTTTTTAACTAATGGTTGTTCAATTTTAAAATAGTAATTAGTACTTAGTTAATTACTTAATGATTGCATATTACGAGTACAATAAGTTTTGTCTGTGATCTAGAATGTATGTAGCGAAATTTTTTATTATGTCAGTTTACATTTTAAAAAAAAATGTACCATTTGCAAAATATATACTCAAGAGTAAAGTTTTATTTTTATTTTAAATTAAATTACGACGGATTATTCTATTAAATCAACATACATACATACATATAATCACGCCTTTTTCCTGTAGGGGTAGGCAGGACCGCCTCTTTCCCGTAGGGGTAGGCAGAGACCACTTCTTTCCACTTGCTACGATCCTTACATACTTCTTTCGCTTCGTCCACTTTCATTCTTATCATCCATTCCTCCTCTTACATTCAACGTAGCGAAGCGTCTCTCCATGGTCCGCTATTAAATCAAAATCGTATTAAATATATGTCGGAGCGTGTTAAAGCTAAGATTGTCTTTGATTGGAAACGTCAAATTTACTATTTGGACTTGTTCGATGCCAGTGTTGACAGATGTGATGGAAAAATAAGGGTTGTCATGGAGACGGGATTATTATTTGCTTGGATTGGGAAATGACGGGATTATAAAATCTCAGGATAAATACGGGAGTTGGTAAACGTGGTGATTATATGCTCTTTGGTTGGTGATACGTGGCATCGAACTTGTCACGTTTCTGATCGTTCAGCGTTTGAGCTATTCGATAATATTGTAATAAATATCCTAATGGAGCCTTCGTTATCAGAAGTGGGATGAAACTCACGACCCACATAGAAAGACCCTTCGGAGCATAACGTGCAAAGGGCAGAATGAGAATGACACGCAGGATGAGCAAATTGCTTATATCGCAAATGAACAAATGCGTAGAGTCCAAAACGTGGGGAAAACTAAAAGTTGTCCGACGAAAGTAATAGAATATTAGATCGAAACCGATCAGAATGACACTAGAGTCAGAAGAGTGTATTTACTACTGTTAATCCGTAGCGGAGACTTAGTACACAAGATTCTTGACTTGAAGTTGAATTGTATTGATCGCTAAAAATATAATAATAACAAACATAAGAGATGGAAAGCCAAAACTAGAGAATATAAGATCCTGTGGTCAACACACTGCTCGCAAATACTTTGTTTGTGGTTGATAGGGACACAAGTCAATTGATTGTCCTGCATAAGGAAAAGTTTTGTTAAAGACGTTGAGCTGCATCAGAACATCAAAGCTAGTTTAATAGCAATTCTGAGATATGACATGTATTGTTTATTTTTATTTTACAGCGGGAGACAAGGACACTATTTATTGACATACTTGGAGGGTATTGACGATAAATCACGTGGCAGATGCAGTTCTGCTCTCTTAAGTTGGTAAATAAGAATAAAGGATAATGTATTGGGCATAAAGATTCCAACTTGGACACTCAATAACTGTGGTGAGCGTATTCCTTCCATTACGATATTTTTCTCGAAATATTGGTAGAATTGATCTAGTATTGTTTATGAAGTCTCTTTCATATTTTGATACACATAGCGAAATTACCTAGCTAATAAAGATCATATAAGATGTTGCTTCTCTTGTTGCTAATGGCTTCATGGTCTAACCGAGTTAGCGCATCTCAAACTAAGATTTTAGGTTAGATACTAGTTTGTGTATGGAACGA
The DNA here is from genome assembly GCA_905404095.1 of Glaucopsyche alexis. Classification (NCBI taxonomy): domain Eukaryota; kingdom Metazoa; phylum Arthropoda; class Insecta; order Lepidoptera; family Lycaenidae; genus Glaucopsyche; species Glaucopsyche alexis. The sequence goes on from FR990057.1 coordinate 5,433,783, forward strand.
CTGCATATGTGTGTACCTACCTACTTATATAGCTACGCGTAGCCTGTTGAAGTCTGAGACGATGTGCATGAGTGTAATAATTTACTTTTTACAGTGTACTGCTATTTTGCAAATGATGCTATAAGAATGTATGACATAGTTGTTTAAATTTTGCAAATTTAAGTAATCTTTGTTATGTTATAGAAGGAGCGTGATCTTGCGCGTTCTCACGAATGACATTTTTATTTGAGTACATAATAACTTACAATTGATTTCATGAGACAAAAGTAAAAAGAATATTTAAAACGAACATAAAATTATAGTACTTCGCAACCTTTGGATCAAATTGAAAATACAGTTTTGACCGTTTGTCAGAATCTAACTTTGCAATAAGGATTCACATGATACTTATAGATAGTAGATAGTAGTAGAAAATTCATGTGTCAGGCGCTAGATTATTGTCTAACCAAGTGAAATTGTTTATTAATTTGGAATGATACGTATGTACTTTGGGATGATTTTATTTTGACAGATAATTATTGTTTGCATAAATTCTCTCTTGGTTTTAGTATTAGGTACAAGGGGGCAGTTCGGTGCAACGAGAATGGCGACATTTCAATATATCGCTCTGTCTTACAGGGTTAACGTTACATAAAAGCTACTTAAAACCACAACAGATGACACTATGTCGTTTCTGCCTCGCGCTATCGAAAACGCTAGACTTATGTACATGAGGCTCACGAGTGATTAATGTATTGTACCATAAAGACTAGCCAAATGGCAGTCACCAGTCCGATTAAGTTAAAACAACTTAAATGAAATTAACGTAGCCCCATTCGAAAGAAAAACAAAAAAAAATGAATATATTGTTCTGCAGTATTAATGAATTGTTTATGGAGATGGTAAATCGGTTTTGTTGGAATATCAAATTGTATTCGAAAGAGGAATTTAACGATATCTTAAACTATAATTACGTATCTTAAATTTGTCGCCATATTCATATAGTCAATTAAGTAGTCCTCCTTTGTTGGAAGGCGGTTAAAATTTTTAAGAGGCAGCTCACTAGAGGCGCTTATCTGGTCCCAATTTTTTTTGTATGAGGTCGACATTCTTCTCCGTAATAAGTGTTCTGTGATTAGGTAGCGTGGTGGACTGATGCAACTTCCAGTTGATGAGAGATCCGAGCCCCAGCGTTGGGAATGTTAGTGATCAGAGCCGAGCCATTGAAAAAAATGTTTACTTAGAACAAAGAAATAACAACTTATTTCGATACGATACGAATTACTGTTTTTTTTTACTATTATTTAACGAAATGACGAATCATCTATCTTCTGAACATAGGTTTCTGTTTTAAGAAAAAGCAGGCATAATGAAGGGGTTAATATCCGATTTTGCTAATAATAATTGTTTTCCTAAGGTCTATGGAGTATTTTGTATAACGGCCCCCAAACCTTCAGAAAAATGAACCACTTGAACCTAACCGGAAATGTCAATCTATGGCAACGTCATCATATAGACACAACATACATACTCTAGTTTGCGAAAACGAACATCAAAGCAAATCACCAATCTTTGTCCTGATCTTACTTTATCTGATATTTATGAGCTATTTGTACTTATAAATATTGTGAATTATTGATCGGTAAAGTTTTAAGTAGAAAGTAATGGCAAAGTTTCAGAAGCCTGAATTTTACTTGCGCATATTAAAACCGTGGACTTAAAATTGCAGTTACTTCCAATGAAGTTATAGGATATCGACCAGAAAGTAACAGATGTAGAAGTAAGCTTATGAAATGTCAGGAGGAGGTTTTTCACTACTGGTATATTCAGTCATCTCTGTGTCAATTATCAGTTATTCTGAACCCCAATTCTCGTAGTTGACTTACACTTTTAGTTTGCTTTTGTTGAGTTGTGGATGAGTAGTCTTGATGTCATGAACTGATTTTTGGAGTTGTGCCCAATCAAAACGGGTTTGACGTTGGTTAGACGTTTGTGAGAGTGCCATTTTTACAGTTTTAATATAATATCGGGACTGGATCGTAACTGTATTGTTACGGAATTTGATTAGTAGAATCGACCTTTTGGTTTACTTTGTGGGCTTCGAATGTATATTGTTACACATGCTAAAATCAAATTGCCTAGAATATTGTGGGACTTAGATAAAACCAAAAATACTTAAAAATTGCGCGACAGGAGACCAAAGATTATCTTAACGACTAGCAACGCATATATGACTCTTTTGGTATGATAATGCAATACGACGCTCTGTTTAGCACTAAAGTAAAATGATATTAGCTTTTGGTTTAATAGTAGGTTTATTTATTTCACCAAGATGTTCGGCGCGCTCAATCCGGTAATAATCTAAGCGGTCCAAAAGACATTAAGATTTTGAAGTACATTGTAAACTGTTTGTTAAAAGATGTAAACTGTGAATATTTTTGTTTGCACCTGTTAATTGCAACTGTAGATTGCGAATGCGAATTGCGACTGTGGATTGCGAGCGAGGATTGTGAATGGGTGCCGGACGGAGGCAGCCCATTACTTGACGAGAGTAGGCACCGGAGAGAGGTGGCCTTGTGACTGGGTGCCGGAGGGAGGCAACCCAGTGGTTTTTTTGTAGTGAGGTGCACCGGATAGAGGTGGCCTTGAATTGTACCAATGCTGCAGTGGTTGAATATAGTTAGCCCGCATGGAGTCGGCTCTTTAGCTGCCTACCGGATGGGAATATAGTAGCATTGTTTTTCGATATTGAGATGGTACATGTAAAGTGTGGAGTGTGTGGTAAAGCATGTCATGATTAATTTGGTAGCAAGATTATGGTTGATATTGTGTTGTATCTGTATACTTCATGTGTGTTTAATCTAAGAGTATAAAATGTGAGAGTATAAAATGTAAATTAAAACTTAACTCTGAGAACACTAGATAGAGGTTAGATGAAGGATGTTAATTAGAGTGTAATTGACACAGGAGGGAGGTATTGATGTGTTAGAATATGAGAAAATTAAATGTTATGTCCATGGATTAAAGCAGTTCTTATTAATTTTCCGAGGTCAGGTTGACCGAGTGAGAACCTTTTACTGTGCTGTCAAATGTTTTTTTCAGAAACTTGAAACGAAGACGTGAGACGCTTCACACCGGGACGTGTGCATGGACAGAATAGCCGTGTCGGAGCGTTGATGCACATAAATATTCTTCACACAAGGATCTCAGAGTCACCAGGGTGATCTTGTCGGAGTGTCAACGGATTTGTTTCGCACAGGGACGTGCGAATTGTCAGAATGGCCGTGTCGGAGCGTGTTAAAGCTAAGATTGTCTTTGATTGGAAACGTCAAATTTACTATTTGGACTTGTTCGATGCCAGTGTTGACAGATGTGATGGAAAAATAAGGGTTGTCATGGAGACGGGATTATTATTTGCTTGGATTGGGAAATGACGGGATTATAAAATCTCAGGATAAATACGGGAGTTGGTAAACGTGGTGATTATATGCTCTTTGGTTGGTGATACGTGGCATCGAACTTGTCACGTTTCTGATCGTTCAGCGTTTGAGCTATTCGATAATATTGTAATAAATATCCTAATGGAGCCTTCGTTATATATTTTAAATGAAACAAATAAAAGAATTTCATATGATACAGGTTAAATATATTACTTTACATCAACTTATCTTAATGCTAAATATAAAAATATTAAACATTTCACACCATCATTTACAACTCAGACTCTCTATACAGACAGCAGAACAACGCCAGATTATTATACTATAGTTGATTCCATTGCATTTCTATGAGAGAGAATGGGTAGCAATTGTCAGACGGTACCTCTCTTCCGTACCAAATATCCAATTTCTCAAGTCTTTAGTTTTCTAATAGCCATAATGTGGTTTCTGGTGTGCACTTGATTATATATTAATCTAGTGTTAATATGCATGATACAGCTTTTACTCTGTTATATCTTAATGTGCCTTTTCCAACTGCATATTTTAGTGGGATAGTTCGTATCGTATATTAACAAGCTTAATCTGTATACATATAGAGACCAGGAAATTAAAAAACTCGCCATTTTGCGGAACAAAATTTCAATAATGTCAAATCTTCGAGATTCCATCCAATCACATCTTAGCTTTTTGTAGTGTTGGTTATGTAGCTGCATTAAATAATTAATGCGCCCTCAGTGCAAGTTTTTCCTGGTCAGGCTGTAGAAACATTGACAATTATAGAGTCTGGCCAACGAACGTTGTCCACGAAAAAAGGGCTAGCAGCTCTTGATTTTTTAAAATTCCCGCCTTTTTTCTTGGACAGCTTTCGTTGGCCAGACTCTACTTTATTTTTTTCTTATAATGCGCCTACCTGAGCAAGAACAGACTGCTGTATATTCTCTTACAGCTATGATATGACTAACATAACCGGCCATTTATTTATATAATATCACACTAATTCGTTAATAAATTGGATACGTTAACATATATTTTGTCAGTCACATAAGCTGGCAACACTAATCCTATTCCAGTCATACCGAGTTTATATCAGTGTTGCTAACTTGAAATTAATCAACAGTTAAAAAATGTATACTCAACACAGTAATATTTTCTCTAACTATAAATTTTTACTAATAAAAGCAATAATAATAATGATGTAAATAAAATTTCTTCGATTTTTGAGTCAGCAACACTGACAAGTATATTTTCAAACAAAATCGTTTGAAACCATACTAATATTGAGAGGTGTTTTAAATTCTTTAAGATATTTAAAGTTCTATAAATAAAGAAATAATTTTGGTCAGCAACACTGGTACGAATCAATTGTAAATTAAAAATTAAACCTAATGCAAATGTTTATAAAGTTTTTAAAAGAATTTAAAACGAATATAAAGTCTTATTGATCAAGTTTTTGAATTTAATTCTGTAATAAAGTACCTACGTGTTTTACACAAAATAGAAAAAAAATCTTATAAAAATTTTGCCTCCATCAGGCAACAATAATTTCCGTTCACTTGTTTCATTTAATTATAATTACAATGGCAAGGTTTTAAATTACATTTTTATAAAAAGTAAATAGTAAAACGTAATTAAGTTAGTAATACAGATTTTGATAAATTTTAAACTGTACTGCACTATCAGGAAATTTAATTTATAAGCAGGTAGAGTGTTTTCATAATTAATTTGTATTGTAATGACGACATGCAGTCACAAATCACAATACAATTGTCAGTGACATGTCAGTTTCATATCATATTATTCTATGCTAATATAATAAAAAGAAAAAGTTTGTTTGTTTGTTTGCATTGAATAGGTTCCAAAACTACTGGACCGATTGTGATGAAACTTGGTACAGATATAGATTAGACCACGAGGAAGGACATAGGCTACTTTTTATGGCGGCAAAATGTACGGTTACCACGAGTTTTCCTTTTACGCGCACGAAGTCTGCTACATCTAGAGTATTTAATAAAATAATACCATATAAATTACAACAATAGTCAATCTGCTTATGAATTAGATTCCCTGATAATGCGTAATATTACTGTTCTAACACTTTATTATTCTATATGCAGACTTTGTAGCAATTTGGCAAAAATATTTATATGATATGGATTGTGAAGTTGAAACGAAACATTATAATATATTCAAATTACTATTCTAATCTTGAAATAGATTATACGCATTTCTGTTACGTCTATAATTGATATATCATATTTTTATCTAAATACGAGTATTTATATATCTTATACTATATATTTTTAATAATTTTTACATACTTAAAATAGTTATAAACCCAAAGCCAAAAGTGATATCCATAGATAGCAGGAATGTTTGAAATGAGAACCAAAAAAAATTTAATGGGTGAGTTTTAAAATAAGATAAATAAGCGTTTTCCAATAATAATATACAAAGGTGTGATGAAAAATATTAACCGAAATACCATCAAAGTTATAATATTATAAAGTTATAAGCAAAAATATACTTATAAATAAAATATAATATACTTACTTGATATTATTCAACAACATTATTTATATTTGCATGTTTTTACTTACAATTTTTTGCTTCTTAATATCACTTAATTATATTTAGGCTATGTTATTTTATCGAAGGGTAACATTAGATACCGAAATTTTAGTACATTGAAAACCAGTCTTTACAAAAACGTTAAAAAAACACAAAAAAAAATAGGAACGTCAATAATACGATAAAATAGTATATCACTAAGTCATATACTCAATAAATTTAAATGTTATTTAAATCTCTTATGCAATAAAGCCTGAATTGTTTATGCAGAATTTAACGATTAAAAATATTTTTTTAAACAAATTGACGTATTTCAGGCACACTATGTAGATAATATTAAAACCTTTCCCCAATAAAAAAAAGTTATCAGAATTTTAATGGCATGATTTTAAACTTTACAAAAATATTATCACCCATATACATAATTTCTTTTTATGCAATGTTGTACCAAAAAAAAAAAACAAAATAAATTCTATGATATTATGTAACTTACATAAGTTATATTTCACACAAAATTTATCAAAAATATATAATTTAAGACCGCATTATATACGGTCTTAAATGATATATTTTTCAGAGTACTATCACACATATTAAAGCTTTTAACCTAGTTGTGAGAAAAGCTGACCAAATTGCGAAAAAACTATGTTAAATTTCACAAAAAAACCGTTTTTCTTTGGTCGTATAATACAAATCATCGAAACAATACACAAAGAAACGCTATTCACAAACCTCTAATCAGAGATCTCTTCAATGATAGGACAGCTCTAGTCTGTTGTACTCGCCTCCATCTCTATAATCTATGGTACACGCCGCCATTACAAAGTCGCTAAAGACAGCATAAAATAATTAGTACATTGACACAGTATATCACGCACATAACTATTGGGGCATTTCACGTCAAGCGGACAACCAAAAAAAGGTGAGGTCGTGAATTTTGTTTGATATTCTATATACGTCACCTAGAAGTATAACTGACCAGAATATAAACAAAATTCACGACCTCACCTTTTTTTGGTTGTCCGCTTGACGTGAAATGCCCCTATTGCTATCCAGTTCGCACAGTAACAATGACTGTCGAGATCTTGTAAAAAACCGATTTAAAGCCATAATATCGTCACGGATATACAATATCTTTCGAGAATCTTCGAGTTCCATACATAGTCTGTCAATGCCATACCAATACGACGATTGCCGAGGGACATTATTAAGTAGTGGTACTGTACGGCAAGTATGTTACGATAGGCTAGTCGATGTACTAATCTCTTTGTTTAGCGTTCTTTAGTCTATAGTTTATGGTCACTGGCGTCACCTCACTCAGTCGATCGGCGGCGGCACTGCGGGCGGCGCGGCCGGCGGCGCCGTTAGGTAGCCCGCAGTTTGTGGAGTTCCTGTTTAACAATTTGTCTTTATATTACTTTCTAATAAAAATTACAACAACCACTTTAAGATAAAAATCAAATCTGACAGCTGATATTAGAATAAAAATATCATGACCAAAAAAAAACTCAATTTATGATCTGAGATATATTTTCTATGCGTTTTATTACTTTGTTCGTGTTTGTCATTTAGTAATAGGTTTAAAATACATAGTACAGGATCCTACCGGCCAGTGCGTTCCGCTGCGGCGCCGCAATGAACAGGTCGTGTCGTTGCGCCGCATACCGCTCCCAGGCGGGGCGGCGCGCCAGCTCCGCGCGCACGCGCTCGCCGTGCGCGACGCTGCGACTCATCGCCTTGAGCGCGTTCACCGCGCGCGCCGCCGCGCCGCCTGCTAGACCCGTCTCCAGTAGCGATAGCAGCTCGCCGATTAGATCCACTTCCAGCGCCTGCGCAGTACACGCTATAAGAAACTCGATTCAAGCAGGGAGTACAGTGGGAATGAATTATTTTGTTTATATTTTTATTATTCTTATACTAGTTTTATGGTTACGATTTAAGTATCATACAATTAGTCAACGCGCTGCCGACTGCCTCGCGACACGTCTTCACGGCGTACATGACACATATGGCCCCATCACCTCGTACAGTTGGTGACACATGGCAACACTCACCTGTAGGACCAGCTTGTCCGTGTTGGCGTTGCAGCTGAACATGGACGCGAGAGCCTCGCACGCGCCGCCCACGGCCTCCCGACACGTCTTCACTGCGGTCTTAACTCCTAGCATCACATCCGTATCGCTCAGTGCGACTACACACGCCTGAAAATAGATAAATAAATAATACATTAAAAAAGTTCAAACACGCAACCTTCGTCATCATTAGTATAAGATTGATTTACCAGCCAATGTGTGTATAATTGTCTTATAGCATTAAATAAGCCTATGTACACTCGTGTATGTAGTTTATATAGTAATATAGATAATGACTTACGCGTTGACATTAAATTCGTCTCTATATATTTGTAAACGACGTATCAATAAAAATAACTCTCGTAATACGCACCTGCGATTCAGCTATCGCGGCTAACACCGGCACGATGTGTTTGGGCGCGGCGGGCAGCAGGCGCGCCAGTCGCGGTAGCTCGCCGAGCGCCGCGCAAGCGTCCGCCAGCGGCGGTCGCGCACGCAACAGCGTCGCTAGTGCGCACGCGCACACCTCGCCGCGGCTGCCCTGTACCATTAAACGTATAATTACATTTTTTCTTAACAATTAGTGATGACGAATATAAGATCCACCTCGTGAGTACCGAGAGACACTTGTTTCATAATTACTTTAAACAAAGGCAAGACTTGAAAAATAACGACAATATGTGTGAAGAAAACGATAAATAAAAGAACATTCCGTATTGTAATAGTATGATAGATTTAAATGTTTAATAGCAAACCACCCAAATTAAGATAAGACCTACATATACCCGGGGTGACAGACAACATTAAAATAATGAGGCTTTTGAAATTCGTGCCATCTGACAGCTTCTTGACATGACAAGGACCGTCGGGGTACCAAGCGCCCTCTGGTAAGAGAAGAAGAATCTAAAAATTCTTATTGACCGTTATTGATACCACTCACGCCACCAGATGACGCTTTGTGCGCGTTGGGTCTGCCCCCTAACAGCAGAAAAAATATCAAACACCCTCATTATTTAAAAATAGACAATACCTCGCTGGCGTCCTTAGCGAGCGCAGTAAGCGTTTCACTGAGCAGCTCCTGCAGGAAGCGCTTGGGGCTGCGGAGAGCCCAGTGCGGGTTCTGCAGGTACAGGCGCAGGTACACGCCGCCGACGATGATCTCGCCCGCAGGCGCCCACTCCACCCCGCGCTCTGACGCCTCGCGGTCCTCGAATGTGGTGGACGGATCGCGTAGCTGGTTGTTGAAGTGCCTGCGGATGGTAGCAGCTTAGTAAAATTTAATTCTAATAGCGATTTTATGGACTTTTTGACGTGATTACGTGTTTAAAATGGTATAGTGTAAGTGGCAACAGAAAAACGAAACACAATCGGTAACAACAGTTCGATTGCTTAGATTACGTAGTGGATAGCTGAAGGATTTTTTACGCTGATTAGGAGATGTGATGTGGTGCATCGCACGTGATAGAGAGGTAAACGCCGCATATTGAGGTAGGTACTGCATCTTTTGTTGTAATGTACACGAACGCACCTGTCCCTGAGCGCCGCGATGTGCGTGCGCGCCCGCTCGCGCGCCTCGTCCGTCCACACGAGCTCGGGGTGCTCGTGGTTGGAGTCGAGCGCGTGCAGCGCGGCCGCCGCGCCCGCCTCGCGCGCCGCCTCCGCGAACACGCCCGGCACGTACCGTGACACTGTCAGCCGCACCTTTTGGTGTAATGTACACGAACGCACCTGTCCCTGAGCGCCGCGATGTGCGTGCGCGCCCGCTCGCGCGCCTCGTCCGTCCACACGAGCTCGGGGTGCTCGTGGTTGGAGTCGAGCGCGTGCAGCGCGGCCGCCGCGCCCGCCTCGCGCGCCGCCTCCGCGAACACGCCCGGCACGTACCGTGACACCGTCAGCCGCACCTGCGCACGCGCACTCGAGGTCAGCCAAAGCCAATCGTATCTTGTTACTCAACACTATCGTCGATTAGAGAACAGGAGCAAGCAAGACAAACTGAATACAAAAAATATTATAATATAATAAAATAAAAGCATATAGCGTATGCTTTATGTAATTTAAATTCATACAATCCAAATTGTTTCCTAAAATTACATAACGACATTAAAGATTAACGGCTCACCTTCGGGCCGTGTAGTTTGTCCGCCATCATTCTCGCCAGTACGTCCACCGCCGCCTCTCTCGTCTCCGGTATCTTACTATTACAAATTAAATCTAATAGATATATCACAGCTCCTGAAATGTTGAACAATTGATTTTTAAAATGACATTTTTTTTTATATTTATGTAAAATTTTATTTACTGAAATGTATTAATTACATGAGATATAGTAATATGTATTATCATAGAATTAGAATGGTACTATCACTTTAAAGCATTTAGCATGTAATTAACTTTACATCCGATAATCTCGGGTGTCCCTCAATTCAAATATGGTGGACCACCCAGTACCGTAAGTTTTTCAGACGTTATTATTATTAAATATAGATTGGAAGAAAGTAGACCTTTTTCTTTAACTCCTTAAAGTAAATGATTTCATTACAAGCTACGCGTTGGTGTCTAAAGATCTACTATGACTACTGACTACTACACTGATGAACACAATAGATCCATTTATATAGCATCGACAATCTTCTCCGACGCATACATACAAATTGTTACCTTTAGCCAGCGCCTCTCTAACGAGCGCCGTATTCGCCAGTAACGCAGTGAGCGCGGCCAACGCGTCGTCAGGGGCGGGTCTAGCCAGCAGGGGCAACAGGTGGCCCAGCAGCGCCGCGGCCGCGATGTCCTCCACGCACGCCCGCACGCCCGCCGCCGACCGCAGCGCACGCAGCGCCGCCCCGCGCGCCACGGACAGCGACAGTAGACCGAATATCACGCCGAAACGACCGATACACTGTAGCTCCGCGCCTAACAAATGTTTTTTTTTAAACTGTGTATCTCGTTTTATACGTTAATTAAGATAAAGACTGAGGGCTGATGAATAAATATGTGACTTTGACATATTTTGTATAAAAAATCTGTCAAAGTCATATTTAATCCTCAGGTAAGATTTAACTGACGATTGACAAATCAGCTCTAAGACAAGTAACGACCACATCAAGAGACGAGACACACACGATCATCATAATTTTTCCGTCTCTGTCTTTATTTAATCGATGCATATATGTTTTAATTAAAGAACCTTCGTCGCCAACAATAACCTAATGGTTGAGCAAGTATGAAGTCGAAAGATTCTTTCGTTGAAACGACATTAATAACACACGGCACCGAGAAATTCCTCACCTGGATTCTTTATAATACAATTGGCTAGAGCGTTGAGCGCGCTGGTCATGTGTTCGACGCGTTCCTCGGTCATTTCCAGTTGCGTCTCCGTGTGAAGGAACTCTAATAAGTCGATGACGAATTGCTGAGGGTTCTGAAAAAAAAAGTTCAAATCAATTTTAGATCTAAGTTCTCAAATTATACGAAGAATATGATTATCTTAGCGCAACCGAAGTGACCGCTGGCACTAGCTCCGCCCCCTTCTGCTATCGTCATTATATTCGCACGCTATCCTCCTCACTCACCTCAATAGTGAAGTCCGGCTGTTCGTTGTATATGCCGACGTAGACTCCGCCCACAACCAGCAGCTGGTCGTGCGCGGAGTACGTGAACGCTGGCACTAGCGGCCCCTCTATACTGTTCGCGCACGCCCGCAGAGTCTCACGCAGTTGCGCACGCGTCGAGTTGTCCCACACCAGATACGGCGTACGCCAGTTCGACGTTAGCGTCTTGAGGAGCTAAAATTTTAGTTATATTTACACGTTTAGTGGCGGATGGTAAAACAACTTGTAATTTTATTCATCACCATTATTAATCTCAATCATTATTCTAAATAATATATATGCTTTACGTTACAAATATAGGGTGAACGTACCAATTATCAGCACTTTAAGAGATACTTCAAATTTAACCCCGATTATTACAGAGGGAAATACGTTTTTACCCACAATGATGGGTTTTCTGGGTGCATTATTTAATAAATGACTGATTTTTATTTCATAATATAGTTTACTTTCATCCACATTTTGTAAAAATAATCATAACTAAAAAATTACCCTGTCGCCAATTATTAGCCCCCTCGTCACCAATTATCAGCACTGGGGTACCAAATTATCAGCCCTGTGATAGTGGTGATGAAATTCGGTAGTTAATTCTACTAATATTATAAATGTGAGTGTCTGTGAGGATGTATGGATGGATGGGTATTTGTTACTCTTTCACGCAAAAAATACAGAACGGATTTCGATGAAATTTTGTATGGTAGTAGCGCTCTAGATTAAAACAAAGCATAAAAAGCACAGTTTGTTCCTATGGGATACTGTATTTACGCGAGGGGAGCCGCGGGCAACACTATGAAATAAAATAATGATGAGAGAATAATCTCTTTTTATACCTTGCCTGATAATCAGTTTCATAAAAATTTGTCTTTAAAAAATATCAAATTAATTCTTATTAATTAGTCAAATCTTTCTCATTAACCTTAATATATATAGTTATTCCAAGTTTAAGTGTAGTATTTTTAAGAAAATTTTTATTCCACTAATATTCTTAAGTCTTAATGAAGCATCAAAATAAATTAGTAAATGACTATGGTAAAATTACTATTGAGTTATAGTTTATAATAGTACAGGAAACTGGAGAGACTTGATCCCCCCTTTTGTGTTTTCCCCTTATTTTATATATAATATGGATCCTATTTAAAATAATTCAAAGCGGCCAAGTGCGAGTCCGACTCGCCCATGTAGGATTCCGTAGCAGCAAGTAACATAATATAAAAGTTCTTGTAGAGAGTTGATTGAATGAAAGGTAAATTGCAGTTTACGATTTATGACGTATTAAAAAAACTTCTTACTAGATCTCGTTCAAACCAATTTTCGGTGGAAGTTGCACACTAATAGGAAAAAAAATGATATTAGAAACCTAAATTTTTGAAGACCTATCCATAAATGCCCCACAAAAAAAATTTGAGTTTCAATTCTAAGTATGGAGATCCCCCAAAATTATTGTTTTTTTTTTCTATTTTTGTGTGAAAATCTTAATGCGGTTCATAAAATACATCTACTTACAAATTTCAACAATACTATAGTTCTTATAGTTTCGGAAAAAAGTGGCTGTGACATACGGACGGACATACAGACAAACAGACAGACATGAATCCATAAGGGTTCCGTTTTTTGCCATTTGGCTACGGAACCCTAAAAAGTAGTACTGAAAACGTGTAGTTTATCTAGGTTAAAGAATTTGCAACAACTAACCGAATATCAGTCAAAATAAGTATTAATTTACCTGCTAAAACTCAAGACACGTACATATTTGTTTTTTTACTTAAGGCTGCGCTAGTCGGTTTTATCTCCATACAAACGACTCAAATTTTTGTGTAATATCGATTTTTATTACACTTATCTAGATCGGTATGTGCTTATATTTCTAAAATTTTAATAGCCTCCAAACATTGGATTTTTAGCGCAACTTTGACCGTAAAAAAAACAAACGAAGAATGAAAATAAAAAACAAGCACATACCGACACAGTGTTATTATTCCGAAATTGAGATAACTTTACTTCAGACATAAATATTATGTAGGTAGTTTGTTCATAAAACAGCAACAGCTGAGTGTTGATTTGCGTAATCTGAGGACACCTTTTCTAAAATACTTTACAAAGCAATATAAATGTGTGCACTATAGCTTCTCATATAAGTATAGATAACTATTTTATGGCTATATCTTTTTTTTCGCCGATATTATGTGAAATAACAAGCATTTTCCCCACCCGCCTCACTGAGTTCGAACCGTTGACTAGCGCACTCTTAAGTTCCAATATAAAGGAAACTTAAACTTAAACTCTATAAAAAAATTCATGCAACTTAAAAGAGTATAAACGTTGATATAACATTCATTTGTTCCATAGTAGTAGACCACTAGTGCTGATAAATTGGAATTTACAAAATATTGGACCCAGATGTCAGCACCATATGTTTTATCATTAATTTTGCTATAACTTTAACTCTCCTTTACTAGATAAGCCTCATAAAACATATCAGATATGAGACAGACCAAAAGTTTGAGTAAAAAATATGAAAAAAGGTCAAAAATAGCATAATATGAAAATACGTGAGCTTACAGTCGATCACAAGGAATCTGCCAAAAAAATTCAAACTGTAGGACACCAACACTCATTTACTTATATGTCGCTGTTTTTAAGTCGAAAAGAGTGGCGTCGCCGGCAGTAGATTCCAGAAACATTATATTTTTGTTTTTATTAAGTGGAAACAAATATTAATAAGTGAGAAGCTTATAATTCTACTATTTGTTCGGGATACTGATAATTTGGTACAGTGCTAGCAATTGGGTGTATCACCCTATTTAGAAATGTAATGTAATCTTACTTCGTGCGTATCCGGTGCGGCGAGCTTCTCACACAAGTACGGCGTGAGCAGCGTGTGTAGCGCCGCACGTATACGCTCGTCGGCGTCCGAGCGTTCCGTGTGCGGGCCGTACAGCGCCGCCAGGGCTATTATACTCTGTGTCGCTAACCGGTTCGCCACCTCCTGATGATATAACGATTGAAGTTAGCGGCTTACGTAATAGGCATATAAAATTGACATTGATATTGTTACGAACACACAAAGCACAAAAAAAACTAGCGCCATCTAGCGTCAACCAATGAAACCACTTTGTATGAACAAAGACAACGTGAAACCCCCTACTCAATACTAGATAGCGTTACTGTGCGAATCTTCCGGAATAATACAACCAGGTCACGCGAGTCAGCAACTTTTCTGGAATGGTCTGGGACTCGTGTCGATCGATTAAATACGCTGGAAGAATACGAACGAGTTGAGTTCAGTTTGAGCTTCCTTCGAAGCGAAACAGGCGAAAACTAGTCATCAGGAGTTCGATTTGAACAGCGAAACAGGCGATTTCGAAGTGAAAATTAGTGATACCAGTGATTAATACAAGTGAAACTCACGACTTGGCTACGACATAGGACATCGTTAGTGCTTTGTGTTGGACTTAGTGCTTAGTGTTTAGACCTAGTGCTTAGTGTTGGACCTAGTTCTTAGTGTTCGAACCTAGTGCTTAGTGTTTGACCTAGTGCTTAATGTTGGACCTAGTGCTTTGTGTTGGACTAAGTGCTAGTGAATAAAGTCTTCAAAAGAGTCAGCAGGTATTTATCTCCAAATCCTTTGAACGCACCTTGAAGCACGTAACAATACTAGTATGGGTATGATCCGATATGCACTGCGACCACTGTACTGTGTGCCTGTGAAGCCGTTCCTTTATAGCCAGTTATACTGCTGCCCTATTACTCATTTTTATGGACTTCAACTGACAACTAGGAATAGTCTTGATTTTGACGTTTGAACTTTTTAATCACGTGATCAAAGTACTGCGAGTACCTTACCTCGAAAAAACCCGCGCTCACAGTATAATATGGCGGTGATTTATGACGTCACAGGGTACTGCGGCAGTATACTGCCTATACTGGCAGTCCATAACGGAACGAATTTTTTCTACAGTGATAGCACTGTGCACTATGCAGTGCTCGCAGTGCATATCGGAACACACCCTATAAGCGAAATAGGGCGCATAGAGACGCATAGACTATTTTTATATGTGCCAGTTCTGATCAAATCAGTATCTTGACTAATTAATTGATCGTAGATAAGCACACTTGTAGCTAAATTGCGGTCGCGGAACAAGAAGAATTTCGTACATTGGCTCATCGCTATTCGCTACTTGTCACTTTCACTCTCGCACGAATTTATTAATATCACGTTTACACAGGTTCACTATAGTAGCGCAATAGCAATATATTCGTGCGCGAGTGAGAGACGAAGAATGAGTCAATGTACGAAATTCTACGTGCTCCGCGACCGCACATTACTTAGCGGTACAGGCATAATATGCATCGTAAGTTAACACTAAAGCAGAATAAGTCAGATCCTGCTTGAAAAAAATTCATTAATTCCACGCAGGACACAAACAGCGTGCAAGGGAGGTTCTGCTTGGAGACCGGTTTTTTTAGGAGTACTAATACTAGCCTGTTCACTCGGCACGTCGTTCCCTAGCCCGCTCTCGCTGAGCGTGTAGTCGTAGCGCAGCGCGGCCGGCAGCAGCACGTGCAGCGCGCCCGCGTCCGCCAGCGCCGCGCGGACACTCGGCTCCGCCGCCAGCGCCGCCATCGCCTCTGCGCCCGCGCACGACGTGTCTCCCAGCTCCTAAAGTAGCAGTCGGATTTCTTACTATTTAATAATAATAAGACGTTTATTCAGAAAGTTTGGACATTACACTACACAACAAAATAAATAAGTAAGTTTCTGGCTTCAGATTAGGCCTATTCCTTCCCCTATGTGGAGTGGTATCTGCTCACCGATCCCTTACGGAAAAAAAGGCATGTGCATATTAACACGTGTAGTTATGTTAAGTTTTCAGAATTTGATTATTGCAAATAATTAACAATTTGGGATATTATAACGAATAAGCATAGAGAAAAATATAGAATTGAATTTGCTAAAGAAACATACAATGTGTGTGATTGTGCACTTCCTTAACCACTTAGGTTAGCCCCAAGTGTATTACATAAAATTAATTTAGCATGTATGTAAAATAATGAGAGTTTTTAAATTCGTGACATATGACAGCTCTACACACGACAAGGACCGTCGAGCTACGAAGCGCCGTCTGGTGACAGAAAAAGAAACGAAAATCCTTATTGACCGTTTTTGATAGCACTTATGCCATCAGGGGCCTTACTCCCGAAACTGATACGATTTCGATTTACGAGTCTGATCCGATTTCGATTTTGATCTAGATTCGATCCTGATGCGTACTCCCGAACAAAATCGTATCAAAATCAAGATCGCGTTGAGATCGTGTCTTATCAGCGTCGTTAGCTGTATCCAGTTGATGACGTCACGTCCACAAAGTAAACAAGTTACAGCTGAGTGCCGTAGTCTATGGTGAAGATTATTAAAAATATGTAAAAATTATATATTTTTCACATTAAATATAATTTTATATTTGTTTATTCAAATGGATCAGCCTCAATCTCATGCAATGGTAGGTTTATAAAGGTTATTTTTCTAAAAAAAACTGTGACCATAAACAATAGTTTTGTTAATCCTGTTTTTATTATTTGACGTTCTGTCAAATGTCAAAGTCATATTATGATAATTTAATTTGTCAGAAACATAGAAAGTCAAGTGTTGTGACGTACTTTGTATATTCAAAGACAGATTGAGACAAATGAAGTCTTCATATTATTATGATACGTTATTAGAGATCATATTATGTAGACTTCGTTTGTCTCGGTCCCTGTCTTAAGTGAAAATATATTGTAAAACATGATTGTGTAAAAGTTTTAAGTAACTTTACCTAATATAACGGTGAGTTGGTTTCTTTATAAGAGGAGTGAAATCTGCGACTAATAAAACGAATAAATAATTTTTAAGGCGATAATTTCATCGAAATTCCTTATAATCCATGTCAATTGCTAATGTGTTGAAGCGGGCAATTATTCGTAAGTTTTACATTTCCTATTCTATTAGGTCCTTTAATAACATTAAATAATGCTTATAGACGACCCATATTATAGTAAAAATATCATAATTTAGTTCAAATACATTAAAACAAGCAAACTCGATACTATAAATGAGACCTCTTTAGCTATCGTGTAATTTGACGTTTGTTTACGATCCGGCCATTCGATTCTCAATCGATTGATTTCGTCGGGAGTACCAAAAGTTACGATCTAACGAATTTCTCGATCCAGGTTAGTTACAAATTGAGCCACCGCGCGATCGTGCGCTAGTGTAGGTGTCGGGAGTAGCAAAAGCTATTGAGATCGAGCTGATACGATTCTCGATTGTGTCGGGAGTAAGGGGGCAGATGACGCTTTGTGTGCGTTGGGTCTTGGGACAATCAGGTGATCGGCCTGCATAAGATGATCCACACGTCGGATGGACATGTAAAAAGTCGGACCTGCGCCTGATATCTTGGCAGTCGTGTCGGTTATCCGTCCCACTGGATTATAAGAGTAAAGGAAGATAGAGTACTCTCGTGAACATGGGCACTACAAAATTACTCCTGCGTAACTGGCCTGGTTTCAATGAAACCGGCCACCGTCACGGAGATCGGTATGTGGGGGGGGGGGGGGGTGTAGGTATTGTACCGTGCGTTTGACGAGCGGTATGAGGTCGGACGCGAGCGTGGGCAGCTCGGCGGCGGCGGCGCGGCACGCGGGGAAGCGCGCGGCCACGGCGAAGCAGCGCGCGCACGCCGCGCACACCTCCGACGCCGCGCCGCTCGACCCCACCACGCCCACGCAGCGTGATAGCGCCGCGCTCAGCACCTACAACAAGAAAATATTTAAGTTAATATTTTTTTATATCATATTTGCGAAGACTTGTAATTGGCTAAAGTATTCATTTTTTTTTCATTCAATCATATTTCATTATCAGGATACAAAAAGAAAAAATTATGTATAAGTACAAATTATTAAACGTTCTTCACCTTTAAATGTCTACATTCAACAGCGTGTTGAATGTAGACATTTACTTTAATAGATGTGCGCTTTCATATGCTTTTACGTACCGTTATGTGAATACACACCACAGGTCACAGCGCCTACGACTGGGTATTTGCACAGTACCTGCAGGCCGCCCTCGCGGCACAGCTCCTCGGCGTTGAGCGCGGAGCAGGCGACGGTGGCGCGCGCGAGCTGCGCGGCGGCGGGCAGCAGCGGCGCGCGGTCCGCGAACAGCGCCTCCGCCTCCGTCTCCAGCCGCGCCGTGCGCAGCAGCTGCCCGTAGCCCGCGTACTTGTACGGCGCCAGCACTGGTAATATAGTTGTCTAGTCACACGATAGACGTCACTAAACTAATCTTATATATTGTTTACTATGGAAGGTAGAGGAAAAGAGAACTATGACCATACATGAAAAATAACAGTTCCAAAACTGACCATAATGGCGCTAGAATCAAAAGAGAGTATGATATGAAGTTAGCAATAAGAGATGGAGTGAAGTTAGTTGAGAGTTAGTTATTGGTAAGTTATTTAACACGACTAACTTCACTCCATCTATTATAATAACTTCAATGCTAACTTCATACATATTGGTCGGTCACTTTTTAGCTTTTCTGTCTTAGAAAGATAGTCCTCATTTCCTCTACCCTCCATAATTGTTTACTAGCTTTTTCCCGCGACTCCGCCCGCGTAAATATAGTAACGGGTATTCGGTATAACGGGAGTTCTGTACTTTTTACCAGACTACGGCGAAGCCAAAAGGAAGGGTTAATGATTTTGCCAGTCTATGTACTGTATGTTTATTCCATCGTTACGCCTAAACTACTGGCCTGATTTTAATAAATGTTATCCAAGTCTACATCCAAAATCAATACCCTTCCTTCTGGCTTCGCCTTAGTCGTCGGGTAATGTGGTGGTTTACGACTATCAATACAACACTCACCATCGGAGTATCTCTTGAACAGGATAGTCTGTGTGCGCAGTATGAGCAGAATGTTGTTCGTGTTGGGCCCCTCCCCGCTCCACAAGTTGCGGCTGCACAGGAACTCGTACGCTTGATTGACGGCTTCGAAGCGATCCTACAAAAATAGTTCAAGTTTTAAACAAAACTATTTCTATAACTTTATACGAGCTTCAAGGTGGGGACTACATGATCTGGAATCCTTCTGACCGGGCGAATTTCAGAGCACTGAAAATAAGAGTTGAAAATCGAAGTATCGTGTGTCGAGCTGACATATATGACATGGACTTTTGACTCGACACTTGTAAACTGTAACCTAACCAATGAGTGTAGACTTGCCTTTCAGTTCGTTTAATGACGAGTGTATTGTTAAAGTATGTTCTATAAAATCGTTACCATGTACTTAATAATATATATAGAATCGTCATCGATCGCCCTCTCTTTATTTAAAGCTCACTACTAACTCACCCGGCCCTCGGGGTTCTTGTCGGGGTGGTACTGCTGCGCGAGGCGGTAGTAGGCGCGGCGCACGGCCGCCTCGTCGCCCGCCGCCGGCGTGAGCCCGAGCGCCGAGTACGCCTGCTCCGCCGTCATCGACGCGGGTTTTTTCTCGACTTCGCGCCGCCACGCCTCTAGCACTTCTTTCAGGAGCTCCACCTGTGTCAAATAAGATAAAAACATACTGAAACATACTTTTATTTACACACTAATTGTTGCCCGCGACAAAGTTAATTATGCGGAAACCGAACACTTTTCCGTCCTTCCCCGTAGTATACTCTATATCTCTGCAAAATTTCATCAAAATCGGACCGAACACCTTTCCGTCCTTCCCCGTAGTCTACTTTATATCTCTGCAAAATTTCATCAAAATCGGTCCAGTAGTTTCGGAGCATATTAAACAAACATTCAAACAAACTTTTCCTCTTTATAATATTAGTATAGATATAGATAATGACAATAAATAATTTAATGACGTGCACGCACGCCGTATACGTAAATACGTACACGCACGCCATTTCCGACGGTATGTGTACTTAAACGTTAACGAAAGGCATACGTACGAGCTAGACATCCACGGACGCCATATGTACGCATGTTTACGCACACACTTGTACACGAACACACAAAAATACGTACGCAAGTTCTTTCAAGCGCGTATACGTACCGGATCCGGTATCGGCCAATCCGGGAATCGAGATTCGTCACACAGATGGCGCAGGTAGAACATGTGGCAGAACAGCTCGGAGCGCAGCTGCGGGTAGCAGACCGCCGGGCACGCGAGGTAGGGGTAGCGGGCGGCGACGTGCGCGCGCAACCGGGGCGTGAACTCCCCGATGTGGGCGGACACCTTCATTATCAGCAGGCGTCTGTGATACAGTGATTTGTTAACTATAATTTATTATAAAAATTATAAAAATAACATCCGAAACCTTGTTACTAAGTTAAGAAACTCTACTAAGTTAAGAAATAAATAAAGAGAGATGAAGTGAATAGCAACGTCATTTTACTGACTCACATAATTAATCGTATTTTAAAGAGAATACTGCAATAGAATCGACGGTGTAAACTATTTCTAGGTGTAAACTATGTTATGGCAATATATCGTACATAAAAAATGTAACACCTAAATTGTAACCATACTTTTACCAAATAAAGTATAATTACATTGGTTATTCAAATTCATCATCAAAGTTTTCATGCATCCTCAAAAGCTTTCAAGTAATTTTTACTTTTATTTAGTTATTTAACAATTTATTGCACACAATAAAAATATATGACACAACAATTTACAAAGAAGGACGACACAAAGGTACTGCTTATTTCTAAAAAGATTTTTTACAGCAGCCCCACGGAGAGAGCTGGGATTTTTTTACCTCATTTCCGAATTCCATATGGCCTCGGGCGTGTCCCACTCGCCGAGGAATATTTGTGCGAACTTCTCCGCGCCGTGGTTTTCCAGGTAACACACCATCGCCTCGGGCAGTAGCTGGCCCAGTATCGAACGTTGGATGATGTCGGAAGTGCTCTGAGATAAAACACAATAGTAGTTTAGTACATAGTATGTGTAATGTAGCTCCGTGGCCTAGTGGGTAGACCGTTTGGTTCGCACTCGAGAGTGCAGGTTCGAATCCCAGGTTGTGGCGTGTACCAATGAGACTTTTTCAGATCTCAAGTACATTATACAGACGCTCTAACGGTGAAGGAAAACATCGTGAGGAAACCCGCACATAGTTGGCCCCAGACGTATTGACCAGTTCATTCCTCTGGACTAGGCTGACTATGTTGTGAGAATGCCGTATGTGCTTGGGCAACCATACGACATTTAAAAACCAACTGTCCCAGGCACTACAGTATTTCAAGAGTGGTTACTTCGCTCGGAGAATACTGTATAAATCATCCATTAACGGATGTAAAGGCAATGTTTTTTATGTATAATGTATATTTGTAAGTACATACAAAGACACACTACGTATTCAATCCAAGAAATGGAGTAATAGGCAAGACGACTGAATTTTTTATTGCATAAATCATAGATGTATTTATTATATTAAAAAGAGATAGATATGGTATTGCGCGTAAAAAGTGACGACTCAAATTTTGGGTACTGTGCTCCGCGAGCAATAGTGTTCTGTGTGAGCTGGTCGACGAGTAGCACGTTAAATATGAGTAAGTTCTCAGAAGAAGCAGCAGTAGGTAGGTATAGGGGAGACCGAGGGGTTTTGACACAAAGGTGATTTGAAACAGTACCGATTTCATGGAACTTAGCGAGTTCGCAACGTTGCATTTCAACCACTCCCCTCCACTCGCTGACTTGTCAATACGCGTCGGTGGCATGAGTCGCGCGGTTATGGAGTTCTGCGTGCCATGTGACAAAAATCGTGAAAAGCAAGTTATTTACGTTTTTATTACCATGCCTATATTTTGATAAGGGTATTGTATTTTAGTTTGATTTATATTGGTTTCGAAAGCTAAGCATTTTCTCATTCTAGAGAATTATTGTATATATTTGGTACAATTGATTTCTATGTATTTGATTCTTGATTGCAGGTTAAATTAATATTGAGAGGTTTTTTCTTACTGAGGAGATTTGAACGAGTTGAGTTGTTTCAAATCTCCTTGTTTTCAATATTGGATTGGATAAAACACGGAGAATATAGATATTTCGTGGGTATATGTACTCTTTCTCTATTCTCCGTGATATTTATCTATTCTCTATAAAGAACTGCATAAAAACAAGGTCAAGTAGCCTATTCAAATTTAAAAAAAAATGTGGAAAACACGGAGAATATAGACATTTCGTTATTATACTCTAAGGATATTTCTCTATTCTCTATAGAAAACTCTATTCTGCATGGTGGAAAGAAGACAAATAAGTCAAACCAATTTTATTTACACAGTGCATGTCCTTTGCAACCGTGATTGCTTGGTGATTGCCATTAAATAAAAGAAGAAAAGTTCATGTCAAAATACCCCGGTCTATTGTGTCATAGTGCGAGGCCGGTGTGTTTTGTTAGTGCAGTCTAAAGTATTAGTATTAGACTCTGTCCAGAAAGTGCGTAAGCCTGCGTAAACCTACGCACGTAGAGATTCTTATCTTATCGTTTCTTTTTGACGAAATTTTGTACGATACGCGCATAGCTAAAATAATACGCACATAGCTTCTGGACGCAATGTATGGGGCCCTAGTACCTCGACTACGTGCGTAGACCTTACGTGCGTAAGAATACGCAGTTTCTGGACATAGTCTTAACTGTTACAAAATAAAATCGCATATAAAACGCATGAATTGCTACTGCGTGCACCAGAATAATATTATTTTGGTGTTTCAGAATTATAATGTGTGATGATCTGATATTTCGATCGAAATAGGAAACATTTTGTTTGTGAAAATGTGGTGAAAATGTGAATTAAATTAATTGTGAAATTCAATGATTTTTCATTTATATTTTTAGGAAATACATCAAATAAAAGGTCTGAAGGATTATGTAATTTTAGGTACATACTTACTTACTGATAGAGTTAAATTTAGTATTTTAAATATTTAGGAAAATCTATTAGATACTAATTTCTTGTATAAAAAATACTAATTGTTTTTATTCTTTTCAGATATTATCTCAGTTATGCTAAAGATCCTAAATATTTAAAATAAAATAGTTATTTTGATGTTTTGACATCACGTATGTTTTGACGTCTCCATGACGACGAGAGTAGATTCAAATTACAAATTCCCAAAATAAATTGTGGATAATAATATTATATTATCAGTTTTTCATGGCTTTTTTACAGAATTTTAATGTGTGATGTGATATTTTGAACCAGATAGGATACATTTTGTTTCTGAAAATGTGAATAAATTAATTATAAGATTGAATGGTCTTTCATTTATATTTTCAGGAAATATAAACCGATAAAGGGATCGGAAGTATTTAGAAATTGTAGGAAATAATAGGGTGAGATTTAAAAGTATTTAAAATATTTTAAAAAAATTATAAAATGGTATCATATAATAAAGAGTTTAGGTATAATGGTAACAGCCCCCGTGGTCTAGTGGTTAGAGCTTGGCTCTCGACTCTCGGAGGTCGTGGGTTCGAATCCCACATTGGAACTTCAAAAAAAAAGTTGTTTCCAAGTTTGGTTAGGACAATGCAGGCCGATCACCTGATTGTCTGATAAGAAAGATGATCGTATAATAAGTTAGTAAATGTAGAAGAATTAAGAAAAATTGAAGTTAGAAAATGTAAGTGTAAAAATGGTGTGATTAGTTTGTAGATGTTAGTAGGTATTAGAGTTAATTATATATAAGTGTAAATGGTGTGATTAGTTAGTAGATGTAGAAGTTATTAGAGGTACTATTGAAATTAAGATGTAAGTGGAAATGGTGTGATTAGTTTGTAGATAAATAAATTAGATGTAAGCTTAAATGGTGTGATTAGTTAGTAGATGTAGAGGTACTATTGAATTAGATGTAAGTGGAAATGGTGTGATTAGTTTGTAGATGTAGAAGGCCATAGAGGTACTATTGAATGTAAATTAGATGTAAGCTTAAATGGTGTGATTAGTTAGTAGATGTAGAAGGTATTAGAAGGTACTATTGAAATTAGATGTAAATGTAAATGGTGTGATTAGTTTGTAAGTGAATAAATTTTATATGAAATTTATATGAATCGTTTAGGGCATATTATAAATAAAAACAAGGTCAAGTAGCCTATTCAAATTTAAAAAAAAATGTGGAAAACACGGAGAATACGTAATACGAATATATTTCGTTATTATACTCTAAGGATATTTCTCTATTCTCTATAGAGAACTCTATTCTGCATGGTGGAAAGAAGACAAATAAGTCAAACCAATTTTATTTACACAGTTCATGTCCTTTGCAACCGTGATTGCTTGGTGATTGCCATTAAATAAAAGAAGAAAAGTTCATGTCAAAATACCCCGGTCTATTGTGTCATAGTGCGAGGCCGGTGTGTTTTGTTGGTGCAGTCTAAAGTATTATTATTAACTGTTACAAAATAAAATCGCATATAAAACGCATGAATTGCTACTGCGTGCACCAGAATAATATTATTTTGGCGTTTCAGAATTATAATGTGTGATGATCTGATATTTCGATCGAAATAGGAAACATTTTGTTTGTGAAAATGTGGTGAAAATGTGAATTAAATTAATTGTGAAATTCAATGATTTTTCATTTATATTTTTAGGAAATACATTAAATAAAAGGTCTGAAGGATTATGTAATTTTAGGTACATACTGATAGAGTTAAATTTAGTATTTTAAATATTTAGGAAAATCTATTAGATACTAATTTTTTGTACAAAAAATACTAATTGTTTTTATTCTTCTCAGATATTATCTCAGTTATGCTAAAGATCCTAAATATTTAAAATAAAATAGTTATTTTGATGTTTTGACATCACGTATGTTTTGACGTCTCCATGACGACGAGAGTAGATTCAAATTACAAATTCCCAAAATAAATTGTGGATAATAATATTATATTATCAGTTTTTCATGGCTTTTTTACAGAATTTTAATGTGTGATGTGATATTTTGAACCAGATAGGATACATTTTGTTTCTGAAAATGTGAATAAATTAATTATTAGATTGAATGGTCTTTCATTTATATTTTCAGGAAATATAAACCGATAAAGGGATCGGAAGTATTTAGAAATTGTAGGAAATAATAGGGTGAGATTTAAAAGTATTTAAAATATTTTTAAAAAAATATAAAATGGTATCATATAATAAAGAGTTTAGGAATAATGGTAACAGCCCCCGTGGTCTAGTGGTTAGAGCTTGGCTCTCGACTCTCGGAGGTCGTGGGTTCGAATCCCACATTGGAACTTCAAAAAAAAAGTTGTTTCCAAGTTTGGTTAGGACAATGCAGGCCGATCACCTGATTGTCTGATAAGAAAGATGATCGTATAATAAGTTAGTAAATGTAGAAGAATTAAAAAAAATTAAGTTAGAAAATGTAAGTGTAAAAATGGTGTGATTAGTTTGTAGATGTTAGTAGGTATTAGAATTAATTATATATAAGTGTAAATGGTGTGATTAGTTACTAGATGTAGAAGTTATTAGAGGTACTATTGAAATTAAGATGTAAGTGGAAATGGTGTGATTAGTTTGTAGATAAATAAATTAGATGTAGGCTTAAATGGTGTGATTAGTTAGTAGATTCAGAAGTTATTAGAGGTACTATTGAAATTAAGATGTAAGTGGAAATGGTGTGATTAGTTTGTAGATAAATAAATTAGATGTAAGCTTAAATGGTGTGATTAGTTAGTAGATGTAGAAGTTATTAGAGGTACCTACTATTGAAATTAAGATGTAAGTGGAAATGGTGTGATTAGTTTGTAGATAAATAAATTAGATGTAAGCTTAAATGGTGTGATTAATTAGTAGATGTAGAAGTTAGTACAGGTACTATTGAAATTAGATGTAAGTGGAAATGGTGTGATTAGTTTGTAGATGTAGAAGGCCATAGAGGTACTATTGAATGTAAATTAGATGTAAGCTTAAATGGTGTGATTAGTTAGTAGATGTAGAAGGTATTAGAAGGTACTATTGAAATTAGATGTAAATGTAAATGGTGTGATTAGTTTGTAAGTGAATAAATTTTATATGAAATTTATATGAATCGTTTAGGGCATATTATAAATAAAAACAAGGTCAAGTAGCCTATTCAAATTTTAAAAAAAATGTGGAAAACACGGAGAATATAGATATTTCGTTATTATACTCTAAGGATATTTCTCTATTCTCTATAGAGAACTCTATTCTGCATGGTGGAAAGAAGACAAATAAGTCAAACCAATTTTATTTACACAGTTCATGTCCTTTGCAACCGTGATTGCTTGGTGATTGCCATTAAATAAAAGAAGAAAAGTTCATGTCAAAATACCCCGGTCTATTGTGTCATAGTGCGAGGCCGGTGTGTTTTGTTGGTGCAGTCTAAAGTATTATTATTAACTGTTACAAAATAAAATCGCATATAAAACGCATGAATTGCTACTGCGTGCACCAGAATAATATTATTTTGGTGTTTCAGAATTATAATGTGTGATGATCTGATATTTCGATCGAAATAGGAAACATTTTGTTTGTGAAAATGTGGTGAAAATGTGAATTAAATTAATTGTGAAATTCAATGATTTTTCATTTATATTTTTAGGAAATACATCAAATAAAAGGTCTGAAGGATTATGTAATTTTAGGTACATACTTACTTACTGATAGAGTTAAATTTAGTATTTTAAATATTTAGGAAAATCTATTAGATACTAATTTCTTGTATAAAAAATACTAATTGTTTTTATTCTTCTCAGATATTATCTCAGTTATGCTAAAGATCCTAAATATTTAAAATAAAATAGTTATTTTGATGTTTTGACATCACGTATGTTTTGACGTCTCCATGACGACGAGAGTAGATTCAAATTACAAATTCCCAAAATAAATTGTGGATAATAATATTATATTATCAGTTTTTCATGGCTTTTTTACAGAATTTTAATGTGTGATGTGATATTTTGAACCAGATATGATACATTTTGTTTCTGAAAATGTGAATAAATTAATTATAAGATTGAATGGTCTTTCATTTATATTTTCAGGAAATATAAACCGATAAAGGGATCGGAAGTATTTAGAAATTGTAGGAAATAATAGGGTGAGATTTAAAAGTATTTAAAATATTTTAAAAAAATTATAAAATGGTATCATATAATAAAGAGTTTAGGTATAATGGTAACAGCCCCCGTGGTCTAGTGGTTAGAGCTTGGCTCTCGACTCTCGGAGGTCGTGGGTTCGAATCCCACATTGGAACTTCAAAAAAAAAGTTGTTTCCAAGTTTGGTTAGGACAATGCAGGCCGATCACCTGATTGTCTGATAAGAAAGATGATCGTATAATAAGTTAGTAAATGTAGAAGAATTAAGAAAAATTGAAGTTAGAAAATGTAAGTGTAAAAATGGTGTAGTTAGTTTGTAGATGTTAGTAGGTATTAGAGTTAATTATATATAAGTGGAAATGGTGTGATTAGTTTGTAGATGTAGAAGGCCATAGAGGTACTATTGAATGTAAATTAGATGTAAGCTTAAATGGTGTGATTAGTTAGTAGATGTAGAAGGTATTAGAAGGTACTATTGAAATTAGATGTAAATGTAAATGGTGTGATTAGTTTGTAAGTGAATAAATTTTATATGAAATTTATATGAATCGTTTAGGGCATATTATAAATAAAAACAAGGTCAAGTAGCCTATTCAAATTTTAAAAAAAATGTGGAAAACACGGAGAATATAGATATTTCGTTATTATACTCTAAGGATATTTCTCTATTCTCTATAGAGAACTCTATTCTGCATGGTGGAAAGAAGACAAATAAGTCAAACCAATTTTATTTACACAGTTCATGTCCTTTGCAACCGTGATTGCTTGGTGATTGCCATTAAATAAAAGAAGAAAAGTTCATGTCAAAATACCCCGGTCTATTGTGTCATAGTGCGAGGCCGGTGTGTTTTGTTGGTGCAGTCTAAAGTATTATTATTAACTGTTACAAAATAAAATCGCATATAAAACGCATGAATTGCTACTGCGTGCACCAGAATAATATTATTTTGGTGTTTCAGAATTATAATGTGTGATGATCTGATATTTCGATCGAAATAGGAAACATTTTGTTTGTGAAAATGTGGTGAAAATGTGAATTAAATTAATTGTGAAATTCAATGATTTTTCATTTATATTTTTAGGAAATACATCAAATAAAAGGTCTGAAGGATTATGTAATTTTAGGTACATACTTACTTACTGATAGAGTTAAATTTAGTATTTTAAATATTTAGGAAAATCTATTAGATACTAATTTCTTGTATAAAAAATACTAATTGTTTTTATTCTTCTCAGATATTATCTCAGTTATGCTAAAGATCCTAAATATTTAAAATAAAATAGTTATTTTGATGTTTTGACATCACGTATGTTTTGACGTCTCCATGACGACGAGAGTAGATTCAAATTACAAATTCCCAAAATAAATTGTGGATAATAATATTATATTATCAGTTTTTCATGGCTTTTTTACAGAATTTTAATGTGTGATGTGATATTTTGAACCAGATATGATACATTTTGTTTCTGAAAATGTGAATAAATTAATTATAAGATTGAATGGTCTTTCATTTATATTTTCAGGAAATATAAACCGATAAAGGGATCGGAAGTATTTAGAAATTGTAGGAAATAATAGGGTGAGATTTAAAAGTATTTAAAATATTTTAAAAAAATTATAAAATGGTATCATATAATAAAGAGTTTAGGTATAATGGTAACAGCCCCCGTGGTCTAGTGGTTAGAGCTTGGCTCTCGACTCTCGGAGGTCGTGGGTTCGAATCCCACATTGGAACTTCAAAAAAAAAGTTGTTTCCAAGTTTGGTTAGGACAATGCAGGCCGATCACCTGATTGTCTGATAAGAAAGATGATCGTATAATAAGTTAGTAAATGTAGAAGAATTAAGAAAAATTGAAGTTAGAAAATGTAAGTGTAAAAATGGTGTAGTTAGTTTGTAGATGTTAGTAGGTATTAGAGTTAATTATATATAAGTGTAAATGGTGTGATTAGTTTGTGGATAATTAAATTAGATGTAAGCTTAAATGGTGTGATTAGTTAGTAGATGTAGAAGTTATTAGAGGTACTAATGAAATTAGATGTAAGTGGAAATGGACTGATTAGTTTGTAGATAAATAAATTAGATGTAAGCTTAAATGGTGTGATGAGTTAGTAGATGTAGAAGGTATTAGAGGTACTATTGAAATTAGATGTAAATGTAAATTATGTGATTAGTTTGTAGATGAATAAAGATTATATGAATATTCGTTGAAATGAGTTAAAGTGTATGAGAATTTACCTCACCTGCAGACCCGTGTCAATTATGAATCGTTTAGGACATATAAATAAAAACAAGGTCAAGTAGCCTATTCAATTTAAAAAAAAATTGTGGAAAACACGAAGAATATATTTCTCTATTCTCTATAGAGAACTCTATTCTGCATGGTGGAAAGAAGACAAATAAGTCAAACCAAGTTCATTTACAGAGTTCATGTCCTTTGCAACCGTGATTGCCATTAAATAAAAGAAGAAGAGTTCATGTCAAAATACCCGAGTCTATTGTGTCATAGTAAGAGGCCGGTGTGTTTGAAGTTAGTGCAGTCTAAATTATTATTAACTGTTACAAAATAAAATAAAATTACATATAAAATGCATGAATTGCTACTGCGTGCAAAGGAATAATATTATTTTTCTTATGCACCTTCTTTTCTTACACACACACACATTAGATGTAAGTGTAAATGGTGTGATTAGTTTGTAGATAAAGAAGGTAAAAAATTAGTTTGTAGATTATTTTATTAATTATTATATTGAAATTAAATGTTAGCTTGTAATGTAAAATGGTGTGATTAGTTAGTAGATGTAGAAGGTACTATTGAAATTAGATGTAAGTATAAATGGGAAAGTCGAATTGACTGATGTATCAACGCCCTGTGCGCCAAACTGTTAAAGCTAGAAATTTGAAATTTTGCACACGTATTTCTCACATTACAAAGGCATCCACTAAGGAAGGATTTTTCAAGTTCAACCCCCAAGGGGGTAACATAGGGGATGAAAGGTTAAAATCTAATTTCACGCGGGCGATACCGCGGCAATTAATGCTAGTTATTGAGATGTAAGCTTAAATAGTGTGGATTAGTTAGAAGAAGGTACAATTGAAAGTAATTAAGCTTGCATCTAGCTTAATTTCGTCTTTGGTCGCTGTAGCAAATTGTTCCATAGAAAATGTCCAGTGTAAAGTTCTAAATTACACATAAAATTTTATATTTATTTACGTTTATCAAGTAGAAAACTCAAAACGTCAATATTCTGAGCATATTAAATTAAACAAAATATTTTTAGAATAGGGGTAAGTATTCTAAAAACTTTACTATACTCTGGTCTGTCTCACTCCCCATATATGTATAGAAAATGCAAGTACGTGCGGCGCCCCACTGAGCGGGGAATCAGTAGGGAATCACGTGCGAGTAGTGATGGGTAAACGCCCATACGTTTTGGACATTATGCCCATAAATGCCCGATAAATGCCCGCCCGTGGGCATTTATCTGGGCATAAATATTTTGTTACAAAGTAAACTGAATATTTTAATATTTTGTTTCCTAAGCTGGCCTTAATGATTAATTTACGTTAGTTTTTTGCTTTAAAATATTGT
This sequence comes from Glaucopsyche alexis, assembly GCA_905404095.1. Lineage (NCBI taxonomy): Eukaryota > Metazoa > Arthropoda > Insecta > Lepidoptera > Lycaenidae > Glaucopsyche > Glaucopsyche alexis. The sequence goes on from FR990057.1 coordinate 5,465,148, forward strand.
TTAATTAATTCCAGATTATTTAACCCCAAAAGTGGATCAGTTTAAGTTTGGACACTTTAAACTGCGACATGCCTCCACCCTTCTCTATAATAATAATATATGTGCGAAAAAAAGTATTAATTAATAATGAAAATTTGCTCCCCCTTATTATCCCTGCAACTACTTACATATTTTCTTCATGATGTGCGAAAAAAAATTAACGCTGTTTTGGAATTTCAAAATAGACTTAATTATCATATTATTCAGCACATACAGTTTGAAAACAACTCCCATACCAAAGAAAAAAACTCCAACAGTATCCAATAATATGATTTTACGTTATAAATTTACGTTAATTTATCAACTCAATCTGGTTTTATAGCTGCTTACATCATAATTATAGTGGTCGCAAACTCGAAAATTAAGTCGCCAAGTTATAAATTTCGTTGCCGGTTCGGATTAAATTTTGCCACTTTTTAACTGCCGATTTTTGTATTTTGTCACGTGAGTGCTTTCAGCAGTTTAGTAATTTAGTCGCCAACAAATTAACTCAGTAAAACGGTATGTTTATGTGCAGTCACCAACTTATTTTTTGTTCGCAATATTAATTATATCCCAATAATAAAAGTTTATTTCAGACGTATAAAAGTAGATAAAGACTAATAATTATTCAGATTAAAGTAAGTACCTTTAATTATTACACCTGAAAATAAATTAACTCGGTGTGTTCTGAGTCGGCGATCGATAACAATGGCATTTATCGGGCATAAAAATATAAAACCGGGGTGCAAACACCCCCCCCCCCCCCCCTGGTTATTTAATGTACTTGTAGTCGTTTTATTTTCTTGAAACCCCCTCCCGAAACTAAAACCTGGCTACGCCCATGATACAATGGTAACACAGTTATTCTTAGTTAATACTAAAATAGTTATAAAAATATTTCTGCAAAGGTTACCAGCTCAGCAAAAGCTGTGTTAGCCATGAAGACTAATACAGCGCTGGTATTCAGATGACCAATACATTTTGAACATTAATTTTACTTACAAAGTACCTACAGTTCCGTGCTAAAGAATGAGGAAAATTTCAAATAGGTAGGTATTTACTTAAAATATTGTTAATAATATACTTATTACAAATGCATTCCGATCTATGTTCTTAAGAAAAGTGGTTAAGTTTTACTGTGACAACTAGCTTGTAAAATATTCGTTAGTTGGTTGGGTATAATAAATATACATATGAAGCTGAATTTATGATACAACCTTTTTACACGTTAGTGACGTTAGCCCATAAAAGAATATGTTTCTGACTAATGGTAATTAAATAAAAATATAATGATGCTAGCCCTACACGCTGTGCTACACGTCTAGTTAGAAGCACCTCGCGCATCCGTTAACGAAATATGAATCGTAGTTTACAGCGTTAAGGTGGTTCGTTTCCTATACAAAAAAACAATGGACATTTATTAGGTAATTTCATACTATTACTACATAAATTTATATGCACATCTATGTATTTTGCAATACAATTGTCGCAAAATATATTTAAAATACTTTATTTCACACAGAAGTCACATTTTTATTGAATTTTCGACAAAAAGTGACATAAGTTACAAATGTCACTTTTTGTCGAAAATTCAATAAAAATGTGACTTCTGTGTGAAATAAAGTATTTTAAATATATTTTGCGACAATTGTATTGCAAAATAAATAGATGTGCATATAAATTTATGTAGTAATAGTATGAAATTACCTAATAAATGTCCATTGTTTTTTTGTATAGGAAACGAACCACCTTAAGGTTGAAATTCGCACGTTGAACAACTCTGTAGGCATCTAAATCAGTTCGCATTGATTTCCGGCACTAGTGAAATAGCACCTTATTACTGATAAATAGAGTTTTTATTGCCTAGAATGTTTTATACAAGTGAATCCTCTTCACTTGTGATATTAATTACTCTTTGCTATAGTTCACTTCTGTCTTTGCAAACTACTATTAACTATTTACAACCAAAGTTTTACACCTACCCCCTTACTAATAAAAATAATGAAGAATGTTCACAAATTTTGTTTTTTAGCTCTCCGTAAACTTAGTTGAAAATAAAAAATATGAGTGAAAAAATTATTTCGATACGCCGTGTAGTTTCCGAGATATTTAATTCCAAAGTAAGTGCGCGACTCGGGATTCCACCAGGCCGGCCCTCGGGGCGATGACGTCACTGCACAGTACATCGCAATACTCGCTCAGTAACACCGCGTCGCCCGTACCTTTAACTTACTATTAAAGTTAAAAATGTCTAATCTACATGCTAGAAAATCATGTGTTTTAGGTAGGTTATCCGATTGCCCTTTTTAACCGACTTCCAAAAAAAGGATTCGGCTGTATATAGACTGTATTGTTTTATTTTTTTATACGTTCAACGATTAGGTACTCCGCCGTCTGTGGACCGATTATCAAAATTGTTTTTTTTACGTATAGGGTATAATCCCAAATTGGTCCTTTTGACATCATAGTGGTGACCTGATGATGGATTCCATGAGGAATCGAGGGAACTCCTCGAAATTTATATGTACACAATACACATTAGGTAATATGTGTGGTGTGGTGATTGAAACTTTTGTAAAGTTGTCCAAGCATATGCTACCAAAAAGTTAATTTTGCTCCAAGGTATACCCTGAATCCAAAAGCACTGAACAGAACTCCTCAGTCTTTAAAGATACTCGTTTGGAAATTTCGACATTGTTTAAAAGCCTGCAAGCATATGCTACTATGTAACTTACAGTAATCTTCATCATCAACATCTTATTTACCTAATAGAAGCTAATGGCGCATTTTCATTTTCTGGCAACGACACTACCAGCCGCACTACCAGTAGTGTCGTTGCCAAATGAACGACACTACCGCACCTATTTGGGATCAAATTGTACAGTCAACAACGACATTATGTCTTTCGTTAGTACTGAGACCAAAGAGATTAACTCAAAGTTCTAAATTATGATCAACCTCTTGGCTGATAAAGTAGTGCTATATTCCTAAATCACGCTATCGAAGCTTTCACAATTCACCACCCGCTCGGTCGGAGATCTCCCTTTGTGGCCCTTCCATGTTTCCACATTGGTGACCCTCGATAGAATACGCCTCCTGCTGGACATTATCTCGAACTAAAAATGATGGTTCGAAGCCAATGATGGTTCGACCAGGCCGCGGTGCGTTGAGGCTGGTGGTCGAGATACCCGATGAGGCTGAAGCTGGCTGGCGTTGCACGGAGGGTCGGGCAGGAGAGATAATGTCCAGCAGGAGGCGTATTCTATCGAGGGTCACCAATGTCGAAACATGGAATGGCCACAAAGGGAGATCTCCGACCGAGCGGGTGGTGAATTGTGAAAGCTTCGATAGCGTGATTTAGGAATATAGCACTACTTTATCAGCCAAGAGGTTGATCATAAGTTAGAACTTTGAGTTAATCTCTTTGGTCTCAGTACTAACGAAAGACATAATGTCGTTGTTGACTGTACAATTTGATCCCAAATAGGTGCGGTAGTGTCGTTCATTTGGCAACGACACTACTGGTAGTGCGGCTGGTAGTGTCGTTGCCAGAAAATGCGCATTTTCAGTATTATACATCGATCGTTTATTTAAAGCTATCGTATAATGTTTTAATAATTTTACAAATATCAATAGAAAAGTGAAAAAAATATTTTAAACAAAAAATTAAACCGACTTCCAAAGTAAATATGCACAAAAAAGCATGACATAAAACTTATTTTTTAAATAGGTACTTAGGTAATTGGCCTTTTAAATTTGACTAAAATTCTAATTTATTTCTCTACTCAATCGTCATAATTTTGTAGTCGGTACCAGCCAACTTGAAAGTGAGTTCTATTTTAATTTAAAATAGAACTAATTTATAATTTTTAAATATTGTTTTATCTGGGTTGTTTAGGCTGGTACCGTTTCAAATTCAAATCCCTCATCCATTGTACTGTACATAAACTACAATATTATATACACGTCTAATATTACACTACCAAATACTAATAGACACTTATTAAACTTAATGTTACTTAATGTACGGAGAAACAATATAAAACACTGCAATAATAGCTGAGCGCAAGCAAGATATGTACTAGGTAACTCGGCCGGCATTGTTAGCCCAAGAGCTACTAAGAAATTTTGAGTAGGTATTTGAGGCACGTTGAAACCTTGTCCTGTACTTCTCCTATTGTAACTCAACACGAGAATGCAGGCCTGGCTGGTCAGAAGCGGAACTTAGCCAAAATACAAATTTTTGAAAAGTAGATTTTTTTATGCCCGAAAAACATGTTTGAGGCATTATGAAATTTTGATATACTGTTAGTATAATGTATAAGGAGTTGGGAAAAAAAAAGCCCCGTAATTTAGTCGGAACTTTAACCTAGCCATGTCAGTTTAAAAGTAAATAGTTTAAAGGTTAAAAATAGGTGTGTGAGGCACTTCGAAATTTGAGTAGGGTATTATTTATTATTTTAAAAAAATACTGTAAAAAATACAGATAATTTTATGGGAACTTTCCACCTGCCATGTGACTTAGAAAATCGAGAAAATCTGGCTTTTAATTCATGATTTTGTGACATCTATCGGTCATTTTATGAACTGCAATATACGTTTGAAAGGAGATGCGACATCTAGGAAGCTCTCAAAGAACTACGTGGTCAAAAAATAAAATTGCGTATTGTGCAATAAACTAACACACTTACTACGTCAAAATGTATTTATAAAACGAATAGGTATTAATTAAATAGAAATGGCATACGAACCAGCCTAATCTACTTACCATTTACATTAAGTACATAAACGTAAAAGCGACATCTAGGAAGGCATCAAGGAACTACGTGGTCTTGATAATTTTCGCAAAGTCGATATGAGTCGTTTTTAATTGATTTTCCTATAAAAATCGAAGACATCCATTCGTTGTTTATACAATATTGTGTGCAATAAAATTATATATGCAATAGTCTAATTTACTCGACAAATTGATCACACTGATCGTTTTAATTGCAACTATAAAGTTTTTAGCGCCTGCGCGTATGTATCTGTATAATCTATGGCATGCGTTATAAAATACCTATTACAAAACTTTATTTTTGCTTTAAATAATTAACCTTATTACCGTGCCATAGAGATGAAAACGGACTGTAACGAGAACATCGAAACTCATGTTTTTACCCTGATAGGCGGTGATTTCTTTGATGCCTTCCTAGATGTCGCTTTTACTTTGGTAGGTAATGTAGACCGTAGCCTGTTATTCGTATGCTATTTCTATTTATTTAATACCTATTCGTTTTACGAATACAATTTGTCGAGTAAATTAGACTCTATTGCACAATACGTATTTAATTTTATTGCACACAACATCGTATAAACAACGAATGGAAATTTTCAATTTTTATAAGAAAATCAATTAAACTACTCATAATATCGACTTTACCAAGATTATATTTTATCAAGACCACAAAGTGCACACACTGTGCCTCCGCACAGTGTTTTATTTGGCCCAAACATCGTACATCGCCGTTTTATCGGTTAATTCGAAAGAGTATTTAATAACAAATGCCCGAGTAAAACACCCATGAAGTTCACTTGCATAGTTTTTAAACTATCTCAAAAAGAAAATTCGAATCCCGCTTTGATAAAAAGGAGAAAAACAATTATATTTAAAAATTCTTAAGGAATAGCCAAAAATATGTTAGACATTATTTGAAGAACATACAAAAAGCTACATTATGAACCCTTTTGAAGTCGGCTACGACTTATGGGGGCCATAAAAACAAAGAAAATAGAATTTTAGTTTTTATTTTTTTCTGACTAAGTTCCACTGTATGCGTAGCTGCAACTTACATTAAGAGAAAGCTAATGATTACCACTATCATTGATAAAATAATCAAAATCATAAACCGCGGAACTTCGTGAAAAAATAGTTTTGAAAATTTGCGGTATTCGCGGGATTCGTATTAAATTCGAAAACAATTTTATATACTTTTTTTGAAACAGTAACACTATTCAGGCTTATCAGGACTTGAATAAAAACAATAAAAATCGATAAAATAGTTAAAAAGTCACATTTGTGGCTAATAAAATAAAACTGGAATAAATAACAAACAAAATAGACTTTTGAACGCAACAAAAACAGATATTTCAATTGTTAATATAGCTTTCGACCGTTGGGCGTCAACATTACTATAATAACTATCATCATTATCATCGTCACTGCTATCGTCGCGGCATGGAGGTTCAAAGGTGATTAATAAATTCCACTGTGTTTCCATCATTAAATGATGGAAACACCGTGGAATTTATTAATCAAGTGGAATAATTTTGTCGTACCCGACTTTGGCCGAACGATGTCTCGACGAGCTAGATGTACCTGTGATCAGTCTTCGCAAAGTAACTAAAAAATCTATTAGGATCCCAGAAAACGTTAAAAATCTTTTTATTACTAAATTAAATTCAAGGAACGTTTATGTGCTAAAGCTTGCTATAGTAAAGAATGTTTGACATGTTTTTTGTTAGGGTAATTCAAGGTAGTATTACAAGTGACTGAAAATCTTCATTCAACTTTGAGAGAGATGGCTGCCGAACTTTCTATATCTCACGAGTCAATCCGTACCGTTTTAACTAATCATTGGGGTATGAAACATGTTACCACTCGGTTAGTCCTAAAAGACCTGAATTTTCTCCAAAAACTCAATCGCATGAGAGTCGTTGAGGACATGCTGGAATTAGTCAATTCCGACCCAACATTCATGAAACGGTAACTGGTGACGAAACGTGGGTTTACGAGTTTGACATGCAAACTATTAAATAAGCTTCCGACAGAACCGAAACTGAAAAAAACACGCCAACATCGATCAAAAGTCAACGTCATGTTGACTGTGTTCTTTGACTATCGCGGTCACCAGATATGGATCCAGCCGACTTCTTTCTTTTTCGTAAAATCAAATTACCACTTCGTGGCACCCGTCTTCGTTCGGTACAAGACATAAAGGAGTATTCGCGACGTGAACTGAACTTATTTCCAGAAACAGCGTTTAAAAATGTTTTTATGATTGGATTATTCGTTGGTGTAAGTGTATCGTTTCTGAAGGAGCATACTTTGAAGGTGTTAAAATATTTGGATAAATAACAAACATTTATGTATTAATGATCTTTTCCCGGTACTTTCTTGACAGAGTAGCATTATTTTTCTTATTTCGTGGAATTTTCAAGAATATTTTGACATGTTTATTGTTAGGATAATTCAAGATAATATCTTTTAAAAATTCCACGCGGGCGAATAATATAGAGTAAGAAGATAAAATAAAATGTCATCTTTTTGCGTATCCATTTCAATAATGGCTAACTATTTTATTATATTCCTTATTTTATGGATTTTTTCCAGTGAAGAGTAATATGTGATACGGGAAGGGGTCCACCCTCGTAAAGCGTATGCAAAAACCCTGTATTTATAAATATTATTCAGAGGAAACGGGGGTGAGGCATCATGGAGCCGCTCATGACCCATGACGCCAATTTGCCTCGGCAGAGGCTGACCCAATCTGCCGGGGGATGTCCTTCTGGGCCCCGACCAGAGGACTTAATGCTAGGGGGGGAACAGGGCAGGGATTTCTTAATCATCTAATGAGGCGAAAGTTGTCGAGGAACGTAAAAAGTTGATACAGGCTAAAATAAAAGACCAGATGGGCCTTTTAGTCGACATAGTTCGACCAAATTCTGGTACGACGAATGATGGAAACACCGCTCGATGCATTTTTGCTACAAGCGAAAGTCGTCATATGTTTTCTCAAATTTTAGGGATTGAAAAGTGGCTCGTTGACGACTTAAGTACTATTTTAGTCACAACCAATAAGTTCAGAAAATTTTGCTTTTTTTTGTACAAACTTAGCGTATAGATATGTTGCTGAAAAGGATACAAAAAACATTATTACGAAACAACATAAGTAGTATCTTGTTTGTCGTATACTAGCTTTTGCCCGCAGCTTTGCCCGCGTGGAATTCTTGGAGAAAAAAATATTCAGTAAATAACTCTACTCACAAGTACACAATATACTCACAGGTATACAATATTAAAATGTTTTTAGGGTTTCGTACACAATGGGAAAGAACGGGACCCTATCATCTCGACGCGACGTGTGAGACGGTTTGATATTTTTTGCGCTTGAATATAAATTTTACGGTATCTCTTAAATATATTATTAATATCATTCAGTTGTAGGTTTAAACGAATACAATATGTATAAAATTCTTAAAGTGAGTAACGTATTTAATTTGAAGAGGATCATATTGCAACCGTCTAAATAGCTTCTGAAAATGCCATACATAACATTAAGTATGAACTGCGTGCCCAGTTTCATTATATGTATCTGCATTTTAAATATGTAATATCTTCTTTAATTAATCATTTAAACTACATGTTGTAAAGGGTCACATTAATCTATATTAAATGCACAATGTACTTAAGATGCTTAATTGGATAAGGATTATTGCTGTATTGCTTAAAACCGCTTCGTAAATAAGCCATTATTACTCGTAAAAAGTAAACAGATAAAAAATGGTTATTGTGGGTTATCCTTAAGAGATCGACCTATACTATCGCGGAGTTTATAGACTTTTTGAGGTGTAGAATACGGTAATACATTATTTTGATCTATCTCGTAGGAGTCAGGCAGCGTTTGCAATGTAAGCGCAAATGTTTATTTACGATATTAGAAACTTCAGTTATTAGTGTTTCATTACCATAATGTGCATGTTATAATATACATATAAACCTTCCTCTTGAATCACTCTACCTATTAAAAACTCGCATCAGAATCCGTTGCGTACGCAAGTTTTAAAGATGTAAGCATACATATGGACAATCAGTTAAGGCTACTTTGTTTTATACTATGTAGTCATTATTTTATTGTACTAGCTAAAAATGTGACTTTTTATATATATTATCTATTTCTATTGTTCTTATTCAAGTCCTGACCAACCTGAATAGTGTTACTGTTTCAAAAAAAGTATATAAAATTGTTTTCGTATTTAAGACGAATCCCGCAAATACCGCAAATTTTTAAAACTATTTTTCCACGAAGTTCCGCGGTTTATGATTTTGATTATTTTATCAGTGATAGTGGTGGCTATTAGCTTTCTATTAATGTAAGTTGCCGCTACGCATTCAGTGGAACTTGGTCAGAAAAAAATAAAAACTAAAATTCGATTTTCTATGTTTTTATGGCCCCCATAAGTCGTAGCCGACTTCAAAAGGGTTCATAATGTAGCTTTTTGTATGTTCTTCGAATAATGTCTAACATATTTTTGGCTATTCCTTAAGAATTTTTAAATATATATTTTTTTTCCTTTTTATCAAAGCGGGATTCGAATTTTCTTTTTGAGATAGTTTAAAAACTATACAAGTGAACTTCATGGGTGTTTTACGCCCGAAATTAATAATCAATCTTAATCTTATTTTAGCTATCTGAGATCAAGATTTCAATACATTCCAACGATCCTCGGATTGACTTTACGTCAATTTTTGAGATTTTAAGATTGAAGTCAATCTAAGATTTAAGATACGTTATTAATTTCGGACGTAACTCGGGCATTTGTTATTAAATACTCTTTTGAATTAACCGATAAAACGGCGATGTCCGATGTTTGGGCCAAAAAAAAAAACAGTGTGCTCCGTGGTCTAGTGGTTCGAGATTTGGCTCTCGACTCGGAGGTCGTGGGTTCGATTCCCACAAGGGAACAACAAAAAATGTTGTTTCCAAGTTTGGTTAGGACAATGCAGGCTGATCACCTGATTGTCTGACAAGAAAGATGATCCATGCGTCGGATGGGCATGTAAAAAGTCGGTCCTGCGCCTGATCTCTCGCCAGTCGTGTCGGTCATCCGTCTCACTGGGTTACGAGAGTAAAAAGGAAGAGAGAGTGCTCTTATGTACCGCGCACACACTTGGGCACTATAAAATTACTCCTGCGTAACTAGCCTGGTTTCAATGAAACAGGCCACCGTTACCGAGATCGGTGTGGGAGTTATTATTATTGATGCCTCCCTAGATATCGCTTTTACGTAGATAGGATAGATAATGTAAATCAGCGTAGGTCAAGCTGGTTCGTATGCCGTTAATAAATACCTATTTATTTTATAAATTTGTCGAGTAAATTAGACTATTGCACAATATGTAATTTTATTGCACACAATATTGTATAAACAATGAATGGATGTCTTCGATTTTTATAGGAAAATCAATTAAAAACGACTCATATCGACTTTGCGAAAATTATCAAGACCACGTAGTTCCTTGATGCCTTCCTAGATGTCGCTTTTACGTTTATGTACTTAATGTAAATGGTAGATTAGGCTGGTTCGTATGCCATTTCTATTTAAACGAATAGGTATTAACCTATTCGTTTTATAAATACATTTTGACGTAGTAAGTGAGTTAGTTTATTGCACAATACGCAATTTTATTTTTTGACCACGTAGTTCTTTGAGAGCTTCCTAGATGTCGCATCTCCTTTCAAACGTATATTGCAGTTCATAAAATGACCGATAGATGTCACAAAATCATGAATTAAAAGCCAGATTTTCTCGATTTTCTAAGTCACATGGCAGGTGGAAAGTTCCCATAAAATTATCTGTATTTTTTACAGTATTTTTTTAAAATAATAAATAATACCCTACTCAAATTTCGAAGTGCCTCACACACCTATTTTTAACCTTTAAACTATTTACTTTTAAACTGACATGGCTAGGTTAAAGTTCCGACTAAATTACGGGGCTTTTTTTTTTCCTAACTCCTTATACATTATACTAACAGTATATCAAAATTTCATAATGCCTCAAACATGTTTTTCGGGCATAAAAAAATCTACTTTTCAAAAATTTGTATTTTGGCTAAGTTCCGCTTCTGACCAGCCAGGCCTGCATTCTCGTGTTGAGGTACAATAGGAGAAGTACAGGACAAGGTTTCAACGTGCCTCAAATACCTACTCAAAATTTCTCAGTAGCTCTCCAGCTATGTGCAGTAACGTCACACTCTCCACGGGCGCCTGCTACGGGCCGCGAAATTTACGAGAATTTGAAATGTCTATAAATCCATTAATACTTGGTCTTTTTCAATGAAACAAAAACTAGTGTATTTGTATAGATACAAGCTTTACTGGGAGAATCGTTTTAAGCAATTTTGTATACCTATAAACATTCTTCATTATAGGATGGATAAGCTCTACAATGTTTCGTCCTCGTCTGATACGACGGAAAAGTCGCTTGACAGACAAGAACAAAACAAGTATTGCTTATCCATTGTGTAAATATTTTTTATTACTTAGGATGCTAGTCTCTATTCCACAACATTTTAAAAACTTGTATTTTAATCAAAACAACATTTTCAAACAACACACCATGTAACTAGAAAGCCTTTAAACACTCACTTGGTCCGCTCTAAAGGCTTGTTTCATATGAGTCAACCGCAGAAATCTTGCGATGGGTAACAGATTCGAGCCCGTATAAAGCAGCATAAAGTAGAAGACTCCTGTGAGGTACAACTTCGATATTTCCGGATTGTCTTGCATTATTTCATACAATAGGGTTGCAACCTGTAATGAGGTAAAAATATAAGTTTTCTCATAAACAATTTATCACTTTTATGTAAAGTATTAAAAGTTAAAAAAATAAATTACCTTCTCCACAAGTATTGGGTCAAAAGTCAAAATCAACTGAACGATATGCGCTAAAGATGCCGGTTCTGAGAGCAATCGTTTCACTTTTGGTAGTGGCCTTATTATAGCGTCTTCCTCGTCTCTATGGAAAAAATAACATATATTAAAAACATAATATTTGATTGAGTATATACGCACGCAATAGCTAATATAGCCGTCCCGCTCACAAAGTAACATTGACCGCTGCCATCATATACCCACCTGCTGGGGTAGTACCTGGCGCAGGTGATGAGCAGGTCGAGGACGGTAGCGGTCAGGGCCGTCTCCATCATGAGAGGCGTACCGCGCGCCGCCAGACTCCACCGCAATGGCGGCACGCGACCCAACGCACGAAATAACTAATATAGTCGTCCCGCTCACAAAGTAACATTGACCGCTGCCATCATATACCGACCTGCTGGGGTAGTACCTGGCGCAGGTGATGAGCAGGTCGAGGACGGTCGCGGCCAGGTCCGTCTCCATCATGAGAGGCATACCGCGCGCCGCTAGACCCCACCGCAATGGCGCCACGCCACCCAACGCACGCAATAACTAATATAGTCGTCCCGCTCACAAAGTAACATTGACCGCTGCCATCATATACCCACCTGCTCAGGTAGTATCTGGCACAGGTGATGAGCAGGTCGAGGACGGTCGCGGTCAGGTCCGTCTCCATCATGAGAGGCATACCGCGCGCCGCTAGACCCCACCGCAATGGCGCCACGCCACCCAACGCACGCAATAACTAATATAGTCGTCCCGCTCACAAAGTAACATTGACCGCTGCCATCATATACCCACCTGCTCAGGTAGTATCTGGCACAGGTGATGAGCAGGTCGAGGACGGTCGCGGCCAGGTCCGTCTCCGTCATGGCAGGCGTGCCGCGCGCCGCCAGACTCCACCGCAATGGCGGCACGCCATCCAACGCACGCAATAGCTAATATAGCCGTCCCGCTCACAAAGTAACATTGACCGATGCTATCATATACCCACCTGCTGGTGTAGTATCTGGCACAGGTGATGAGCAGGTCGAGGACGGTCGCTGCCAGGTCCGTCTCCGTCATGGCGGGCGTACCGCGCGCTGCCAGACTCCACCGCAGCTGCGGCACGCCGCCGAGCGCCCGCCAGCCCTCCATGCTGTTAGCCCAACACTTCGTCTTGTTCGTGATCTCGCCAGACTTGTAAAGCTCCTTTAGCTGAAGAAAGAAATTTGTTAATTGACCGCGAATTCGTCAGCAAGGACTCCTAACCCCGACTACTGGTTATAAGCGTGCTTTATATTGCTAAGAATATGAATTTTAATGACAATAATAAGTAACTAAAATAGCGGTAAACCCGCCAACAAACTGTCGTGCAGTTTAGCGTTTAGATTTAAACTGCGTTTAATTACAATAAAAACTTTACTTATTTATTATTTAACTCTAATTCTGCTGTGTAAAGTAGCTCATTATCTTCCCCAAATTATCATCTACCCCTGTAGCAAGTTTCATCAAAATTCGTCCCCATGCACCATGTGATTGGGTAACAGACACAGTTACTTTCACATTTAATATCCAACTTATCCTGCTAATTTCATAAATGTGAAAGTTTGTGAGAATGTATGAATGGATGGATAGATGTTGCTCTTTCACGCAAAAACTACTGAACGGATTTTGATGTAATTTGGTACGGTAAAACTTCAAGCTCTGGATTTTAGCATAGGATAGGTACTTTTTATCCCGAAAAAGTGCAGTGTTTCCGTGGGATACTGTATTTACGCGGGCGGAACCGCGGGCAACAGCTAGTTGGGTATATGGGTAACACTGGGTTACCTGGTGGAAGCTGACGGGCCCCTTCCTCGTGACCTTGTCCCCCTGCTCCACGTTGTAGTACCACTCGCGGTCGCCGTCGCTGCTGGCCGCGGGCCCTTCGATCACGTTCGTCTGCGTCGGCACCACGGCCCGCGACGTGTGCAGGTGCGCCAGCGTCATCAGGTCCACTAGGATCCTAGAAGAGCACGGCCATAAAATAAAAATTACAGGAAACCATGAAGGTTTTTTTATTAAATAAACAAAATATCAGATAAATAAATACACATTTATTCATACAAGTTGTTATTCGTATTTCAACGAAATCTTCACCCACAGGCCAGTTGTTCGACCTTTGTAACCATAATGTTATGCAACATTCCCTAATGGAAATCGCGCGAAATGCCGCTTTTGTGTACGTATTCGTCACTGCTGCAGGGTTGTCACAATAATGTGTTTTATTATAATCTGTTCTACATATTGTGTATTCGTATTATGTGTATGTAGAGTACTAGGAATAAAACAAAAAAACTTTTTTATATAGAAGTATTAATGAAGAGTTTTATTATAAAAAATACAAATGCGTATACAAAAGCTCAGGGTTCGCATGATATATAGCAATTGATATTTATGCTTGATATATATCAAAATTGATATTTATATTTAAAAATATAAAATAATGTTTTAAATGTAAAAAATCTTACATCAAGTCATAGTCTAAATACACAGGTCTTATTTTCCGAGAGTTTCACAAGCCTAGGTCATCAAAAACTTACTATTTGACACGACATTAACTAATCATAGCCGTCGACGCGGCTTGTTAGTTAGGCTTATGACACCCACATGACCCCCTGTTTTTCGGAAGAAAATTCCTTGTTTGTTATTATACTATTGTTATACCATTTATACCATGTGTCAAATTAATTCGACTGATAAAATTAATATACTTTTTTTTTCTTCTGGTTATAACAAAAGTCATTTTATGGATTTAAGACTTAAATTGATACTCAAAAGTATCTATCGTTGATTTTTAATTTATTTGAAAACTTTGAATATCAATAATAAATAAATGAGTTTATTTTTACTTCCCTATCTTCAAATTATCAGACATACAAATTATTTCGATTCAACTATTACGAAAATTATTATTTTTATACAAAAAATTAAACCGACTTCCAAAGTAAAAATTCACAAAAAAGTATGAAATAAAACTTATTTTCTAAATAATTCCCCTTTTAAATTTGGCTAAAATTTTAAAAATTTCTCTACTCAATCTTCTTAATTTTGAAGTCGCTACCAGCCCAAACGATATCCTAGAATATTTTATAGAACTCACGTTCATATTTGCTGGTACCGACTTCAAAATTAAGAAGATTGAGTAGAGAAATTTTTAAAATTTTAGCCAAATTTAAAAGGGGAATTATTTAGAAAATAAGTTTTATTTCATACTTTTTTGTGAATTTTTACTTTGGAAGTCGGTTTAATTTTTTGTATAAAAATAATAATTTCACCCTTTTTAGTGATATATTTTGTTCAGTTATTATTAATACATCTCTAAAATAAATCGAGTTTATAATTGAATACGCGCCAAGCTTACATTAGGTATTGTTAATAAGATGATGATGATTACTGTAAAGGCGTGACTCCTGTTCGAAACATTACACAGAAAACATGAAACAAAAACATTTGTTTTCATACACAAGCTGTCTCCAGCTACAGAAAATGTTTTTGATCGAAACAAAACATTTTGTCCAGACACGATCTAAGTTCCGACGAGGAAGACGTATTAGCGCTCGCAGTTTTAGTGATTGTAGGTGTAGAATCTAGGAGAAAAGAGGGGTTCTGAAAAGGCCACTTTAGGTGTTTCATAAAAGTATTTTTTTAACTCATAAATATGTACGCCATTTTACGCATTTCTATTGAAAACTGACAAAATTGGTGTTTTTTAATTAAGTCAGCCATATATTATGAGCGATCACAAAAACAAACACAAAAAACACAACAAGCAAAACTATAACCCTAAAAAACCTGTACCTAGCTGTCATGTGAACGATGTGAACACTAGGTAAGAAATGAAACATTTCTTCCCCTCTCTACCCGCGCGGGAATGTTTTCCGTCCGTCTCCGAAAACAAAAACATTGTCTATTCCTAGACAAATGTGTATAGCCACGCCCCAATGTTTCGTGTTTTCTGTGTAATGTTTCGAACAGGAGTCACGCCTTAAGTTAGAAAGTGGCATATGCTTGCAGTTATTTAAACAATGCCGAAATTTCCAAACGCATATCTTTAAAGACTGAGGAGTTCTGTTCAGCGCTTTTGGATCCAGGGTATACCTTGGTACAATATCTTATTTTTTGGTAGCATATGCTTGTGTTATTCCAGTAAGAGTCAAAATCACTATATGTGTCGATATAAATTTCAAAGAGTTCCCTCAGTTCCTCATGGATCGCATCATCAGGTTTTCACTTTAGTGACTAAAGGACTAATTTAGAATTATATCCTTTACAACAACAAAATAATTTTTGCCAAATAAGTTCATGAATAGCAGAGTAATGTTCAAAGATATCCATGTCGGTGTAAAATACTATGAGAAGTACCTTTTATACCATCATAATGTGATGATGTATGGTGTGATGATGGTGGTGATGATGATGATTACTCTAATTGACGTAGTGGCATATGCTTGCAGTTGTTTAAACAACGCCGAAATCCCCAAATTTGTATATATAAGGATTCAGGAGTTCTGTTCTTTACTTTTGGATCCAGGGTATACCTTGGAGCAAAATCTTACTTTTTGGTAACATATGCTTGGATTCCTTTAAAAAAAACTCAAAATCACCATATGTATCCATATAAATTTCGAGGAGTTCCCTCGATTCCTCATGGATCCCATCATCAGGTCACCACTTTTTTGAAAATGGGACCAACCTCGGATGATACCCTTTACATCAGAAAAAGAATTTTGAAAATCGGTTCACAGACGGCGAAGCAATCGGCAAACATACAAAAAAATATATATATATACAGCCGAACGTATAACCGCCTCCTTTTTTGGAAGTCGTTTAAAAACATATCAGAGTATGAAATTTGTATGTAATTTTGCATGCAGTCTCTCACAGCACATGTAGTATGAACCATTGTAAATAAGTACCTACATACAACTCAAACGAAACACTGTCGCAAACCACTTAAAACAATCAAATTAAAAAGCGTCAACCCGGGCTGACGTGTCCCAAGCGAGTGTATGGCAGCTTGGCACAGTGTATTTTTTGTCCAAAAAATTGGCCATGCCGTTTTTATTACTTAATTTTATAGGATTTGTGATTATAAATGCAGGACGAGAACACCCGACTGCCTATTTCATATAGAAGAATGTACATTAGTACTTGAAAAAAATTTCTATGGTTTCCAGAAAAAACATAGAAACAGTTATAGCTCAAAAGTTTGATATTATTTTAAGATTTTATTAATTGGTCTAAATAGTGTCTTAAAAGCCCTACGATAGCGAAAAACATCCAGGCTTTATTTGTTCATGATAACGTATTTATGACTGATTTTGTAAATTTATGTTTAAATTTTTTTAACGCCATGCCGTTTCATATTTGGATTTGAAACTAAGACTGAAATATTCTTTTTATTGATACTTATAACAAAAAAAAAATGGGATCCAAATGAGGCCCCGCCGCATCGGAGTTATTCAATTTTATATTATTTTGGATAGGGTTATCACCGCATAGTTAAATAATATTTGAAGTAGGTTTTTATATGCTCATTTTTCTAATGAAGTTCGTAACTTCAACAAAACAAATAGTAATAGTCTTTTTTACTTACTAGCTGCTGCCCGCGACTCCGCCCGCGTGGAAATTCATTATGTTATCCACAGTTTACCTTTGTTCCCCTTTGCTCCACTGCTGTTCCACTCTTATATTGAGTTTTGAAGTCAGTGAGATACTGAGAAGCTCAAGGTCACTATTTGGTTTGAACTTTTCTTTTTTTGGTTATTTATGTTTATTATACTGCATATTATATGATGTACCTCCGCCGTGTTCCATATTTGCTAGAAGTATCGATCTGAATATTTAAGTGTTCAGATTTATTTCAGCATAAAATATTAGATATTGTGTAGATTAATTTTGAAATTAAAAAATGGCTGATATTTATTTTTTGTAAAATTGATATGGGTATCGTTTATCAGGTTTTTGGGAGTGCTGGATTACGTAAATGACATTCGTTTTGAAATTCCAATATGGCGGACATACTTAATTTTATAAAAATAATATTGCTGGTGCTGATAACAAAAAAGTCATCCATTTTAAATTTCCTTAGTAACCCCGCAACCTCATATTTTCTTCATGATGGGAGAAAAAGAAATTTGAAAATCCTGAATTATCCAACATTTCTATAGCTTTATACATTCCTAGTATCCCAATGTGCAGCATTTACATTTTTTTTATAAAATTGATTCTATCTCGGAAATAGTGTTGTGCCGGATCGTTAAAAATGTATATCCGCGGATACGGATCAGAATACGGTTATTTGGTGTCACTATCCGCGGATACGGATACGGATATCCGGCACATCACTACTCGGAAACGATGCATCCTAGTGAAAAAATAATGAAAATTCCGTCCCCCTTAGGAACCCCGCAACATCATATTTTACTCATGATGGACGAAAAAAAAATTCGAAAATCCGAAATTTTTCAACATTTCTATAGATATAATACATCTCTCGTATCTCAATGTACAGCATTAACATTTTTTTTTATAAAATAGATTCTATCTCGGAAACGGTGCATCCTATTGAAAAAATAATGAAAATTTCGTCCCCCTTAGTAACCACGCAACATCATATTTTCCTCATGATGGGAGAAAAAAAAAATTCGAAAATCCGAAATTTTCCTACATTTCTATAGATTTATACATCTCTCGTATCTCAATGTACAGCATTAACATTTTTTTTATAAAATTGATTCTATCTCGGAAACGGTGCATCCTATTGAAAAAAATTATGAAAATTTCGTCCCCTTAGAAACTCCGCAACATCATATTTTCTTCATGATGGGAGAAAAAAAATTCGATAATCCTGAATTTTCCAACATTTCTATAGATTTATACATCCCTCGTATCTCAGTACAGCATTGCCATTTTTTTTTTCTATAATCGTTTCTATCTCAGAAACGGTGCATCCTACTGGAAAAATAATGAAAATTTCCTCCCCCTTATAAACCTGGAAATTGCATATTTTCTTAAATAAAATAGCAGAAAAAATCGTGAATCCTGAATTTTGAAAAATTTATATACATAGCTGTTACTTTGAACTACATAACATACTGTAATAATAATCATCAATCCTAATCAGAACCCCCAAGATTTTTTAATTTAGTATTTATATTCATTTTACGAAGATTGAATATTCTACATTTTGAAAAATGAAATTGGAAGACAATTTTATAATCAGAACCTCCAGAAACCTGGAAAAGGACATCCTTATTAATTTTAATAACAAAAATGTACGCCTTTGTGGAATTACAAAACAGATTTTATTTTCATATTATTCTGCACCCCCAGACACCTAGAAAATGACATCCATGCCAAAGAAAAACATACTCCAACAGTATCCAAAAATAGGATTTTCCGTAGCCTGCAAATAGAATTTTTAGCAGCCATTAATTTATCAACCAAATCTGGTTTTATAGCTGCTTATATGGTATAATGGTCACCAACTCGGAAATTAAGTCACCAACTTATAAATGTCGGTGCTAATTTGGATTAAATTTCGCCTCTTTTTATCTGCCGACTTTTGAATTTTTTGTCACCTGAGTGATTTCGCCAGTTTAGTAATTTAGTCGCCAACATATTAATTTGCTGCCAAATTCAGTAATACAGTATGCTCACGTGCAGCCGCCAACTTATTTTTTGTTCGCTAGATTAATTATATCCCTTTTTTTTAATACTAAAGATTTATTTTAAGTTCAATGAGAGGCTGATAATTTTTAATATTTTCTATACAAATTATTATCCGGCGTTGTAAATACCTAATATTTTTACAACAAATATGCTGATAATTCGGTCTGCCAGTGAAAGAAAAACGGTCACGGTTAAAAATACATACAGCCATTTCAGAGATTAGTCAAAAGCAAAACAAACAGACAGACGGGCATTCTATTTCAAATCCAATGAAAGGTAATATGTGGTGCAGGGAAAGGTTCCGCCCTCGTTAGGCTACAGCTAAAACCAGGTAATAAAATCCGAAACCGGACCCGGTGTGCACCGGCTACCTATTAAACAATAGATTTCCGGTTATAGTTAAACCTATACGAGTCCATTTTATACCGGAAATATATAAATATTTTAAATGTGTCACCATGTGTACATTAGAAAAGTATTAATTTGTTAAAAAAAATCCAAGTCAGTATTGTAGGATTAATCAAATTAATATGAAAACTGCAAATTTGCTTTTGTAATAGCATATTGCCTTACTTATATTAAAAACTAAAATAAAAAGTAATAATTTATTTGTTTCTGCTCAAAAATATTTCATTGCTCAATAATTAATAAAATATTTTCTCGATTTATCGAGTCACTTTAGTGACTCAATGCAGTTTAGTAATAGTCAGGAATAAAAAAAAAAACAAAGTTCAAATGAATAAAAAAATTTGGTATAGAAATATTGACAACCCTAAAGCCATAGTTACCATAGAAAACTTTAGAAGTCTCTAACTTCGGTGCCCTTTATTATTTGGACCTAATTTTTTTTTACACGAATTCTAGTACATTTAAGTAACAATTCTGTATAAAAATAAAATCCAAATAATTAGAAATACGTTCATAAAAAATTAAAGAAATAAAAACTTAAATCGTAAATAAATCTTTAAAAACTTATTTAAGAAATATGTAAATCAGGTTAAATTGTGTGTTTTTTGATTATTGTCGATCAGAATAATCAAGAAGACAATTAAGTAAATATTTAAAAAGTTATGGCAATTTTTAATTTTATTGAAAAAAAAAATGAAAAGTGTTTTTATTGTTCATAATAAGAAATTAACGCATGTAAATACTAATAAATTATTTACATAACATTTCTGTATGAGATTTCCAAAAAAAAAGGCATGGCCGATTTTTTGGACAAAAAATACACTGTGCTTGGGCTCGCTACCGCCCCTCTCTCACCCCGCACGCCCCGCACGATTACTCTGTCTAGACGTGTCCATTGGCCGACTGTAAGTTCCATAGACTGTGCTACTACTATTATAAATGTGAAATTTTGTGAGAATGGATGGATGGATGGATGGATGCATGGGTGCTTGTTACTCATGCACGCAAAAACGACTGAACGGATTTCGATGAAATTTGGTACAGTAGTAGTTTAAGCTCTGGATTAAAACATAGGTTACTTTTATCCTTGTTCCTGTGGAATACTGTATTTACGCGGGCGGAGCTGCGGGCAAAAACTAGTAGACAATATGACACAGACATTCTCTCAGGTTTTATAACTTTTGAAAGTCGTACCTTATGCCATTCCATTCTAATATTTCGCTAACGTTCCTCTTGTGTAAAATCAGTTTTGACACGAACTGAACAAGTCTATCTCTCTCCATTCTATCACAAGTCTGAAAAATATAAGATTACTAGCGACCCGCCCCGGCTTCGCACGGGTACAATACTGATACTAATACTACAGAATGTCTTTAAACCTCTGACAAAACGGAAATTCAGTCAAAAGTTCAAAACAAACAGAAACAAATTAATATAGGTACCTACCAAAACCCAATGAAATAAGTAGGTGGGTATACTTTTATCGTATGAAATACCTATACTCTTCAGGACTAACAATACAACAAACACTAAATAAATAGGTATTCAAGTAACTATCCATCATAGTTACAACGAACACAAAACAAAAAAAATTACCCAATAATCTAAACTCCGCACGCGCCTTGGTGACACCCACTTCGCAACGGGCCGTACAGCAGAAATCGTAATATTTTAAGGCGAAAATATACGTAGATGACGTCACAGATTCGGGCGTGGCCTAACACTTCCCGCCGCGCCACCCGCATACACCCCGCAGCGCTAGCGATCTCCGCGCGCGGCCGCGCCGCGACTCAAATTATAAACTGAGGAACGGCCCTTTTATACGACTTTAGGATTGATTTAAATGCAACTTGAAAATATTAATTTATTTCTGGTCTATGAGCAAAGAAAAAACGTAGAATGTATAAGCCGCTTCTCCTTCTTCTGTAGAAGCCGGTCGAGGTTATTCCCGAAATCTAGAAATTATTTGGTAGGCAATGCGGCTTCCAACCCATCACTTTTGATTTCATTTTCCACCTCTACGCCCACCAAAATGCAATACTTAGTGCTATTGGCAGAATCACTAAAATATCCACTAGGTGTTTTTTCGCTTTCCTAAGCGACTAAAATACCGAAAATGAGTTATATCAATGAGTTTGTATTTTTTTTTCTGCGTCGATTGGTCTAATCGTCGTCTTCCTACGACGATTTTTTTGTCGCTTAGATATAGTGAAATTTATACAAAATCATGAATGTTATGTTCACTAAGCGACAACAAAAAGCTATTTATAAAAAAAATCATTTGGATATTTTGAAGAATTTTAAAAATCTACTTAGTCTATTTTTCATGTTTTTACTTTTCTTTTGTTTGCACAAAAATATTTTTACTTGTTTAAAAAATTCTTTTCGTGAACAATTTGTACATTTTCTCCATACAAATTATTTCTGAATTGTCCTTACAGTGCATTTAATTTGATACCATTATTTTACGAAAGTGCAACTTGTAGAATTTTACCCATAGTGAAATAAAACAATATTGGCGTAAAGATAGTTTTACATATTTGACACAATAACTATTCGTGCTATGTAGATATTTTTACTTGAAAACTTTTGTTTTTAAGTATGTCGGTTAGATATTTTTTTTGTCGTCGGTTAGATAAAATGTAACTAAAAGTATTAAATTTACAGTGTGTGGGAACCTTAATGAACGCAAACATTGCTAAATATATTTCTATATTTATGCGCCTAATGTTTCGCTAGTTAGTCCTGTCGGTAGTAGAAAATATCAATATACTAGGTTATGGGATTAAACTTTGCGCACATACTTGGACATAATAAAATAGCTCCTATAGCTGGTCTATTTCCAATTAAATTGGCAACAATCACTGAAATCGGTGTGGTTTCATTATTATTCCTTTTTTAAGGTTCCGTAGTTCATGTCTCGGAATCCTTATAGTTTCGTCATGTCCTTCCGTTCGACCGACCGTCCGTCCGTCCGTCTGTCCATCCAAACGGTGGTGCTTGAAATATGAAACTTTGAATGGATAAGTTTATTAAGCGCATTTCTTGTTAAAATACGGCGTCCCCACCTCTAAAAGCCAAACGGCTGGCTCTAAAAATGTGAAAAACTCATGATGGTAGTCCATGTAATAAACTTTGAACGAAAACTATAACGGTCCAAAAAACTTCATAAATTCAGGAGTTATAGAGACTTAAATTGAATCAGTTTAGATGAAGATATCTGTGGCTCAGTGGTTAGCGCTTTAGTGCTCAAGCCAGAGGGTTGGTGGGTTCGAATCCATAAGAGAATAAAAAGTTTTCCGTGGATTACTTGGAAAAATTACGTTAACTGGGGTTAAGAATTAACTTCAGCGATTAACGAATTAACGCTGCCGACAAAATATGTTACTATGATAAAATCCTATCGTCTAGGGAGAGTAGAGGATAGGAATCAATGTTCACTCCAATGACATAGTCTGGTACACGGACGGATCCAGGAAAGACAACCGGGTGGACGGACCTTCTACGGGGGCATGCCACCTACAGGCTTGCCTATATACTTGCTTAGGACAATTTACAACCATGTTTGAGGCTGTGATGAGTTGTTCACTACAGAGCCTACAGATTGTCCTTGTCCATAAAACATCCTAATCTTATAGAGAAGATTAGGATAATTTAGATGATATTTCTGCTACTGTCAATGCTTTCAGCGCAGTCTGTCAGAACAATCACACTGCGCTGAAGGCACTGACAGCAGCAGAAAGAAGAAGGGGCATTTTTATATGGATCCCGTCCCCACTACTGTAGCACTACAAGACATATATCAAAGGACTTAAAAAGCATGTAATTTTTTTGTATGACGAAAAATCTCTAAACCATGGGAGAAAAAAGTTAATGAGAGTTATAAGTGAAAAAAAGTTTAAAAAATCATCCTGTATTATTGCACCATTTCATAGTGTTGCTAATAAGGAACAATTTTCGGGAAGTAATGGTATACAGCAAGCTTCAGAAAAGTGTTATATTTTGATAAATTGTCCCATATTTTGAAGAAATGTATGGAATGATAATAAAATGCTAAAATAAGCTCTTTCCTCAATTTTGTCACATACTTACATTATGGAAATTGTTTTTACTTGCGATACTATTTAAAGGTGCAGTACACAGGATGTATTTTTTTTTTCATAATTTATGGGTTCGAATCCTGTCTAGGAAAAATGAGTTATCAAAAATGATGCAGTTTAAGTTTTCATCAAGTCGGCCTCGATATTCCGTAGGGCTAAATTGCTATTGCTAATTTTTTTTGACTTCTCTTACAACGCCCAGAAGAATAATTCACCATGTACTATATCTTTTTTACTTTTTTTCTGTACCTAATCGTTTTAAAATTATTTTTGCTATTTAATTATATGTATTTTAATGTTACTTTTCCAGGCCAGGGCCCCGATTCTCGTGCTTCGAATATCGGTACGATTGTCAGTCTGTCCTGCTCGCGCACGCATGATTTTACGCCTGTGTGAATGAGTCAGCACGATAATCGAATCGAGATTCGAGGTACGAGAATTGGGGCCCTGGATTCGAATCCGCAAATTAGGAAAAAAATACATTTTGTATTATTGCACCATTCGATAGCGTTGCAAGTAAGAAACAATTTCCAGAAAGTAATTAGGTATGTGCGAAAAAATTGAGGAAAGAGCTTATTTTTAGTATTTTATAATCATTCCATACATTTCATCAAAATATGAGGCAGTTTATCAAAATAATATAACACTTTTCTAAAGTTGAGTGTATTGGTATACACTCAACTTTAGAAAAGTGTTGTTACTTTCCAAAAAAATTTCCATAGTAGCAACACTATGAAACGGTGCAATAATATAGAATGATTTTTTTAAACTTTTTTAACCCTCATCTACTTTTTTCTCCCATGGTTTAGAGGATTTTCGTCATACAAAACAATGACACTTTTTTTTAAGCCCTTTCATTTGATATATGTCTTATAGTGCTACAAGGATGGGGACTTTTTGCCCCTTCTTCTTTTATCTAAATTAGTTATGGCTTGTGTTCAAACGCTAAACATGCTAGGACGAGATAACAGCATCAGTCTGGTATGGGTTCTAGGCAACGGCAATATCTCCGGCAACAAAACCGCGGATGAGCTGGGGAGGCTTTGGGCCAATTGTGTCACGGTGTCATGCCCAGAATCGGTATGTGGAATATCTCCCAGCACTACCAAGAGAGAACTCAAGGAATGGGGCCGCAGCTTAAGTATAAAGCAATGGGCTGAAATCCTAGGCCTTGAGTTTTTACTTCTATATTTTTTATTATTTCAAGATCAAAATTAGCTAACGTTTTAGCTCGTTTTAGTCTGACAAGGGAACTGCAATTAATTTTTATAAACAAGAAGAAGGAGAATATTGTCAGTTAAGAGCAAAAATTTACAATGTCATTGAATAATAAATTTACTAAGATAACTTTAGCCGTAGAAAATTCTTAATGTAAGCAACATTTATGTAACTTATCTTGTTTTATTTTATAAACTCTTAGGTCATTTAGATGAATACTCCTATAATTTTTTTAAAGTGTTTGGAATTAGTTATTTTTACCTGTTATTACAGAAAATGTATCTATAGCTTATCTATTTTTACATGTTGCTGAAAACCTTTAAAATAAAAGGTAGGCAATTTTACTTGCTATTACATAACTTTCGTTGATAGCTTAGATAATTTTACCTATTTTTCGAATTAGGACTTTTTTACCTAAGCGACATAAACTGCCTGTAATTCGAAAGCTATATGACTCGTTGTAATATCAAAAATTGCTATAAAAATAAGATACACGTTGTATTTTATTGATATATAGATGTATGTTAAAACCATCTAAATCCGACTATTTTGTGATTTTTAATGATTTTTTTTTCTAAAAATTTGAACGTTAAATCACTCTTCTATAAAGTTTACTAAATTTATGCGTCATATGTGTCTTTCTTTAATTATTATATTTTCTTTAATTATTATTTTTTATCAATTATAATTATTTAAACTGGAAATATCATAATATGTATTATATAAAATATGTATTTGCTCTCCTACGCTATCGAATTGGATTTTGTCTGTAATGGTAGTTGTATGTGTGTTAAATAAATAAATAAATGTCGCTTAGGCATTTTTACCTCATATACTATATACTTCAAAACGTTGATATACTAAATAGACAATTAAAACAGAAATAATATAATATATCTATGGACGCTTCACACCACGTCAATCTGATCCCGTGGTAAGTTCTCGAAGAACTTGTGTTACGGGTACCAGATAACGGAAGTATATTTAATACTTTTATACTATACACATAATTAAGATTTTTATTATATTATACACATATTTAATACACATCCATGACCCAGGAACACAGAAAACTTTTTGTTCCGTCGGCGGGATTTGAACCCGCGACCCGCGACGGCTTGAGCAACGACACGCTCAACCAACTGAGCCACAGAGGTCGTCATAGAAATAGAACTATACACTTTCTGTGAAATTTACAAGTACATATTATATAATAAAATATTATACTATAATATATACTATATAATATTATATTAATATATTATTAAAATTTCAAGTAAGAAGTTGAAGGAACCAAAAAAGTACATTCAACGATCGAACATTTTCATTCTATCGCAGGCAGAGTGCTCGCTAAGGTTTTCATAATTTATTTTTTACGGCATGTTGTTCCCTATTATTTCAAGAGTAAAATAAACGATTGCGAAATAGCGGCACCGCGGAGAGTGACACAACCTCCTCGTACGAAAGTCAGCGGCTCACTGTCCCGCGCGCCCGCGCACGCACCGCTTACAAATATTTTCACAAAATAATAGTTATTTACGTATATTTTGAAAACAAAACGGTATTTCGAAAAATACAACGATGAAATGTTAGATAAATATATTCTTCACATTTTCGTAAAAGAACCATCTTTATAGCCGTAGTAGGTAGTAAGTAGATAGAAAAAGAAATCTGAAAACAGGGCTTTTTAATTTTAATTTATTTAATATTAATCTTCGTCTTATTAAAAAAATTAACGATGATATTAAAGATGAAGGATTGAAGTGTGAAATGTATATTTTTTTTGAATTTTTTTATTTTCATTTTTCGGAGTAGTTCCGACTCAAACTGAGCGATTTTTAAACTTTAGGGGCTATTTGCCCCTTAATTTCGCCATAACTTCAAAACCAAACATCCAATTTTAATCATTCACAGACCAAATATTATCTACATAAACTGTACTTAGTGATGAAATAATTTATTTTGATAAGGATTAATAGCATGAGTAAATTAAACGCGTTTAAAAATAGTTAAAAAAAAATTAAAGATTTCTAAATAAAAAAATGGTTGTTGTGCCTCACTCGACATAGATAGGTATAGTGTGTCGCGGACTTTTTTGTAGATATTTATAAGATCTACAATTAATTAGAACATTTTATGGTTCTATCTTTTATAGTTTAGGCAGCGTACGCAAAATAAGTAACTTTTCTGGTTGATTTTTTACACCTTGTGTCCGAAAAACCCAAATATCTTACGGAACCCTATTTTTTTCCAAAATAAAATTTAGCCTATGTTACTCGTGGATAATGTAGCTTTCGAATGGTGAAAGAATTTTTGAAATCGGTCCAGTACTTTTTGAGCCTATTCATTACAAACAAACAAACAAACAAACAAACAAACATACAAACAAAGTTTTCCTCTTTATAATATTAGTGTAGATTAAAGTAAGTATTTATGTTGAAATGTTTGTACTGTTGAAATACGCACGATGACGACAAAACAAAAATTTTAAATGTATTTCACTAAACCCACATAAAGAAAGAAGAGTGTCAAACAAATTATATTACATAATTAGGTAAATTCTATTATTTTCAGCAGTGGATACTTATATGCTGACAATTACCATGAATCAGCGACCACACAGCCTATAGACGCCTAATGTTTTAATTTTTTGAAACAAATGATTGTGTCAATGCGCTGAGGCGGGGGAAGAAGGCAGAAATGCATACTGATTGGCCGATTCAAAGTAATAATTATAGAAGAAAGGATAAGCAGTACTAATTTGTATTTGAAAGAAAGGGATGTACTGATAAACATATAATGCTATCATTATGGATTTGGACCAGCATAATTTGAGCTCTGAATAAACTGATTCTTGACAGTAATAATCTTGAAATTGGCTTACCTATGAAAAGTTATGCCGTCTTTTTTGAAATTAGATGATTGGCTACATTTTCCACATCATTTTATTGTACAAGGAGCCATGTTTCTCCTCTTTCGTATTTCATTTTGTAATAAACGCACGAGATGTACACGGGTCATGGATGTGTTCGATACTAAAGCAAATTTCGCGATCGGTGTCTGAAGTAAGACGTATAAGTCTAACGTGTTGCCAGAAAGTGTTCGCCTTGCATTAGGCGTCTATAGGCTGTGTGGTCGCTGCCATGAATGATTGGATAAGGGTCAATTCACACAGAAACGAAACGAGACACGATGCGGCGCTGCATTTATAAGACAGCCATTAAAAATTGAACTTTATTATAAACAAAAAAGATACACATTAAATTGTAAGACTTGATGTCAAGTTGCACAGCGCATGTGTGGTGTATGACCGATGACATAATATGAAACGTGCATCTTTTTGTGTTGTTTATCAAGTTTAATATAGTACTTCTACTTTAAGGCATCATACACTTTAGCCTGCAAATTCAATACCGCGGCCTTGAAGCAGACTTGTAGGCAAAAAATTATAAACACTAATATTGGTGCTGGATTTGCAGGCTGGACGGTAAGGCGTTTAACTTACCCGATCCAACATCTGCACGATATACTTGGTGTCCGCAAACGGCCCAATATCGTCGTAGTACCGGCCGTACACTATGGACATGGCCTGCAGGCACATACACTTCATCTCCACCTTGGGCGTCGACAGGAACCGGTGGTACAGGTCGTTGAAGAACTCGTAGCTGAAACACAAGCTACTCTGTAGATTCCTGATTAATGTAATTTCTTCAGTTAAATTAAAGAAAATTGCTTTTCATAAATTTCTCTTACAAATCGCAATAGTATCATTTTGTGTTTCATATGTTTGCAACGACCAAAACTTTATGTCTGTCTGATTACAGGCAGCGGAAGTACCTGGTGTGTTCGTACGTACATGTGTGCGTGCGTACCTATGTGCGTACACGAACACGTGTCTGGGCGTGTGTGTACTCACGACTTGCGTATGGGGCTATCGGCACATGCCCGCTGCTTCAAACTTTATGTATGTCTGACTACAAGCAGCGGAAGTACCTCGTGTGCGTGCATACATGTGTGCGTGCTTGCGTGTGCCCGGGCGTGCGTGCGTACCTGTGTGCGTACACGACCACGTGTCTGTGCGGGTGTGTACTCACGACTTGCGTATGGGACTGTCGGCGCTGTCCCGCTGCTCGAGCAGCACGCGCAGGTAGTAGTCGCCCACGCGCACCTCGTCCTGCAGACAACGGTAGTGCAGCTCGAGCTCGGCGTGGTTCCACGACGTGAGGGCCGCGCCCGCCGCCTCGCGGTCCGCAGTAAACGCGCGTAACTCGCTCTCCAGCGCTGTGCGTAGCTCCTCTCGTGTCTGGGCCGAGCACAAAATCCTACGTTATTATTTTAAAAATAACGGGTTCGATACAAGATAGACATATAGATAATTTGGCTGGATCTTCTACTGAAATACTTAGTACGGCTTCATATTTTATTGAGGCACCCACAATAGGTAGTGGTAGACCGACGACTGGCTCTCACAGGATTGAAACCTATCCTCGTACATACATCACACATAGACATACATATTGTTATAATCAATTGAGCTGACAATACACTCAGATAATGCGAAATACTTATAATATATTATATATAAAGGATGTGGATCCGTCCGTTTGTTATAAATAACAATAATAATACATTATAAATTTGCGTTGTGTTATTGAAACTCTTCACTATTGCAAGTAATGTCGAATTGAGCCTACCGTTAGCTGGTACACACTTATCTGTCACTACTCACTTATATCCAAGCGATACTCGCTTACCATCAGCATAAGGGCGTGTTTGACAATCTACTAATAAGTGCGATAACGTATTGGCAAGTTTTATCTCTGTCGCTCAGTATAAAGTAAGCTGCGACAAAACTTCCGGATAAATCTACACATACCTACTAGTGGATTGTGAAACACGCCCTTAATCTACTAAAGTTACTCTTTTACCATTTGTACGGTGCAACAATACGGTACGGTGTATAGAGCAACATCAGCATTTTGTATACATTTTCATAAACTCGCACATCATTTTAATTAGATATTAATTCAGTTCACGCATAACCGTCGCGCAATAGCAATTATCTTATATCATAGCAAATATCTATCTTAGCATTTATTATATCAAGTAATCCATCTAGCAACTTAGTTTTATTTAAATATCATCATCACGTATAGCAGCAGCAGCACTTCTAGGTGTACGAACCGTACATCTAAATTGTATAACCATATACGTATTATGTACGTGGCATGTTGAGGCAAAAAGCATGTCCAGTTAAATGACTCCACTTTTGTTTTTTGCGGCCACCACCACATTTTTGGGGCCATTTTGACATTTGAAGTAAGGTGAAAACAAGATGGCTGACATTTGAAGTATGTTGAAAACCAAGATGGCGTGACTTTTTATTGTATGAAGATTTGTTCCACGAAGTATAGATAACAAGGAGTCCGAACGTAATGTTAAAATAATGGTCTCAATTACGGGGACAGATTTTTGCCGGTAGAGCGCGCGACGGTCCGACGTGCACTCGTTTGAAATTACGCGGGAAGTTTAAAGTTGCTATTGACAGCTCTGGAAAGATTGAAATCTTATTATATAAAAGTTTTAGGAAATTCTTAGAAACTGTTCTCGAAAACTAGATACCGTAGAACACGGTAATTGCCTAACGGTAATTTAAAAATAATTGTAATAAATAATAGTATTGGCAACACTCGGTATAATAGTATTGGCAACACTCGGTACTCGTCGGTCTCGCACGCCTAGCGGCAGAAAAGAGAACTAAGATCTGGTCCTATTATTGTGTACATAATTATTATTAAAAAGCCTATACCGTTCGGACTCCTGGTATCTATGCTTCATGATTTGTTCTGTCAAATATACGTCATAGCCTATCTTGAGTTTAGAAATCTTTGGGTGTAACTCACCGTATGGAGTTGCGCCGGGAATGTCAATCAGCAATGTCGTGTAATCTTCTAAATTCGTGTTTTTCGGTTTTTAATGTGTAATATTGGCGGAATAAAAATAAAATAAAAAAAAATAAAATAGCTTTATTATTTCCTTACAAGTTGTACATTTATCATTTTTATTGGTGTGTTTCTCTTAAATTCTATGTTCTTTGAAGTTGTTGCGTTAAGCATTTTTAGTGGTAAGGACCGCATCTGCGGTAAAAGCCTCCTCCATTTTATTCCACATTGATCTACTCCATCTTTTGTAAGGTCTTCCTCTCTTACGTTTTTTATTTATGGGGTACCAATTGGTTAGAGTCTTGGTCCATCTATCGTCAGTGACCCTTTGTAAGTGGCCTGCCCATTTCCATTTGAGACTAAGTACTCTCTGTTTGACGTCTGTGGCCTTCGTTTTAGATCTTATGACACTATGACGGATTTTATCTGTAAGTCTTGTCCCCGTGTAGCTTCTCTCTAAACCTCTTTGGCATACTTGTATGTTCCTCAAGTTCTCTTCAGTTAATGCCCATGTTTGACAAGCATATGTTAGACAGGGGATTAGGCAGGTTTCCATGACTTTAGTTTTTAAGTGTGTTGGTAGGGAGCTCTTGAAGATCTCTTTCATGTTCCAATACTTAGTCCAAGTTGATTTGATTCTTCTGTTTATTTCTTTCTCATTGCATGATTCGAATGATATTAAATGTCCTAGGTATAGGTATTCTTCCTTGTATTCTATTTGTCCTGTTGATATGGTAATTGGGATTTGTTCTCTATTTGTTAAAATTTTTGTTTTCCTTTCGTTGATGTTTAGACCTATTTTCTTACTTTGTTCGCATAGTGACTGTAACATGTATTGTAGCTCTTTTGCGTTTTCAGAGAATAGAACAATGTCGTCCGCGAACCTTAGGTGTGACATGTATGACCCATGTATTTTTAAGCCTAGTTTTGACCAGTTTAACTCTCTGAAAATTTGCTCAAGTACCACTATGAAGAGTTTTGGCGAAATTGGGTCACCTTGTTTGACTCCTCTCCCGATTTGGAATCTTGGGCCTGGTTTTTCTAGTAATACTCTCGCTGTGCTGTTATCGTAGACTACCTTAAGTATGTCGATATGTTCTTTGTTTATTCCTTGTACTGCTAGTGTTGTCCAAATATAGTCGTGGGAGATGGAATCGAATGCTTTGCAGAAGTCAATAAAGCAGAGGTATAGTGGCTTGTCGTGTTCCTTGTATTTTTCGATTATCATTTTCAGAGAGTGGATATGATCAATGGTGGAGAAAGAGCGCATGTATCCCGCTTGTTCTTTTGATTGGTTTTCATCAATTATTTTAGTTATGCGTCTCAGTAGAGTTGTGGCGAAGGTTTTGTATAAGCATGACATTAAACTGATAGGTCTATAGTTTGTAATTTCGGTAGGATCTCCTTTTTTGAACAGTAGTGTTATATGAGATATTGTCCATTGGGTAGGTATTACTTTTGTCAGCATTATGAGGTTAAACAATCTGGTGAGAGGTTTTGTTAGAATGTGTTTTCCGTATAAGAGCATTTCGTTTGATATGTTGTCAGGGCCTGGGCTTTTCTCTAGTTTTAAGTTCTTTAGGGAGTATTCTATTTCTGACTCTATAAATTCAGGTACAGGGTCTATATTCGATGGTTTTTGTGGGCTGTGACTGAAATCTACATTGTGTTTGTACAGTTGAGTGTAGAATTCTGTCGCTATCTGCATCAGATCATCGCGTTTGGTGACAGTTCTGTTGTTTTTGTCTTTGAGTTGACTCATTAGTTGTTTACCTGTGGCCAACTGCTTGTAAGCTCTTTTAACTCCGGATGAATTCTCTATACATTTTTGGATAGTATTTACCCTGTATTGCTTAGTATTATTTTTTATAGTTTTATGAATTTTCCTGTATAATATGCTGAGTCTGAGTTTCTCTTCCCTTGTTTTCCGTTCCTTGTTTTTTAGCGTATGTCTCTGTTCTATTAGTTCTTTTACTTCGTCTGTGATTATAAGGTTCTTTTTATCTGTCTTTCTCGTCGAGTTTGTTTGTTTGTAGCTTTCTTTAATGTTTGTTTCTATATTATCGTATAGTTCTTGAACTAGGTAAGTTTTTTCGTCAAAATTGCACGTGGAGAGTTTTGTTACGTATTGCTCAAGATTAATTTGTTTAGGATGTGAGCCTGCGGCCCTGTAGTTTGCGCGGCTACGACGTTTACCTTGGGGGTTGATTGTTATCCGGACAAGGCGATGGTCGCTTGGGTGTTTGAATTTGTTAAGAACGTCCGTGTTTTCGATTATTTGTGGTGTATTTGTCGCTATGTAGTCTATCTCGTTTTTCGTTATGCCATCTGGAGATCTCCAAGTCCATCGATGTTTAAGGGGTTTCTTGAATAGGGTATTCGTGATCGTTAAGTTATGTTTTAGGCAAAATTGGATGAATTTTTCGCCTCTCTTGTTCCTTCTTCCATATCCATGTTTTCCAGTTACTTTATATTCGTTAGGTTTAGGTTGTCCAATTTTAGCGTTCATGTCACAGAGCAGTATAACGTTGTCTGTAGCTTGTTCGAACGCGTCCTCAAGAAATTCGTAGAATTCATCCAATTCTTTGTTGCTCGAGCTTGAAGTTGGTGCGTATGCTTGAATTAGCGTGTGTTTTTTATTATTTATTTCTATTTTCAGTAACGCCACTCTGTCTGATATACCAACGAAGTCGAGAGTCTTCGTTTTGTTGTTATTCTTGATAAGAAATCCTACTCCGTTTTTTCCTTTAGTTACACCATAAAGGTAAAGATGATAATTTCCTCTGTTTTCAATCGTGTGGCCTTTTGTGCGTGTTTCACTTATACCGAGTATGTCCCATTTGATTTCTTCTAAGGCGTATTCTAATTCTTTTATTCGCGTTTCGCTTGCCAAAGATCTGACGTTAAAAGCAGCTATGTGTAGTTTTTCATTTCTCCTTCTAAGTGAGTTGTTTTGATTTGACATTCTGTGATTTTTTGTATTCTCTGGAGGGTTGTGGTCATACTGCCCCACGGGGACCAGCCGGGTTGGGGTAGGTTGTTTTTGGTTATTGTTTACTGTTTTATTACTGTTGCTTACTTCCGGAAGCGGAGCGAAAAATGTGGTAGTTCTTGTTTATTTTGTTTGGTGTTGCTGACTCTGGTCCTATACAACTTTGGTCTAAGTCTTTAGGTGAATTTGTTGGTTCTCTTTTCCTTTTTGTGTCACTGTTTCCTTTTTCCTTTTGTCTTTTTTCTTCTCCACTTTTTACTCCGTATGGTTTAGAGCTTTTTCCATCCGAGTTCTCTTTGATCACAAGCTTATCGTAACGTATAAAGGCCTGGTTTCCTTTCTTGAATTCTTCTTGTTGTTTTATTTTGAGCTCTTTCCTGATTTGTAAAATATCTCTCGGAAGGTCTTCTGTTGCGTAACTGTCTCTGGGGAAATGTTTCTTATTTTTCAGTATTTCATTTCTTCTCCACGCTAGTGTCAGTTTAACCAGAATAGGTCTTTTCTTGTTGGTTTCTTTTTTTCCTAATCTTCGAACTTCGCTTATTTCCCATTTATCGAAATCCTCCATTCCTGCTTTGTTTCCCATCTCGTTAAGGACCGTCAGCGTAATTTGAATGAGATCCATGTTGTCGTTTTCAGTTTCTTCTACGCCATGCAATATGATATTGTTTTTTCTTACTTCTTTTTCCAAGTGATGGACTTTGCTTTGAAGTGTTTTTACTTCTTTCTTTAATTTTATGTTATCGTCCATCAGTGGTTTCAGTTTTTCTTCTATAGTAAAGACCATGTTTGAGGTTATGTTCTTAGTTTGTGCAGCGAAATCATCTTTTATTTCTTTATTCAATTCGGTCATTTTAATTGTTACATTTTCGGTTATTTGTTTTATGAGATGTTCCATATTTTCCATATTTTTTTTTTTTTTTTTTTTTTCTAAGTCGGTAATATTTTCCGAGTTGGCAAAACTTTTCTTCCGAAGTCGAGAAATTTAAAAGACGAAAAATAGTCTATGGTGCGACGCCACTGTCACTGTCAACTATCGGAAGCCGAAAGATGTCAATGCGTATGCGTAACGCCTTTTTGAAATTTGATGTGTAGGTTTATAGCTATTAAGATGTATAGTTCCGCGCACTTTATTTCACTTTTCCGCTCAACACTTTTTAGTTCTTGGAATAATTCTTCATTCAATCGATAGTCCGTGTGAACCTCCTTCAGATTAACGGCGATTTAGGACGGGATTCTCGGTTTTTGTGGATAATTTCTATAGAAACTCGGAACGAAAATTAGATACAGTTTTACTTGTCAGCTGTCAACCGGAAGCTCCTATTGGCGGAATATTAACCATTAATTTACTGAAACTTCCTAGGGAATTTTGGCGGGAAACCCAATTTAGCACGCATTTTGTAGTTGTATCACTTTTCCACACTAGTGCACTACAACGAATAATTAATGGTTAATATTCCGCCAATAGGAGCTTCCGGTTGACAGCTGACAAGTAAAACTGTATCTAATTTTCGTTCCGAGTTTCTATAGAAATTATCCACAAAAACCGAGAATCCCGTCCTAAATCGCCGTTAATCTGAAGGAGGTTCACACGGACTATCGATTGAATGAAGAATTATTCCAAGAACTAAAAAGTGTTGAGCGGAAAAGTGAAATAAAGTGCGCGGAACTATACATCTTAATATTTAAATCGTAAATATTTTAAGTAAATCCATGTTAGTCATATCCAGTATAAAATCTCAGAAAATGTAGCTAATCAACTTACAAAGTAGTTAAAAAGAATTTAATACATTTCTAAGAATTACATTATAATAGTTATTGCACTTTTAATTACATTTTGCTATAAAAATAAAAATAAAAGTATCGGCTATGAAAATATAAAAAAAAAAAGTAACAAATAAATTATGTAAATTAAAACAGTTACATTTAAATTATCTAATGTCAAAATAAATTAAAATTACATCGAATAAAATAAATAATTAAATATTACAATTAAAAAAAAAGTATGTTTACAAATTGTTAATGATATTAGGTAAAGCTTTTTGTAATTTCATTAGTTTCATGTGACTTTTAAAAGTTGAAATTAAATTATAATGTTATTATCTTGCAACTTAAGCCACCCCTTGTAGGTAGGTATATTTGGTACCTAGTAGAAGTTACACTATTTAAAAAGGAATTTTTGGCTGAAGACAAGATTATTATAATATTGTATGGATGTAATCGTAATACGAAAGTGAACTTTGTAATAAAATTAATAAATGGGTGTTGACGATGCGTAAAGATAGTTTTAAAAAAAAAGTAGTATTAGTTGTGAGAGAAAGAAAACTTTAAAGAAAATAATATGAGATAAAATAATTTGTGTCAGTTATTATTAATTATAATTAGTATTAATATTGGAATTTTAGATATTTGAAAAAGGGAATACATAGTAACTCATTACTAACTAAATATTTTACGCAGTTGGTTAACGCAGGTAGGTAAGTTCCCACAGCAAACAACGCCTTTGCTGGGAAAGCGTCAGATATCCGCGGTGCCAGCACAGCATTCGCGCAACGAAATGTAATTAGATACTATTTGTTAATCAAAGCTAGGGTTGTACAAAAATATGTATATTTTTTTAAAAGATTTTTTATTTACAATACATAAAAATTCGTCATAAAATATGTCAATTTTGAAGGTTAATTTTTAAGGTATTATAGTATTAGTTGAAAAAAAAACAATATATTTCAGATTTAAGATTCATGTTAAGTATTATTTAAATTCATTTCACGAAATTATTTTTATTTGAAATAAGACTGAAAACGAACAGTGTGTTTTAAAATATTTTGGTATGTCACTTAGAAGTTAGAGGTATTATTTTTTTTCGACATTTAGTTAAAATAGATAAAAGTCCAGAATATTGAAGTAATTAAATTTTGTTAAAATTTTGATATTGACCTCTTATCGAGAAAGTTCGTTCGGTATTTTTAGTGACAATTAAATTCTATATTAATAGTACCTAGATGGACCACCCATGTCCATGTTATCATCAATAATAATTGGTGTCATATAACAGATCATCTCAACTTTACATGCACCATTTGTGGTACAAATCAAAACATTAGTGATACGATGCATAAGCGCATCCAAAAGTGTCAAGTAAGCATGCCATATTTAGGTTGGAAAGATTGCATGAAATTACATGTGCAAAAGATTATGTTCCAATTTGCAACTTGAAAAAAAAAATCCGTAAGGAAATTTAGTAAATTAAAATAATATAGTATCACACCTACATAGGTAGGTAGGTACATTATCTTTTTTTTTGTAATAAAGTAACTTAATTCATTTAATTTTTTGTTTTATATTAAAAAAAGGACAATTTCAAAGTAAACCTACACATTTGTTTTTACTACAATATCTTCATAGGTAGGTGTATAATTTTTGTTTTGTAATGCGGTGACTGAATAAAACACAACCTATTAATATTTTTTTAAATTAATATGAACTCTGGAAGTTATATTATTCGTTTACTTTATTTCAGGCTATGGAATTTAAAAAAAATAGGAACGTAATAAAATATAATTAATTAGTAAATTATAAGTTGTTAACATACTTTGAATAGGTGATATTAATTTATTTTGTAATAGTAACTTAAACTTTTTGGAAAGTAAAAGCAGAGTAAAAAGGTTTTAATAAAAATAATAAGTTGCTTAATATACAGGAGAAAAATATATGGTATTAAGATGTAATGTTGCTATGTATTCCAATCCAATTCAATTAAGTTTCGAACATACAAATTAATTATTAAATAAAATAAAATAAATAGTTTTTATTTCATGGTTACTTTTAAAGTTATAAAAATAATATAATTTTATTATAAAGTATATTAAAGGAGGAATCGGTAAAAAGAAAGGATATGTAAAAATCTCAAAACGAGACAATTATTTCTTAGAAATGTATTAAATTCTTTTTAACTACTTTGTAAGTTGATTAGCTACATTTTCTGAGATTTTATACTGGATATGACTAACATGGATTTACTTAAAATATTTACGTTCGTACGAGATATGACGTACTTAATATTATTGTGAAGAGAATTAGGAATGTGTTATTTAGTTTGTAACATAGCTGTAGTCTATGTAGGTATGTAAAGAAAAGATTATTTTGAAATAAGGATTTGGGTTTAAGTTTTATAAGAAGGTATTTGATTGAAATTGAACAGTTACTAGGTAGAAGGGATGTGTCGATGTTTGGAATGTCTAGTAGCTGTTGGCTTGATCACCCAACAGTTGATGGATATTTTAAATATTGAACGCATCAAAATTATGGAATAGGTTATTTTGTAAGGAATTTGGGTAGGTTAAGGTAAAAAAATGCCATAGTGCATTAATTAAATACTAGCTTAAATGCTATGTATGGGTAATAAATAAAATGCTTAAAGCATAAATAATAAAATACGCAAGGTAATCCTTCATTCGATCATGGTGTAAACGAGATTTCTCTGTGAGAATAGTTGGAGGTCAAGAAGCCTTAAAACAAACCCTTGGTATTTAAATATGGTACAAAAAAATTAAATAAATGGTACTTAGAGCATGCTCGGCGGGAACAATCCTCCACTTAATAAGAATGGTTGGAGACATATTATTATATTGAGTTGGTTAGTCTTAAAATAGGTCCCGTTAAATGTTGTATAAATAAATAAAGTATTGTACCAAATAACGTGCGCACATAAAGTATAAAAATAAATAAAGTACCATAAAAATAAATAATTTAAAGTCGACTATAAATAAAATTTAAAAAAATGTGTATAAAAGTGTATTCTATCATGATTTATGAAAAAGCATGCATATTATGAAAATAATGATAAATGAAAAAAGGTACCTGATGATGTAAAATGTAAGTGACTGGCCAGTCCACTAATCAAGTGTATTAGTAAAAAAAAAATGTAAAGATAAAATGTGAAAATATGAAATGATTAAGAAAATAAATATGGAAATGAATTCACTTTATAGTGAAATGGAGGTTTTATAGGAATTTATTATAAATTAATTCATCTAAATTTTTAATATGTTAACACACATAATTTTTTTTTAAATATACTATTACTGTTATAAGTACATAGGTTCATTTTTAATTTGTAAAATAGTTTAATTAATTATAAATTCTAAAATTATGAAAATGTTACGTAATAAGCCTAGAAAAAAAAATCTGACGTCCAATTATTCTTATCTATGTGTCTGCTCACTGATCTCCCGGCTGCATCCACTTCCGACTCGAACTTCTCCCGGCTGCCTGCTCTACATAATATCCACTCATCTGACACCAACAACTGCCGGCTGCCTGCTCATCATCTCTACTCATCTGACTCCAACATCTCCCAGCTGCCTGCTCATCTTCACTCAAAAATTTTCAAAATTACTGTCTTCAACTGATGGCCAATAATTCGTTTTGCACTCTAACTTCTGTATTTTTTTTTTCTGTTTAGCCTTTTTTTTTCTTCTTCATCATGCCTATGATTATAATATTCTTCTTGCAACTTTTTAAATTTAATTTCTCAGTTCATAAAATATTTTAGCCACACTTTTTATTTCCATTAAAGTCATAGTTTTTTTTTTTGCAAATAATTTTTATAGTTAGGTATAGCACTTTTAGATTTGTATTTATTTTTCTACAATATTTACTTAATATGTTAAAATCTACATTATTTATTTCCTAATTAACGGCCGTTATATTATTATTTAGTTCATTTTTTTGTCACTATTATGTCCACATTTTCAATCACCGCATAAAGTTCACTTCACATTTTAAAGTCTTATTTTTACTAATAATAATTCACGCATCACAATTCAAAGTCTTATTTTTAATATTGTTGTCCCTGTACCATCTGCGCAGCGCTGCCGCTAGGCAGCACTGGCAGGGTCGCCATGCAATGTGCAGGCTTAGGGAGTCCAATTAAAAGATGTTGTCTTCGCGAATAATGTTTATTAACTAACTCTTAAATCAACTTACATTATAATATATAGGTAGGGAGGTGATACATACACTACAGCGTCTACCACTTTACTGAATCGGTTGATTTGACTGATTGACCACCGTGACTATTTATTTGGACTTTGACTAGACTTTGGACTTGACGATTTAGAAATACGTTGATGAAAATATACTTGACACTGGCAAATGGTGATAAGCCGA
The DNA here is from genome assembly GCA_905404095.1 of Glaucopsyche alexis. Lineage (NCBI taxonomy): Eukaryota > Metazoa > Arthropoda > Insecta > Lepidoptera > Lycaenidae > Glaucopsyche > Glaucopsyche alexis. The sequence continues at coordinate 5,505,376 of FR990057.1, forward strand.
CGCCATAAATAAAAAAAAATATAAAAAAAACTCACCGTATGGTTCCATATGAGGTTGGGCAGCGCGTGGTCCCTGTGGAACTGGTAGTAGAACATGGGCCAGTTGGCGGTGGACTTGACCCGCTCGCGCCGCCGCCGCAGCACCACGGGCCGGTCTTTTAGCTCCTTGCGCGGGTCCGTGCCGCGGGTCTTCAGGGCCCAGTGCTGGAGCGCTAGCGACGCGTAGTGCTGGTAATAAAGTATTATCTTGTTGTTTCATTCCTCTCAGAAACGTGTGTAATATTTTCTGCGTTAAATAGTATCTTTCCTACGCCTATCTGTAGACACGACATAATTCGCAATAAACTTTACGCGCGCATACATCGCTAAATTTGTGACGAGCCAATCAGCTCAAAGCTTGGGTCGCGTTTTATCTCCAGATAGCTTTATCATACGCGAGTCAATCTCGTCGTGGAATTATTCTATGGAGTTGAAAAATTTATTCGAATAAATTTTTCACTCCCTCATATTATATTGCATCAATTCACATAAACAAATAAAAGTTTCATAAATATAAATAACGCTCACCTCGATATGTTTCTCGACGTATTTGACCTGTCTCTCTATCGCCTCCCAGTGCGGCGCGCGCTGCTTCACCGTGGCCTGCGCCAGCTGCAGGTTGTCCCGCTCCGGCGCGCGCTTCTCGCCCGCCGGCGGCGCGTCCGGGGAGTCCAGGAACGCCAGCAGGCCTGACGGCTGACCGTAAATATTGCAGGTTATTGAGTGATGTCCGGCGGAGTCGCGGTCCCGTGGCCCACCAAGGTATTGAGTGGAGTACCGCCGAATTAAACATAATGAAAGTTTTAAGTGAATTTGGTAAGCGGAGTTTAAAACTATGTTAATCTGGTTATGGTTGGTACTCACCATGATGCGCCTGAGCAGCTCCATAGCGGGCGGGTGGTCGGCGGTCCACAGCGCCAGCAGGTGGCGCGCCAGGTGACGGTGGTGCAGCCGGGGGGGCGCCCACAGCGCGGCCAGCAGGTGGCGCGGTAACGCGGCCTCGGCTAGTGCCAGCGCTTGCACGCGCGCGCCGCACGCGCCTTCTTCCACCAGCGCGCGCGCAACTAGGCCCGCACCGCGCACGATCGCTAGCGACGGGTGCTGAGGACAGATTGGGATAATGTATTTATCTTCATATCATTATAAATATATACATTTTGAAGTGAAACTACTTTTCTCTCACTTTCTGCGAAATCTATTGGTGTAATTTCTAAACAATTATATTATGTTAAAGCTTAGTATTTTTATTACCAATTAATCTCATTCTTTACTGTTCTATACAATGACTTGCTACAAACAGTACAAGACGAAATACATACCTCGAACAACTTGAATATGAAAATAGAAAACCTCGATTCACGATGTTGACATGTCATTAATATTAAAGAAATGTGTAATCTAATACTATATTTTAAAATTATCAAATGTATATCCGTTGTCTGATTGCTATATTATGTAGATAATCCAATAAGTATTTTAAATTAGCAGGGGCTTAGATTGATCGTTGTCGTGAATATATTAGGTACATATTTATTCTACTATGTTATTATAATATAATATGTATGTTGAATAAAGAATTTGAATTCTAATCCCAGTTTTTGTGTTGCTGCAATAAAAAACTAAACGCCCTCAGTGAAGTTTTTTATGTCACTGATCAGCCTTAATTGCACATTTTACATGGCGCATACGAGAGAGACAGACATACGCACCACGTGTCTCGCCCACATGGACAGCAGGCCGTCTAGGAAGGGCGGTGAGGCGAGCATGCTGGCCTTGTTGAGCTGCTCCTGGCGCAGATCTGGCTCGGCGTGCATGGGCTGCAGCAGCGCGCACACCGCCTCGAGCGCAGCGTGCGTATACTCCATATGCACGATAACTTCTAAGATTAAAACCAACAGACAAGGCCTGCCACCACAATGTTATTTTAATTAATAATTTGCAAGGTAAACGTAGATTTTATGTTAAGAGCACGACTCAATTAACCACAACAACGCACATATTTAACAGCACAACTCTAATAAATATATAATAATAATAAGATAGCTAATCAAGACACAACAGCTTTAACCACTACATAAAAAGATACCGGTTTCATACGACATCAGTCAAACACTGCACATGCGCTGTGCAGCGCGTTGTAACCTGAACCTCAATTCTCGTATTTAAAGTAGACTTTCATTTTACTTCGATTGGATTAAAAGTGAAGCGCCATGTTACCATGAACGGATTTTATGAAGTTTCGACCAATCAAAGCGCGTTTCACGTTGGTTTAACGTATATAAGAACACCGTTTGACAGTTTGAGCGTATCGGGACTTGATTGTGATTGTATTAATGCCGGTTTTTAACCGACTTCCAAAAAAAGGAGGCGGTTATACGTTCGGCTGTATATATATATTTTTTTTTGTATGTTCGCGGATAACTCCGCCGTCTGTTGGCCGATTTTCAAAATTCTTTTTTTGATGTACAAGGTATAATCCGAAGTTGGTCCCATTTTCAGAAAATTGGTGATCTGATGATGGGATCCATGAGGAAACGAGGGAACTCCTCAAAATTTATATGGACACATATGGTGATTTCGACTTTTTCTGAAGTAGTCCAAGCATATGCTACCAAAAAGTAAGATTTTGCTTCAAGGTATACCCTGGATCCAAAAGTACAGAACAGAACTCCTGACTACTTATACTTATGTACATGTTTGGGGATTTTGGCGTTGTTTAAAGAACTGCAAGCATATGCCACTTTGTCAATTAGAGTAATCATTATCATCACCACCACTATCACAGCATACATCATCACATTATGATGATAAAGAAGGTTACTTCTCATAGTATTTTACACTAACACGGAGATCTTTGAACATTACTCTGCCGTTTATGGACCTATTTGCAAAATTATTTTGTTGTTGTAAAGGGTTTAATTCGAAATTGGTCCTTTAGTCACTAAAGTTGAAACGTGATGATGCGATCCATGAGGAATCGAGGGAACTCCTCGAAATTTATATCGACGCATATAGTGATTTTGACTTTTACTGAAGTAACACAAGCATATGCTACCAAAGAATAAGACGTTGTACCAAGGTATACCCTGAATCAAAAGCACTGAACAGAACTCCTCAGTCATAAAAGATATGCGTTAGGAAATTTCGGAATTGTTTAAAGAACTGCAAGCATAATATGCCACTTTGTAACTTACAGTAATCATCATCATCATCTTAATAACTATACCTAATGGAAGCTTGGCGCGTATTCAGTTATACATTCGATCGTTTATTTTAGACGTTTTTAAGACGTATTAATAATAATTTAACAAGATATATCACTAAAAAGGGTGAAATTATTATTTTTAAACAAAAAATTAAACCGACATCCAAAGTAAAAATACACAAAAAAGTATGAAATAAAACTTATTTTATAAATAATTCCCCTTTTAAATTTGGCTATTTCTCTACTTAATCTTCTTAATTTTTAAGTCGGTACCAGCGAATATGAACGTGAGTTCTATAAAATATTGTAGGATATCGTTTGGGCTGGTAGCGACTTCAAAATTAAGAAGATTAGGTAGAGAAATAGCCAAATTTAAAAGGGGAATTATTTATAAAATAAGTTTTATTTCATACTTTTTTGTGTATTTTTACTTTGGAAGTCGGTTTAATTTTTTGTTTAAAAATAATAATACTTAGCAGAATTGCCGCCGCGCCGTGACATACGGAAACGTAAATCTTCTTGTGTAATGAATAATGTTCAATTTCAATAGCATCTTAAAAATGCAGCGGCGCGTATCGTGTCGTTTTGGTGTGAATTGAGCCTAATTATAACACAACAGCCTCCGTGGTCTAGTGGTTAGAACTTAGACCATTGGCTCTCGACACGGGAGGTCGTGGGTTCGATTCCCGCATTGGAACAACAAAAAATGTTTTTCCAAGTTTGGTTAGGACAATGCAGGCTGATCACCTGATTGTCTGACAAGATGATCCATGCGTCGGATGGGCATGTAAAATGTCGGACCTGCGCCTCATCTCTCGTCAGTCGTGTCGGTTATCCGTCCGACTGGATTACGAGAGTAAAGGAAGAGAGAGTGCTCTTGTGTACTGCGCACACACTTGGGCACTATACAATTACTCCTGCGTAACCGGCCAGGTTTCAATGAAACCGGCCACCGTCACCGATATCGGTGTGGGGAGTAATTATTATTATTTACATAACTTCACTTTTACAGAAGCGGATTATCATGGGTCCGCAGCAAGAGCTACGAGCGACCACAGGCCAACAGCAACCACTACACGGTGCCGCCTGTCGCCACACACCTCACGGCTGACAACAAGATACCTTAGCGACTTAGCGAGGACACAGACGATAGCGCGGATTGAGGGATACGACGAGAGACCTCGTAACTGGTCGTCGCAGAATTGTAGGTAGATGTGAAACATCAAATTATTATGTTTCACAAAATGGAAGGTATGGATAGGACGAGACAGGAAAAACTATATAGAAATTACAAAGGCAAACAAACATCACCCAACGCCAAAGAATATCCAATACATTAGAACTAGGTATGTGTACGTAAAACGTACAACTGCAAAGAAGAAATAAATTAATAAGATACATTTGAATCGCTAGTTAATTCCATTGCATTTCTATAAGAGAGAAAGGGACGCAATTGTCAGATGGTGTCTCTCTTTCGTACCAAATATCCAATTTATCAAGTCTTCAGTTTGTTAATAACCATAATTAGATGTGGATCTGTTGGTAGACCTAGTTAAATAGTGATTTCTGGAGTTCACTTGATTGTTTAAACTTAAATATATGTCACCTTAAAATTGTAAAAACCGTTACATTGTAATATAACTAGTGAAATTGTAAAATGTTGATATATTTTGGACGCGAATATGCTGCCTATAAAGTATAATTTAACACATTATTTTTCGTTAAGATTATAAATATATAGTTAAGAATCTTTCGACATAATATTTTTACAATTTCGCGAATATGCTGCCTATAAAGTATAATTTAACACATTATTTTTCGTTAGATTATAAATATATAGTTAAGAATCTTTCGACATAATATTTTTACAATCTCGTTAGTTATTGTACAATCTAACGGATTTTACAATTTTACGGTGACATATACACACGAGTTTCCAAACACTCATTTCTCTGGTTGCTTATGAGAGAGAGGCCAGTAGTATCTAAGTTTTTTTTTGTATTTTTTAACTAATGGTTGTTTAATTTTAAAATAGTAATTAGTACTTAGTTAATTACTTAATGATTGCATATTACGAGTACAATAAGTTTTGTCTGTGATCTAGAATGTATGTAGCGCAATTTTTTATTATGTCAGTTTACATTTAAAAAAAAAATGTACCATTTGCAAAATATATACTCAAGAGTAAAAGAAAAGTTTTATTTTTATTTTAAATTAAATTACGACGGATTATTCTATTAAATCAACATACATACATACATATAATCACGCCTTTTTCCTGTAGGGGTAGGCAGGACCGCCTCTTTCCCGTAGGGGTAGGCAGAGACCACTTCTTTCCACTTGCTACGATCCTTACATACTTCTTTCGCTTCGTCCACTTTCATTCTTATCATCCATTCCTCCTCTTACATTCAACGTAGCGAAGCGTCTCTCCATGGTCCGCTATTAAATCAAAATCGTATTAAATATATTTTAAATGAAACAAATAAAAGAATTTCATATGATACAGGTTAAATATATTACTTTACATCAACTTATCTTAATGCTAAATATAAAAATATTAAACATTTCACACCATCATTTACAACTCAGACTCTCCATACAGACAGCAGAACAACGCCAGATTATTATACTATAGTTGATTCCATTGCATTTCTATGAGAGAGAATGGGTAGCAATTGTCAGACGGTACCTCTCTTCCGTACCAAATATCCAATTTCTCAAGTCTTTAGTTTTCTAATAGCCATAATGTGGTTTCTGGTGTGCACTTGATTATATATTAATCTAGTGTTAATATGCATGATACAGCTTTTACTCTGTTATATCTTAATGTGCCTTTTCCAACTGCATATTTTAGTGGGATAGTTCGTATCGTATATTAACAAGTTTAATCTGTATACATATAGAGACCAGGAAATTAAAAAACTCGCCATTTTGCGGAACAAAATTTCAATAATGTCAAATCTTCGAGATTCCATCCAATCACATCTTAGCTTTTTGTAGTGTTGGTTATGTAGCTGCATTAAATAATTAATGCGCCCTCAGTGCAAGTTTTTCCTGGTCAGGCTGTAGAAACATTGACAATTATAGAGTCTGGCCAACGAACGTTGTCCACGAAAAAAGGCAGTAATTTTAAAAATCAAGAGCTGCTAACCCTGTCTAAACACTGCTGAAACGGAGTTGATACTATTTATTATTCTACAAGTAGTATATCAGCTCTATTTCTAGTATCAATTCCGTTTAAGCGTATAGATAGGGCTAGCAGCTCTTGATTTTTTAAAATTCCCGCCTTTTTTCTTGGACAGCTTTCGTTGGCCAGACTCTACTTTATTTTTTTCTTATAATGCGCCTACCTGAGCAAGAACAGACTGCTGTATATTCTCTTACAGCTATGATATGACTAACATAACCGGCCATTTATTTATATAATATCACACTAATTCGTTAATAAATTGGATCCGTTAACATATATTTTGTCAGTCACATAAGCTGGCAACACTAATCCTATTCCAGTCATACCGAGTTTATATCAGTGTTGCTAACTTGAAATTAATCAATAGTTAAAAAATGTATACTCAACACAGTAATATTTTCTCTAACTATAAATTTTTACTAATAAAAGTAATAATAATAATAATGGAAATAAAATTTCTTCGATTTTTGAGTCAGCAACACTGACAAGTATATTTTCAAACAAAATCGTTTGAAACCATACTAATATTGAGAGGTGTTTTAAATTCTATAAGATATTTAAAGTTCTATAAATAAAGAAATAATTTTGGTCAGCAGCACTGGTACGAATCAATTGTAAATTAAAAATTAAACCTAATGCAAATGTTTATAAAGTTTTTAAAAGAATTTAAAACGAATATAAAGTCTTATTGATCAAGTTTTTGAATTTAATTCTGTAAGTACCTACGTGTTTTACACAAAATAGAAAAAAAATCTTATAAAAATGTTGCCTCCATCAGGCAACAATAATTTCCGTTCACTTGTTTCATTTAATTATAATTACAATGGCAAGGTTTTAAATTACATTTTAATAAAAAGTAAATAGTAAAACGTAATTAAGTTAGTAATACAGATTTTGATAAATTTTAAACTGTACTACACTATCAGGAAATTTAATTTATAAGCAGGTAGAGTGTTTTCATAATTAATTTGTATTGTAATGACGACATGCAGTCACAAATCACAATACAATTGTCAGTGACATGTCAGTTTCATATCATATATTCTATGCTAATATAATAAAAAGAAAAAGTTTGTTTGTTTGTTTGCATTGAATAGGTTCCAAAACTACTGGACCGATTGTGATGAAACTTGGTACAGATATAGATTAGACCACGAGGAAGGACATAGGCTACTTTTTATGGCGGCAAAATGTACGGTTACCACGAGTTTTCCTTTTACGCGCACGTAGTCTGCTACATCTAGAGTATTTAATAAAATAATACCATATAAATTACAACAATAGTCAATCTGCTTATGAATTAAGATTCCCTGATAATGCGTAATATTACTGTTCTAACACTTTATTATTCTATATGCAGACTTTGTAGCAATTTGGCAAAAATATTTATATGATATGGATTGTGAAGTTGAAACGAAACATTATAATATATTCAAATTACTATTCTAATCTTGAAATAGATTATACGCATTTCTGTTACGTCTATAATTGATATATCATATTTTTATCTAAATACGAGTATTTATATATCTTATACTATATATTTTTAATAATTTTTACATACTTAAAATAGTTATAAACCCAAAGCCAAAAGTGATATCCATAGATAGCAGGAATGTTTGAAATGAGAACCAAAAAAAATTTAATGGGTGAGTTTTAAAATAAGATAAATAAGCGTTTTCCAATAATAATATACAAAGGCGTGATGAAAACTTTCAACCAAAATACCATCAAAGTTATAATATTATAAACAAGTATATTATTCAACAACATTATTTATATTTGCATGTTTTTACTTATAATTTTTTGCTTCTTAATATCACTTAATTATATTTAGGCTATGTTATTTTATCGAAGGGTAACATTAGATACCGACATTTTAGTACATTGAAAACCAGTCTTTACAAAAACGTTAAAAAAACACAAATAAAAAATAGGAACGTTAATAATACGATAAAATAGTATATCACTAAGTCATATACTCTTTAAATTTAAATGTTATTTAAATCTCTTATGCAATAAAGCCTGAATTGTTTATGCAGAATTTAACGATTAATTAATTTTTTAAACAAGTCGACGTATTTCAGGCACACTATGTAGATAATATTAAAACCTTTCTCCAATAAAAAAATAAGTTATCAGAATTTTAATGGCATGATTTTAAACTTTACAAAAATATTATCACCCATAGACATAATTTCTTTTTATGCGATGTTTTACCAAAAAATAAAAACAAAATAAATTCTATGATATTATGTAACTTACATAAGTTATATTTCACACAAAATTTATCAAAAATATATAATTTAAGACCGCATTATATACGGTCTTAAATGATATATTTTTCAGAGTACTATCACACATAAAGCTTTTAACCTAGTTGTGAGAAAAGCTGACCAAATTGCGAAAAAACTATGTTAAATTTCACAAAAAATCCGTTTTTCTTTGGTCGTATAATACAAATCATCGAAACAATACTACACAAAGAAACGCTATTCACAAACCTCTAATCAGATATCTCTTCAATGATAGGACAGCTCTAGTCTGTGGTACTCGCCCCCATCTCTATAATCTATGGTACACGCCGCCATTACAAAGTCGCTAAAAACATCATAAAATAATTAGTACATTGACACAACTATTGCTATCCCGTTCGCACAGTAACAATGACTGTCGAGATCTTGTAAAAAATCGATTTTAAGCCATAATATCGTCACGGATATACAATGTCTTTCGAGAATCTTCGAGTTCCATAAATAGTCTGTCAATGCCATACCAATAGGACGATTGCCGAGGGACATTATTAAGTAGTGGTACTGTACGGCAAGAATGTTACAGTAGGCTAGTCGATGTACTAATCTCTCTGTTTAGCGTTCTTCAGTCTATAGTTTATGGTCACTAGCGTCACCTCACTCAGTCGATCGGCGGCGGCACTGCGGGCGGCGCGGCTGGCGGCGCGGTTAGGTAGCCCGCAGTTTGTGGAGTTCCTGTTTAGCAATTTGTCTTTATATTACTTTCTAATAAAAATTACAACAAGCAGTTTAAGATAAAAATCAAATCTGAAAGCTGATATATCATGTCCAAAAAAACTCAATTTATGATCTGAGATATTATATTTTCTATTCATTTCATTACTTTGTTCGTGTTTGTCATTTAGTAATAGGTTTAGTACAGGATCCTACCGGCCAGTGCGTTCCGCTGCGGCGCCGCAATGAACAGGTCGTGTCGTTGCGCCGCATACCGCTCCCAGGCGGGGCGGCGCGCCAGCTCCGCGCGCACGCGCTCGCCGTGCGCGACGCTGCGACTCATCGCCTTGAGCGCGTTCACCGCGCGCGCCGCCGCGCCGCCTGCTAGACCCGTCTCAAGTAGCGACAGCAGCTCGCCGATTAGATCCACTTCCAGCGCCTGCGCAGTACACATTATTAGAAACTGTAGTGTATACACGTGTACGATATAAGCAGGACGTAATATATTGGGAATTACTTCTTTTGTTTATATTTTTATTGTACTAGTTTTAATGTTGCGATTTAAGTCAAAATCAGTCAACTCACTACCGACGGCCTCGCGACACGTCTTCACGTCGTACATGACGTATGGCCCCATCACCTCGTACAGTTGGTGACACATGGCAACACTCACCTGTAGGACCAGCTTGTCCGTGTTGGCGTTGCAGCTGAACATGGACGCGAGAGCCTCGCACGCGCCGCCCACGGCCTCCCGACACGTCTTCACTGCGGTCTTGACTCCTAGCATCACGTCCGTATCGCTCAGTGCGACTACACACGCCTGAAAATAGATAAATAAATAATACATTAAAAAAGTTCAAACACGCAACCTTCGTCATCATTAGTATAAGATTGATTTACCAGCCAATGTGTGTATAATTGTCTTATAGCATTAAATAAGCCTATGTACACTCGTGTATGTAGTTTATATAGTAATATAGATAATGACTTACGCGTTGACATTAAATTCGTCTCTATATATTTGTAAACGACGTATCAATAAAAATAACTCTCGTAATACGCACCTGCGATTCAGCTATCGCGGCTAACACCGGCACGATGTGTTTGGGCGCGGCGGGCAGCAGGCGCGCCAGTCGCGGTAGCTCGCCGAGCGCCGCGCAAGCGTCCGCCAGCGGCGGTCGCGCACGCAACAGCGTCGCTAGTGCGCACGCGCACACCTCGCCGCGGCTGCCCTGTACCATTAAACGTATAATTACATTTTTTCTTAACAATTAGTGATGACGAATATAAGATCCACCTCGTGAGTACCGAGAGACACTTGTTTCATAATTACTTTAAACAAAGGCAAGACTTGAAAAATAACGACAATATGTGTGAAGAAAACGATAAATAAAAGAACATTCCGTATTGTAATAGTATGATAGATTCAAATGTTTAATAGCAAACCACCCAAATTAAGATAAGACCTACATATACCCGGGGTGACAGACAACATTAAAATAATGAGGCTTTTGAAATTCGTGCCATCTGACAGCTTCTTGACATGACAAGGACCGTCGGGGTACCAAGCGCCCTCTGGTAAGAGAAGAAGAATCTAAAAATTCTTATTGACCGTTATTGATACCACTCACGCCACCAGATGACGCTTTGTGCGCGTTGGGTCTGCCCCCTAACAGCAGAAAAAATATCAAACACCCTCATTATTTAAAAATAGACAATACCTCGCTGGCGTCCTTAGCGAGCGCAGTAAGCGTTTCACTGAGCAGCTCCTGCAGGAAGCGCTTGGGGCTGCGGAGAGCCCAGTGCGGGTTCTGCAGGTACAGGCGCAGGTACACGCCGCCGACGATGATCTCGCCCGCAGGCGCCCACTCCACCCCGCGCTCTGACGCCTCGCGGTCCTCGAATGTGGTGGACGGATCGCGTAGCTGGTTGTTGAAGTGCCTGCGGATGGTAGCAGCTTAGTAAAATTTAATTCTAATAGCGATTTTATGGACTTTTTGACGTGATTACGTGTTTAAAATGGTATAGTGTAAGTGGCAACAGAAAAACGAAACACAATCGGTAACAACAGTTCGATTGCTTAGATTACGTAGTGGATAGCTGAAGGATTTTTTACGCTGATTAGGAGATGTGATGTGGTGCATCGCACGTGATAGAGAGGTAAACGCCGCATATTGAGGTAGGTACTGCATCTTTTGTTGTAATGTACACGAACGCACCTGTCCCTGAGCGCCGCGATGTGCGTGCGCGCCCGCTCGCGCGCCTCGTCCGTCCACACGAGCTCGGGGTGCTCGTGGTTGGAGTCGAGCGCGTGCAGCGCGGCCGCCGCGCCCGCCTCGCGCGCCGCCTCCGCGAACACGCCCGGCACGTACCGCGACACCGTCAGCCGCACCTTTTGGTGTAATGTACACGAACGCACCTGTCCCTGAGCGCCGCGATGTGCGTGCGCGCCCGCTCGCGCGCCTCGTCCGTCCACACGAGCTCGGGGTGCTCGTGGTTGGAGTCGAGCGCGTGCAGCGCGGCCGCCGCGCCCGCCTCGCGCGCCGCCTCCGCGAACACGCCCGGCACGTACCGTGACACCGTCAGCCGCACCTGCGCACGCGCACTCGAGGTCAGCCAAAGCCAATCGTATCTTGTTACTCAACACTATCGTCGATTAGAGAACAGGAGCAAGCAAGACAAACTGAATACAAAAAATATTATAATATAATAAAATAAAAGCATATAGCGTATGCTTTATGTAATTTAAATTCATACAATCCAAATTGTTTCCTAAAATTACATAACGACATTAAAGATTAACGGGTCACCTTCGGGCCGTGTAGTTTGTCCGCCATCATTCTCGCCAGTACGTCCACCGCCGCCTCCCTCGTCTCCGGTATCTTACTATTACAAATTAAATCTAATAGATATATCACAGCTCCTGAAATGTTGAACAATTGATTTTTAAAATGTTGACATTTTTTTTTTTATATTTATGTAAAATTTTATTTACTGAAATGTATTAATTACATGAGATATAGTAATATGTATTATCATAGAATTAGAATGGTACTATCACTTTAAAGCATTTAGCATGTAATTAACTTTACATCCGATAATCTCGGGTGTCCCTCAATTCAAATATGGTGGACCACCCAGTACCGTAAGTTTTTCAGACGTTATTATTATTAAATATAGATTGGAAGAAAGTAGACCTTTTTCTTTAACTCCTTAAAGTAAATGATTTCATTACAAGCTACGCGTTGGTGTCTAAAGATCTACTATGACTACTGACTACTACACTGATGAACACAATAGATCCATTTATATAGCATCGACAATCTTCTCCGACGCATACATACAAATGATTACCTTTAGCCAGCGCCTCTCTAACGAGCGCCGTATTCGCCAGTAACGCAGTGAGCGCGGCCAACGCGTCGTCAGGGGCGGGTCTAGCCAGCAGGGGCAACAGGTGGCCCAGCAGCGCCGCGGCCGCGATGTCCTCCACGCACGCCCGCACGCCCGCCGCCGACCGCAGCGCACGCAGCGCCGCGCCGCGCGCCACGGCCAGCGACAGTAGACCGAATATCACGCCGAAACGACCGATACACTGTAGCTCCGCGCCTAACAAATTTTTTTTAAACTGTGTATCTCGTTTTAAACGTTAATTTAAAGACTGAGGGCTGATGAATAAATATGTGACTTTGACATATTTTGTATAAAAAATCTGTCAAAGTCATATTTAATCCTCAGGTAAGATTTAACTGACGATTGACAAATCAGCTCTAAGACAAGTAACGACCACATCAAGAGACGAGACACACACGATCATCATAATTTTTCCGTCTCTGTCTTTATTTAATCGATGCATATAATTATGTTTTAATTAAAGAAACTTCGTCGCCAACAATAACCTAATAGTTGAGAAAATATGAAATCGAAAGATTTTTTCGTTAAAACGACACTAAAGAACACACGGCACCGAGCAATTCCTTACCTGGATTCTTTATAATACAATTGGCTAGAGCGTTGAGCGCGCTGGTCATGTGTTCGACGCGTTCCTCGGTCATTTCCAGTTGCGTCTCCGTGTGAAGGAACTCTAATAAGTCGATGACGAATTGCTGAGGGTTCTGAAAAAAAAAGTTCAAATCAATTTTAGATCCATGTTCTCAATTTATACGAAGAATATGATTATCTTAGCGCAACCGAAGTGACCGCTGGCACTAGCTCCGCCCCCTTCTGCTATCGTCATTATATTCGCACGCTATCCTCCTATCAGTTGTCATGGGATACTCATCCCAACTTACCTGTCCGGTAGTTGTGGTATAGTATACGGGTATGCGACCCCGGCTTCCCTAGCTATTACTGTCCTATCCCTTGCCCTCCTGGGCGGTAATATCCTACATTCCCTATTTCCCACTCTAACTTACCAATCTTCCTTTCCACACCACCTATCCTTCCCTTTCCCTATTCCTACCCTCTCCACCAATCCGTGGAAACGCAATGGATAATCAAAAATAATTTAATTATCCAAAATGGCGGCGATGTGGTTCGCCACCCATCACGTCTCGTTTCTCGCGGAGGCGAAAAGCGGACCATGGAGAGACGCTTGGCTACGTTGAATGTAAGAGGAGGAATGGATGATAAGAATGAAAGTGGACGAAGCGAAAGAAGTATGTAAGGATCGTAGCAAGTGGAAAGAAGTGGTCTCTGCCTACCCCTACGGGAAAAAGGCGTGATTATATGTATGTATGTATGTATGTATCCTCCTCACTCACCTCAATAGTGAAGTCCGGCTGTTCGTTGTATATGCCGACGTAGACTCCGCCCACAACCAGCAGCTGGTCGTGCGCGGAGTACGTGAACGCTGGCACTAGCGGCCCCTCTATACTGTTCGCGCACGCCCGCAGAGTCTCACGCAGTTGCGCACGCGTCGAGTTGTCCCACACCAGATACGGCGTACGCCAGTTCGACGTTAGCGTCTTGAGGAGCTAAAATAAAGAATCTAAAGTTATTTATTTTTTAAAATATAGCTATATTCGAGTAATATGTCATTATCAGTTACCCAAAAATTTAATTTTAGTTATATTTACACGTTTAGTGGCGGATGGTAAAACAACTTGTAATTTTATTCATCATCATTATTAATCTCAGTCATTATTCTAAATAATATACAGCGTGTCCCGACAGCTATATCAAAGCCGTTAGTGGTCAACAATATGGATTTTTTTTATCGTCAAATTGCCCTTCAAATTTTATTTTTCTCTCACGTTTGTAAATGGCAGCCATTTAATTTTTTGGTAACCAAGACCCGGGCCCTCGTACTAATTCGACCACCACTACTCATGTAAATGTCCTAGGAACATAAAGAAGGTCTCATTTGATAACTAAACATGTGGACAATAATTCACAGTTAAAATGTTTTAATTTTCTTTGAACAGAAAAACAAAAAAGGTAATTAAAAAATATATACACTTTTTTTTTGGTGAATTTTTTAAATTATTTGCTTTTGAAAAATCTAGGCATTAACCTGCTTGTTTTTTGTTCTAAAACAATAGAAGAAGACGTTTGCTAAAATAAAATATAAACACCTTTACTCTCAGTGCAATAGTTTAGAAGTTATAACAATTTGTTGGTATCATCTCAGGCAGCCAGCCAGTCGTCTTTTTTAAATTGTTATAACTACTTATTATTTGTTCTACAACGATAGAAGAGGACGTTTGCTAAAATAAAATACTAAACTACTCTACTCTCAGTTGAATAGTTTATGTTCCTAGGACATTTTCATGAGTAGTGGTGGTCGAATTAGTACGAGAGCCCGGGTCTTGGTTACCAAAAAATAAAATGGCTGCCATTTTACAAACGTGAGAGAAAAATAAAATTTGTCGATGATGAAAAGAGGGGCAATTTGTCGATAAAAAATTCCATATTTTTTACCACTAAAGGCTCCGATATAGCTGTCGGGACACGCTGTATATGCTGCACGTTAGAAATATATTTAGAAATGTAATGTAATGTTACTTCGTGCGTATCCGGTGCGGCGAGCTTCTCGCACAAGTACGGCGTGAGCAGCGTGTGTAGCGCCGCACGTATACGCTCGTCGGCGTCCGAGCGTTCCGTGTGCGGGCCGTACAGCGCCGCCAGGGCTATTATACTCTGTGTCGCTAGCCGGTTCGCCACCTCCTGATGATATAACGATTGAAGTTAGCGGCTTACGTAATAGGCATATAAAATTGACATTGATACTATGGGTATCCACTGTACTGTGTGCCTGTGAAGCCGTTCCTTTATAGCCAGTTATACTGCTGCCCTATTACTTATTTTTATGGACTTCAACTGACAACTAGGAATAGTCTTGATTTTGACGTTTGAACTTTTTAATCACGTGATCAAAGTACTGCGAGTACCTTACCTCGAAAAAACCCGCGCTCACAGTATAATATGGCGGCGATTTATGACGTCACAGGGTACTGCGGCAGTATACTGTCTATACTGGCAGTCCATAACGGAACGAATTTTTCTACAGTGATAGCACTGTGCACTATGCAGTGCTCGCAGTGCATATCGGAACACACCCTATAAGCGAAATAAGGCGCATAGAGACGCATAGACTATTTTTATATGTGCTAGTTCTGATCAAATCAGTATCTTGAATAATTAATTGATCGTAGATAAGCACACTTATAGCTAAAATGCGGTCGCGGAGCACGAAGAATTTCGTACATTGGCTCATCGCTATTCGCTACTTGTCACTTTCACTTCTCGCACGAATATATTGCTATCACGTTTGCACAGGTTCGCGATAGGAGCGCAATAGCAATATATTCGTGCGCGAGTGAGAGACGAAGAATGAGTCAATGTACGAAATTCTACGTGCTCCGCGACCGCACATTACTTAGAGGCACAGGCATCATAGATAGATAGATGCATCGTAAGCTAACAGCTAAAAATATAACATTACAGTAGTGTATGACCTTCTCGAAGTGAACACTGCATGCTTAATACTATAGGTTCAGGTAGGTACATCGCTATCATTTACATTTACGTTTTTCTATTGTGCAAACGGCTACCCGGCCGTGGAACAGCTAATTGTAGTTTTTCTATCAAAATAGGAGTATCTACCTTACCATTTATAAGTTTGAACAAGTACACAATTTCAGCAATGTTACGTCTATTTTCGAGGGAAGTAAGTTTGAAATACTCAAGCCGGGACTCATAGGAGGTTAAAACTTGACAAAGATTATGAGCATAAGAAATATGGTACAAAAACTGTTTCTGAAGTTTTTCAATTCGGGAGATGTGTACTGCATAGGATGGGCTCCATATTTCACAGCAATATTCTAGAATTGATCTTACGTAGCAGTTGTAAAGAAGAATCGGAATTTCACAATCATTAAAGACTGGTTTGGCGGATTACAAATCCAGCCAAACGTGTTCCTTTGTTAACGATGCAGTCAATGTGTTCTCGGAAGTCCAACTTAGTGTCCAACACCACACTCAGATCCCGTATGCTAGCGACCTCTGCAATAGGGAATATGCACGTATTTTTTTTATTTATTTTAATAAATCTATCTTGTTTGGTAAACCGTATGGTAAAATCAGTTTTTTGATATCATTAAAAATAACGAAGATATTATGAACGTTTAAAGTGGTCTATTAGACAGAGAGATCCGACGTGTATCGTGACGTCACATAACACGACTTTCATAGAAAGTTCATACTAAATTTCGTTTTGCTAGAAAGAGATAGATTACAAACTTTGACCGCTCATATCTTGCTCATTTATCAACAGATATTGAAATTTTTTTCGCCATTTCCTTTATTTTTCAGTCTAGTATCATATTATTATATTTTAAGCTATTTTTATATTTTATGCATATTCCCTATTGGAGAGTTTGATACACAATAAGTAGCAGGTATAGGATTTCGTTTGCGTGTAAATTTGATGTGAAAACATTTAGATGAGTTTATTATCATTCTATTAGCCGAACACCAACGGTTTATTGTGTTTACATCATTTTGAAGAAGATT
The DNA here is from genome assembly GCA_905404095.1 of Glaucopsyche alexis. NCBI lineage: Eukaryota > Metazoa > Arthropoda > Insecta > Lepidoptera > Lycaenidae > Glaucopsyche > Glaucopsyche alexis. The sequence goes on from FR990057.1 coordinate 5,522,791, forward strand.
GATACCACGGAAGTCATTAATTTTACGGTACAATTTGAGATCGTCTGCGAACATTTGGTATCCGGATGTAATAGCGGAACACGAGTCAAGAAACAACAACAACATAAATCAAGAAGAAAAGTGGTCCTAGGTGCGAGCCCTGAGGAACTCCGCTTGGCGTTTTTTGGTATCTGACTTGTAGCCTCTGATTTTTACCAGTTGCGACCTATTCATGAGGTAAGACTCACACCATCTGAGTAAGTTTCCACAGATCCCAGCATGAGCTAGTTTGTGTAAGATAATCTCGTGATCAACCACGTCGAAGGCCTTTGAAAAATCGGTATAGATGGCGTGTACTTCTGACTTGTCTTCCATTGCTTCGTGAATCGTTGTGACGTAATCTAAAAGGTTTGAGATGGTTGACCTTCCTGGCAAGAATCCATGCTGGTTCGTATCAATTTTTAGGAGTAATAATACTAGCCTGTTCACTCGGCACATCGTTGCCTAGCCCGCTCTCGCTGAGCGTGTAGTCGTAGCGCAGCGCGGCCGGCAGCAGCACGTGCAGTGCGCCCGCGTCCGCCAGCGCCGCGCGGACACTCGGTTCCGCCGCCAGCGCCGCCATCGCCTCTGCGCCCGCGCACGACGTGTCGCCCAGCTCCTAAAGTAGCAGTCGGATTTGTTATTATTTAATAATAAGACATTTATTTAAAAAAAGTTTGGACATTACACTACACAATAAAATAAATAAGTAAGTTTCTGGCTTCAGATTACGCTTCATCCTTCCATCATCATCATCCATCCTTCACCCTATGAGGAGTTCTATCTGCCCACCAATCTAAATTCTAGATGAGTCCCAAGTGTATTACATAAAATTAATTTTGTATGTAAATTAATGGGGATTTTTAAATTCGTGACATCTGACAGCTTTTTGACACGACAAGGACCGTCGTGCTACCAAGACCCAAGCGCCGCCTGGTAACAGAAAAAGAATCAAAAATTCTTATTGACCATTTTTAATACCACTTACGCCACCAGATGACGCTTTGTGTGCGTTGGGTTTGCCCCCTAACAGCAGAAAAATATCAAACATTCTCATTGAGCAAGTTTATACCGTGCGAATCAACTTTTATCAGACAATCAGCTTGCATAAGATGATCCACACGTCGGATGGGCATATAAAAAGTCGGACCTGCGCCTGATATCTCGGCAGTCGTGTCGGTTATCCGTCCCACTGGATTGAGACTAAAGAAAGAGGCACTATAAAATTACTCCTGCGTAACCGGCCTGGTTTCGATGAAACTGGCCACCGTCACCGAGATCGGTAGGGGGGGTAGTTATTATACCGTGCGTTTGACGAGCGGTATGAGGTCGGACGCGAGCGTGGGCAGCTCGGCGGCGGCGGCGCGGCACGCGGAGAAGCGCGCGGCCACGGCGAAGCAGCGCGCGCACGCCGCGCACACCTCCGACGCCGCACCGCTCGACCCCACCACGCCCACGCAGCGCGATAACGCCGCGCTCAGCACCTACAATAAACAAATATGTATTAAAGTAAATAATTTTATCATATTTAATAAGACTCGTAACTGACTCTAATTTTTACTCTACTTAAGTAATTGTTTTTCTTTGTTTGTTCGAGCTGTAAGTGTCCTTTCAATAACAATGAGAGATAAAATATATTTTATTAAGGTAACAAACAAGCTATTAGCCAAACATTACTGAATAAACAAACTAAAGGACAAGTTGAATTTGTTGCGAATCAGAAGGAAACGTAGGTCACTACTAGGTTAGTAAGTACATATTACATTTTCAAGCTAAAATAGGAAAAAAAATATGTATGAGTACAAATTATTTTTCGATCCGTTCTTCACTTTCAAATGTCCTTCCAAACAGCGTGTTGAATGTAGACATTTACTTTAGTAGATGTGTGTTTTCATAATATGCTTTACGTACCGTTATGTGTATACACACCACAGGTCACAGCGCCTACGACTGCCCGTCTACACAGTACCTGCAGGCCGCCCTCGCGGCACAGCTCCTCGGTGTTGAGCGCGGAGCAGGCGACGGTGGCGCGCGCGAGCTGCGCGGCGGCGGGCAGCAGCGGCGCGCGGTCCGCGAACAGCGCCTCCGCCTCCGTCTCCAGCCGCGCCGTGCGCAGCAGCTGCCCGTAGCCCGCGTACTCGTACGGCGAGAGCACTGCCTGTCTGTCTGCACTGTACCTGCAGGCCGCCCTCGCGGCACAGCTCCTCGGCGTTGAGCGCGGAGCAGGCGACGGTGGCGAGCTGCGCGGCGGCGGGCAGCAGCGGCGCGCGGTCCGCGAACAGCGCCTCCGCCTCCGTCTCCAGCCGCGCCGTGCGCAGCGGCTGCCCGTCTGCACTGTACCTGCAGGCCGCCCTCGCGGCACAGCTCCTCGGCGTTGAGCGCGGAGCAGGCGACGGTGGCGCGCGCGATCTGCGCGGCGGCGGGCAGCAGCGGCGCGCGGTCCGCGAACAGCGCCTCCGCCTCCGTCTCCAGCCGCGCCGTACGCAGCAGCTGCCCGTAGCCCGCGTACTCGTACGGCGAGAGCACTGCCTGTCTGTCTGCACAGTACCTGCAGGCCGCCCTCGCGGCACAGCTCCTCGGCGTTGAGCGCGGAGCAGGCGACGGTGGCGCGCGCGAGCTGCGCGGCGGCGGGCAGCAGCGGCGCGCGGTCCGCGAACAGCGCCTCCGCCTCCGTCTCCAGCCGCGCCGTGCGCAGCAGCTGCCCGTAGCCCGCGTATTTGTACGGCGCCAGCACTGGTAATATAGTTGTCTAGTCACACGACAGATGTCGCTACACTGGTCTCATACATTGTTTACTATGGAGGGTAGAGGAATACATGAAAAATGTCCGTAAATAAGCGGAAAATAACAGTTCCAAAACTGGCCATAATGGCGCTAGAGTCAAAAGAGAGTATGATAATATCATACTCTCTTTTGGTTCTAGCGCCAACTTCATATTATGAAGTTAGCAATAAGAGATGGAGTGAAGTTAGTTGAGAGTTATTGGTAAGTTACTTAACACGACTATCTTCACTCCATCTATTACAATAACTTCAATGCTAACTTTTATACATACCCTTTTCTGACTCTAGCACCATTATTTTTCTACTTTGGTCGGCCACTTTTTAGCTTTCCTTAAGCTACTGACTATCTTCTGACTTAGAAAGATAGTCCTCATTTCCTCTACCCTCCATAATTGCTTACTAGCTTTTTCCCGCGACTCCGCCCGCGTAAATATAGTTACGGGTATTCGGTATAACGGGAGTTCTGTACTTTTTACCAGGCTACGGCGAAGCCAAAAGGAAGGGTTAATGATTTTGCCAGTCTATGTACTGTATGTTTATTCCATCGTTACGCCTAAACTACTGGCCTGATTTTAATAAATGTTATCCAATTCTAAATCCAAAATCAATACCCTTCCTTTTGGCTTCGCCGTAGTCGGGTAAATGTAGTGGTCTACGACTATCCATACAACACTCACCATCGGAGTATCTCTTGAACAGGATAGTCTGTGTGCGCAGTATGAGCAGAATGTTGTTCGTGTTGGGCCCCTCGCCGCTCCACAAGTTGCGGCTGCACAGGAACTCGTACGCTTGATTGACGGCTTCGAAGCGATCCTACAAAAATAGTTCAAGTTTTAAACAAAACTATTTCTATAACTTTATACGAGCTCCAATGTGGGGTCTATATGATCTGGAATCCTTCTGGCCGGGCGAATTTCAGAGCACTGAAAATAAGAGTTGAAAATCAAAGTATCGTGTGTCGTGCTGACATATATGACATGGACTTTTGACTCGACACTTGTAAACTTCAACCTAACCAATGAGTGTAGACTTGCCTTTCAGTTCGTTTAATGACGAGTGTATTGTTAAAGTATGTTCTATAAAATCGTTACCATGTACTTAATAATATATACAAGGTGTAACAAAAATAAGTGATAATACTAAAAGGTGTGTTTGTGTTCCTTATAGAGAGATCACTGTGCAAGTAGCAGCGCTGAAAGAGCAAATTTTTTTTCTTGCGATTTGTATGGGAAAGCGCTCCAGCGTCGCGAATAAGTGCGCGCCCCATACAAAAGTGAAAAAAAAATTGCTCCTTCAGCCCTGCTACTTTCACAGTGAACTCTCTATAAGGAACAAGTACACACCCTAAAGTATTATCACTTATTTTTGTTACACACTGTATAGAATCGTCATCGATCGTCCTCTCTTTATTTAAAGCTCACTAACTCACCCGGCCCTCGGGGTTCTTGTCGGGGTGGTACTGCTGCGCGAGGCGGTAGTAGGCGCGGCGCACGGCCGCCTCGTCGCCCGCCGCGGGCGTGAGCCCGAGCGCCGAGTACGCCTGCTCCGCCGTCATCGACGCGGGTTTCTTCTCGACTTCGCGCCGCCACGCCTCTAGCACTTCTTTCAGGAGCTCCACCTGTGTCAAATAAGACAAAAACATACTGAAACATACTTTTATTTACACACTAATTGTTGCCCGCGACAAAGTTAATCATGCGGAAACCGAACACTTTTCCGTCCTTCCCCGTAGTATACTCTATATCTCTGCAAAATTTCATCAAAATCGGACCGAACACCTTTCCGTCCTTCCCCGTAGTCTACTTTATATCTCTGCAAAATTTCATCAAAATCGGTCCAGTAGTTTCGGAGCATATTAAACAAACATTCAAACAAACTTTTCCTCTTTATAATATTAGTATAGATATAGATAATGACAATAAATAATTTAATGACGTGCACGCACGCCGTATACGTAAATACGTACACGCACGCCATTTCCGACGGTATGTGTACTTAAACGTTAACGAAAGGCATACGTACGAGCTAGACATCCACGGACGCCATATGTACGCATGTTTACGCACACACTTGTACACGAACACACAAAAATACGTACGCAAGTTCTTTCAAGCGCGTATACGTACCGGATCCGGTATCGGCCAATCCGGGAATCGAGATTCGTCACACAGATGGCGCAGGTAGAACATGTGGCAGAACAGCTCGGAGCGCAGCTGCGGGTAGCAGACCGCCGGGCACGCGAGGTAGGGGTAGCGGGCGGCGACGTGCGCGCGCAACCGGGGCGTGAACTCCCCGATGTGGGCGGACACCTTCATTATCAGCAGGCGTCTGTGATACAGTGATTTGTTAACTATAATTTAAATTAATTAATATTATGTTTATAGCAGTTTTTCCGCTAAATAATTAGCGGAAAAACTGCTATAAACATATTATTAATTAATTTAATGCTATGGATTTCCGCAAAGTAACGCCTGATTCTATTAAGTTCTATAATTTATTATAAAAATTATAAAAATAACATCCGAAACTTTGTCTCTACTAAGTTAAGAAATAAATAAAGAGAGATGAAGTGAATAGCAACGTCATTTTACTGACTCACATAATTAATCGTATTTTAAAGAGAATACTGCAATAGAATCGACGGTGTAAACTATTTCTAGGTGTAAACTATGTTATGGCAATATATCGTACATAAAAAATGTAACACCTAAATTGTAACCATACTTTTACCAAATAAAGTATAATTACATTGGTTATTCAAATTCATCATCAAAGTTTTCATGCATCCTCAAAAGCTCTCAAGTAATTTTTACTTTTATTTAGTTATTTAACAATTTATTGCACACAATAAAAATATATGACACAACAATTTACAAAGAAGGACGACACAAAGGTACTGCTTATTTCTAAAAAGATTTTTTACAGCAGCCCCACGGAGAGAGCTGGGATTTTTTTACCTCATTTCCGAATTCCATATGGCCTCGGGCGTGTCCCACTCGCCGAGGAATATTTGTGCGAACTTCTCCGCGCCGTGGTTTTCCAGGTAACACACCATCGCCTCGGGCAGTAGCTGGCCCAGTATCGAACGTTGGATGATGTCGGAAGTGCTCTGAGATAAAACACAATAGTAGTTTAGTACATAGTATGTGTAATGTAGCTCCGTGGCCTAGTGGGTAGACCGTTTGGTTCGCACTCGAGAGTGCAGGTTCGAATCCCAGGTTGTGGCGTGTACCAATGAGACTTTTTCAGATCTCAAGTACATTATACAGACGCTCTAACGGTGAAGGAAAACATCGTGAGGAAACCCGCACATAGTTGGCCCCAGACGTATTGACCAGTTCATTCCTCTGGACTAGGCTGACTATGTTGTGAGAATGCCGTATGTGCTTGGGCAACCATACGACATTTAAAAACCAACTGTCCCAGGCACTACAGTATTTCAAGAGTGGTTACTTCGCTCGGAGAATAGAGTATAAATCATCCATTAACGGATGTAAAGGCAATGTTTTTTATGTATAACTAGCTTTTGCCCGCGACTTCGTCCGCGTGAAACATTTACTTTGGGATATCGCTAAAATTTACCCGCGACTTCATTTACTTAGAAGGAGAAACGCTTCCACCTTACGACTGCCCGCCCGCGCCGTGCGCCGTACATAATTGCGCGCTGGACTATTTTATTACTGCGATATCTTCTAAAATACTCATTGAAATCAAATGATGTAAATGCAAATTTCTTCTAGATTAAATGCTTGTAATGAATAACGTATTTACTTGGATAAGGATTAATATCATCTTTATGAAAACACCCTCACAAATAATGCTTAATTTTAGAACAAATTTGGTTAGCATAAAAAGGTTATTGTGAGCCAACCTTAAAAGATAGACATATACCGTCGCGGACTTTTTTTTAGAACTTTTAAAGGGGAACAATTCTGTCATACATCATTTAAGCGAAACTTTAACCGTTTCCGCAGCGTACGCAGCGAAAGCTCTCAAAAGGGGGAAAAAAACCCCGATTTTGAAACATTCTTGATTGGTGCTCCGCTCGTATTGAACTTATCATGATGCTATATAGCCTAAAGCCTTCCTCGATAAATGGACTATCTAAGACAAAAAGAATTTTTCAATTCGAACCAGTAGTTCCTGAGATTAGCGCGTTCAAACAAACAAACAAACAAACAAACAAACTCTTCAGCTTTATAATATTAGTATAGATGTATATTTGTAAGTACATACATACAAAGATACGTAGTGTACGTATTCAATCTAAGATATGGAGTAATAGGCAAGACGACTGAATTTTTTATTGCATAAATCATAGATGTATTTATTATATTAAAAAGAGATAGATATGGTATTGCGCGTAAAAAGTGACGACTCAAATTTTGGGTACTGTGCTCCGCGAGCAATAGTGTTCTGTGTGAGCCGGTCGACGGGTAGCACGTTAAATATGAGTAAGTTCTCAGAAGAAGCAGCGGTAGGTAGGTATAGGGGAGACCGAGGGGTTTTGACACAAAGGTGATTTGAAACAGTACCGATTTCATGGAACTTAAAACTGTTTAGCGAGTTCGCAACGTTGCATTTCAACCACCCCCCTCCACCCGCTGACTTGTCAATACGCGTCGGTGGCATGAGTCGCGCGGTTATGGAGTTCTGCGTGCCATGTGACAAAAATCGTGAAAAGCAAGTTATTTACGTTTTTATTACCATGCCTATATTTTGATAAGGGTATTGTATTTTAGTTTGATTTATATTGGTTTCGAAAGCTAAGCATTATCTCATTCTAGAGAATTATTGTATATATTTGGTACAATTGATTTCTGTGTATTTGATTCTTGATTGCAGGTTAAATTAATATTGAGAGGTTTTTTCTTACTGAGGAGATTTGAACGAGTTGAGTTGTTTCAAATTTCCTTGTTTTCAATATTGGATTGGATAAAACACGGAGAATATAGATATTTCGTGGGTATATGTACTCTTTATGTCATGGGGTACTCATCCCAACTTACCTGTCCGGTAGTTGTGGTATAGTATACGGGTACGCGACCCCGGCTTCCCTAGCTATTACTGTCCTATGCCTTGCCCTCCTGGGCGGTAATATCCTACATTTCCATATTTCCCACTCTAACTTACCAATCTTCCTTTCCACACCACCTATCCTTCCCTTTCCTATTCCTACCCTCTCTACCAATCCGTGGAAACGCAATGGATAATAATAAAATTAATTTAATTATCCAAAATGGCGGCGATGTGGTTCACCACCCATCACGTCTCGTTTCTCGCGGAGGTGAAAAGCGGACCACGGAGAGCTGCTTCGCTACGTTGAATGTAAGAGGAGGAATGGATGGTAAGAATGAAAGTGAACGAAGCGAAACGAGTATGTAAGGATCGTAGCAAGTGGCAAAAAGTGGTCTCTGCCTACCCCTTTACGGGAAAAAGGCGTGATTATATGTATGAATGTATGTATGTACTCTTTCTCTATTCTCCGTGATATTTATCTATTCTCTATAAAGAACTGTATAAAAACAAGGTCAAGTAGCCTATTCAAATTTAAAAAAAATGTGGAAAACACGGAGAATATAGACATTTCGTTATTATACTCTAAGGATATTTCTCTATTCTCTATAGAGAACTCTATTCTGCATGGTGGAAAGAAGACAAATAAGTCAAACCAATTTTATTTACACAGTTCATGTCCTTTGCAACCGTGATTGCTTGGTGATTGCCATTAATTATATAAAAGAAGAAAAGTTCATGTCAAAATACCCCGGTCTATTGTGTCTTAGTGCGAGGCCGGTGTGTTTTGTTAGTGCAGTCTAAAGTATTATTATTAACTGTTACAAAATAAAATCGCATATAAAACGCATGAATTGCTACTGCGTGCACCAGAATAATATTATTTTGGTGTTTCAGAATTATAATGTGTGATGATCTGATATTTCGATCGAAATAGGAAACATTTTGTTTGTGAAAATGTGAATTAAATTAATTGTGAAATTCAATGATTTTTCATTTATATTTTTAGGAAATACATCAAATAAAAGGTCTGAAGGATTATGTAATTTTAGGTACATACTGATAGAGTTAAATTTAGTATTTTAAATATTTAGGAAAATCTATTAGATACTAATTTTTTGTACAAAAAATACTAATTGTTTTTATTCTTCTCAGATATTATCTCAGTTATGCTAAAGATCCTAAATATTTAAAATAAAATAGTTATTTTGATGTTTTGACATCACGTATGTTTTGACGTCTCCATGACGACGAGAGTAGATTCAAATTACAAATTCCCAAAATAAATTGTGGATAATAATATTATATTATCAGTTTTTCATGGCTTTTTTACAGAATTTTAATGTGTGATGTGATATTTTGAACCAGATAGGATACATTTTGTTTCTGAAAATGTGAATAAATTAATTATAAGATTGAATGGTCTTTCATTTATATTTTCAGGAAATATAAACCGATAAAGGGATCGGAAGTATTTAGAAATTGTGGGAAATAATAGGGTGAGATTTAAAAGTATTTAAAATATTTAAAAAAATATATAAAATGGTATCATATAATAAAGAGTTTAGGTATAATGGTAACAGCCCCCGTGGTCTAGTGGTTAGAGCTTGGCTCTCGACTCTCGGAGGTCGTGGGTTCGAATCCCACATTGGAACTTCAAAAAAAAAGTTGTTTCCAAGTTTGGTTAGGACAATGCAGGCCGATCACCTGATTGTCTGATAAGAAAGATGATCGTATAATAAGTTAATAAATGTAGAAGAATTAAGAAAAATTTAAGTTAGAAAATGTAAGTGTAAAAATGGTGTGATTAGTTTGTAGATAAATAAATTAGATGTAGGCTTAAATGGTGTGATTAGTTAGTAGATGTAGAAGTTATTAGAGGTACTAATGAAATTAGATGTAAGTGGAAATGGTGTGATTAGTTTGTAGATAAATAAATTAGATGTAGGCTTAAATGGTGTGATTAGTTAGTAGATGTAGAAGTTATTAGAGGTACTAATGAAATTAGATGTAAGTGGAAATGGTGTGATTAGTTTGTAGATAAATAAATTAGATGTAAGCTTAAATGGTGTGATTAGTTAGTAGATGTAGAAGGTATTAGAGGTGCTATTGAAATTAGATGTAAATGGTGTGATTAGTTTGTAAGTGAATAAATTTTATATGAAATTTATATGAATCGTTTAGGGCATATAAATAAAAACAAGGTCAAGTAGCCTATTCAAATTTTTCAAAAAATGTGGAAAACACGGAGAATATTTGCTTATATTTCGTTATTATACTCTAAGGATATTTCTCTATTCTCTATAGAGAACTCTATTCTGCATGGTGGAAAGAAGACAAATAAGTCAAACCAATTTTATTTACACAGTTCATGTCCTTTGCAACCGTGATTGCTTGGTGATTGCCGCCAGACTCCACCGCAGCTGCGGCACGCCGCCGAGCGCCCGCCAGCCCTCCATGCTGTTAGCCCAACACTTCGTCTTGTTCGTGATCTCGCCAGACTTGTAAAGTTCCTTTAGCTGAAGAAAGAAATTAGTTAATTGACCGCGAATTCGTCAGCAAGGACTCCTAACCCCGACTACTGGTTATAAGCGTGCTTTATATTGCTAAGAATATGAATTTGAATGACAATAATAAGTAACTAAAATAGCGCTAAACACGCCGACAAACTGTCGTGCAGTTTAGCGTTTAGATTTAAACTGTAACGTTTAATTTCAATACAAACTTTACTTATTTATTATTTAACTCTAATTCTCCTGTATAAAGGAGCTTTGTCTTCCCCAAATTATCATCTGCCCCTGTAGCAAGTTTCATCAAAATTCGTTACCATGATACATGATTAATATCCAATTAATCCTACAAATTTTATAAATATGAAAGTTTGTGAGGATGTATGAATGGATGGATGGATGTTACTCTTTCACGCAAAAAGTACTGAACGGATTTTGATGAAATTTGGTTACGGTAGAAGTTTAGGCTCTCGATTAAAGCATATGATACTTTTTATCCCGAAGAAGTGCAGTGTTCCCGTGGGATACTGAATTTACACGGGTGGAGCCGCGAGCAACAGCTAGTTGGCTATATGGGTAACACTGGGTACGTTACCTGGTGGAAGCTCCCCTTCCTCGTGACCTTGTCCCCCTGCTCCACGTTGTAGTACCACTCGCGGTCGCCGTCGCTGCTGGCCGCGGGCCCTTCGATCACGTTCGTCTGCGTCGGCACCACGGCCCGCGACGTGTGCAGGTGCGCCAGCGTCATGAGGTCCACTAGGATCCTAGAAGAGCACGGCCATAAAATAAACAAAATTACAGGAAACCATGAAGGTTTTTTATTAAATAAACAAAATCTGATATAAATAAATATACATTTATTCATACAAGTCGTTATTCGTATTTCAACGAAATCTTCACGCACAGGCCATGTATTCGAGCTATGTAACCATATGTTATACAACATTCCCTAATGGTATGTAAGGGAATGTTGTATAACATGATGGTGGTTTCGTTGTAATCACGCATTCAGATCCTACTACTATTATAAATGTGAAATTTTGTGAGAATGGATGGATGGATGCATGGGTGTTTGTTACTCGTGCACGCAAAAGCTACTGAACGGATTTCGATGAAATTTGGTACAGTAGTAGTTAAGCTCTGGATTAAAACATAGGTTACTTTTATCCTTGTTCCGGTGGAATACTGTATTCATGCGGGCGGAGCTGCGGGCAAAAACTAGTAGACAATATGACACAGACATTCTCTCAGGTTTTATAACTTTTGAAAGTCGTACCTTATGCCATTCCATTCTAATATTTCGCTAACGTTCCTCTTGTGTAAAATCAGTTTTGACACGAACTGAACAAGTCTATCTCTCTCCATTCTATCACAAGTCTGAAAAATATACATAAGTAAGATTATTAAAGTAAGTAATGTTGAAATGTTTGTACTGTTGAAATACGCACGATGATGACAAAACAAAAACTTCAAATGTATTTCACTAAACCCACATAAAGAAAGAAGAGTCTCAAACAAATTATATTACATAATTAGGTAAATTCTATTATTTTCAGCAGTGGATACTTATATTATGCTGACAATGACCATGAATCAGCGACCACACAGCCTATAGACGCCTAATGTTTTAATTTCTCGAAACAAATGATTGTGTCAATGCGCTGAGGCGGGGGAAGAAGGCAGAAATGCATACTGATTGGCCGATTCAAAGTAATAATTATAGAAGAAAGGATAAGCAGCACTTATTTGTATTTGAAAGAAAGGGATGTAGGTACTGATAAACATATTATAATGCTTTCATTATGGATTTGGACCAGGGTAATTTGAGCTCTGAATAAATTGATTCTTGACAGTAATAATCTTGAAATTGGCTTAGCTATGAAAAGTTATGCCGTCTTTTTTAAAATTAGATGATTGGCTACATTTTCCACATCATTTTACTGTACAGGGAGCCATGTTTCTCCTCTTTCGTATTTCATTTTGTAATAAACGCACGAGATGTACACGGGTCATGGATGTGTTCTATACTAACGCAAATTTCGCGATCGGTGTATGAAGTAAGACATATAAATCTAACGTGTTGCCAGAAAGTGTTCGCCTTGCATTAGGCGTCTATAGGCTGTGTGGTCGCTGCCATGAATGATTGGATAAGGGTCAATTCACACAGAAACGAAACGAGACACGATGTGGCGCTGCATTTATAAGACAGCCATTAAAAATTGAACTTTATTATAAACAAAAAAGATACACATTTAATTGTAAGACTTGATGTCAAGTTTTTTGTGTTATTTATAAAGTTTAATTTTCAACTGCCACTTACTCAATTTCTTTTTTTTTTTTTTACTTTTAATATAGTACTTCTACTCTAAAGTGTCATACACTTCAGCAGGGGTGGTCGACTCTGTATGAATGACCTTGGACCAAAAAGGGGGCAGTTCGGTGCGACAAGAATGGTTATATTTCAATATATCGCTCTCTGTCTTACATGGTTAATATTACATAAAAGTTACTTAAAAACACAACAGATGACACTATCCCGCTTCTAGATCGCGCTATCGAAAACACTAGACGTATGTATATAAGGGCTCACGAACATTTTGTGACGTAGTAGCTACGATTTGTGCGTGGAGGTGGTTGCTCGGTTTTGTTGAAATGTAAAATTTAACTATATATAGAGAAATTTAACGTTAACTTAAACTTTAATTACGTATCTTCAATTTCCCGCCATATTCATATAATCAAATATATAGTCCTCCTTTGTTGGAAGGCGGTTAAAAGTTTGAGGGGGCAGCTCACTAGAGGCGCTATTTGGTCCCAATTTTTTTGTATGAAGTCGACCTTCTTCTCCGCGAGTAATAGTGTTCTGTGCACTTCAGCCTGCAAATCCAATACCGCTGCCTTAAGGCCAGGACAAAGCTCAAAAATAAAATGATTTTCACTACTCGTATGCACATTGTAATAAGAGTCTTTTTTGCGTAGCATTATTTTCTATATTCATGTAAAAGACGGTGTTTGCAAGGTATTTCTTAAATATCTCTTGAAATATTGTACAATTCACAAAAGTGTTCGGTTAAATTGAAATATAATATATATATATATTAATTCGTTTTAAAAAAATATGTATGGTGGTGCATAACATTTTACGTTTTATGAGATTTCGTGATTTTTAAGAGATGATTTTATGATTTTGTAACTCAGGAATTATATTTTTTTTTTCAAAATGTGTACGGTTCAGAACCTGTCAAGGATTGTGTACTTAATCCCATATTTTTTTCCACTTTGTAATTGAACTCTGACTAGGTAGACTAGGTGACGGGAAATGACAAAGTAGCCTATGACCTAGCCTTAAAGCGGACTTGCAGGCAAAAAATTATAAATGATTATCACTAATATCGGCTATTAATACTGGTGCTGGATTTGCAAGCTGGACGGTAAGGCATTTAACTTACCCGATCCAACATCTGCACGATATACTTGGTGTCCGCAAACGGCCCAATATCGTCGTAGTACCGGCCGTACACTATGGACATGGCCTGCAGGCACATACACTTCATCTCCACCTTGGGCGTCGACGGGAACCGGTGGTACAGGTCGTTGAAGAACTCGTAACTGAAACACAAGGTACTCTGTAGATTTCTGTGTATTTTTTTCAGTTGAAATGCAATAATAATTATTAAAGAAAATTTCTTTTACAAATCGCATTAGTATCATTTTGTGTTTCATATGTTTACAATGACCAAAACTTTATGTCTGTCTGATTACAGGCAGCTGAAGTACCTCGTGTGTTGCCCGTATGTGTTCACGAAACACGTGCCTGTGTGTGTATGTGTCCAGCTGTTTTAAACTTTGTCTGTCTAACTACAAACAGCGGAAGAACCATGTGAGCGTGCGTACATGTGTGCGTGTTTGCGTGTGCCCGGGCGTGCGTTTGCGTACACGAAACACATGCCTGTGTGTACTCACGACTTGCGTATGGGTCTATCGGCACTCTCCCGCTGCTTTAAACTTTATATCTGTCTGACTACAAACAACGGCATTACCTCGTGTGCGTGCGTACATGTGTGCGTGCTTGCGTGTGCCCGGACGTGCGTGCGTATCTGTGTGTGTACACGACCACGTGTCTGTGCGAGTGTGTACTCACGACTTGCGTATGGGTCTATCTGTACTCTCCCGCTGCTTTAAACTTTATGTCTGTCTGACTATAAACAGCGGAAGTACCATGTGTGTGTGCGTACATGTGGACGTGCTTGCGTGTGCCCGGACGTACGTGCGTACCTGTGTGCGTACACGAACACGTGCATTTGCGTGTGTGAACTCACGACTTGCGTATGGGGCTATCGGTACTTTAAACTTTATAGCTGTCTGACTACAAACAGCGGAAGTACCTCGTGTGCGTGTTTGCGTGTGCCCGGGCGTGCGTGCGTACCTGTGTGCGTACACGACCACGTGTCTGTGCGTGTGTGTACTCACGACTTGCGTATGGGACTGTCGGCGCTGTCCCGCTGCTCGAGCAGCACGCGCAGGTAGTAGTCGCCCACGCGCACCTCGTCCTGCAGACAACGGTAGTGCAGCTCGAGCTTGGCGTGGTTCCACGACGTGAGCGCCGCGCCCGACGCCTCGCGGTCCGCAGTGAACGCGCGTAATTCGCTCTCCAGCGCTGTGCGTAGCTCCTCGCGTGTCTGGGAAGAGCAAAAAATCGCACGTTATTATTTTAAAAATTAACAGGTTCGATACAAGATAGAAATATTGATAATTTGGCTAGGTCTTCTAGTTAAACACTTTGTACGGTTTCATACTTTATTGACGCGCCCTCATTAGGTGATGGTAGACTGGCTTTCGCAGAAGTGTCGTCTGGCCTCATACGTGTATAATACATAGACATATTGTTATGATCAAATGAGTTGACAATACTCTTTGATACTGCGAAATACATATATATTAAAAGAATGTGAACCTGTCCGTTTGACACTAAGAAGATACACTACATAAATAATAATTATTGAAAAATTATAAATTTGCGTTGTGTATTATTCAAACTCTTCACTATTGCAAGTAATGTCGAATTGAGCCTACCGTTAGCTGGTATACACTTATCTGTTACTTATATCCAAGCGATACTCGCTTACCATCAGCATAAGGGCGTGTTAGACAATCTTATAATAAGTGTAAGATAGCTTATTGGCAAGTTTTATCTTTGTCGCTCAGTATAAAGTAGTACTTTTTATACTGTTCCAAGCTGTCCCGACACACGTTGTTCTATCTTAAATACGAACTGGAATGAATAAATGACTATACGCCTACAATGCAACCTACGACCTTGTCCTACACCTATACCCACTCCTACACCGACTCCTACAACCTACACCTTTGCCAAAATTTCTCAATGTTTGAACCCTTCCTGAACTTCCACAATTATCTCAAGTCCAAAATTATCCAAATCAGTCCAGCCGTTCACGAGTTTTGAGTCCTTCGGGAACAGGATAAAAAGTATCCTACGTTATTCTCCTGGTTTTAAGATACCTCCCAACCAATTTTCAGCCAAATCGGTTCAGCCGTTCTTGTGTTATAAATAGTGTAACTAACACTATACCTACAACTCACCGTATGGTTCCATATGAGGTTGGACAGCGCGTGGTCCCTGTGGAACTGGTAGTAGAACATGGGCCAGTTGGCAGTGGACTTGACCCGCTCGCGCCGCCGCCGCAGCACCACGGGCCGGTCTTTTAGCTCCTTGCGCGGGTCCGTGCCGCGAATCTTGAGGGCCTAGTGCTGGAGCGCTAGCGACGCGTAGTGCTGGTAATAAAGTATTATCTTGTTGTTTCATTCCTCTCAGAAACGTGTGTAATATTTTCTGCGTTAAATAGTATCTTTCCTACGCCTATCTGTAGACACGACATAATTCGCAATAAACTTTACGCGCGCATACATCGCTAAATTTGTGACGAGCCAATCAGCTCAAAGCTTGGGTCGCGTTTTATCTCCAGATAGCTTTATCATACGCGAGTCAATCTCGTCGTGGAATTATTCTATGGAGTTGAAAAATTTATTCGAATAAATTTTTCACTCCCTCATATTATATTGCATCAATTCACATAAACAAATAAAAGTTTCATAAATATAAATAACGCTCACCTCGATATGTTTCTCGACGTATTTGACCTGTCTCTCTATCGCCTCCCAGTGCGGCGCGCGCTGCTTCACCGTGGCCTGCGCCAGCTGCAGGTTGTCCCGCTCCGGCGCGCGCTCCTCGCCCGCCGGCGGCGCGTCCGGGGAGTCCAGGAACGCCAGCAGGCCTGATGGCTGACCGTAAATATTGCAAGTTATTGAGTGACGTCCGGCGGAGTCGCGGTGCAGGCTCACGCGATCCCGTGCTGAAGGGTGGTATTGAAAAATACCGCCGAGTTTTTAGTGTCTAGGGGCTGCGCCCATTCACCATCTTTTCGGGCGCAGCAGAGTCTCGCATACCCACAGGTAGGACCTCCATCCCCCGTGGGATTTTCTCGACGAAAAAAAAGGTTATTTAGTGTTGTGGGGTTATAAATGTAAAAAGACATAGCAAGTTAGCCCAGTAAACATTTAAATAAATGAGACCATTTTGAGTTCGAATGTCAAAGTATATACGTGGTAGAGCCATGCTTCGGCACGAATGGGCCGGCTCGACCGGAGAAATACCACGGGCTCACAGAAAACCGGCGTGAAACAGCGTTTGCGCTGTGTTTCGCCGAGTGAGTGAGTTTACCGGAGGCCCAATCCCCTACCCTATTCCCTTCCCTACCCTCCCCTATTACCCTATTCCCTCTTAAAAGGCCGGCAACGCGCTTGCAGCTCTTCTGATGCTGCGAGTGTCCATGGGCGACGGAAGTTGCTTTCCATCAGGTGACCCGTTTGCTCGTTTGCCCCCATATTTCATAAAAAAAAAAAAAAAAAAAAAAGTACTGGCCAGCAAAATTAATTCTTATAACATTGTACACGCAATCAATTTCGGCTATGGCAACAAATCTTTAGGAAAAGTGGTTTTTATAATATACAGAATGGAAGTTTTAAGTGAATTTGGTGGAGTTTAAAACTATGTTAATCTGGTTATAGCTGGTACTCACCATGATGCGCCTGAGCAGCTCCATAGCGGGCGGGTGGTCGGCGGTCCACAGCGCCAGCAGGTGGCGCGCCAGGTGACGGTGGTGCAGCCGGGGGGGCGCCCACAGCGCGGCCAGCAGTTGGCGCGGTAACGCGGCCTCGGCTAGTGCCAGCGCTTGCACGCGCGCGCCGCACGCGTATGGTTGGTACTCACCATGATGCGCCTGAGCAGCTCCATAGCGGGCGGGTGGTCGGCGGTCCACAGCGCCAGCAGGTGGCGCGCCAGGTGACGGTGGTGCAGCCGGGGGGGCGCCCACAGCGCGGCCAGCAGGTGGCGCGGTAACGCGGCCTCGGCTAGTGCCAGCGCTTGCACGCGCGCGCCGCACGCGTATGGTTGGTACTCACCATGATGCGCCTGAGCAGCTCCATAGCGGGCGGGTGGTCGGCGGTCCACAGCGCCAGCAGGTGGCGCGCCAGGTGACGGTGGTGCAGCCGGGGGGGCGCCCACAGCGCGGCCAGCAGTTGGCGCGGTAACGCGGCCTCGGCTAGTGCCAGCGCTTGCACGTGCGCGCCGCACGCGTATGGTTGGTACTCACCATGATGCGCCTGAGCAGCTCCATAGCGGGCGGGTGGTCGGCGGTCCACAGCGCCAGCAGGTGGCGCGCCAGGTGACGGTGGTGCAGCCGGGGGGGCGCCCACAGCGCGGCCAGCAGTTGGCGCGGTAACGCGGCCTCGGCTAGTGCCAGCGCTTGCACGCGCGCGCCGCACGCGTATGGTTGGTACTCACCATGATGCGCCTGAGCAGCTCCATAGCGGGCGGGTGGTCGGCGGTCCACAGCGCCAGCAGGTGGCGCGCCAGGTGACGGTGGTGCAGCCGGGGGGCGCCCACAGCGCGGCCAGCAGTTGGCGCGGTAACGCGGCCTCGGCTAGTGCCAGCGCTTGCACGCGCGCGCCGCACGCGTATGGTTGGTACTCACCATGATGCGCCTGAGCAGCTCCATAGCGGGCGGGTGGTCGGCGGTCCACAGCGCCAGCAGGTGGCGCGCCAGGTGACGGTGGTGCAGCCGGGGGGGCGCCCACAGCGCGGCCAGCAGTTGGCGCGGTAACGCGGCCTCGGCTAGTGCCAGCGCTTGCACGCGCGCGCCGCACGCGTATGGTTGGTACTCACCATGATGCGCCTGAGCAGCTCCATAGCGGGCGGGTGGTCGGCGGTCCACAGCGCCAGCAGGTGGCGCGCCAGGTGACGGTGGTGCAGCCAGGGGGGCGCCCACAGCGCGGCCAGCAGTTGGCGCGGTAACGCGGCCTCGGCTAGTGCCAGCGCTTGCACGCGCGCGCCGCACGCGTATGGTTGGTACTCACCATGATGCGCCTGAGCAGCTCCATAGCGGGCGGGTGGTCGGCGGTACACAGCGCCAGCAGGTGGCGCGCCAGGTGACGCCTCATCTCTCGTCAGTCGTGTCGGTTATCCGTCCGACTGGATTACGAGAGTAAAGGAAGAGGGAGTGCTCTTGTGTACTGCGCACACACTTGGGCACTATACAATTACTCCTGCGTAACCGGCCAGGTTTCAATAAAACCGGCCATCGTCACCGATATCGGTGTGGGGAGTAATTATTATTATTTACATAACTTCACTTCTACAGAAGCGGCTTATCATGGGTCCGCAGCAAGAGCTACGAGCGACCACAGGCCAACAGCAACCACTACACGGTGCCGCCTGTCGCCACACACCTCACGGCTGACATCAAGATACCTTAGCGAGGACACAGACGATAGCGCGGATCGAGGGATACGACGAAAGACCTCGTAACTGGTCGTCGCAGGATTGTAGGTAGATGTGAAACATCAAATTATTATGTTTCACAAAATGGAAGGAATGATAATACGAGACAGGAAAAACTAGAAATTACAAAGGCAAACAAACATCACCCAACGCCAAAGAATATCCAATACATTAGAACTAGGTATGTGTACGTAAAACGTACAACTGCAAAGAAGAAATAAATTAATTAGATACATTTGAATAGAGCTAGTTAATTCCATTGCATTTCTATACGAGAGAAAGGGACGCAATTGTCAGATGGTGTCTCTCTTTCGTACCAAATATCCAATTTCTCAAGTCTTCAGTTTGTTAATAACCATAATTAGATGCAGATCTGTTGGTAGACCTAGTTAAATAGTGATTTCTGGAGTTCACTTGATTGTTTAAACTTAAATATATGTCACCTTAAAATTGTAAAAACCGTTAGATTGTAATATAACTAGTGAAATTGTAAAATGTTGATATATTTTGGACGCGAATATGCTGCCTATAAAGTATAATTTAACACATTATTTTTCGTTAGATTATAAATATATAGTTAAGAATCTTTCGACATAATATTTTTACAATCTCGCGAATATGCTGCCTATAAAGTATAATTTAACACATTAATTTTCGTTAGATTACAAATATATAGTTAAGAATCTTTCGACATAATATTTTTACAATCTCGTTAGTTATTGTACAATATAACGGATTTTACAATTTTACGGTGACATATACACACGAGTTTCCAAACACTCATTTCTCTGGTTGCTTATGAGAGAGAGGCCAGTAGTATCTAAGTTTTTTTTTTTTGTATTTTTTAACTAATGGTTGTTCAATTTTAAAATAGTAATTAGTACTTAGTTAATTACTTAATGATTGCATATTACGAGTACAATAAGTTTTGTCTGTGATCTAGAATGTATGTAGCGAAATTTTTTATTATGTCAGTTTACATTTTAAAAAAAAATGTACCATTTGCAAAATATATACTCAAGTGTTAAGTTTTATTTTTATTTTAAATTAAATTACGACGGATTATTCTATTAAATCAACATACATACATACATATAATCACGCCTTTTTCCCGTAGGGGTAGGCAGGACCGCCTCTTTCCCGTAGGGGTAGGCAGAGACCACTTCTTTCCACTTGCTACGATCCTTACATACTTCTTTCGCTTCGTCCACTTTCATTCTTATCATCCATTCCTCCTCTTACATTCAACGTAGCGAAGCGTCTCTCCATGGTCCGCTATTAAATCAAAATCGTATTAAATATATTTTAAATGAAACAAATAAAAGAATTTCATATGATACAGGTTAAATATATTACTTTACATCAACTTATCTTAATGCTAAATATAAAAATATTAAACATTTCACACCATCATTTACAACTCAGACTCTCCATACAGACAGCAGAACAACGCCAGATTATTACACTATAGTTGATTCCATTGCATTTCTATGAGAGAGAATGGGTAGCAATTGTCAGACGGTACCTCTCTTCCGTACCAAATATCCAATTTCTCAAGTCTTTAGTTTTCTAATACCCATAATGTGGTTTCTGGTGTGCACTTGATTATATATTAATCTAATGTTAATATGCATGATACAGCTTTTACTCTGTTACATCTTAATGTGCCTTTTCCAACTGCATATTTTAGTGGGATAGTTCGTATCGTATATTAACAAGTTTAATCTGTATACATATAGAGACCAGGAAATTAAAAAACTCGCCATTTTGCGGAGCAAAATTTCAATAATGTCAAATCTTCGAGATTCCATCCAATCACATCTTAGCTTTTTGTAGTGTTGGTTATGTAGCTGCATTAAATAACTAATGCGCCCTCAGTGCAAGTTTTTCCTGGTCAGGCTGTAGAAACATTGACAATTATAGAGTCTGGCCAACGAACGTTGTCCACGAAAAAAGGCAGTAATTTTAAAAATCAAGAGCTGCTAACCCTGTCTAAACACTGCTGAAACGGAGTTGATACTATTTATTATTCTACAAGTAGTATATCAGCTCTATTTCTAGTATCAATTCCGTTTAAGCGTATAGATAGGGCTAGCAGCTCTTGATTTTTAAAATTCCCGCCTTTTTTCTTGGACAGCTTTCGTTGGCCAGACTCTACTTTATTTTTTTCTTATAATGCTTCTACCTGAGCAAGAACAGACTGCTGTATATTCTCTTACAGGTATGATATGACTAACATAACCGGCCATTTATTTATATAATATCACATTAATTCGTTAATAAATTGGATCCGTTAACATATATTTTGTCAGTCACATAAGCTGGCAACACTAATCCTATTCCAGTCATACCGAGTTTATATCAGTGTTGCTAACTTGAAATTAATCAATAGTTAAAAAATGTATACTCAACACAGTAATATTTTCTCTAACTATAAATTTTTACTAATAAAAGCAATAATAATAATGATGTAAATGATTTTTGAGTCAGCAACACTGACAAGTATATTTTCAAACAAAATCGTTTGAAACCATACTAATATTGAGAGGTGTTTTAAATTCTATAAGATATTTAAAGTTCTATAAATAAAGAAATAATTTTGGTCAGCAACACTGGTACGAATCAATTGTAAATTAAAAATTAAACCTAATGCAAATGTTTATAAAGTTTTTAAAAGAATTTAAAACGAATATAAAGTCTTATTGATCAAGTTTTTGAATTTAATTCTGTAAGTACCTACGTGTTTTACACAAAATAGAAAAAAAATCTTATAAAAATGTTGCCTCCATCAGGCAACAATAATTTCCGTTCACTTGTTTCATTTAATTATAATTACAATGGCAAGGTTTTAAATTACATTTTAATAAAAAGTAAATAGTAAAACGTAATTAAGTTAGTAATACAGATTTTGATAAATTTTAAACTGTACTCCACTATCAGGAAATTTAATTTATAAGCAGGTAGAGTGTTTTCATAATTAATTTGTATTGTAATGACGACATGCAGTCACAAATCACAATACAATTGTCAGTGACATGTCAGTTTCATATCATATTATTCTATGCTAATATAATAAAAAGAAAAAGTTTGTTTGTTTGTTTGCATTGAATAGGTTCCAAAACTACTGGACCGATTCTGATGAAACTTGGTACAGATATAGATTAGACCACGAGGAAGGACATAGGCTACTTTTTATCGCGGCAAAATGTACGGTTACCACGAGTTTACCTTTTACGCCCACGAAGTCTGCTACATCTAGAGTATTTAATAAAATAATACCATATAAATTACAACAATAGTCAATCTGCTTATGAATTAGATTCCCTGATAATACGTAATATTACTGTTCTAACACTTTATTATTCTATATGCAGACTTTGTAGCAATTTCGCAAAAATATTTATATGATATGGACTGGGAAGTTGAAACGAAACATTTATTATAATATATTCAAATTACTATTCTAATCTTGAAATAGATTATACGATTTCTGTTACATTTATAATTGATATCATATTTTTATCTACATACGAGTATTTATATATCTTATACTATATATTTTTAATAATTTTTACAAACTTAAAACAGTTATAAACCCAAAGCCAAAAGTGATATCCATAGATAGCAGGAATGTTTGAAATGAGAACCAAAAAAAAAATTTAATGGGTATATGGATAGTTTTCAAATAATCAAGATAAATATGCGTTTTCCAATAATAATATACAAAGGTGTGATGAAAAATTTCAACCAAAATACCATCAAAGTTATAATATTATAAACAAGTATATTATTCAACAACAAATTAATTATATTTGCATGTTTTTACTTATAATTTTTTGCTTCTTATCACTTAATTATATTTAGGCTATGTTATTTTATCGAAGGGTAACATTAGATACCGAAATTTTAGTACATTGAAAACCAGTCTTTACAAAAACGTTAAAAAAACACAAATAAAAAATAGGAACGTTAATAATACGATAAAATAGTATATCACTAAGTCATATACTCTTTAAATTTAAATGTTATTTAAATCTCTTATGCAATAAAGCCTGAATTGTTTATGCAGAATTTAACGATTAATTAATTTTTTAAACAAATTGACGTATTTCAGGCACAATATGTAGATAATATTAAAACCTTTCCCCAATAAAAAAAAAAGTTATCAGAATTTTAATGGCATGATTTTAAACTTTACAAAAATATTATCACCCATATACATAATTTCTTTTTATGCGATGTTGTACCAAAAAAAAAAACAAAATAAATTCTATGATATTATGTAACTTGCATAAGTTATATTTCACACAAAATTTATCAAAAATATATAATTTAAGACCGCATTATATACGGTCTTAAATGATATATTTTTCAGAGTACTATCACACAAAGCTTTTAACCTAGTTGTGAGAAAAGCTGACCAAATTGCGAAAAAACTATGTTAAATTTCACAAAAAATCCGTTTTTCTTTGGTCGTATAATACAAATCATCGAAACAATACACAAAGAAACGCTATTCACAAACCTCTAATCAGAGATCTCTTCAATGATAGGACAGCTCTAGTCTGTGGTACTCGCCTCCATCTCTATAATCTATGGTACACGCCGCCATTACAAAGTCGCTAAATACAGCATAAAATAATTAGTACATTGACACAGTATATCACGCACATAACTATTGGGGCATTTCACGTCAAGCGGACAACCAAAAAAAGGTGAGGTCGTGAATTTTGTTGATATTCTATATACGTCACCTAGAAGTATAACTGACCAGAATATAAACAAAATTCACGACCTCACCTTTTTTTGGTTGTCCGCTTGACGTGAAATGCCCCTATTGCTATCCAGTTCGCACAGTAACAATGACTGTCGAGATCTTGTAAAAAACCGAATTAAAGCCATAATATCGTCACGGATATACAATATCTTTCGAGAATCTTCGAGTTCCATAAATAGTCTGTCAATGCCATACCAATACGACGATTGCAGAGGGACATTATTAAGTAGTGGTACTGTACGGCAAGAATGTTACAGTAGGCTAGTCGATGTACTAATCTCTCTGTTTAGCGTTCTTTAGTCTATAGTTTATGGTCACTGGCGTCACCTCACTCAGTCGATCGGCGGCGGCACTGCGGGCGGCGCGGCCGGCGGCGCCGTTAGGTAGCCCGCAGTTTGTGGAGTTCCTGTTTAACAATTTGTCTTTATATTACTTTGTAATAAAAATTACAACAACCACTTTAAGATAAAAATCAAATCTGACAGCTGATATTAGAATAAAAATATCATGACCAAAAAAAACTCAATTTATGATCTGAGATATATTTTCTATGCGTTTCATTACTTTGTTCGTGTTTGTCATTTAGTAATAGATTTAAACTCATAGTACAGGATCCTACCGGCCAGTGCGTTCCGCTGCGGCGCCGCAATGAACAGGTCGTGTCGTTGCGCCGCATACCGCTCCCAGGCGGGGCGGCGCGCCAGCTCCGCGCGCACGCGCTCGCCGTGCGCGACGCTGCGACTCATCGCCTTGAGCGCGTTCACCGCGCGCGCCGCCGCGCCGCCTGCTAGACCCGTCTCCAGTAGCGATAGCAGCTCGCCGATTAGATCCACTTCCAGCGCCTGCGCAATACACGCTATAAGAAACTCGATGCAAGCAGGGCGTATAGTGGGAATGACTTATTTTGTTTATATTTTTATTATTCTTATACTAGTTTTAAGTTGCGATTTAAGTATTTTAAGATCAGTCAACGCTCTGCCCACGGCCTCGCGACACGTCTTCACCTCGTACATAACTCATATAGTCCCATCACCTCGTACAGTTTGTGACACATGAAACACTCACCTGTAGGACCAGTTTGTCCGTGTTGGCGTTGCAGCTGAACATGGACGCGAGAGCCTCGCACGCGCCGCCCACGGCCTCCCGACACGTCTTTACTGCAGTCTTGACTCCTAGCATCACATCCGTGTCGCTCAATGCGACTACACACGCCTGAAAATAGATAAATAAATAATACATTAAAAAAGTTCAAACACGCAACCTTCGTCTTCATTACTATAAGATTGATTTACCAGCAAATGTGTGTGTAATTGTCTTATAGCATTAAATAATGTATGTAGTTTAAATAGTAATATAGATAATGACTTACGAATTAATGTTAAATTCGTCTCTATACATTTGAAAACAACGTATCAATAAAAATAACTCTCGTAATACGCACCTGCGATTCAGCTATCGCAGCTAACACCGGCACGATGTGTTTGGGCGCGGCGGGCAGCAGGCGCGCCAGTCGCGGTAGCTCGCCGAGCGCCGCGCACGCGTCCGCCAGCGGCGGTCGCGCACGCAACAGCGTCGCTAGTGCGCACGCGCACACCTCCCCGCGGCTGCCCTGTACCATTAAACGTATAATTTAATTTTTTTCTTTACAATTAGTGATGACGAATATAAGATCCACCTCGTGAGTACCGTGAGACACTTGTTTCATAATTACTTTAAATAAAGGCAAGACTTGAAAAATAACGACAATATGTGTGAAGAAAACGATAAATAAAAGAACATTCCGTATTGTAATAGTATGATAGATTCAAATGTTTAAAAGCAAACCACCCAAATTAAGATAAGACCTACATATACCCAGGGGTGACAGACAACATTAAAATAATGAGGGTTTTGAAATTCGTGCCATCTGACAGCTTTTTGACATGACAAGGACCGTCGGGGTACCAAGCGCCCTCTGGTAAGAGAAAAAGAATCTAAAAATTCTTATTGACCGTTATTGATACCACTCACGCCACCAGATGACGCTTTGTGCGCGTTGGGTCTGCCCCCTAACGGCAGAAAAAATATCAAACACCCTCATTATTTAAAAATAGACAATACCTCGCTGGCGTCCTTAGCGAGCGCAGTAAGCGTTTCACTGAGCAGCTCCTGCAGGAAGCGCTTGGGGCTGCGGAGTGCCCAGTGCGGGTTCTGCAGGTACAGGCGCAGGTACACGCCGCCGACGATGATCTCGCCCGCAGGCGCCCACTCCACCCCGCGCTCTGACGCCTCGCGGTCCTCGAATGTGGTGGCCGGATCGCGTAGCTGGTTGTTGTAGTGCCTGCAGATGGTAGCAGCTTAGTAAAATTTAATTCTGATAGTGATGTTATGTACTTTTTGACATGATTACACGTTTAAAATGGTTTCTAAAATGGCAATAGAAAAACGAAACACAGTCGGTATCAACAGTTAGATTGCGTATCTCTTACATACATACATATACACGCCTTTTTCCCGTAGGGGTGCCTACCCCTACGGGAAAAAGGCGTGTATATGTAGGCAGAGACCACTTCCTTCCACATGCTACGATCCTCACATACTTGTTTCACTTCGTCCACTTTCATTCTTATCATCCATTCCTCCTCTTACATTCAACGTAGCCAAGCGTCTCTCCATGGTCCGCTTTTCGCCTCCGCGAGAAACGAGACGTGATGGGTGGCGAACCACATCGCCGCCATTTTGGATAGTTATTTTTATGATTATCCATTGCGTTCCCACGGATTGGTGGAGAGGGTAGGAATAGGGAAAGGGAAGGATAGGTAGTGTGGAATAGAAGATTGGTAAGTCAGAGTGGGAAATAGGAAATGTAGGATATTACCGCCCAGGAGGGCAAGGGATAGGACAGTAATAGCTAGGGAAGCCGGGGTCGCATACCCGTATACTATACCACAACTACCAGACAGGTAATTTGGGATGAGTATCCCATGACATTCTCTCTCTCATATCTCTTATCACCATTACAAATTTAATTACATAGTTATGTACTGGATAGCTGAAGAAAGAATTCATTAATTAAGAACTACGGCGTTGTGCATCGCACGAGGTGGAGAGGTTAACGCCGCATATTGAGCTAATTTTGCCACACAGGCACGACCACGTTCCACGGCTACATATTTTGGTGTAATGCACACGAACGCACCTGTCCCTGAGCGCCGCGATGTGCGTGCGCGCCCGCTCGCGCGCCTCGTCCGTCCACACGAGCTCGGGGTGCTCGTGGTTGGAGTCGAGCGCGTGCAGCGCGGCCGCCGCGCCCGCCTCGCGCGCCGCCTCCGCGAACACGCCCGGCACGTACCGCGACACCGTCAGCCGCACCTTTTGGTGTAATGTACACGAACGCACCTGTCCCTGAGCGCCGCGATGTGCGTGCGCGCCCGCTCGCGCGCCTCGTCCGTCCACACGAGCTCGGGGTGCTCGTGGTTGGAGTCGAGCGCGTGCAGCGCGGCCGCCGCGCCCGCCTCGCGCGCCGCCTCCGCGAACACGCCCGGCACGTACCGCGACACCGTCAGCCGAACCTGCGCACGCGCACTTGAGATCGTACCTTGTTACTCAACACTATCGTCGATTAGAGAACAGGAATGTCAAGCGAGACAAACTGAATACAAGCCTTTTACGGTATGTTATATAGCGTCAGAACTCGTACATAGTGCGAGCTAGCAGAGCAGCGTCTCAGAGTACCGACATAGATTTATTCAACACTAGTATAAAAAATGTAAGAAAAACTCTAAGAGATCATTTCTGTAAGAGTAATTGCTAATATTGTATTTAAAATTTAAGTCAAATCTTTTTCCTTCACTTTTGCTCGTCCTTTTAATGTCTACCTCAATTTCAACATTATAATATTAGGTAATCGTGAAAACTTGTAATTGGCCCAATATTGTTACTCTGTTGCTAATCTTGTACTTTCTAGCTGTAATTAGTCCTAATCCTAATCTAGTCCTTTCAAATAAAAATAATAAAATAGCGTATAAAGCATAATATAGTGTATGATGTACGAGTAGGTAATTTAAATGTATACAATCCGAATTGTTTCCTAAAATTACATAAGGACATTTAAGATTAACGGCTCACCTTCGGGCCGTGTAGTTTGTCCGCCATCATTCTCGCCAGTACGTCCACCGCCGCCTCCCTCGTCTCCGGTATCTTACTATTACAAATTAAATCTAATAGATATATCACAGCTCCTGAAATGTTGAACAATTGATTTTACAATGTTGACATAAACATTTTTAATATACATATGTATTAAGCTTATTTTTATTTAACTGAAGTGTGTTAATTACATGAGATATCATATCATAGTACCTATTAGAATAATACTATCACTTTATAGCATTTAGCATGTAATTGACTTTATATCTAGATAAATGAAATAAAAAATAAAATAAAATAATCTCGGGTGTTGTACCACCCAGTAGCGTAAGTTTTTCAGACATTATTATTATTAAATATATGGATTGGAAGAAAGTAGATTTTTTTCTTTAACCTCCCTAAAGTACATCATTTCATTTTTATTTTATTTTGTTTTCCATTTTATGACTTTAATTTTTAATGGTAATTTTAATTTATTTGTTTTAATTCAATAAATTCAATTTAATTACTTTAATTTCTCGCCATGATATTTTCTAAAATTTAATTATTTTTATTTATTTTAATTAATAATTTATTTTTACGCATGATTTAAATTAAATTAAATTATTAAATTGTCTTTGAATATTTATTGTGATGTTATATAATTATATTGTATTTTAATTATAAGTCAAATTTTATGGGTCTATGACACCTGAAATAAACACATTTTATTTATTTTTTATTTATTACAAGCTACGCGTTGATGTTTAAAAATAGATCTACTATGACTACTGACTACTACACTGATGAACACAATAGGTCCGTTTATATAGCATCGACAAAAGCATAGCACTTCTTCGACGCATACATACAAATGATTACCTTTAGCCAGCGCCTCTCTAACGAGCGCCGTATTCGCCAGTAACGCAGTGAGCGCGGCCAACGCGTCGTCAGGGGCGGGTCTAGCCAGCAGGGGCAACAGGTGGCCCAGCAGCGCCGCAGCCGCGATGTCCTCCACGCACGCCCGCGCGCCCGCCGCCGACCGCAGCGCACGCAGCGCCGCCACGCGCGCCACGGCCAGCGACAGTAGACCGAATATCACGCCGAAACGACCGATACACTGTAGCTCCGCGCCTAACAAATGTTTTTTTTTAAACTGTGTATCTCGTTTTATACGTTAATTAAGATAAAGACTGAGGGCTGATGAATAAATATGTGACTTTGACATATTTTGTATAAAAAATCTGTCAAAGTCATATTTAATCCTCAGGTAAGATTTAACTGACGATTGACAAATCAGCTCTAAGACAAGTAACGACCACATCAAGAGACGAGACACACACGATCATCATAATTTTTCCGTCTCTGTCTTTATTTAATCGATGCATATATGTTTTAATTAAAGAACCTTCGTCGCCAACAATAACTTAATGGTTGAGTAAGTATGAAGTCGAAAGATTCTTTCGTTGAAACGACATTAATAACACACGGCACCGAGAAATTCCTCACCTGGATTCTTTATAATACAATTGGCTAGAGCGTTGAGCGCGCTGGTCATGTGTTCGACGCGTTCCTCGGTCATTTCCAGTTGCGTCTCCGTGTGAAGGAACTCTAATAAGTCGATGACGAATTGCTGAGGGTTCTGAAAACAAAAGTTCAAATCAATTTTAGATCTAAGTTCTCAATTTATACGAAGAATATGATTATCTTAGCGCAACCGAAGTGACCGCTGGCACTAGCTCCGCCCCTTTCTGCTATCGTCATTATATTTGCACGCTATCCTCCTCACTCACCTCAATAGTGAAGTCCGGCTGTTCGTTGTATATGCCGACGTAGACTCCGCCCACAACCAGCAGCTGGTCGTGCGCGGAGTACGTGAACGCTGGCACTAGCGGCCCCTCTATACTGTTCGCGCACGCCCGCAGAGTCTCACGCAGTTGCGCACGCGTCGAGTTGTCCCACACCAGATACGGCGTACGCCAGTTCGACGTTAGCGTCTTGAGGAGCTAAAATTTTAGTTATATTTACACGTTTAGTGGCGGATGGTAAAACAACTTGTAATTTTATTCATCACCATTATTAATCTCAATCATTATTCTAAATAATATATATGCTTTACGTTACAAATATATTTAGAAATGTAATGTAATTTTACTTCGTGCGTGTCTGGTGCGGCGAGCTTCTCGCACAAGTACGGCGTGAGCAGCGTGTGTAGCGCCGCACGTATACGCTCGTCGGCGTCCGAGCGTTCCGTGTGCGGGCCGTACAGCGCCGCCAGGGCTATTATACTCTGTGTCGCTAGCCGGTTCGCCACCTCCTGATGATATAACGATTGAAGTTAGCGGCTTACGCAATAGGCATATAAAATTAACATTGATATTGTTACGAACACACAAAGCACAAAAAAAACTAGCGCCATCTAGCGTCAACCAATGAAACCACTTTGTATGAACAAAGACAACGTGAAACCCCCTACTCAATACTAGATAGCGTTACTGTGCGAATCTTCCGGAATAATCCAACCAGGTCACGCGAGTCAGCAACTTTTCTGGAATGGTCTGGGACTCGTGTCGACCGATTAAATACGCTGGAAGAATACGAACGAGTTGAGTTCAGTTTGAGCTTCCTTCGAAGCGAAACAGGCGAAAACTAGTCATCAGGAGTTCGATTTGAACAGCGAAACAGGCGATTTCGAAGTGAAAATTAGTGATACCAGTGATTAATACAAGTGAAACTCACGACTTGGCTACGACATAGGACATCGTTAGTGCTTTGTGTTGGACTTAGTGCTTAGTGTTTAGACCTAGTGCTTAGTGTTGGACCTAGTTCTTAGTGTTCGGACCTAGTGCTTAGTGTTTGACCTAGTGCTTAATGTTGGACCTAGTGCTTTGTGTTGGACTAAGTGCTAGTGAATAAAGTCTTCAAAAGAGTCAGCAGGTATTTATCTCCAAATCCTTTGAACCCCAGCACGTAACAATACTATGGGTATGATCCGATATGCACTGCGACCACTGTACTGTGTGCCTGTGAAGCCGTTCCTTTATAGCCAGTTATACTGCTGCCCTATTACTCATTTTTATGGACTTCAACTGACAACTAGGAATAGTCTTCATTTTCACGTTTGAACTTTTTAATCACGTGATCAAAGTACTGCGAGTACCTTACCTCGAAAAAACCCGCGCTCACAGTATAATATGGCGGCGATTTATGACGTCACAGGGTACTGCGGCAGTATACTGTCTATACTGGCAGTCCATAACGGAACGAATTTTTCTACAGTGATAGCACTGTGCACTATGCAGTGCTCGCAGTGCATATCGGAACACACCCTATAAGCGAAATAAGGCGCATAGAGACGCATAGACTATTTTTATATGTGCTAGTTCTGATCAAATCAGTATCTTGAATAATTAATTGATCGTAGATAAGCACACTTGTAGCTAAAGTGCGGTCGCGGAGCACGAAGAATTTCGTACATTGGCTCATCGCTATTCGCTACTTGTCACTTTCACTTCTCGCACGAATATATTGCTATCACGTTTGCACAGGTTCGCGATAGGAGCGCAATAGCAATATATTCGTGCGCGAGTGAGAGACGAAGAATGAGTCAATGTACGAAATTCTACGTGCTCCGCGACCGCACATTACTTAGAGGCACAGGCATCATAGATAGATAGATGCATCGTAAGCTAACAGCTAAAAATATAACATTACAGTAGTGTATGACCTTCTCGAAGTGAACACTGCATGCTTAATACTATAGGTTCAGGTAGGTACATCGCTATCATTTACATTTACGTTTTTCTATTGTGCAAACGGCTACCCGGCCGTGGAACAGCTAATTGTAGTTTTTCTATCAAAATAGGAGTATCTACCTTACCATTTATAAGTTTGAACAGGTACACAATATCAGCAATGTTACGTCTATTTTCGAGGGAAATAAGTTTGAAATACTCAAGCCGGGACTCATAGGAGGTTAAAACTTGACAAAGATTATGAGCATAAGAAATATGGTACAAAAACTGTTTCTGAAGTTTTTCAATTCGGGAGATGTGTACTGCATAGGATGGGCTCCATATTTCACAGCAATATTCTAGAATTGATCTTACGTAGCAGTTGTAAAGAAGAATCGGAATTTCACAATCATTAAAGACTGGTTTGGCGGATTACAAATCCAGCCAAACGTGTTCCTTTGTTAACGATGCAGTCAATGTGTTCTCGGAAGTCCAACTTAGTGTCCAACACCACACTCAGATCCCGTATGCTCGCGACCTCTGCAATAGGGAATATGCACGTATTTTTTTTATTTATTTATATAGATCTATCTTGTTTGGTAAACCGTATGGTAAAATCAGTTTTTTGATATCATTAAAAATAACGAAGATATGAACGTTTAAAGTGGTCTATTAGACAGAGAGATCCGACGTGTATCGTGACGTCACATAACACGACTTTCATAGAAAGTTCATACTAAATTTCGTTTTGCTAGAAAGAGATAGATTACAAACTTTGACCGCTGATATCTTGCTCATTTATCAACAGATATTGAAAATTTTCACGCCATTTTCTTTATTTTTCTGTCCAGTATCATATTATTATATTTTAAGCTATTTTTATATTTTATGCATATTCCCTATTGGAGAGTTTGATACACAATAAGTAGCAGGTATAGGATTTCGTTTGCGTGTAAATTTGATGTGAAAACATTTAGATGAGTTTATTATCATTCTATTAGCCGAACACCAACGGTTTATTGTGTTTACATCATTTTGAAGAAGATTGATACCACGGAAGTCAATAATTTTACGGTACAATTTGAGATCGTCTGCGAACATTTGGTATCCGGATGTAATAGCGGAACACGAGTCAAGAAACAACAACAACATAAATCAAGAAGAAAAGTGGTCCTAGGTGCGAGCCCTGAGGAACTCCGCTTGGCGTTTTTTGGTATCTGACTTGTAGCCTCTGATTTTTACCAGTTGCGACCTATTCATGAGGTAAGACTCACACCATCTGAGTAAGTTTCCACAGATCCCAGCATGAGCTAGTTTGTGTAAGATAATCTCGTGATCAACCACGTCGAAGGCCTTTGAAAAATCGGTATAGATGGCGTGTACTTCTGACTTGTCTTCCATTGCTTCGTGAATCGTTGTGACGTAATCTAAAAGGTTTGAGATGGTTGACCTTCCTGGCAAGAATCCATGCTGGTTCGTATCAATTTTTAGGAGTAATAATACTAGCCTGTTCACTCGGCACATCGTTGCCTAGCCCGCTCTCGCTGAGCGTGTAGTCGTAGCGCAGCGCGGCCGGCAGCAGCACGTGCAGCGCGCCCGCGTCCGCCAGCGCCGCGCGGACACTCGGTTCCGCCGCCAGCGCCGCCATCGCCTCTGCGCCCGCGCACGACGTGTCGCCCAGCTCCTAAAGTAGCAGTCGGATTTGTTATTATTTAATAATAAGACATTTATTTTAAAAAAGTTTGGACATTACACTACACAATAAAATAAATAAGTAAGTTTCTGGCTTCAGATTACGCTTCATCCTTCCATCATCATCATCCATCCTTCACCCTATGAGGAGTTCTATCTGCCCACCAATCTAAATTCTAGATGAGTCCCAAGTGTATTACATAAAATTAATTTTGTATGTAAATTAATGGGGATTTTTAAATTCGTGACATCTGACAGCTTTTTGACACGACAAGGACCGTCGTGCTACCAAGGCCCAAGCGCCGCCTGGTAACAGAAAAAGAATCAAAAATTCTTATTGACCATTTTTAATACCACTTACGCCACCAGATGACGCTTTGTGTGCGTTGGGTTTGCCCCCTAACAGCAGAAAAATATCAAACATTCTCATTGAGCAAGTTTATACCGTGCGAATCAACTTTTATCAGACAATCAGGTGATCAGCTTGCATAAGATGATCCACACGTCGGATGGGCATATAAAAAGTCGGACCTGCGCCTGATATCTCGGCAGTCGTGTCGGTTATCCGTCCCACTGGATTGAGACTAAAGAAGACCCCACCACGCCCATATTATATATACCGTGCGTTTGACGAGCGGAATGAGGTCGGACGCGAGCGTGGGCAACTCGGCGGCGGCGGCGCGGCACGCGGGGAAGCGCGCGGCCACGGCGAAGCAGCGCGCGCACGCCGCGCACACCTCCGACGCCGCGCCGCTCGACCCCACCACGCCCACGCAGCGCGATAACGCCGCGCTCAGCACCTACAATAAACAAATATGTATTAAAGTAAATAATTTTATCATATTTAATAATAAGACTCGTAACTGACTCTAATTTTTACTCTACTTAAGTAATTGTTTTTCTTTGTTTGTTCGAGCTGTAAGTGTCCTTTCAATAACAATGAGAGATAAAATATATTTTATTAAGGTAACAAACAAGCTATTAGCCAAACATTACTGAATAAACAAACTAAAGGACAAGTTGAATTTGTTGCGAATCAGAAGGAAACGTAGGTCACTACTAGGTTAGTAAGTACATATTACATTTTCAAGATAAAATAGGAAAAAAAATATGTATGAATACAAATTATTTTTCGATCCGTTCTTCACTTTCAAATGTCCTTCCAAACAGCGTGTTGAATGTAGACATTTACTTTAGTAGATGTGTGTTTTCATAATATGCTTTACGTACCGTTATGTGTATACACACCACAGGTCACAGCGCCTACGACTGCCCGTCTACACAGTACCTGCAGGCCGCCCTCGCGGCAAGGCTCCTCGGTGTTGAGCGCGGAGCAGGCGACGGTGGCGCGCGCGAGCTGCGCGGCGGCGGGCAGCAGCGGCGCGCGGTCCGCGAACAGCGCCTCCGCCTCCGTCTCCAGCCGCGCCGTGCGCAGCAGCTGCCCGTAGCCCGCGTACTCGTACGGCGAGAGCACTGCCTGTCTGTCTGCACTGTACCTGCAGGCCGCCCTCGCGGCACAGCTCCTCGGCGTTGAGCGCGGAGCAGGCGACGGTGGCGCGCGCGAGCTGCGCGGCGGCGGGCAGCAGCGGCGCGCGGTCCGCGAACAGCGCCTCCGCCTCCGTCTCCAGCCGCGCCGTGCGCAGCAGCTGCCCGTAGCCCGCGTACTCGTACGGCGAGAGCACTGCCTGTCTGTCTGCACTGTACCTGCAGGCCGCCCTCGCGGCACAGCTCCTCGGCGTTGAGCGCGGAGCAGGCGACGGTGGCGCGCGCGAGCTGCGCGGCGGCGGGCAGCAGCGGCGCGCGGTCCGCGAACAGCGCCTCCGCCTCCGTCTCCAGCCGCGCCGTGCGCAGCAGCTGCCCGTAGCCCGCGTACTCGTACGGCGAGAGCACTGCCTGTCTGTCTGCACTGTACCTGCAGGCCGCCCTCGCGGCACAGCTCCTCGGCGTTGAGCGCGGAGCAGGCGACGGTGGCGCGCGCGAGCTGCGCGGCGGCGGGCAGCAGCGGCGCGCGGTCCGCGAACAGCGCCTCCGCCTCCGTCTCCAGCCGCGCCGTGCGCAGCAGCTGCCCGTAGCCCGCGTACTTGTACGGCGCCAGCACTGGTAATATAGTTGTCTAGTCACACGACAGATGTCGCTACACTGGTCTCATACATTGTTTACTATGGAGGGTAGAGGAATACATGAAAAATGTCCGTAAATAAGCGGAAAATAACAGTTCCAAAACTGGCCATAATGGCGCTAGAGTCAAAAGAGAGTATGATAATATCATACTCTCTTTTGGTTCTAGCGCCAACTTCATATTATGAAGTTAGCAATAAGAGATGGAGTGAAGTTAGTTGAGAGTTAGTTATTGGTAAGTTACTTAACACGACTATCTTCACTCCATCTATTACAATAACTTCAATGCTAACTTTTATACATACCCTTTTCTGACTCTAGCACCATTATTTTTCTACTTTGGTCGGCCACTTTTTAGCTTTTCTTAAGCTATTGACTATCTTCTGACTTAGAAATTCTAGTCCTCATTTCCTCTACCCTCCATAATTGCTTACTAGCTTTTTCCCGCGACTCCGCCCGCGTAAATATAGTTACGGGTATTCGGTATAACGGGAGTTCTGTACTTTTTACCAGACTACGGCGAAGCCAAAAGGAAGGGTTAATGATTTTGCCAGTCTATGTACTGTATGTTTATTCCATCGTTACGCCTAAACTACTGGCCTGATTTTAATAAATGTTATCCAATTCTAAATCCAAAATCAATACCCTTCCTTTTGGCTTCGCCGTAGTCGGGTAAATGTAGTGGTCTACGACTATCCATACAACACTCACCATCGGAGTATCTCTTGAACAGGATAGTCTGTGTGCGCAGTATGAGCAGAATGTTGTTCGTGTTGGGCCCCTCGCCGCTCCACAAGTTGCGGCTGCACAGGAACTCGTACGCTTGATTGACGGCTTCGAAGCGATCCTACAAAAATAGTTCAAGTTTTAAACAAAACTATTTCTATAACTTTATACGAGCTCCAATGTGGGGTCTATATGATCTGGAATCCTTCTGGCCGGGCGAATTTCAGAGCACTGAAAATAAGAGTTGAAAATCAAAGTATCGTGTGTCGTGCTGACATATATGACATGGACTTTTGACTCGACACTTGTAAACTTCAACCTAACCAATGAGTGTAGACTTGCCTTTCAGTTCGTTTAATGACGAGTGTATTCTTAAAGTATGTTCTATAAAATCGTTACCATGTACTTAATAATATATACAAGGTGTAACAAAAATAAGTGATAATACTTAAAGGTGTGTTTGTGTTCCTTATAGAGAGATCACTGTGAAAGTAGCAGCGCTGAAAGAGCAAATTTTTTTTCTTGCGATTTGTATGGGAAAGCGCTCCAGCGTCGCGAATAAGTGCGAGCCCCATACAAAAGTGAAAAAAAAAATTGCTCCTTCAGCCCTGCTACTTTCACAGTGAACTCTCTATAAGGAACACGTACACACCCTAAAGTATTATCACTTATTTTTGTTACACACTGTATAGAATCGTCATCGATCGTCCTCTCTTTATTTAAAGCTCACTAACTCACCCGGCCCTCGGGGTTCTTGTCGGGGTGGTACTGCTGCGCGAGGCGGTAGTAGGCGCGGCGCACGGCCGCCTCGTCGCCCGCCGCCGGCGTGAGCCCGAGCGCCGAGTACGCCTGCTCCGCCGTCATCGACGCGGGTTTCTTCTCGACTTCGCGCCGCCACGCCTCTAGCACTTCTTTCAGGAGCTCCACCTGTGTCAAATAAGACAAAAACATACTGAAACATACTTTTATTTACACACTAATTGTTGCCCGCGACAAAGTTAATCATGCGGAAACCGAACACTTTTCCGTCCTTCCCCGTAGTATACTCTATATCTCTGCAAAATTTCATCAAAATCGGACCGAACACCTTTCCGTCCTTCCCCGTAGTCTATTTATATCTCTGCAAAATTTCATCAAAATCGGTCCAGTAGTTTCGGAGCATATTAAACAAACATTCAAACAAACTTTTCCTCTTTATAATATTAGTATAGATATAGATAATGACAATAAATAATTTAATGACGTGCACGCACGCCGTATACGTAAATACGTACACGCACGCCATTTCCGACGGTATGTGTACTTAAACGTTAACGAAAGGCATACGTACGAGCTAGACATCCACGGACGCCATATGTACGCATGTTTACGCACACACTTGTACACGAACACACAAAAATACGTACGCAAGTTCTTTCAAGCGCGTATACGTACCGGATCCGGTATCGGCCAATCCGGGAATCGAGATTCGTCACACAGATGGCGCAGGTAGAACATGTGGCAGAACAGCTCGGAGCGCAGCTGCGGGTAGCAGACCGCCGGGCACGCGAGGTAGGGGTAGCGGGCGGCGACGTGCGCGCGCAACCGGGGCGTGAACTCCCCGATGTGGGCGGACACCTTCATTATCAGCAGGCGTCTGTGATACAGTGATTTGTTAACTATAATTTATTATAAAAATTATAAAAATAACATCCGAAACCTTGTCTCTACTAAGTTAAGAAATAAATAAAGAGAGATGAAGTGAATAGCAACGTCATTTTACTGACTCACATAATTAATCGTATTTTAAAGAGAATACTGCAATAGAATCGACGGTGTAAACTATTTCTAGGTGTAAACTATGTTATGGCAATATATCGTACATAAAAAATGTAACACCTAAATTGTAACCATACTTTTACCAAATAAAGTATAATTACATTGGTTATTCAAATTCATCATCAAAGTTTTCATGCATCCTCAAAAGCTCTCAAGTAATTTTTACTTTTATTTAGTTATTTAACAATTTATTGCACACAATAAAAATATATGACACAACAATTTACAAAGAAGGACGACACAAAGGTACTGCTTATTTCTAAAAAGATTTTTTACAGCAGCCCCACGGAGAGAGCTGGGATTTTTTTACCTCATTTCCGAATTCCATATGGCCTCGGGCGTGTCCCACTCGCCGAGGAATATTTGTGCGAACTTCTCCGCGCCGTGGTTTTCCAGGTAACACACCATCGCCTCGGGCAGTAGCTGGCCCAGTATCGAACGTTGAATGATGTCGGACGTGCTCTGAGATAAAACACAATAGTAGTTTAGTACATAGTATGTGTAATGTAGCTCCGTGGCCTAGTGGGTAGACCGTTTGGTTCGCACTCGAGAGAGTGCAGGTTCGAATCCCAGGTTGTGGCGTGTACCAATGAGACTTTTTCAGATCTCAAGTAGATTATACGGACGCTCTAACGGTGAAGGAAAACATCGTGAGGAAACCCGCACATAGTTGGCCCCAGACGTATTGACCAGCGGGTCTAAAAAGGCCACTTGCGCAATATCATCGCAATATTGCTATTTGACACTAAAGCAATTCTGCTTGTAAATCTGTCTGTCTTTAGTATCAAATAGCAATATTGCGAAGTTGTTGCGCAAGTGGCCTTTTTAGACCCGCAGTTCATTCCTCTGGACTAGGCTGACTATGTTGTGAGAATGCCGTATGTGCTTGGGCAACCTTACGACATTTAAAAACCAACTGTCACAGGCACTACAGTATTTCAGGAGTGGTTACTTCGCTCGGAGAATACTGTATAAATCATCCATTAACGGATGTAAAGGCAATGTTTTTTATGTGTAATGTATATTTGAAAGTACATACAAAGACACACTACGTATTCAATACAAGAAATGGAGTAATAGGCAAGACGACTGAATTTTTTATTGCATAAATCATAGATGTATTTATTATATTAAAAAGAGATAGATATGGTATTGCGCGTAAAAAGTGACGACTCAAATTTTGGGTACTGTGCTCCGCGAGCAATAGTGTTCTGTGTGAGCCGGTCGACGGGTAGCACGTTAAATATGAGTAAGTTCTCAGAAGAAGCAGCGGTAGGTAGGTATAGGGGAGACCGAGGGGTTTTGACACAAAGGTGATTTGAAACAGTACCGATTTCATGGAACTTAAAACTGTTAGCGAGTTCGCAACGTTGCATTTCAACCACTCCCCTCCACTCGCTGGCTTGTCAATACGCGTCGGTGGCATGAGTCGCGCGGTTATGGAATTCTGCGTGCCATGTGACAAAAATCGTGAAAAGTAAGTTATTTACGTTTTTTTTTACCATGCCTATATTTTGATAAGGTTATTGTATTTTAGTTTGATTTATATTGGTTTCGAAAGCTCATTATCTAGAGCAGTGTTTTTCAACCTTTTTCATAATGTGACCCCCTTGTAGGAAAAAATATTTCGCGACCCCCCGACCCTTCGCTTTTTTATCATGTATGTATGTGTAATTGTGTATGTTACAGTGTTACAAATATTCATTCCATACGTTTTTATGCATCTCCATGATTAGGATTCAGATATAAGTACATAATATAGTACGTCAAACACATTATTTTACAATTACATACATTGATGATATCGATGATCAATTTTTATATTATTATATGAGTATATCCTTTTGTTAAAATCCTCTCACTTAATAAATCAATCTTTTTAATCTTTAACGTTTTTTACTAAAGTTCTCTCGACCTCCGGCGACCCCCCTACAGAAGATACCCTGGGGGGTCGCGACCCACAGGTTGAAAAACACTGATCTAGAGAATTATTGTATATATTAGGTTGGGGAAAAAGTTTCTTCGCATTTTATATAAAAATTCAAAAGGTTTTTTTATAAAGTTTATTTACAAGTGACTAAAGTATATAGGTGCCATTTTGTTCGATAACTTTTTGCCATCTTGTTGGTAGGTACATGATCCCATTGCTATAAATTTTTTGGGGCTTCTGATGAAAAACTGCGACAAGTGGTTTTGGCAGTCCTCTTGTGATGTCAACCTGACACTGCCTAAGAAATTCTGCAGCGACCGAAACAGGTGGAAATCTGAAGGTGCAAGGTCAGGACTATACGGCAGATGCATTAACACCTCCCAGCCAAACTCCCGTAATTTTTTCTGAGTGGCTAAAGATGTGTGAGGTCTAGCGTTATCATGGTGAAAAACCACACCCCTTCTGTTGATTAATTCCGGCCGCTTTCTCTCAACTTCTTGCTTTAATCTCATCAGTTGTTCGCAGTACAGTTCAGAATTGATGGTCCTGCCTGGCGGTAACAGCTCATAATGAATAATGCCCTTCCAATCCCACCACACACACAGCATCACCTTGTTGCGAGTTAACCCGGGTTTCGCCACAGTCTGTGAAGCCTGACCGGCCTTTGACCACGATCTTTTTCGCACGTTCTTGTCGTACGTGATCCACTTTTCATCACCAGTTATCAGCTTCTTCAAAAATGGTTCGGTTTCATTACGTCGTAATAAAGAATCACAAATGAGTACACGGTTCATTAGGTTTCTTTCAGTGAGCTCATGAGGCACCCAAATATCGAGCTTTTTTGTGTACCCAGCTTTCTTCAAATGCGCCAAAACCGTTTTGTGGTCAATGCCCAGTTCTTCAGCTACATCGTAACTACTAATATGCCGATCTTGCTCCACTTTTTCAAAAATGGCAACAGTTTTGTCCGTAACAGGGCGACCAGAGCGACGTGCATCTTTGATATCAAAATTTCCGGATTGAAAACGCTTAAACCAAATTTGCGCTACTCTCACAGATACTGCATTAGGTCCATAAACATCACAAATTTTTTTCGCGGCTTGTGTTGCATTTTTACCTTTTTTGTAATAAAATTTTAAAATGTATCGAAATTCTTCATAAGAATCACTCATTTTAACAATAAGAAAAACAAATGAAAATCTCAAATTTACCTAATTTGAATTTGGAATTGTCTTCTGTAAAATTAAAACTTTTTAATGATACCAAAATCAGCCAGATACAATTGGTATAGCCCAAGATATTTTATGACAAGTTCATACATACTATAATGCGAAAAGACTTTTTCCCCAACCTATTATTTGGTACAATTGATTTCTATGTATTCGATTCTTGATTGCAGGTCCTCTTTTTAATATAATATATCTATGTTGCAGGTTAAATTAATATTGAGAGGTTTTTTCTTACTGAGGAGATTTGAAACAGGTTGTTTCAAATCTCCTTGTTTTCAATATTGGATTGGATAAAACACGGAGAATATAGATATTTCGTGCGTATATATGTATATATATACTCTTTATCTATTCTCCGTGACATTTCTCTATTCTCTATAGAGAACTGTATTCTCCATGGTGGAAAGAAGACAAATAAGTCAAACCAAGTCAAGGAACTTGTAAGTATTATATACAACTGGAAAGAGCTCTCGGCATCAAATCTGTGCCGAGAGGGAGATACAATACAAACCGCTCCGTCTCTTTTTAACAAGGGTGACAACCATATTTTTAATTTGGGGACAAATTAGTTGAAGTTTGGAAACATAATTATGGTGATTTCAACTTTTTCTAAAGATGTCCAAGCACATGCTATCAAAAAGTAATATTTTGCTCCAAGGTATACCCTGGATACAAAAGTATAGAACAGAACTCCTGACTCATTATAGATACATGTTTGGGGATTTCGGCGTTGTTTAAAGAACTGCAAGCTGCAAGCATATGCCACCCTGTCAATTAGAGTAAACATCACCATCACCACCACTATCACACCATACATCATCACATTATAATAATAATAATATAATAATAATATCTATGGACGCTTCACACCACGTCAATCTGATCCCGTGCTAAGTTCTCGAAGAACTTGTGTTACGGGTACCAGACAACGGA
This sequence comes from Glaucopsyche alexis, assembly GCA_905404095.1. Taxonomy (NCBI): domain Eukaryota; kingdom Metazoa; phylum Arthropoda; class Insecta; order Lepidoptera; family Lycaenidae; genus Glaucopsyche; species Glaucopsyche alexis. Next base: position 5,565,039 of record FR990057.1, read on the forward strand.
AACATATTTAATACTTTTATACTATACACATATTTAAGATTTTTATTATATTATACACATATTTAATACACATCCATGACCCAGGAACACAGAAAACTTTTTGTTCCTTCGGCGGGATTTGAACCCGCGACCCCCGGCTTGAGCACCAACACGCTCAACCAACTGAGCCACAGAGGTCGTCAAAATTTTATTTTGACGACCTCTGTGGCTCAGTAATTGTCAATAACAAGTTTCAGAAATTATAAATAACATACAAACATACAATGGTTTCCTCTTCACAATATCATGAAGGTAGGTAAAATAATATAAATGTCCTATATTCCCTATTAAATCATATTGTCACCGGAACATCTAGAATGTTCCAAGGGAAATACACGGCGTTTTGTGTTGCAACTATTCTATTTTCATTTCTTCCATTTTACTCTACCAAAATGCAATTAATCAAAAAATAAATAACAAATTTCTAATTATCGGTTAGTAGGTAGGTTCTAAATAACTAGTGATTTTTATTTTACATTTCTCTCTCAGATTATGAATAACATAATATTTAACCGAGTTTATTAGTATTTCTTTCTTATACACTATATCGCACATAAAATCTACCAAACCTGAAATTTAAGGAAAGATATAAACTGGCTACACTATTTTCCTTGTTAGAACGAGACACAGGGATAACTTATAGCTATCTCACCGGGACCGGTTTTTTTATTGCGCACGTGATAAGCTTTAAGTCTGAGTAGTAAAGATCATTTTTGATTGAATGAAAAGAAAATAAAGTTTGAAGTACTCTTTCCTGTTGTATATAATACTTACAAATTCCTTGAACCAAGTTTATTTACACAGTTCATGTCCTTTGCAACCGTGATTGCCATTAAATAAAACAAGAAAAGTTCATGTCAAAATACCCGGGTCTATTGTGTCATAGAGCGAGGAAGGCGAGGCCGGTGTGTTTGAAGTTAGTGTGCAGTCTAAATAATTATTATTAACTGTTACAAAATAAAATCGCATATAAAATGCATGAATTGCTACTGCGTGCACCAGAATAATATTATTTTGGTGTTTCAGAATTATAATGTGTGATGATCTGATATTTCGATCGAAACAGGAAACATTTTGTTTGTGAAAATGTGGTGAAAATTAGGTGAAAATGTGAATAAATGAATTGTGAAATTCAATGATTTTTCATTTTTAGGAAATACATCCCAATAAAAGGTCTGAAGGATTAAGAAATTTTAGGAACATACTGATAGAGTGAAATTTAAAAGTATTTTAAATATTTAGGAAAATCTATTAGAAACTAATTTTTTTGTACAAAAAAATACTAATTGTTTTTATTCTTCTCAGATATTATCTCAGTTTTGCTAAAGATCCTGAATATTTAAAATAAAATAGTTATTTTGATGTTTTGACATCACGTATGTTTTGACGTCTCCATGACGACGAGAGTAGATTCAAATTACAAATTTCCAAAATAAATTGTGGATAATAATATTATATTATCAGTTTTTCATGCTTTTTTTACAGAATTTTAATGTGTGATGTGATATTTTGAACCAGATAGGATACATTTTGTTTCTGAAAATGTGAATAAATTAATTATAAGATTGAATGGTCTTTCATTTATATTTTCAGGAAATACCTACAAACCGATAAAAGGTCGGAAGTTTTAGGAATTTTAGGTAATAATAGGGTGAGATTTAAAAGTATTTTAAATATTTAAAAAAAAAATTATAAAATGGTATCATATAATAAAGAGTTTAGGTATAATGATAACAGCCCCCGTGGTCTAGTGGTTAGAGCTTGGCTCTCGACTCTCGGAGGTCGTGGGTTCGAATCCCACATTGGAACTTCAAAAAAAAAGTTGTTTCCAAGTTTGGTTAGGACAATGCAGGCCGATCACCTGATTGTCTGATAAGAAAGATGATTGTTAATTAAGTAGTATAGTAAATGTAGAAGAATTAAGAAAAATTGAAGTTAGAAAATGTAAGTGTAAAAATGGTGTGATTAGTTTGTAGATGTAAGTAGGTATTAGAGTTAAACATATGTAAGTGTAAATGGTGTGATTAGTTTGTGGATAATTAAATTAGATGTAAGCTTAAATGGTGTGATTAGTTAGTAGTTGTAGAAGTTATTAGATGTACTATTGAAATTAGATGTAAGTGGAAATGGTGTGATTAGTTTGTAGATAAATAAATTAGATGTAAGTTTAAATGGTGTGATTAGTTAGTAGATGTAGAGGTACTATTGAAATTAGAAGTAAGTGGAAATGGTGTGATTAGTTTGTAGATAAATAAATTAGATGTAAGTTTAAATGGTGTGATTAGTTAGTAGTTGTAGAAGTTATTAGATGTACTATTGAAATTAGATGTAAGTGGAAATGGTGTGATTAGTTTGTAGATAAATAAATTAGATGTAAACTTAAATGGTGTGATTAGTTACTAGATAAATAAATTAGATGTAAGCTTAAATGGTGTGATGAGTTAGTAGATGTAGAAGTTATTAGAGGTGCTATTGAAATTAGAAGTAAGTGGAAATGGTGTGATTAGTTTGTAGATAAATAAATTAGATGTAAGTTTAAATGGTGTGATTAGTTAGTAGATGTAGAGGTACTATTGAAATTAGAAGTAAGTGGAAATGGTGTGATTAGTTTGTAGATAAATAAATTAGATGTAAGTTTAAATGGTGTGATTAGTTAGTAGTTGTAGAAGTTATTAGATGTACTATTGAAATTAGATGTAAGTGGAAATGGTGTGATTAGTTTGTAGATAAATAAATTAGATGTAAACTTAAATGGTGTGATTAGTTACTAGATAAATAAATTAGATGTAAGCTTAAATGGTGTGATGAGTTAGTAGATGTAGAAGTTATTAGAGGTGCTATTGAAATTAGAAGTAAGTGGAAATGGTGTGATTAGTTTGTAGATAAATAAATTAGATGTAAGTTTAAATGGTGTGATTAGTTAGTAGATGTAGAGGTACTATTGAAATTAGAAGTAAGTGGAAATGGTGTGATTAGTTTGTAGATAAATAAATTAGATGTAAGTTTAAATGGTGTGATTAGTTAGTAGATGTAGAAGGTATTAGAGGTACTATTGAAATTAGATGTAAATGTAAATGGTGTGATTAGTTTGTAGGTGAATAAATTTTATATGAATATTCGTTGAAATGAGTTAAAATGTATCAGAATTTACCCCACCTCTTGCAGGTATGCGACCCGTGTCAATTATGAATCGTTTAGGACATATAAATAAAAACAAGGTCAAGTAGCCTATTCAAATTTAAAAAAAAATGTGGAAAACACGGAGAATATAGACATTTCGTTATTATACCCTAATGATATTTCTCTATTCTCTATAGAGAACTCTATTCTGCATGGTGGAAAGAAGACAAATAAGTCAAACCAAGTTTATTTACAGAGTTCATGTCCTTTGCAAACGTGATTGCCAATAAATAAAAAAAGAAGAGTTCATGTCAAAATACCCGGGTCTATTGTGTCATAGTGCGAGGCCGGTGTGTTTGAAGTTAGTGCAGTCTAAATTATTATTAACTGTTACAAAATAACATAAAATTGCATATAAAATGCATGAATTGCTACTGCGTGCATCAAAATAATATTATTTTAGTGTTTTGATCTGATATTTCGATCGAAACAGGAAACAGTTTGTTTGTGAAAATGTGGTGAAAATGTGAATAAATGAATTGTGAAATTCAATGATTTTTATTTTTAGGAAATACATCCCAATAAAAGGTCTGAAGGATTAAGTAATTGTAGGAACATACTGATAGAGTGAAATTTAAAAGTATTTTAAATATTTAGGAAAATCTATTACAAACTAATTTTTTTTGTACAAAAAATACTAATTGTTTTTATTCTTCTCAGATATTATCTCAGTTGTGCTAAAGATCCTAAATATTTAAAATAAAATAGTTATTTTGATGTTTTGACATCACGTATGTTTTGACGTCTCCATGACGACGAGAGTAGATTCAAATTACAAATTTCCAAAATAAATTGTGGATAATAATATTATATTATCAGTTTTTCATGCTTTTTTTACAGAATTTTAATGTGTGATGTGATATTTTGAACCAGATAGGATACATTTTGTTTCTGAAAATGTGAATAAATTAATTATAAGATTGAATGGTCTTTCATTTATATTTTCAGGAAATACAAACCGATAAAAGGTCGGAAGTTTTAGGAATTTTACGTAGTAAAAGGATGAGATTTAAAAGTATTTTAAATATTTAAAAAAAATATATAAAATGGTATCATATAATAAAGAGTTTAGGTATAATGGTAACAGCCCCCGTGGTCTAGTGGTTAGAGCTTGGCTCTCGACTCTCGGAGGTCGTGGGTTCGAATCCCACATTGGAACTTCAAAAAAAAAGTTGTTTCCAAGTTTGGTTAGGACAATGCAGGCCGATCACCTGATTGTCTGATAAGAAAGATGATCGTTAATTAAGTAGTATAGTAAATGTAGTAGAATTAAGAATAATTGAAGTTAGAAAATGTAAGTGCAAAAATGTAAGTGCAAAAATGTAAGTGCAAAAATGGTGTGATTAGTTTGTTGATAATTAAATTAGATGTAAGCTTAAATGGTGTGATTATTTAGTAGATGTAGAAGTTATTAGATGTACTATTGAAATTAAGATGTAAGTGGAAATGGTGTGATTAGTTTGTAGATAAATAAATAAGATGCAAGCTTAATTGGTGTGATTAGTTAGTAGATGTAGAAGTTATTAGATGTACTATTGGAATTAAGATGTAAGTGGAAATGATCTGATTAGTTTGTAGAAAAATAAATTAGATGTAAGCTTAAATGGTGTGATTAGTTAGTAGATGTAGAGGTACTATTGAAATTAGAAGTAAGTAGAAATGGTGTGATTAGTTTGTAGATAAATAAATTAGATGCAAGCTTAATTGGTGTGATTAGTTAGTAGATGTAGAAGTTATTAGATGTACTATTGAAATTAAGATGTAAGTGGAAATGATCTGATTAGTTTGTAGAAAAATAAATTAGATGTAAGCTTAAATGGTGTGATTAGTTAGTAGATGTAGAGGTACTATTGAAATTAGAAGTAAGTGGAAATGGTGTGATTAGTTTGTAGATAAATTAGATGTAAGTTTAAATGGTGTGATTAGTTAGTAGATGTAGATGGTATTAGAGGTACTATTGAAATTAGATGTAAATGTAAATGGTGTGATTAGTTTGTAGGTGAATAAATTTTATATGAATATTCGTTGAAATGAGTTAAAATGTATCAGAATTTACCCCACCTCTTGCACCTGCAAGAGGTGGGGTAACGGGTCGCATACCTATGCGACCCGTGTCAATTATGAATCGTTTAGGACATATAAATAAAAACAAGGTCAAGAAGCCTATTCAAATTTAAAAAAAATGTGGAAAATACGGAGAATATAGTCATTTCGTTATTATACTCTAAGGATATTTCTCTATTCTCTATAGAGAACTCTATTCTGCATGGTGGAAAGAAGACAAATAAGTCAAACCAAGTTTATTTACAGAGTTCATGTCCTTTGCAAACGTGATTGCCAATAAATAAAAAAAGAAGAGTTCATGTCAAAATACCCGGGTCTATTGTGGCATAGTGCGAGGCCGGTGTGTTTGAAGTTAGTGCAGTCTAAATTATTATTAACTGTTACAAAATAACATAAAATTGCATATAAAATGCATGAATTGCTACTGCGTGCATCAAAATAATATTATTTTAGTGTTTTGATCTGATATTTCGATCGAAACAGGAAACATTTTGTTTGTGAAAATGTGGTGAAAATGTGAATAAATGAATTGTGAAATTCAATGATTTTAATTTTTAGGAAATACATCCCAATAAAAGGTCTGAAGGATTAAGTAATTTTAGGAACATACTGATAGAGTGAAATTTAAAAGTATTTTAAATATTTAGGAAAATCTATTACAAACTAATTTTTTTTGTACAAAAAATACTAATTGTTTTTATTCTTCTCAGATATTATCTTAGTTGTGCTAAAGATCCTAAATATTTAAAATAAAATAGTTATTTTGATGTTTTGACATCACGTATGTTTTGACGTCTCCATGACGACGAGAGTAGATTCAAATTACAAATTTCCAAAATAAATTGTGGATAATAATATTATATTATCAGTTTTTCATGCTTTTTTTACAGAATTTTAATGTGTGATGTGATATTTTGAACCAGATAGGATACATTTTGTTTCTGAAAATGTGAATAAATTAATTATAAGATTGAATGGTCTTTCATTTATATTTTCAGGAAATACAAACCGATAAAAGGTCGGAAGTTTTAGGAATTTTAGGTAATAATAGGATGAGATTTAAAAGTATTTTAAATATTTAAAAAAAAATTATAAAATGGTATCATATAATAAAGAGTTTAGGTATAATGGTAACAGCCCCCGTGGTCTAGTGGTTAGAGCTTGGCTCTCGACTCTCGGAGGTCGCGGGTTCGAATCCCACATTGGAACTTCAAAAAAAAAGTTGTTTCCAAGTTTGGTTAGGACAATGCAGGCCGATCACCTGATTGTCTGATAAGAAAGATGATTGTTAATTAAGTAGTATAGTAAATGTAGAAGAATTAAGAATAATTGAAGTTAGAAAATGTAAGTGTAAAAATGGTGTGATTAGTTTGTTGATAATTAAATTAGATGTAAGCTTAAATGGTGTGATTATTTAGTAGATGTAGAAGTTATTAGATGTACTATTGAAATTAAGATGTAAGTGGAAATGGTGTGATAAGTTTGTAGATAAATAAATTAGATGCAAGCTTAATTGGTGTGATTAGTTAGTACATGTAGAAGTTATTAGATGTACTATTGAAATTAAGATGTAAGTGGAAATGATCTGATTAGTTTGTAGAAAAATAAATTAGATGTAAGCTTAAATGGTGTGATTAGTTAGTAGATGTAGAGGTACTATTGAAATTAGAAGTAAGTGGAAATGGTGTGATTAGTATGTAGATAAATTAGATGTAAGTTTAAATGGTGTGATTAGTTAGTAGATGTAGAAGGTATTAGATGTACTATTGAAATTAAGATGTAAGTGGAAATGATCTGATTAGTTTGTAGAAAAATAAATTAGATGTAAGCTTAAATGGTGTGATTAGTTAGTAGATGTAGAGGTACTATTGAAATTAGAAGTAAGTGGAAATGGTGTGATTAGTTTGTAGATAAATTAGATGTAAGCTTAAATGGTGTGATTAGTTAGTAGATGTAGAGGTACTATTGAAATTAGAAGTAAGTGGAAATGGTGTGATTAGTTTGTAGATAAATTAGATGTAAGTTTAAATGGTGTGATTAGTTTGTAGGTGAATAAATTTTATATGAATATTCGTTGAAATGAGATAAAATGTATGATAATTTAGTATTTACCCTACCCTATTGACCCTATTGAAATTAAGATGTAAGTGCAAATGGTGTGATTACTTTGTAGATAAATAAATTAGATGCAAGCTGATTAGTGTGATTAATTACTAGATGTAGAAGTTATTAGATGTACTATTGAGATTAGATTGTAGATAAATAAATTAGATATAAGCTTAAATAGTGTGATTAGTTAGAAGATGTAGAAGGTACTAGATGAACTATTGAAATTAGGTGACATTGAAAGTAATTACGCTTGCATCTAGTCTTTATCTTCGTCTTTGGTCGCTGTAGCAAATTGTTCCATAGAAAATGTCCAGTTTAAAGTTATAAATTACACATAAAATTTTATATTTATTTACGTTTATCAAGTAGAAAACTCAAAACGTCAATATTTCTGAGCAAATAAATTAAACAAAATAATTTTAGAATAGTATTCTCAAAATTTTACTATAGTCAGGCCTGTCTCACTTCCCGTGTAGGTATAGAAAATGCAATTACGTGCGGCGCCCTGCTCGCGCGGGGCAATCAGTACGGAATCACGCGCGAGTAGTGAGTGACGTACACGCGAGATTTGTTCTTATTATTATACTTTATTGTATTATTTAAAAAATGGATAAAAAAAAGCGGACCATCGAGAGACGCTTAGCTATGTTGAATGTAAGAGGAGGAATGGATGTTAAGAATGAAAGTGGACGAAGCGAAAGAAGTATGTGAGGATCGTAGCAAGTGGAAAGAACTGGTCTCTGCCTACCCCTACGGGAAAAAGGCGTGATTATATGTATGCATGTATGTATAAAAAAACGGCAAAAAGATACTACTACTAATAAAAATATACTGTGCAGTATTTAAGTGTTTAAACAAGGATTACGATCCAAATTTTAGTTTTTTTTTTACAATAGAATAGAAATAGTTTACTCATAAATAACAATACAATGGTAACACAGTTATTCTTAGTTAATGCTAAAATAGTTATAAAAATATTTCTGCAAAGGGTAAGCTCAGCAAAAGCTGTGTTAGCCATGAAGACTAATACAGCGCTGGTATTCAGATGACCAATACATTTTGAACATTAATTTTACTTACAAAGTACAGTTCCGTGCTAAAGAATGAGGAAAATTTCAAATAGGTAGGTATTTACTTAAAATATTGTTAATAATATACTTATTACAAATGCATTCCGATCTATGTTCTTAAGAAAAGTGGTTCAGTTTTAGTGTGACAACTAGCTTTTAAAATATTCGTTAGTTGGTTGGGTATAATAAATTAATATACATATGAAGCTGAATTTATGATACAACCTTTTTACACGTTAGTGATGACGTTAGCCCTTAAAAGAATATGTTTCTGACTAATGGTAATTAAATAAAAATATAATAATGCTAGCCCTACACGCTGTGCTACACGTCTACTTAGAAGCACCTCGCGCATCCGTTAACGAAATATGAATCGTAGTTTACAGCGTTAAGGTTGAAATTCGCACGTTGAACAACTCTGTAGGCATCTAAATCAGTTCGCATTGATTTCCGGCACTAGTGAAATTGCACCTTATTACTGATAAATAGAGTTTTTATTGCCTAGAATGTTTTATACAAGTGAATCCTCTTCACTTGTGATATTAATTACTCTTTGCTATAGTTCACTTCTGTCTTTGCAAACTACTATTAACTATTTAAGTACAACCAAAGTTTTACACCTACCCCCTTACTAATAAAAATAATGAAGAATGTTCACAAATTTTGTTTTTTAGCTCTCCGTAAACTTAGTTGAAAATAAAAAATATGAGTGAAAAAATTATTTCGATACGCCGTGTAGTTTCAGAGATATTTAATTCCAAAGTAAGTGCGCGACTCGGGATTCCACCAGGCCGGCGCTCGGGGCGATGACGTTACTGCACAGTACATCGCAATACTCGTCAGTAACACCGCGACGCCCGTACCTTTAACTTACTATTAAAGTTAAAAATGTCTAATCTACATGCTAGAAAATCATGTGTAGGTTATCCGATTGCCCTTTTTAACCGACTTCCAAAAAAGAATTCGGCTGTATATAGACTGTATTGTTTTATTTTTTTATACGTTCAACGATTAGGTACTCCGCCGTCTGTGGACCGATTATCAAAATTGTTTTTTTTACGTATAGGGTATAATCCCAAATTGGTCCTTTTGACATCATAGTGGTGACCTGATGATGGAATCCATGAGGAATCGAGGGAACTCCTCGAAATTTATATGTACACAATACACATTAGGTAATATGTGTGGTGTGGTGATTGAAACTTTTGTAAAGTTGTCCAAGCATATGCTACCAAAAAGTTAATTTTGCTCCAAGGTATACCCTGAATCCAAAAGCACTGAACAGAACTCCTCAGTCTTTAAAGATACGCGTTTGGAAATTTCGGCATTGTTTAAAAGCCTGCAAGCATATGCTACTATGTAACTTACAGTAATCTTCATCATCAACATCTTATTTACCTAATAGAAGCTAATGGCGCATTTTTAGTATTATACATCGATCGTTTATTTTAAGCTATCGTATAATGTTTTAATAATTTTACAAATATCAATAGAAAAGTGAAAAAAATATTTTAAACAAAAAATTAAACCGACTTCCAAAGTAAATATGCACAAAAAAGCATGACATAAAACTTATTTTTTAAATAGGTATTTAGGTAATTGGCCTTTTAAATTTGACTAAAATTCTAATTTATTTCTCTACTCAATCGTCATAATTTTGTATTCGGTACCAGCCAACTTGAAAGTGAGTTCTATTTTAATTTAAAATAGAACTAATTTATAATTTTTAAATATTGTTTTATCTGGGTTGTTTAGGCTGGTACCGTTTCAAATTCAAATCCCTCATCCATTGTACTGTACATAAACTACAATATTATATACACGTCTAATATTACACTACCAAATACTAATAGACACTTATTAAACTTAATGTTAATGTACGGAAAAACAATATAAAACACTGCAATAATAGCTGAGCGCAAGCAAGATATGTACTAGGTAACTCGGCCGGCATTGTGCAGTAACGTCACACTCTCCACGGGCGCCTGCTACGGGCCGCGAAATTTACGAGAATTTGAAATGTCTATAAATCCATTAATACTTGGTCTTTTTCAATGAAACAAAAACTAGTGTATTTGTATAGATACAAGCTTTACTGGGAGAATCGTTTTAAGCAATTTTGTATACCTATAAACATTCTTCATTATAGGATGGATAAGCTCTACAATGTTTCGTCCTCGTCTGATACGACGGAAAAGTCGCTTGACAGACAAGAACAAAACAAGTATTGCTTATCCATTGTGTAAATATTTTTTATTACTTAGGATGCTAGTCTCTATTCCACAACATTTTAAAAACTTGTATTTTAATCAAAACAACATTTTCAAACAACACACCATGTAACTAGAAAGCCTTTAAACACTCACTTGGTCCGCTCTAAAGGCTTGTTTCATATGAGTCAACCGCAGAAATCTTGCGATGGGTAACAGATTCGAGCCCGTATAAAGCAGCATAAAGTAGAAGACTCCTGTGAGGTACAACTTCGATATTTCCGGATTGTCTTGCATTATTTCATACAATAGGGTTGCAACCTGTAATGAGGTAAAAATATAAGTTTTCTCATAAACAATTTATCACTTTTATGTAAAGTATTAAAAGTTAAAAAAATAAATTACCTTCTCCACAAGTATTGGGTCAAAAGTCAAAAGCAACTGAACGATATGCGCTAAAGATGCGGGTTCTGAGAGCAATCGTTTCACTTTTGGTAGTGGCCTTATTATAGCGTCTTCTTCGTCTCTATGGAAAAAATAACATATATTAAAAACATAATATTTGATTGAGTATATACGCACGCAATAGCTAATATAGCCGTCCCGCTCACAAAGTAACATTGACCGCTGCCATCATATACCCACCTGCTGGGGTAGTACCTGGCGCAGGTGATGAGCAGGTCGAGGACGGTAGCGGTCAGGGCCGTCTCCATCATGAGAGGCGTACCGCGCGCCGCCAGACTCCACCGCAATGGCGGCACGCGACCCAACGCACGAAATAACTAATATAGTCGTCCCGCTCACAAAGTAACATTGACCGCTGCCATCATATACCGACCTGCTGGGGTAGTACCTGGCGCAGGTGATGAGCAGGTCGAGGACGGTAGCGGTCAGGGCCGTCTCCATCATGAGAGGCGTACCGCGCGCCGCCAGACTCCACCGCAATGGCGCCACGCCACCCAACGCACGCAATAACTAATATAGTCGTCCCGCTCACAAAGTAACATTGACCGCTGCCATCATATACCGACCTGCTGGGGTAGTACCTGGCGCAGGTGATGAGCAGGTCGAGGACGGTAGCGGTCAGGGCCGTCTCCATCATGAGAGGCGTACCGCGCGCCGCCAGACTCCACCGCAATGGCGGCACGCGACCCAACGCACGAAATAACTAATATAGTCGTCCCGCTCACAAAGTAACATTGACCGCTGCCATCATATACCGACCTGCTGGGGTAGTACCTGGCGCAGGTGATGAGCAGGTCGAGGACGGTAGCGGTCAGGGCCGTCTCCATCATGAGAGGCGTACCGCGCGCCGCCAGACTCCACCGCAATGGCGCCACGCCACCCAACGCACGCAATAACTAATATAGTCGTCCCGCTCAAAAAGTAACATTGACCGCTGCCATCATATACCCACCTGCTGGGGTAGTATCTGGTGCAGGTGATGAGCAGGTCGAGGACGGTCGCGGCCAGGTCCGTCTCCATCATGAGAGGCATACCGCGCGCCGCTAGACCCCACCGCAATGGCGCCACGCCACCCAACGCACGCAATAACTAATATAGTCGTCCCGCTCACAAAGTAACATTGACCGCTGCCATCATATACCCACCTGCTCAGGTAGTATCTGGCACAGGTGATGAGCAGGTCGAGGACGGTCGCGGCCAGGTCCGTCTCCGTCATGGCAGGCGTGCCGCGCGCCGCCAGACTCCACCGCAATGGCGGCACGCCATCCAACGCACGCAATAGCTAATATAGCCGTCCCGCTCACAAAGTAACACTGACCGCTGCCATCATATACCCACCTGCTGGGGTAGTATCTGGCACAGGTGATGAGCAGGTCGAGGACGGTCGCGGCCAGGTCCGTCTCCGTCATGGCGGGCGTGCCGCGCGCCGCCAGACTCCACCGCAGCTGCGGCACGCCGCCGAGCGCCCGCCAGCCCTCCATGCTGTTAGCCCAACACTTCGTCTTGTTCGTGATCTCGCCAGACTTGTAAAGTTCCTTTAGCTGAAGAAAGAAATTAGTTAATTGACCGCGAATTCGTCAGCAAGGACTCCTAACCCCGACTACTGGTTATAAGCGTGCTTTATATTGCTAAGAATATGAATTTGAATGACAATAATAAGTAACTAAAATAGCGCTAAACACGCCGACAAACTGTCGTGCAGTTTAGCGTTTAGATTTAAACTGTAACGTTTAATTTCAATACAAACTTTACTTATTTATTATTTAACTCTAATTCTCCTGTATAAAGGAGCTTTGTCTTCCCCAAATTATCATCTGCCCCTGTAGCAAGTTTCATCAAAATTCGTTACCATGATACATGATTAATATCCAACTAATCCTACAAATTTTATAAATATGAAAGTTTGTGAGGATGTATGAATGGATGGATGGATGTTACTCTTTCACGCAAAAAGTACTGAACGGATTTTGATGAAATTTGGTTACGGTAGAAGTTTAGGCTCTCGATTAAAGCATATGATACTTTTTATCCCGAAGAAGTGCAGTGTTCCCGTGGGATACTGAATTTACACGGGTGGAGCCGCGAGCAACAGCTAGTTGGCTATATGGGTAACACTGGGTACGTTACCTGGTGGAAGCTGACGGGCCCCTTCCTCGTGACCTTGTCCCCCTGCTCCACGTTGTAGTACCACTCGCGGTCGCCGTCGCTGCTGGCCGCGGGCCCTTCGATCACGTTCGTCTGCGTCGGCACCACGGCCCGCGACGTGTGCAGGTGCGCCAGCGTCATGAGGTCCACTAGGATCCTAGAAGAGCACGGCCATAAAATAAACAAAATTACAGGAAACCATGAAGGTTTTTTTATTAAATAAACAAAATCTGATATAAATAAATATACATATTTTATTCATACAAGTCGTTATTCGTATTTCAACGAAATCTTCACGCACAGGCCATGTATTCGAGCTATGTAACCATATGTTATACAACATTCCCTAATGGTATGTAAGGGGCCCCATACATGGTCCGGTCTACCTTCAGTTCGGCCTGAACGGATGCAAAATCGTATCGTGTGTGTGCAATTTCGAGATCGCATCAGGCGGCCGTACGGACTGAAGCGATTCGTTCCAGTGTTGCCAGCTCTTTTTTTGTGAAACTACTAAACTCGTATCGATTTCTACTAAAACTACTAAAAAACTACTAAAGAGGCTACTTAACTTAGGAATTCCTGAAGCCCCCCAAAAACCACTGCATTTTAGGTTTTATTATATTACCTAAATTTTTTTCATTAATTGAATTTGATTATAAATTTTACCATTAAATTAAAATATACTAGGAAATATTACGTATTTAGTAGCTATTTTGCATATCATTACTGTCTGGCTCTTTCCTGCTTAAACACTATAGCTCTACCAGAATCTGATGGCATTTTAAAAAAAATAAAAAATGTGATTTTCATATGGCAATGTCAAGTATGACCCGTCAAATCAAAGTACGTGATCTGTCAACCGCTGCTAAAATTTTGTGATTATGTTCTTGGAATTTGTTGTTTTTGTGAAAATATCCAAAAAGGCAATTCGATCTCAAGCGAGAATTATTGTTTTCTATGTCTATAGTAAAATACAGAAAGAAGAAGGTGTAAATCGAACTCAATTTTATAATTTAAAGTTCGTGGTAGAGTTGACCGGTAAGTTAGAGTGAGTTGTTTTGATACTTTTAGTTTTTTTATATTTTCTTAGGTAATTATTGTGACTTCTTTAAATGTGTTTCCAGTACTACTATAAGGTGAATCGTAGCTGATGGCACATCGAATGATGGTTTGTTTTCCATGCCTGGTAAAAGGAGGAGAGGAGGAAAAAAGAAAATCAACATAAGACAATTTCGATTTATAGTTGATTAGGAATAAAGTAAACGAGTTCTATACAGTTCGGAAGGAAATTCCAACATTAAATAAACTGTTGCCAATTTAATTGTATGTTATTCGTAATAAATAAGTATATAAAGTAATTCACGATTGATTTATTTTTCATGAAATATCATTATATTACATAGTATAAAACAAAGTCCCTTTTGGTCTAAGATACGAACTAAGGTCGACCTTCACTGATATGTTAACCAGATGAAAGTGATATTTTATCAAATAAAATAAGTTTCTGAACCTAATTTAATTAGGCAACCCCTTAAAAAATGGTCAAGACTATAATTAATTCAAAGTATTTTTTTTTAGTAAATACAACGTGTGACATATAAGGTATATCCATCCGAAACCCATGAAACTGAACAACTTTCTCCAAGGAACACAGGTCGAAATATGAAAAAAAAAAATTTGGTTCTCCCATACTAATTTGATTAGCTGACCATGCGGTTTATATGGGAGGTCCAAATTTTTTTTCATATTTCGACCTATGTTCCTTGGGAAAAGTTGTTCAGTTTCATGGGTTCACTGGGTTTCGGTCTTTCGGATGGATATACCTTATATGTCACACGTTATATTTACTTTAAAAAAAATTAGACTTTGAATTAATTATAGTCTTGACCATTTTTTAAGGGGTTGCCTAATTTAAATATGTTCAGAAACTTATTTTATTTGATAAAATATCACTTTCATCTGGTTAACACATCAGTGAAGGTCGACCTTAGTTCGTATCCTCTACTATTTCTTGTCTGTCCCTATGTATGCTTAAATCTTTAAAACTACGCAACGGATTTTGATGCGAGTTTTTAAAATAATAGTCTTTAAGTATTTAATAGTCTTTAAGATATTATAAGATTATGGTAAAATTTATATTCAAGTACTTATTATGTAAGTATATTATCAAGTGGTCGCGCATGTCGTATCGAGGTGATAGGGTCCCATTTTTAACAATTTGCATTGGGCAAACCTAAAAACATGTTCAATATTGTATCAGTAGTATATTGCTGTAAGTAGGTAGAGAATTATTCGCCGAAGTAGTTTTTTCTCCAAGAACACTATTCCACGCGGGCGAAGCCGCGGGCAAAAGCTAGTTTTCTATATTATACACCGAACATTCTTCATACAGTCTTATTATAATTCATGTTCAATAATACTAAAGACATAATTATATATTAACCAGTATCAAGATCGTTTAATCCAATTTCCCCAGTATTGCACACTACAAATTTTTTTTTCCCTATTTGCCATGAGATTCTGGTACACCTATACTAATAACTAAATTTCTACCAAGGAGGGAATAAAATACTCAATTTAGTAAAATTTTGTAAAATAACTAAGTTGGCAACATTAATTCTGGCCTGACCGATCGGCCTAAACGCGCGGCCTGTCCTGACCGTGTGTGGACAAATCGCTTCAGTTCTTGCCCGACCCGCTGCCGTGCGGGCGTGTATCTTGTACAAGCGTTGTATGAGTTTTCGCGGTGTTTAAATACAAAATTGATATACGACCACGACCACGACCGTAGCGCGCGGCAAACCAGAATGGACTGATGCGACTGTTCCGTGTGTGGGCACGAATCAGATCAGGCCGAACTGACGTAAATTGGATTGGATGCGATTTTTTCCGTGTGTGTGCTCGAATCCGTTCAGGCCGAACTGACGTCAGTTCCAGCTGAAACGATCGGCCTCTCGTCTGTGGGAGCCTTAAGGGAATGTTGTATAACATGATGGTGGTTTCGTTGTAATCACGCATTCAGATCCTACTACTATTATAAATGTGAAATTTTGTGAGAATGGATGGATGGATGCATGGGTGTTTGTTACTCGTGCACGCAAAAGCTACTGAACGGATTTCGATGAAATTTGGTACAGTAGTAGTTAAGCTCTGGATTAAAACATAGGTTACTTTTATCCTTGTTCCGGTGGAATACTGTATTTACGCGGGCGGAGCTGCGGGCAAAAACTAGTAGACAATATGACACAGACATTCTCTCAGGTTTTATAACTTTTGAAAGTCGTACCTTATGCCATTCCATTCTAATATTTCGCTAACGTTCCTCTTGTGTAAAATCAGTTTTGACACGAACTGAACAAGTCTATCTCTCTCCATTCTATCACAAGTCTGAAAAAATATACATAAGTAAGATTATAAAAGTAAGTATTTATGTTGAAATGTTTGTACTGTTGAACTACACACGATGACGACAAAACAAAAATTTTAAATGTATTTCACTAAACCCACATAAAGAAAGAAGAGTCTCAAACAAATTATACATATTACATAATTAGGTAATATCTATTATTTTCAGCAGTGGCTACTTATAGGCTGATAATGACCATGAATCACGCCGTGAAAAAGACGCCTAATGTTTAATTTTTCGAAACAAATAATTGTGTCAATGCGCTGAGGCGGGGCAGAGAAGGCAGAAATGCATAATAATTGGCCGATTCAAAGTGACAATAATTATGGAACAAAGGATAAGCAGTACTTATTTTTATTTGAAAGAAAGGGATATACTGATAAACATATTATTATGCTTTCATTATGGATTTGGACCAGGGTAATTTGAGCTCTGAATAAATTGATTCTTGACAGTAATAATCTTGAAATTGGCTTAGCTATGAAAAGTTATGCCGTCTTTTTTAAAATTAGATGATTGGCTACATTTTCCACATCATTTTACTGTACAGGGAGCCATGTTTCTCCTCTTTCGTATTACATTTTGTAATAAACGCACGAGATGTACACGGGTCACGGATGTGTTCTATACTAACGCAAATTTCGCGATCGGTGTATGAAGTAAGACGTATAAGTCTAACGTGTTGCCAGAAAGTGTTCGCCTTGCATTAGACGTCTATAGGCTGTGTGGTCGCTGTCATGAATGATTGGATAAGGGTCAATTCACACAGAAACGAAACGAGACACGATGTGGCGCTGCATTTATAAGACAGCCATTAAAAATTGAACTTTATTATAAACAAAAAAGATACACATTAAATTATAAGACTTGATGTCAAGTTGCACAGCGCATGTGTGGTGTATGACCGATGACATAATATGAAACGTATATCTTTTTGTGTTGTTTATCAAGTTTCATTTTCAATGGCCATCTTAAAATGCAATGCGTTTAAACTGACCCTTACTCAATTTGTTTTTTCTTTTTACTTTTATATAGTACTTCTACTTCAAAGTGTCATACACTTCAGCCTGCAGCAAATCCAATACCGCTGCCTTAAAGCGGACTTGCAGGCATAAAATTATAAATGATTAACACTAATATCGGTTATTAATATTGGTGCTGGATTTGCAGGCTGGACGGTAAGGCGTTTAACTTACCCGATCCAACATCTGCACGATATACTTGGTGTCCGCAAACGGCCCAATATCGTCGTAGTACCGGCCGTACACTATGGACATGGCCTGCAGGCACATACACTTCATCTCCACCTTGGGCGTCGACAGGAACCGGTGGTACAGGTCGTTGAAGAACTCGTAGCTGAAACACAAGCTACTCTGTAGATTCCTGATTAATGTAATTTCTTCAGTTAAATTAAAGAAAATAGCTTTTTATAAATTTCTCTTACAAATCGCAATAGTATCATTTTGTGTTTCATATGTTTACAACGACCAAAACTTTATGTCTGTCTGATTACAGGCAACGGAAGTACCTGGTGTGTTCGTACGTACATGTGTGCGTGCGTACCTATGTGCGTACACGAACACGTGTCTGGGCGTGTGTGTACTCACGACTTGCGTATGGGGCTATCGGCACATGCCCGCTGCTTTAAACTTTATGTATGTCTGACTACAAGCAGCGGAAGTACCTCGTGTGCGTGCATACATGTGTGCGTGCTTGCGTGTGCCCGGGCGTGCGTGCGTACCTGTGTGCGTACACGACCACGTGTCTGTGCGTGTGTGTACTCACGACTTGCGTATGGGACTGTCGGCGCTGTCCCGCTGCTCGAGCAGCACGCGCAGGTAGTAGTCGCCCACGCGCACCTCGTCCTGCAGACAACGGTAGTGCAGCTCGAGCTCGGCGTGGTTCCACGACGTGAGGGCCGCGCCCGCCGCCTCGCGGTCCGCAGTAAACGCGCGTAACTCGCTCTCCAGCGCTGTGCGTAGCTCCTCTCGTGTCTGGGCCGAGCACAAAATCCTACGTTATTATTTTAAAAATAACGGGTTCGATACAAGATAGACATATAGATAATTTGGCTGGATCTTCTACTGAAATACTTAGTACGGCTTCATATTTTATTGAGGCACCCACAATAGGTAGTGGTAGACCGACGACTGGCTCTCGCAGGAGTGTCACCTATCCTCGTACATACATCACACATAGACATACATATTGTTATAATCAATTGAGCTGACAATACACTTAGATAATGCGAAATACTTATAATATATTATATATAAAGGATGTGGATCCGTCCGTTTGTTATAAATAACAATAATAATACATTATAAATTTGCGTTGTGTTATTGAAACTCTTCACTATTGCAAGTAATGTCGAATTGAGCCTACCGTTAGCTGGTACACACTTATCTGTTACTTATATCCAAGCGATACTCGCTTACCATCAGCATAAGGACGTGTTTGACAATCTACTAATAAGTGCGATAACGTATTGGCAAGTTTTATCTCTGTCGCTCAGTATAAAGTAAGCTGCGACAAAACTTCCGGATAAATCTACACATACCTACTAGTGGATTGTGAAACACGCCCTTAATCTACTAAAGTTACCCTTTTACCATTTGTACGGTGCAATAATACGGTACGGTGTATTCATAAACTCGCACATCATTTTAATTAGATATTAATTCAGTTCACGCATAACCGTCGCAATTATCTTATATCATAGCAAATATCTATCTTAGCATTTATTATATCAAGTAATCCATCTAGCAACTTAGTTTTATTTAAATATCATCATCACGTATAGCAGCAGCAGCACTTCTAGGTGTACGAACCGTACATCTAAATTGTATAACCATATACGTATTATGTACGTGGCATGTTGAGGCAAAAAGCATCTCCAGTTAAATGACTCCACTTTGAATGACATTTGAAGTAAGGTGAAAACAAGATGGCTGACATTTGAAGTATGTTGAAAACCAAGATGGCGTGACTTTTTATTGTATGAAGATTTGTTCTGTCAAATATACGTCATAGCCTATCTTGAGTTTAGAAATCTTTGGGTGTAACTCACCGTATGGAGTTGCGCCGGGAATGTCAATCAGCAATGTCGTGTAATCTTCTAAATTCGTGTTTTTCGGTTTTTAATGTGTAATATTGGCGGAATATTAACCATTAATTATTCGTTGTAGTGCACTAGTGTGGAAAAGTGATACAACTACAAAATGCGTGCTAAATTGGGTTTCCCGCCAAAATTCCCTAGGAAGTTTCAGTAAAGCGTCTACCACTTTACTGAATCGGTTGATTTGACTGATTGACCAACGTGACTATTTATTTGGACTTTGACTAGACTTTGGACTTGACGATTTAGAAATACGTTGATGAAAATATACTTGACACTGGCAAATGGTGATAAGCCGACGCCATAAATAAAAAAAAATATAAAAAAAAACTCACCGTATGGTTCCATATGAGGTTGGGCAGCGCGTGGTCCCTGTGGAACTGGTAGTAGAACATGGGCCAGTTGGCGGTGGACTTGACCCGCTCGCGCCGCCGCCGCAGCACCACGGGCCGGTCTTTTAGCTCCTTGCGCGGGTCCGTGCCGCGGGTCTTCAGGGCCCAGTGCTGGAGCGCTAGCGACGCGTAGTGCTGGTAATAAAGTATTATCTTGTTGTTTCATTCCTCTTAGAAACGTGTGTAATATTTTCTGCGTTAAATAGTATCTTTCCTACGCCTATCTGTAGACACGACATAATTCGTAATAAACTTTACGTGTGCATACATCGCTAAATTTGTGACGAGCCAATCAGCTCAAAACTTGGGTCGCGTTTTATCTCCAGATAGCTTTGTCATGCGCGAGTCAATCTCGTCGTGGAATTGTTCTCTCCCTAGAGTTGAAAAATTTATTCGGATCCCTCATATTATATTGCATCAATTCACTTATACAAATAAAAGTTTCATAAATATAAATAACGCTCACCTCGATATGTTTCTCGACGTATTTGACCTGTCTCTCTATCGCCTCCCAGTGCGGCGCGCGCTGCTTCACCGTGGCCTGCGCCAGCTGCAGGTTGTCCCGCTCCGGCGCGCGCTCCTCGCCCGCCGGCGGCGCGTCCGGGGAGTCCAGGAACGCCAGCAGGCCTGATGGCTGACCGTAAATATTGCAGGTTATTGAGTGTTGTTGCGTTATAAATATACTATATGCTGTCCGCCGACGTCGCGTGAGCGCTATAAGAAATCTCGCTGGAACCGTACATTTTGCCGCAATAAAAAGTAGCCTATGTCCTTCCCCGTGGTCTACTCTATATCTGAGCCAAAATTCATTAAAATCGGTCCAGTAGTTTCGGAGCCTATTCAATGCAAACAAACAAACCTTTTCTCTTTATTATATTTGTATAGATATAGAAAAAGTCACGGCCGAAAACTGAAACGCTAATCAAAATTAAGAGCCCTCCTATTCACAGGCTGTTGCTGTCTCTGCAACTGACAAGGACAGCATGAGCGTCACTTACACACACACTATCGTTTCAGTATTCGGCCGATAGCAAGCTAGTCCAAATGTTTGAGACCATACATTTTGGGCCCAGATGTCAAAGTATCAATTACGTACTAAGTACTCAATATTAATGTTTTTTATTATTTTAATCGTCATGCTTTTTTGCAGTACTTCCTAAAGACTTTTAGGAAGTACTGTACTTTTACGCCCCTGTCGACCAAGGGGTAATCTAATGTTTAGTGCCATCTAGTGTGAGATAGCAAAACTACTAAGTAAAGTCGATAACGAACGAAGTACGTAGTTTTGCTATTGACCGGTAGATGAGTGGGCGGAGTCATCACGCTTTGTTACATACGGAAATCTTACACAACACCTCCTTTCTATATTTCCTCCATGGTTGGTATACTCACCATGATGCGCCTGAGCAGCTCCATAGCGGGCGGGTGGTCGGCGGTCCACAGCGCCAGCAGGTGGCGCGCCAGGTGACGGTGGTGCAGCTGGGGGGGCGCCCACAGCGCGGCCAGCAGGTGGCGCGGTAACGCGGCCTCGGCTAGTGCCAGCGCTTGCACGCGCCGCACGCGTATGGTTGGTACTCACCATGATGCGCCGGAGCAGCTCCATAGCGGGCGGGTGGTCGGCGGTCCACAGCGCCAGCAGGTGGCGCGCCAGGTGACGGTGGTGCAGCCGGGGAGGCGCCCACAGCGCGGCCAGCAGGTGGCGCGGTAACGCGGCCTCGGCTAGTGCCAGCGCTTGCACGCGCCGCACGCGTATGGTTGGTACTCACCATGATGCGCCGGAGCAGCTCCATAGCGGGCGGGTGGTCGGCGGTCCACAGCGCCAGCAGGTGGCGCGCCAGGTGACGGTGGTGCAGCCGGGGGGGCGCCCACAGCGCGGCCAGCAGGTGGCGCGGTAACGCGGCCTCGGCTAGTGCCAGCGCTTGCACGCGCCGCACGCGTATGGTTGGTACTCACCATGATGCGCCGGAGCAGCTCCATAGCGGGCGGGTGGTCGGCGGTCCACAGCGCCAGCAGGTGGCGCGCCAGGTGACGGTGGTGCAGCCGGGGGGGCGCCCACAGCGCGGCCAGCAGGTGGCGCGGTAACGCGGCCTCGGCTAGTGCCAGCGCTTGCACGCGCGCGCCGCACGCGCCTTCTTCCACCAGCGCGCGCGCAACTAGGCCCGCACCGCGCACGATCGCTAGCGACGGGTGCTGAGGACAGATTGGGATATCTTCATATCATTTAGAAAATAAATAGGTATATACATTTTTATGTGAAACTACTTTTCTCTCACTTTCTGCACAATCTGTGGGTGTAATTACTAAACTTTTATATGTTGATGCTTAGTTTTTTATTACGAACTAGCTTTTGCCCGCGACTACGTCCGCGTGGAGTTCGGTTTCTATACAAAATTTTAACTCCTTTTTCAACCCCTTAGAGGGCGAATTTTCAAAAATCCTTTCTTAGCGGATGCCTACGTCATTACAACTATCTGTATGCCAAATTTCAGCAACATCCCTTTAGTAGTTTCGGCTGTGCGTTGATGGATGAATCAGTCAGGTTTGCCTATTAATAAATATGTCACAAATAGTACAATATGAAATACATACCTCGAACAACTTGAATATGATCCGTCCCCTGTTGGCGACCATCTCCAATAGCTGGTCGAACTGCTTGCCGTCCGTGGTCTCGCTGTACGGCACGCACAGCGCGAACGTCAGGAAGTCCAACATGGCCGCCACCACAAGCGCACCCGTGCCCGCAGACTGTACAAAATACACACTTTGTTATTTCAAACATTGAAAATAGAAAACCTCGCTATATTGCGGTAAATTCACAAAGTTGACATGTCATTAATATTTAATAAATGTGTAATATAATACTATATTTTGAAATTATCAAATGCATATCTGTTGTCTGATTGTTATGATACAATAAGTAATTTAAATTAACAGGGGATTAGATGATGATCGTTGTCGTGAATATATTACATATTTATTTTACTATGTTATTATAATATGTATGTTGAATAAATAATTTGAATTCGAGTTTTAACCAGCCACACATCCCAGTTTTATAATATAATAACAAACTAAGCACCGTCAGTGAAGTTTTTCTATGTTACTGGTCAGGCTTTAAATGACACATTTTACATGGCGCATACGAGAGAGATAGACATACGCACCACGTGTCTCGCCCACATGGACAGCAGGCCGTCTAGGAAGGGCGGTGACGCGAGCATGCTGGCCTTGTTGAGCTGCTCCTGGCGCAGATCTGGCTCGGCGTGCATGGGCTGCAGCAGCGCGCACACCGCCTCGAGCGCAGCGTGCGCGCCCGCAGCGGCGTCGCGACGCAGTGCGCTCACGACTGCAGAGCCCACCCACTCACGCAGCCTGTACGTATCACACGTTGATAAAATAAACGAAAAATATTAGGGACGCAATAAACATATACTTAACATAGGTAGCTTTTGATCTCCTCTTTACTCAATTAAAATCATGTTTCTGAATACGAACTATAAATGTTTATTTCACCCCATTGAGGGGTGAAATTTGAGTAATCGTTCCTCAGCAAATCTTAAGAGCCTACGTCATAAGACCTATCACATATTTTCAGCGCCATCTGTTTATGTATAGATATAAGTGTAGGGACCATGTATGTGCGATTGTGCGAGTGTCAGCGGTTTTGTGTCTGAGAGGCGATGTCTGTTTGTGACGACAGGTAGTTACTGTGATGGGCTTTGTCGCGAATGTACGAGTGTTTAGTTTCGGGTTAATAAAAGGCCAATTAAGTTGATCATTCGTTTTTATTTATGGGACCTATTAAAACTAAGTAAAGTGTGATAAAGGTGAACTCCTACAGTGGTGACCTCGATGTGATTGAACACGCAACCTTCTGACGCAACTATTACTGTTTACCCAAACAGTAATGGTTACCTTTTCTCCAAACAAGATGAATAACTACCCACACCAATTCAGTCACAATTTATATCCTACTTCGTAACATAACTCACCCAGGTAACGTAGTAAACGCAGCGAAGCCCACTTTACTGGCACAGAGTCTCCTCAACGCGTGGAACTGCGCTTCCAGCTCGCTGAGAGACAGGTTGGCGCCGGCGGGCGCGCTCGACATTAGCGATGTGAGCGCGCCGGTTATTAGCTTCTCCTTGTTCTCCGCGAATAGACGCTGTAAATAATATAGTTTGTTACCTATATAATATTGGGAAATACGCGTAGGCATATGTATGTATAAAATAATATGTTGTAGTAGCCCAAGACCTTCTAGGAAATTTAGAGCAGGTGTTTGAAGCAAGCTGAAACGTTGTCCTGTACTTCTTTTAATGACCAAAAAACGTGTTTGAGGCAACTTGAATTGGGGAAAAAAAGCCAGGTAAATTAGTTGAAACTTTAATCTTGCCAGACCACTTTAAAAGTAAATTGAGAAAATGTTAAAAGATGAAAACATGATTTAAACTTAAAACATTAACATTAAATTCTGAGTATAAGACTCCAGGATAAAAACCTAACTAAGACCATGTTACGCCATGTCTAAACTATCCGTAACATGTTCCGTAACTATCAACGCGCTATAGGTTTTCTTTGAATTATTTCACAAGTTGCTGTCCGATTTTGCTCAAAACAATTTTGTTAAAGAGTTTTTAGCATGATCTAACAGCATAGAAACTCAAAAGTTTCTATCTCCTATAGTTAAAAAATTACAGAGGGGGGACCATCTTATAAATCACATCGGAGGCAGATTACTCGAAAATGGTTGACTTTGTAAAAAGTAATGTATGAAACCTTACCTTTATTTTAAAAGAAGGTATTCAACGATACCCCACACGATGTGGTAGAATAAAAATATTTTTCATCCCCACTTCCGTCAGCCTGCAGTCTCGTGTTGAGGTACAATAGGAGAAGTACAGGACAAAGTCTCAGCTTGCCTCAAACACCTTCTCTAAATTTCCTAGTAGTTCTCCATCCATATAGTATTTGGGCATTAAGTGTAGTGGGGGGGATTGAATAATTTAAATATCACTTTTGTATTTTGTTTAAATATAGGGTTAAATATTACTTTATTACATATGCTACCTTAAGTTTAGGGGCTCAATAAATGTAGTAGGTTGGATTTTTATCAATAATTTATCAATCTAAACTAATAACTAAAAGCAACTTAAGAATTGAAACAAATAAATTTAGCATGGTACCTACCTACGCATTAAGAACTAATAGTTTTTGTTACCTCAAAAATATGACTTATAAGCTATCGGTATTGTTTTTGTATATTATTCGTGACTTTAGTGAATGGACAATGAGCATAGGACAAAGGTCATATAGTATGTCATCTTCTTTGGTTAACTGTAGTATTTTTATCATTGGTTATGTAGTGATTAGTATATTATGTTTTGTGAAATAACTTGCTTTTAAATCATATGAAACCAGTAGGTGATAATTATAACTAGCAAAAAATTTGTGTTTTATTGAGATCAAGATATTATCGTAAAATGTGGATTAATTTATATAAGCAAGCGATAATTTTTACAGAATATACAAACATGTAAGTGACAAGTTTGTTTTGTATTTCTATGTGCAGGCAAGTTTGTTTGTCCATAATCTTCAAATGGTGACTTTACTACCGGACATGGTATTGGTTTAAAGCCCAACATAGAGAGGATGATGATAACTGAATAGGGTTGGCAGAGTCAAAATAAGAGATAATAAATGGGGACTTACTAGATCCCACGTAAGAAACAGCCACAACAGAGGACGGGCCTATAAAGGCAACACACACATTTACACATGCTCAAAAACAAGCGATACGCAACAAAACTATGCCTTATTAACAGCAAAAAAATCAGTATAGCAAAGCACAAAACATTATTTTTAATGATATTTGTGATATAAACAATATACATAAATAAATAATTGGAAAAAGAAGTATTATTATTTATGGGTTCTAAAATTACACTAAATTGTTTTACATAAATAAATAAATAAACCGACCAAGTGCCAAATATTTAAATATTTATTTATATTATATTATCACCTGTAAAAATTTCGACTGTCTAGCTATCACGGGTTCGTGAGACAGACGGACGGCGAAGTCTTACTAAGACTTCGCTGTCTGTCCGTCCGTCCGTCTGTATGTCACCAGGCTGTATCTCAAGAACCGCGATAGCTACACAATTGAAATTTTCACAAATTATGTATTTCTGTTGCCGCTATAACAAAAAACAATATAAAATAAATACTAAACGAGGGCTCCCATACAACGTGACTTTTTGCCGTTTTGTACGGAACCCTTTGTGCGCGAGTCTGACTCGCACTTGGCCAGTTTTTACTCTTTGGGTACGGAACCGTAAAAATTAAAGTTCGACAAACACAATGCCACATGCAATTGGTTATTCCAAAACTCTGATTTGTATAACAAACTAATTCCATTATTAATATTTCCCCATTTTATTCATTAATGTCTGTATATGAAATGAACTGAGACTAAATATCTTTTATAATTATTGATATCGTAGATTTTTATCATAAATAACAATACATCATACACAAAGTACATTACATAAGCAAACTATACTCAAGCACTTACGTCCTGACTGACGGAATATATGAGACCGCTGTAACCAATATTGGCGTTGAAACGTTCCAACACCTCAGCCCGCGCCATGCCCACCGGATTCAAGAATAGCCTGCCGGGCAAAAACAGCATTATATAATTAAAATACCTTACTTTAGTTTAATAACTAAAGTAAGCGCGAAGCAGAAGATTGAGCCTGAATTTGAATTTTAGGGATAGATTTGCATTTAAAAAAAATATGACCGCACGGCAGTAGTGAAAACTTCATTGGCAATCGTAATAAATTTAAGTGTACATAATAATATTTCTCCCTCGGGTACACTCAGCGATCCCGAGCTCGCCCGATCGAGCATTCACGTTGGAGCGTGACGGATCAGCCTCACTCACAGCTTACGAAGAAATGTGTGCGGTGCTTTCTCGCTCGGGTACATTCGGCGGTCCCGAGTTCACCCGATCGAGTCTTTCACCTCAGAGCGTGACGAATCAGCCTCAATACAGCCTACGAAACAATGTATGTGCGGTGCGCCAAAAGAAGTCTTCACTTTAAAAAAAAACTGCGTGTTCAAGTACAAGTTGGCATTATCCATGACACAGCGGTGAAGAATGTACCTGAGATGGTTGGACTCGGTCTCCTCGTCAACGGGAAGGTGTAGCGGGCCGAGCCGCAGCCCGCGCGGCGTGCGGCGCGAGCGTACGTGTACGTCACGCTGTCCCGCCCCCCGCCCGCCCTCCACCAGCGACGCCAGCAGCGCGTCCCTATAGACAGAGACAGGCGATGAAAGAAACAGAGATATGAATTCCTATACGACTGTGAGGAATAGCTCAGCATGTATGAAGTCAGTAAAATTAATAACTAATTTAGTGTTTTAGGTTGAGTGTCTAGATCAGTGGTCCCCAACCTTTTTTTTTACGCGGGCCACAAACCCGTTGTACTCCTGGTGTCGCGGGCCGCAACCAAAATTTTTAGGGACAAAAAATACGGTGTTTAAATTTAACGATTTAATAATAGAAAAACACAAGGTAGTTAAAAGAGTGAAACTAAACATTTAAGATGAGATAACGACACAAACTAAAATAAAATAACAAATATGTATTATAATAATTATGTTCACTCAGTGAGATTTTTGGAATCGTGAACGCTTTTCACAACTTTATCTAGAGCTGGCTTGTCGCTGCATGCTATCCTTATTACATCGTAGGCTGTATTTCAAGAACCACTTTAGCTAGAAAGCTGATATTTTCTTTAGTCTTAATTCTGATGCCGCTATAACAACATAATATCATATCTAAAAAACAAGATAAAACAAATAATATAAGGAGAATGCCCTTTTTATGACAACAAAACGCGATTTTTTGTCCTTTCTTTAGTCGATGGCAATACTTTAAATATTCACAAGATACTAGGTAAATTGATTTCTACTCCAATATATAATTCAAAATAAAAATTAATATAAAAGGGGTTTTCATAAAAAATACAATTTTTGTCTATTTTTTTTCCTAAAATGGCTTTTCCTTGGCTGATTTTTAAGTTACAGATTTCACGCGGGCCGCAGATAAAGGCCCGACGGGCCGCATGCGGCCCGCGGGCCGCGGGTTGGGGATAGCGGGTCTAGATAGATAAAAATTATACACCCTTATTAATAAAAATATTTACACCATGGATAAGCAAATCCAAATCGCTCTCTTTGTCTATCAAGTGACTGTTCCAAAGTATCTGACAGAGACAGCCATGTTGGATTAGCTAATCCGTGGTGTAAATAATTTTATTAATAAGACTGAATATGTCTAAGTATATTTAAGCGTCGCCTTCGTCACACATTCAGACATTGGCAAAACACTTCGGTATTTTATTTCAAAGAGTAAGAAGAACCACTCACCTCTCGCCAGCTAGATACGTGCGTACTTGTCCATTGACGTACTCAACCGAGAAACGCTGTGGATGGTCGGGGTCTCGCACTAGCGCGAACACGTCGCTTAAAGGACGGAGACAAACCACCTGAAAATATTCAAGCTTCAGTAGAATAACATACAACAGGAAAATATATTTTATAGTTTATCCTATGTTGTAGTGTTTAAAGGACAACGAAAAAACATCTTTGACTGTAAAATAATTTTTCATCAAAATATTAAATATTCTGTGTAGTTGTTTTAAGTAGGATTCCCTATGTATACTATTTCTACTAGCTAGCTTTTTATCAGATCATTATGGCAATATACTATATGACCTTGCTCAGAGACGTCTCAGAACGTTTGGTGCTCATCATGCTGGGGGGATTTAACACTGAGCGCTATATACACTTACGGAGTAGGTCTGTGGGTCTCTCTCCAGTATGCACGTATCGGACAGACAGAGCGTGCGGCGCATCGGCTCCATGTGGCGCGCCGGCACCACCTTGTGCACCATGAACTCGCTCAGGGACGTCTGGTGCTCGTCGCCGCTGGGGGGATAAAAATAGTATCTATTTATCACAGGCGAATATACTACACGTTTACAGTTGACCCCCGGTAATCCAGCCCCTGTCTTATGCGGCACCCCCTGTAATCCGACATGGTCTATTATTATTTATTATTGAATATTTTTTTGACAATCTTCGCTAATGCACGATTGAACAAGTTATAACTTGTACGCACCACCACTATTGTGCTCGACGCGTAGGGTATTGTTTTGATTTGCATTGCTTAGTTTGAATTTGACTCTCTATATATAGTTGGAATTTAGCTGTCTATTGTCTTGTTTAGTTTAATTTAGTAAATTTGACATACATAATGAAGTATGATTTGTAGGTACTTCAGAGCACATATATATAACATATATAGAATCTTATCATTGGATCTGTAATTTGTCAGATTAGGGGCCATCCATAAATAACGTCACACGTTAAGGGGGAGGGAGGGGGTCGACGAAGTGTGACATTGTGTGACAAGGGGGTGGGAGGGGTCCTAAATATTGTGACGTCACATTTCAAAATCTATTATATCTAGGTAAGTGTAAAAATACGAACTATAAACTATTACTTTACGAAAACCTCAAAAACATAATATATGCCAGTTATAAATAATTTAAAGGAGTGGGTTCAAAGTCCATGGATTGAATATTATTAAGTTTGTATCTTTAATTTAAAGATAACTCTATTAATATTATTTTTTGTTTTGTTGATTTCTTTAATTAATATAGTCAATCGTTTTTTGTTTTGTTAATTGTTTCATTTGATGTTAATTTTATTTAAAATAATTTATATGCAAATAAAACTGATTTCGGAACCGATATTTTTATTCAATAATTTCTAAATGTAAATTTGCAAAATATGTGACGTCACACTAGGGAGGGAGGGGGTCTCACAAATGTGACCAACTGTGACAGGGGTAAAAAATCGTGAAATTCGTGTGACGTTATTTATGGATGGCCCCTTACAAGGTACTCTGTTGTAAAAAAAATACAGACTTAGGGACCTATCAGACAGAGAGCGGTCACGTGGTCAAGCGTTCAAGCGGTCAGTTTTGCGTTATTTTTCTTATATTGCGTCCTACTTGACCGACGCGGTCAGAATGCCTCCTGTGTGGGTATATCTATAGAACATAATATAAGACAAATAACGCAAAACTGACCGCGACCGCGTGACCGCTCTCTGTCTGATAGGTCCCTTAGGCAGTACTGGAAAATCCGACAAATTCGATAGTCCGACACTGCCCTGCAAAATTTTTGTTGGATTACCGGGGTCCACTGTATTATCTAATAAGATATTTTGATAGTGTATACTTGCAAGTTGCAACTAATAGCTACATTGTACATCATTGTACAATATATAGTCCAATTTCATATTATCATAACACAGTATGATTGTATCTTTTATTATGTGTTTAAAAAGTGTTATCAATTTCTATGTGTATTATTTGTTTGAATTAGATCATGAGTCATAAACAAGGCCATATGCTGCTTGATAAAATTCTCCTCTCATAATATGAAATCAGATACAACATCAAAGTACTAATAAAATTTTTAAATATGCACCAAAAAAGTTGTTTACTGTACTAATTTTTATTATTGTTTTATTACTACTGTTGAATAACTTTACCAAAGTAAAAATATATAATTTTGCAAGTAATAAAATTTTATAGCAATTATTAAAAAGGACAAGATAATCATATTTTATACTACCTAGATAATGTAACTTAAACAAGAACTTTCACATTTAAAACTTAGTACAATGCCCAATAAATAAAAAATTATTTACCTGTATTTCCCAAATCTTTGATTATGATAATCGTCCTGTGTGATCGTAGTACCTAGGACTTTGATTGATATACTGAGGGTCAGGTTTGCCATTTCCAACATCTTGCTGATAATCACTTGATGTTCGTTTGCATTTGAGAAGTGGTGAAGGCGACTGTACCCACCTATTGCCAGTACGAACCCACCAACAACATCTCGGACTGGCAGAATGCCTTGTATATCGTGGTATGGGTAGCTGGCTAGTAGAGAATGGGTTGAGGGATCGAGCTGCTCTAAGGAGCAGGGACCTACTTCCAAAACCACTGGCAGTCTTGTACCACTCCAATGATGTTTATATGCTTGAAATCTCTGTAAAAAAAGTAAATATAATTAATTAAATGTCAGCTAATTATAATAATTTCCTTACACCATTGTTCATAATTTTTTTTATCCTAGACAAAAAGGGAAAAGGAAAGGAGATCAAACATTACGAGTTGGATAACCTGAGACAGAGACAAATGGAAGGAAATGAGAGAGGCCTATGTCAAAACCTGACTAAAATTCAAAAAGTTTTGGTAAAAAATGTACTATGGGCAGTGAATAAAGGCTTATATTATTTATTTTAGTAAGTTAGTGGTATGTTAACTGAAAAGAATTTGTATTTGTGGATAGTAGAAACTTATCCATTTGCCTTTATAGTTTTAGGCCTTGTCATCAGCATAAAGTTCTATCCTTCACTTGATTTGTTTAATACATAACTAGAACTAAATATCTTCCATGTAAATAGATTCTTACCAGTATATCCTTGGGTTTTTCAGCAAAATGGTTCCTATATTTAAACGCCTCTGTGAGTATTAAACACTTGTGTTCGGAAGAGAATTTCATGGAATCAATTTTTTTATCTTTCTTCGTCACAAGTGTAAAGTCATGGTTGGCTGTGGAGTTGGAATGTTTTGCTGAGGCTATTGTGATTACGTCCGAGTATAGCCATTTATTAGTCACCTCAAGTCGATCTGGGTTGTATGTTGTAATTCCATGGGTTCCGATGGAGAAAACCCGCTTATACTTGCCCTTCCATGAATGTTTTGTGACAAGAAAAGAAGCCACATCCTGATTGTCCTTGATTGGAATCATTTTAACATTTCCTAAAAAATTTTATAAGCAAATTATCATGAGGAATGTAAAACCTAATACTACTTAGTCACTTGTAATTCTTGTTTGTTAGCTTTTTCCTATTGGAGAGTAAATGTTTTTCCGATACCTAAACCTGTAAAACAAAGGTTTTCTTTGTACCCTGCTGCCGCCGGTTGCTTTGGCCCTTGATCAAAATTTACTGACATTCGTGTCCTGACTCCTGCCTGCCGCTCCATGCAGGTTGCTAATAATTTTTGTACGTGCTTTGTTTATACAACAAGTAGACAGACACCAGATGGTACCAAAATAATTTCAGTTGGGGTAATAAAATAAAGGTATACCAATACCATAAAAAAATAAAGGTATGTTTTATTTGGCAGTACCGCAATGGTAAATCTTAACCATTTTGGCTCAACCTTATATCGATACTGTTTTCAATCCCTGCTTCAAATGCATATTCATAGTAATTAGTAACTGATAACAGCTATGAATATTTGAATTTTCATTATACAAGTAAAGTTACTTAAGAAGACTAGTTATATAAACTGTCTGAACTAAGTTCATAATGACAAAGCAGACACAACTCGTTAGAAGTAAAAAAAACTTGATGAAGATAGTTGCTCTTTTTGCACATTATTGTAATTTTTAGCTTTTGTAGATATTGTTCCAACTATAAGAAAACAGTTAAACAATGTATTTACTACTGTCCAATAAACACACAAGTATCTGTAATACTAACTTGAGTAGGTACTTATTCAAGCCAAATTATTATCTGCCTACCCATAAAATGTTTACTTTTTTTATTCCACTGAAACATCAAATCGCATATTATCATTCGCTGTTTTTATATACTATTAAGCAATAAATTAATTATTGTTTGAATATTTATCCTCCCCTTTGCAAATTCACTAGTGTTGAAGACGTGTAAACAATGAAATATGAAACAAATTACAAACAATGTAGACGCATAAAGGAATCGTAAATAACTTACAATGATAGCATGAATTACTGAAGTTCGCAATTTTATCTAATACGGTGTATCATCAACATAGTACACAAAACATTACAGAAAAGCAGGAAAATGTAAAAATCAAGCTAAATCGGC
Source organism: Glaucopsyche alexis (assembly GCA_905404095.1). Lineage (NCBI taxonomy): Eukaryota > Metazoa > Arthropoda > Insecta > Lepidoptera > Lycaenidae > Glaucopsyche > Glaucopsyche alexis. Next base: position 5,598,251 of record FR990057.1, read on the forward strand.
CGACCAATCGCTCCGAAGTCCGATGACAACATAATTTTGACAGCTGTTCAGCAATATTTTTTTTTATTTATTTGCAGTATAGTATTATACTATTGCCAACTAGGTGGTCCTTTATGCTATACCGCCATCTTAGAAAAAAAATGAGGTTGTCAACGTCACCCATACGTCATCGAAAATTTCGTCATTCGTTTTTGAATTTGTTTCACTTGTCAAAAGTGGTCAAAAGTTGTGCTTGCATTGCTCGAAAAATTAAATTAATATCTAAAATTAATTTAATAAAAACCACACAACCATGGTTCTAGACTTAGATCTGTTTCGCGCTGACAAAGATGGTGACCCGGATAAAATTCGTGAAAACCAACGAAAGAGGTTCAAAGACGTCGGTCTTGTGGACACGGTTGTGGAACAGGACTTACTTTGGCGAAGGTTGCGCCACGACGCCGACAACTTGAACAAGCTGAAGAATGTATGTAGCAAGGAGATCGGCCAGAAGATGAAGGCGAAGGAGCCGGCTGGTGCGGAAGACGAGCCGGTTCCTCAGGACGTGGCCGATAACCTCATTAACCTCACTGGCGATCAACTCCGACCTCTCACTGTTAATCAGATCAAAAAGGTACAATTTATATTTGATGTAAAATTGCATTATTAATTGCAAATAATCTTTATTTAGTTGTAGTAGTTACAATTTGCTGTGTTAAATGCTCCTTTTAAAAGAGTGGAATGTAACATATGTTTAAAATATCACCGCCACTATTATAAAAAAACGAATACATCCTACATTAAAATGTTAATATTTTTAACTTAGTAATAGCCAAGAAAGTCTTGGTTGATTTTAATTAAGTTCTGTTTTTGTTCAAATTATTATAATTAAGTGAAAATAAAATAATTTTAGGTCAGATTACTCATCGATGATGCTATTGTTAAAAATGAACAAGAAAGAATTGTTGCGGAAAAAACCCGTTCAACTGCTCTGAGAGAAGTAGGCAATCATCTCCACGAGTCGGTGCCAGTTGATGACGATGAAGACCATAATGCGGTAGAGAGAACTTTCGGTGACTGTACAATGAAGAAGAAGTATTCTCATGTAGATCTCATTTGTATGATAGATGGTAAGTGTTTAAATAGATATAAAGCATAACTCAGCAGTAAAATATAGACCTCTTAATACTTATTATTATATAACATTTTAATTAAATAATGTAAATACTATAGTTGTCTCTTTCATTTGTGCACAAATACATATATTGCTATCCCATTTACACATGTACGCAATACAAGTGCAATAGCAATATATTTGTGTGCAAGTGAAAGAGCTGAGTCATTGTACGAATACAGTAGTATAGTTATTTGGTGTTATAAACAGTAAGTACTGTCGTGCTAAGCGCAAAAGCGGTATAATATAAAAAGGTAGTTTGAGAAAATTGTTTTGTAAAATAGTATTATTTATTTCTCTTAGTGAGTTATTCTTAGCGCAACTTTCTTAGGGGTTTTTAAATGTTTTAAATAAGATAAGGCTATGTAACTTATATTAAATACATATTTTTTAATCCATTAAAATGCTTATAAAAAATGCTTTTTTTTTTGGATACTGCTTTCACACTTAGCACCACTTTTTTTTTTGGATACTGCTTTCACACTTAGCACAACAGAGTAGACTGTTTATAACAGCAACTGTGTAAACAGTGATGTAGCTGGCAATATTAAATTAAAAGGAGGAGAATTTTGAGAGGAGAAATTACAGTGGACCCCTGGTAATCTGGCTGCTGTCTAATCCGGCATCCCCTGTAATCCGACATGGTCTATTATTTATTATTGAATATTTTTTTGACAATCTTAAACATGTTATAACATTGAACAAGTTATAACTTGTACGCACCACCACTATTGTGCTCGACACGTAGGGTATTGTTTTGATTCTGATTGCTTAGTTTGAATTTAGCACTCTATTATGTTGTTTAATTTACTAAGTTTCACATATATAATGAAATATGGTTTGTACTTCAGAGTACATATATATATCAGTGGCGAGGGGTTCCTATAACTCCATTCCTATCGGCTTCCCTTACCGCTTACCTTTTGAAGACCTTCATCCAAATCCCTAGCTATTATACAGGCTACGGCTTCCCTATGAAGGAGAACCAGCCTTCGCCACTGTAACATATTATAGAATCTTATCATTAGATCTGTAATTTATCAGATTACCAGGGGTCCACTGTATTTAAATGATGTGTTAAAGTAGTTAAGGTGTTGTATTTCATTCAAATCCAAAGTTTTATTCTCGTAATTTTGCAATTACAAATGCCTACAGTTCAGTAAATTATTTCATTATAATAATTATTATTATTTCTTTCAAAAGTCATACATTTATCTATCATTTCTTTTAGCTGGTGTAGTTCAACATGCTTTATTATACTAGAACTAGATATTGCCTACAATTTTACTCACTCATCATTATGTAATAGACAGTCCTCTTTCACATATTTTATAACATTAGTAAGCATTACCGGTATATAATATTATCAATTCTAGGTGTGGATTCTGAAAGAGGGTGCGCAGTTGCTGGTGGAAGGAGCTATTTCCTGAAGGGTCCTGCTGTGTTCTTGGAGCATGCCTTAATACAGCTGTCACTTAGAAGACTTCTAGAACGTGGATATACGCCACTCTACACGCCATTTTTTATGAAGAAAGAGGTAAAAATATTTTATTAAAATATCTAAAAATTAAATATTAGAATACTTTACCACTTTATATTTGTGGTACTAAAGGTCACGTCACACTGAGACGCAACGCAGCGGGCACTTTCTATGAAAGCAATTAGCAATTAAATTTTGACTACACAAGGGGCCATCCACATAGTACGTCACGCAAAATTTCGACTTTTTGAACAAACCTTTGTGAATCTTTGGGAAAATCTTTGTGACCATACCAAAGAACACTGAAATGCGGAAAAAGTGGCTATTACTCACTGACGCATGACGTTAATGATTCTGATGCTGGCTATTCTTTATGGAAATCGGGAGGCCATTAATAAAAGAAGAAGAAGTACAAGAATATGACATCACATTCCAATCTCGTGCGTTTTTAGTCACGTGGTCCAACGTGAAAAATTCATAATTTTATTTTTGATATTTTATAAAAATCATACATATTTTTAAGTAAAAAGTTGGTTAAATTGGTTTAAATTAATGTTTAGCGATAAAATATATCAACAATCTGAAGTATATTTTCATCATAGGATAATACCCCATTGAAACTGCTGCAATGAAACATAATATCTTTGAATGTGACGTGGATAAAGTGCACGCCGCGTTTTGGCCCGATGTGAACTAGAGATGTCACGAATATTCGGCAACTATTCGGTATTCGGCCTATTCGGCCACTTTTTTTTGCTAATTCGGTATTCGGCCGAATAATACGTACTATTCGGCCGGATACCGAATACCAAATTCATGTAAAAAAGACATGTTATATTACTCAAAATTATGTATTTATTTCCAAATTATAACAATTTAGTAATTAAAATTGATCAGTGGTAAGTTGGTTGATGGATAAAAACAAGCTTTTCAGCATTTTTTGGTAGCAAACGATTATGCTTTTCATCGTATCCAGCCTCAGAAAATAACCTCTCACTATACACGCTAGTCGTCGCCTGCCGCGCCAACACTTCTTTGCCAACGTAACGAGGAAAACAGGTTGCTTGTCTTAATCCAGCTAACGCGCTCCCGACAAGTATGTATTTCGTGCCGAATATTCGGCGCTTCGGCCGACAGCGTTGCCGAATATTCGGTATTCGGCCAATTCACTATTCGTGGCATCTTTAATGTGAACGGATGCTAACTGATATAAATCATGTAGAGTAAATTGTTGAGATGGTTTCCTAATCTTACAAGACCAAATTTACAAGTAACTAGATGACAGATGTTGTTCTGTCTTCAGTACAAAATGGAATAAATAAATATAGTTATTTATTTATTCCAGTTATTCAACTAAGTAGTTAAGTATTAGTAATCAGTACACTAAAATGATCGCCAGTCGTGAATCGTGATCGAAAGTCACGACACGTCACAACCAGTAAGTACAACATAATATTACTTAGTAACAAGTGCCCTTAAAAAAACATACAGTTTTTACGACTATGATTGTACATCGGTAACGACGTGTTGTCTGCGATTTTATTCACGTTAAACAATAAGTACATATTTTGTAACCCCCTTACTAATAATCTCTGTATAAGCTTTGAATAGTTATACAGTGTTTTGTCTCCTTCTATCGAATTAAAAATGTCACTTGTGTGACGGTAACAAAACACTGTATAACTATTCAAAGCTTATACAGCGTTTATTAGTAAGGGGTAATAAATGTATAACTTGACTACGTAATTTATATAGCCCTTGTTACCTGGGCTATTATTACAAATCTATTGACAGCTCGTTTATTACAATCGGACCAGTAGTTTAGACGCTATGATGGAACACACTTGCATATTGCATACATAGACTGCCAACATCATTACCCTTCCTTGTGGCTTTGTCGTAGTAAAAGAATGTGAATAACTTTAGATTAAAAAGTGCAAGAAAGGTTCATTCATTCTAATTTAAGAGCTTCGCTCTTGTCGGTAGAGCTTTCTCCATTCCTCTCTGCACTACATATACGACACGACCATCACTTTCTCCTTCACCTGGTCCATAAAAGTTCTTCTCGGCCTTCCACGTTTTCTTCTACCTTCTACCTTCCCTTCAATTATTCCTCTAATAAAGTTGTCGTGCCGAATCAAGTGTCCTAACATCTATCCTCTTCTGTTCTCGATGGTCTTTAATATATCTCCCTTCTCATTAACTAATTCCAACCTCTTCATTACTTTTCTTTTTAGTCCAACTTATTCTCTTCATTCTTCGCAACCACCACATCTCGAATGCTTCCAATCTCTCTCTATCGCGTTGTGTCATGGTCCACGACTCGCTACCATACAAAGCAATGCTCCAGATATATACTTATATACACTTAATATAATAATAATAATAATAATAATAATAAAGCCATTTATTCCATATCAAGATTTACATTTTGGTTTTTAATTAATTGTTAGTTGTGTTAGTTTAGTGCTTAAACTTAAGTGTTAGTAAGGTTATTTTTTCTCTTCCCCTGATATGGTCCCTTTTAGGGTAAAGGCCTCCTCCAATGTCTCCCACTGTTTTCTTTCTGTGGCTAAGGTTTGCCAGTTTGATCCTGCTATGGCTTTAATGTCGTCCTCCCATCTTTGTTTGGGGCGACCTACCTTCCTCTTTCCGAATGGTTAAACTTAATATTATATATACTTAATATTATAACACTTAATATTATATATACTTAATATTATATATAATTAATATTATATACACTTAATATTTTTTCCTACAGACCTTACCCCATTTGACAATATTGTTAAATATTTTAGGTGATGCAGGAAGTAGCTCAGCTAGCCCAATTCGACGAGGAACTGTACAAGGTGGTCGGTAAGAGTTCTGAGACCAAGGGAGACACCGGCGTTGAGGAGAAATACCTGATAGCCACCTCCGAGCAACCCATAGCCGCCTTCCACAGAGACGAGTGGATCCCGGAAGCTTCGTTACCTATCAAGTAATATGTTTTATCTCATTTTACACTATTTTACAATATAAAGCCACACTGATGAGTTTTAATTTTCCATTCAAATAAATTTGTAATGTTACAAAATTTGCTAAAGCTTGTGCATGTATGCTTTTAATATTATTATTTGACTCAATTTACAGTATCTGTGTAACCGAGCTTTGCTCAGAGATCTAGTTGATTAAAAATAAAAAGAATCACAAAAATATTTTAAGTGTGACCTGGATTCGAAAACACCACATTCGGAGTTTCCAAGCAATGCAAAAATTATACATTATACAAAATTATACAAACTGCTAACTGCCAATCGGACTGACATATTAGAGTCGAAATTATTGTATACTGACATATTAGAGTCGATATAGTTGCACGGTGACAGGAAAATCATATAAACCTAACTTAAAAATGCGCAATTTTTTTCCCCCAAAACTCCCTGCCTACAACATTTTAAGGAAATACTTGCACCACCACCTCCGAGTTGCATCTGTTTCCGAGATTCTTATCTATACAGATAAATAAAATTGAAGTGTATATTTGTAATTTAAAATTAACAGCTTTTCACTTAATGCATATGAAAGTATATTCGGTACTCACAATAAAATACCAATTTTTAAAATTTTTGTCGGTCTGTCTGACTGTTTGTTCCGGCTAATCTCCGAAACGGCTGAAACTATTTTCACGGGACTTTCACTGGCAGATAGCTGATGTTATAAGGTCTAACATATATGTTATATATACAAGATTAGCTCGTGTAAAGTATTAAGATATAGCATAACAAATTAATGTAGCATAAAAAAGTTTATGTATCATACTAGCTTCGTTTGCATAGAAATAACGAACCCTATTTTTTTTAAACGGAACTCTAAAATAAAAGTAGCCTATGTTAGACCTTATAACGTCAGCTATCTGCCAATGAAAGTCCCATGAAAATCGTTTCAGCCGTTTCGGAGATTAGCCGGAACAAACAGACAGACAGACGGACAGACAAAAATTTTAAAAATTGGTATTTTATTGTGAGTCCCGAATACACTTTCATATGCATTAAGTGAAAAGCTGTTAATTTTAAATTACAAATAGACACTTCAATTTTATTTATCTGTATAGATTATGGTATTAATACATGCTAAAATTGACAGGTACGCTGGTATTTCCACATGTTTCCGCCAAGAGGTCGGCTCGCACGGGCGCGACACTCGCGGCATCTTCAGAGTACACCAGTTTGAGAAGGTATTCTTTAGTGAAAATGGTGAACGTTTTTGACGACAGTGTGACTTTAAATCGCTTCCATAGTAGGGGCATAAAATAAGAAAATAGGAGTATACAGTATAGTTAGTTAGTTACACTATAACACCATAATGTATAGTATAGTTCTACATATAGAACACTTCAATTTACACCAAAACAAAACGATACTCGACATGGGGCTGCTTTATTAAGATAGATATTAGATATTCAAAATTGAACCTTATAGCTAATAGGATGTTGCCTAGTGTGGAATATCACATTTTCATAAATTAAAATTTAAAATTATTAATTAAAGATTATGTATCTTTAATTAATAATTTTCTAAAAGAAATAGGTATTTAGATTGACGCGATTAAAAATTATAAGCAAATAAAGAATATTGTCTCTCTCTTTCTTGCAAAACGATTTGTTACGTCACAATTTTGTAATGACAAATGTATGGCAGGTGCAACTCGTGACGTCACAGGCCGATATATCGCTCTTTCATATTGTAAATTTAAATTTGTATCTTCGTTATTTTTTTAAGATATACAAAATTTAAGATACACGTTTCATTGGAGGTGTTTGAATGTCAGGTTGCACCCCGATGCACAGCGCATGTGCAGTGTTTGACTGATGTCATATGAAACACTAGCGACCCGCCCCGGCTTCGCACGGGTACAATACTGATACTAATACTACAGATAACAGTATGTCTTTAAACCTCTAACAAAACGGGTGAAATTTAGTCAAAACAAACAGAAACAAATTAATATAGGTACCTACTAATACTTAATGAAATAAGTAAGTGGGTATACTTTTATCGTATGAAATACCTACACTTTTCAGAACTAACAATACAACAATCACTAAATAAATAGTTACTCAAGTATCTATCCATCATAGTTACAACGAACACAAAACAAAAAATTTACTCATAGATCTAAACTCGCACGCCTTGGCGACGACGCGACGCCCACTTCGCAACGGGCCGTGCAGCAGAAATCGTAATATTTTAAGTTCGCCATAACTTCAAAACCAAACATCCAATTTTAATCATTAAAAGACCAAATATTATCTACATAAACTGTACTTAGTGATGAAATAATTTATTTTGATAAGGATTAATAGCATGAGTAAAATAAACGCGTTTAAATGTAGTCAAAAAAAAAATTCAAGATTTCTAAATAAAAAAATGGTTGTTGTGCCTCACTCGACATAGATAGGTATAGTGTGTCGCGGACTTTTTTGTAGATATTTATAAGATCTACAATTAATTAGAACATTTTATGGTTCTATCTTTTATAGTTTAGGCAGCGTACGCAAAATAAGTAACTTTTCTGGTTGATTTTTTACACCTTGTGTCCGAAAAACCCAAATATCTTACGGAACCCTATTTTTTTCCAAAATAAAATTTAGCCTATGTTACTCGTGGATAATGTAGCTTTCGAATGGTGAAAGAATTTTTGAAATCGGTCCAGTACTTTTTGAGCCTATTCATTACAAACAAACAAACAAGCAAACATACAAACAAAGTTTTCCTCTTTATAATATTAGTATAGATGTATCTTTTTTTGCAGTGAATAAAGTTCAATTTTGAATGGTTATCCTCAAAATGCAGCGTGGTATATCGTCCTAGTAAAATAACATGACTTGTCATTTGACAAACAATAATAAACATTGTTTTTTCTAACAGGTGGAACAGTTCGTATTGACGTCCCCTCGAGACAACGCATCCTGGATTATGATGGACGAGATGATAGACAACGCGGAACGTTTCTGCCAAGACCTCGGCCTGCCGTACCGCGTCGTGAACATCGTGTCGGGCGCCCTCAACCATGCGGCCGCCAAGAAGTTCGACCTTGAAGCGTGGTTCCCAGGCTCCGGAGCGTTCAGAGAACTCGTCAGCTGCAGCAACTGCTTGGAGTATCAGGCCAGGAGGTTACTGGTTAGGTGGGTTACTTAGATTAATCATATTTTCATTTCGCAATATTTTCGAGAAGAACTAAAGTCCATAAGCCTAAAAAATAATATGCGTCAGAGTTTTAGCTAAGTTCGGCTGTAATTTAAATTGATTCTAACTTATATTGTTCAAATAGTATACATAAAATCGACTTTTATTGGAATAACTTCGATTTTAAACTTATTTAATTTTTACTTTTTTCGGATAAAAAGTCGCCTATATGTTTAACCAGAGCCTAACCTACTACCTACCACAATAAATTTCATCAAAATCGGTTCAATCGTTTTTGCGTGAATGCGTCCCAAACATCCACAGTAGAATTATTATTTGTTCCTTTAATTTTATTACCTATTTTGACGTAATAACGTCCTATAAATCGATGAACGCCGGCTGCACGCACTAAAAATTGTCACGTTCCGCCTAAGCCGAGCGTGCAAGCGAGAGCGCGGAACAAGCGATAGAGATGCACGATCGGCCTAAGGGTTCGGCTTGTGATAACTTTATCACGTAAAATTATCGTCCGTAAACCGACTTATCAGACTTTTTTTATTCAGGTACGGACAGACGAAGAAAATGAATGCAGCCACAGAGTACGTGCACATGTTGAACGCGACGATGTGCGCTACAACACGCGTCATATGCGCGCTGTTAGAGACACATCAGACGGACGACGGCATTGTGGTGAGTTTGTTACTCATTGGCGCAGAACTAGAGGTCACCTGTGGTAGAAATTCGCTCATATTGAGTCGTGTCAAAAAAAAAAAAAAATCAGTCCGCTTGCCTACGGACTGATTTTTTTTTTATTGCATAATTGAATAGTACTCTTAAATATGAGTATCTTCTCAGAAGAAACCGTATATCAAAAGTCAATATTTTCAAAGGCACAGCGATTTGTATACAAAAATTCGCAAGTCCCGTAAAAACGCTCCATACTAAACTTAACCTACAAGTGACGTCACTTGTAGGTACACACACTTATGGTGTATGAAGTATACGGCCGCAGGAACATATTTGTAAATATCTCCGATATTTGTTCATTTAAGTACTTACCATAATGAATGTTTTTGTATATGATGTAAGTACTTACCTAAACTAATGATGTAGGTTTTGTTCACAAATTTTTTTTTTGGTACTTTTTAAATATATTTAATTAGTAAACTACACATAAAATAATATATTTTTTTATATTTACCAAGTAGTAATGCCTCAATATTTCTGAATATATTAATAAAACTAAATATTTCAAAAAGCGGCCCGCCCCGGGCGGTACTTTTAAGGGGGCGGCAAACCTAAGTAAGGGGGCGGCAAAACCTAAGAGGGCGGCAAAACCCAAGTAAGGGGACGGCAAAATTGACGTCCGCCCCGGGCGGCAGACACCCACGCTACGCCACTGCGTGAAACTGCTCTGAAATGATGATAAGAAATACAGTTTTGTGTGCAGCTATTAAACCATCATGACCAATGAAAATTTAATTAAACACATGCTAAAGGATCAAAGAATTGATTGCGCTAGTGAGGACACTCAAAGTTTTTTACTTAATGCCGCCATTTTGAGGTCATTTTATTTAAAATACCTATTATTTACACAATAGATAATTACCATAAACTCTATAAACAATATGATCCATCAATTAACAACTTAAGTGGTATGCTGGATATTTTGTAGGCTGTATTTAAGCATAATATGTACTTAATATAAAAATATTTAGAGACGTTTTGAACGTGATAAAAAGTTAGAACTTTACTTACTAACATAACCTAACCTAAAACTACATAAACGTTATTTCACACCGGGATTTTGTGAGGCCGTGTTACCACTCCGAAGACGTTTTGAACGCGATAAAAAAGTTCTAACCCAACCCAGAACTACACAAACGTTATTTCACGCCGGGTTTTTATGAAGCCGTGTCACCACTCCGAAGACGTTTTGAACATGATGAAAAGTTTTAACCTAACCAAACAAAAAACAATTATGCCAAAGTATTGTTATGACAAAAAAAAAGCCTAACGAGCTATGCCACATTAAATTAGGACAAACATTCTAAATGATAATTATGCCTAATGAAATACAAAATTATGCCTATTGAGATATATGCCACATTATGCCAAAAAAAAATATATGCGAAAAAAGGAATCCCCGCCGGGTATGGCGCTATATGTTATAGAATCCATTTATTTATCTTTTTTTATTTTTCCAGGTACCAGAAGCGCTAAAGCCATATCTGCCTGATCAATATAAAGACCTGATTCCGTTCGTCAAACCCGCGCCCATAGATGTGGAGGCCGCCGCCAAAAAAGGCAAGAAACAAGAGAAGAAATAATCTCAATTCGCAAGTCACACCAGTGATTAAAATCAAGATGACCGCAATAAAAAACGTCAGATTTTAACCGAGTGATAAATCTAAAATATCACACAGTAAAATTAACTAGCTGCAGAGTTTAAAGATTACAGAGTGCCTACTTATGTTAAATTATTATTTATTGTTTGGTCAAATAAAATATGTAAGTGTGGAGGTACCATACAAATCATATTACATATTATAGGAACAACAAAAATTTGTACATACACATTCATATTATGTGTAGAACTATTGTATTCTTAATAATAACATACTAGCCTGCATATACGAAATCAGCTTACTTTGTTGAAGTTAAACAGCTTAATTTTTATTTAAAAATGTTGAATTTAGACATTTGAATTTAGTAAAACCAATTTGCTTATGGTGTTGACAATCTTCACTTTTCTACAGACGACATGTTATGAAAAATTACAACTGTCGAAAACCTAATAAATGGAATAGTATAAATGTGCGAACCATGTTTCTAATAAACATGGTTCGCACATTTATACTATTCCGTGATAAGCATTTCAAGTTTGATATAAATTATATTTAGGGCTTATTAGCTGATATAATTTTTATTTTAATAAATGATTTTGCTGAAATTATGCGATTTTTACTGCAAAATCTTTCAACAATATATCTTATGAATTTAAATTGTGTGTGAAATATTCATAAAAACACAAAATGTTATACATTTCCTTTATTCAATGCTATCCAGTACAAAAAATGATATACAAGATACACATTTAGAGAATATTATATATTACAATTTAGCACTTAACTAAATGAAGATAGTATAATATAATATATATTATACAGATCATGATATTTGATATTCATGTTACGCATAACGCAAAAGATTAAAACAATTTAAAAAGGAACAATTTTCAACATAAGTTTTGCCATGTGATCTTGTCAGAGATAAGATTTCTTCTCAATCATCACTTATTATACTTCATAGTAGAATTAACACTATGTTTTATACTATAAAAACAGTTAATAATAACAATGATTGAATAATATTTCATGCAACATTACTAAACCTTCCAAAAGATTTTCATCAAAGTATTATTTTAAATTATTTAAATGCTTTAAATAAATTATAATTTTCTTTCAAAAAAACATGAGAAATATCATGATGCGTACAAGTATTTACATTGATGTTGTCAGGGATTTTAAATTATTACTCACTTCAAGTAGAAAGGAAGTAACAAAATAGTCACTCAAAACACGCGCTTGTATACCCAGCATATAAAAGTGACTTATTAAAACGCCTGACCACACCTCATGAAGGCTATAATTAGGAACAGAGCAGTCCTACGTTACAATCTCAATTTATAGTAGAATAACAAAACTAAAACAAGTATAATATATTATCTATAGACACACAATTTTAAAGAGATAAATACATAAAAATTAAAAAGAATCCTATAACATATTAGGTATTTGGATTAATACTAGTAACCAGTGGCGTAGCGTAGTAGGGGCGGGGGGGGGGGGGGGGGGGGGGGGGCGCCCCGGGCGGCACTTTTAAGGAAGCGGCAAAACCTAAGTAAGAGGGCGGCAAAATCCAAGTAAGGGGGCGGCAAAATTGACGTCCGCCCCGGGCGGCAGACACCCACGCTACGCCACTGCTAGTAACCTTTAGTTCAGCTAGTGTATCTAAACCATAGAGCAGATATAGAGATAATGGCATATGTAAGCAATTGTGCACTGTGATTTCTACTCGATCCTGACGCCATCACAATGGGCGTGGCCTAAATCAATGTACTGTCAACATTCGTATTGTGCACACATGTAAGGTCAATAAATTTTTGTACTTTTCGAGTTTCTAAGAAGAAATTGATGAAATGTTGTGTCTTATCGTGAAAAAAATACTGAAATAGGCGATCTGATGTTATTAGGTTGAGGTTTTTTTGGTTTTTACCCTAAAAGGGACCATTTCGGGGGAGGAGAAAAACTAACCATACAACACAACTAACAATTTCTAATCATAATGTAATCTTTGACATGGATTATATGGTTTTATTATTATTATAATCATTATTAAACTTTTAATTCGTAAAGCAAAAGGTACTTTGTTTTTAGGGTTCCGTACCTCGAAAGGAAAAAACGAAACTTATAAGAATCCAAATGTCTGTCAAGACCCTTTTTCTCAGGAACGCGTGAAGGTATCAAACTGGAATTTATATCAAATACTAAGGTCTACGGTCCCTTGGAGCTGTGAAAAAATGAAACTTCTAAGCCAACGCAATCAAAAGATACAGTTGTTAATGCCGCAAATTTCCGCAAATTGTCGACACTCGCAAACTCAAAACCTACAGGGCACTTCCCGTGAACTCAGTTTCTTGAAATTTGGCACGAAGCAACGTCTTATAGTACAGATAAAGGAAAAATTATCCCGAAAAAGTAGTGTTCCCGAGGGATACTGTATTTACGCGGGTGGAGCCGCGGGCAACAGCTAGTTTTTAATCATTTTAAACTTACTACCCCTTTCCTCATGAACGCGTAGAGGTAGAGGTATTAAATTGAAATTCATATCAAATACTCAGGTCAGGTCTAAGATTAAACATGGGTCCAGTGGACCCATGTTTAATCTTTGATCGCGTGTAACCTTTAAGCTGTAACAAAACCACTACAGTACGGAACCCTAAGTGCGCGAGTCCAACTCGTACTTGGCCGGTTTTTTTTCATAATTTTACGCCCCTGTCGACCAAGATGACTGTAACCTTGTGTAATAGTGCCATCTAGTGTGAGATAGCATAACTACTTAATAAGGTCGATAACGAACGAAGTACGTAGTTTTGCTATCTAAACCAACAAATATAATATACTACACAGTACACCATTACCTAGATATTTTCTAACACATAATATCATGCCTTATCATAGCATTTAAATATAAACCACCTTATCTACATAATATGTGCCAAAACTACAACAGTGATTTTGCATATAAACACAAAGCATGTTTCATAAAATGTTACCATGTTATCTTACTTTTATAAGTCTTTTATTTAATCAGGGCTTTCAGTTGCCACTTTGCCAGTAAGAATTATATAAAAAAAATTTAAATAGTTATGGCAAAAGGGGCATACCAATGTATACACTCTAAGTTTGAAATACGCCCTGTGCTATGACTTAGCACAGGGCGTATTTTAAACACGCAGAAGACGCGCGTTTTAGGAACGCACGCTTACGGCGCCGTAGATGTCGATTGTTGCACATGTGGGTATAGTGGTAGCCCCAAAGGGAGATCTCCGAGCGAGATGGTATGCTCGGTCAGGCCGAAGCCCACTTGTATGCATTTCAGATGTCGTATATATACTGCCGAATCTCAGAAACTTCGATAGCGCGATTCAGGACTGTGCGCTGATTGGTCCGCCACACACATATAAATTCATTGGAATCTCGTTTGAAGTCAACGTAAAACAATTTTACAGTGACATGTATACGCGAGTCATTTGTTCGTCGTCAGCGCGTTTAAAATATGCCATGTGCTATGGCTCTAAGGGGAATACTTTAATTTTCTGAGTCAAGAGTGACATACTTTGCTCTTACACTTGCCACAACTGACAATAAACTTTTCTATGTAGACCCACAATCCCTATAGGATACTTAGTTTTATACCTGGTAGGGTGTATGATGCACTGTAGTGCATGCAGTGCATGTGTAGGAAAAAAGTCTACATTATTATGACATTTACTTATTCATATTTATTTAAATTTTGTCACCTTGAAAATCATGCAGGAAGTTATTTTTTAAGGGTAGAATTTTTTTTTTTTTTCATGTTACTTCTCGTATCTCTGGAGTCTTGGACCTAAGCTGTTTACATAATTATTTCAACTTTTAAGAATATCAATACATATTCAATAAGTATTAAAATTACAACAGTAATTTAATTGTATTGTCTATTTCATATTTTTTCTACAATCTTAATTCCTAATGAACAAGCAACTAGTTAAACAATATAAGTGCATTTTATATGATTCTAAATTTTAATGATAAAACTTTTTTATGCACATAAGATCTTTTATGGATAATGTTACAATTACCTTCCAAGCTAACATCTTGAATATTTCCACCTATCAAAGAGTAAAATAATAATTTATGAGTTGGCCTTTGACAAAGAAAAAATTATACATATATATACAAAATGTTTTCTAAAAGCAGAAATTTGTGAAAACAAGCATAATTATTTTCTACTTTTAGTTTTCAAGAAACACAACATTGATAATATTATTATTGAAATTATTAACCAATTTGTCCATATTTATATATATCAAAATTAGCATGCAAGCTGAGCCTTTTGCCGACATTTCTGCATTAAAGCTCTCAATGTGAACTGACGACGTGCAAGAGTACGTACTTGTTTTAAGAATGTGTCAAGATCAATGACCTCTTTACGTAAAGCCTCGCCCATGTAATAAATAGCATCCTCTAGGGTTGCCTCCTCGGCAAAAGCATTCATTAGTTGTGTGTACAAAGGTGCGGTCGTAACAACAGCTTCGTCCACGTCCACCCCCTCTTGCTCCCCTAAACGCTCAACAGCAGTCTGAAGTTCCTTTTCTTTTTCTTGTAAAATGGTTATATTTTTATCTAAATCACTTCTTTCCTTTTGTAATCTAGCCAAAATATCCTCCAGCCGTACTTTACCCTCCTGTAGCTCCTGGGCAGTGCGACGTAAAGTTTCCAGTTCAGCGTGAGATTGTTGAGACTGTTCGTTCAGACGCCTTCTCAGTTTGTCTTCAACAGCAGACAGCAGAGATACCTTTATATGCTCTTCTGTGATTGTACCTCCAGCAACATCGGTACTGGGTCCATAGTTAAATGTACTAGGATACGGAGTAGGATTGGGAGGAGTTGGAAACTGACTTCCATTAGCAGTGCTAGGATGCGGGTAAGGGGCACCAAAATGAGGGAATGCAGGTGACTCAGCTGCAGGATAGGGACGACCAGGCGGCATAAATCTTTGATTAGCATCATATAATGATGGAGGTTGTGGAAGTGGCATAAAATTTCCAGGATACCCCATCTGTAGTTCGTTTCGCGGCTTAGAATAGACAGGAGGCAGCTCCCCAAAGGCATTTATCATAGATTGCACAAGTTTCATTAAATTTGAACCATTTGGATTCCATTCATGCAAATATGGAAGGTAAACTTTCCCATTACTATCTACATACTTCGAAACTCTTATTGTCATATCTGCTGTTGGTTTAACAAAACACAATGGTACGTTTTGAGGGTGAGTATCCATGAGCCAAATACAAACAGGAATATTGTAGACTGCTCCTTTATAATTTACTGGTATTGTGCCCTCTAAGTTAAGAAGATTCTTCCTCGTACCATTGTTGAATACAAAGACTTCTAAACGGTACGTAAGACTACGATAAACTTGGATAAGAGACATGACCTCTCGAGTTGTAAAATCTCTGTGTTTGTATTTAGCTAGGTACGACTTTATAGCTGCTTCGTCATTGGCCATGATTAATTAGGATTAATCAATGCAACTTAAGAATAACACAACAACAAATTCACATTAATTTAACACTTGAATTTTTATTTTTCAATAAAATTTGTCATCACTAATTTGTCTCTATTGTCAAAACTCAAATGTCATTTCTTTTTTTATTTTATTAAATTGCAATGCGGCTTAAAACCATTGGTCAGTGTCAAGCTTAAATAAAGTTTTTACTTTTCAACACCGTATTTCTAAATTGTCAAGTCCAAAGTCTAGTCAAAGTCCAATTAAATAGTCAGTGCAGTCGATGAGTCAAGTCAGTCGATTTAGTAGTGGTGGACGCTTTACTGACTTTTTAGAACTCAATATATTATCACGCATTTTCACGTCAACGTCAACAAAGCGTCAAGTTACACGATACTCAGCTCTATAAAATTATAGCAGAGTACTATTTACAGTGCAGGTTTTTCTGTCGCGACCACAAAAAATCGCTCGTGGGAACGTAAGCTACGAGTTATAACTTATAAGTAATTCCAACATTTATCGATAAGGATTTAAGATGATACAGTTTTAGTTTCTGCTGTCACCGCGTCATGAGTATACCTTTTTTTTCTAACTGTACTTACGGTTAAATTAAGGGGCTAAAATTCAAATTGTAACCCATTCATACTAGTGATTTTCAGCTTAATTATATTAGCGCACAGTAATTCTATTTACAGTGCTGTTTTCTTCAGCACAGATGCTGCAACCACTAAAAAGCGCTTATGCCTCGTGACCGAACGTATTATAGCTTGACACTATTGGCAGACGACACTGGCAAATGGTTATAAGCCGACGCCATATATAAATTTAAAAAATTGACATTTCAGTTTTGACAAGTTTTTGACATTCTACATGACAGATGAGTGCTGACAAATGTGACAATTGACAGCTCACAGCCATTGAAAATTTTGCTATTCTTTTCGAGTGAACTTTCTAAGCTCACGGAGCGTTCGTGTAACGTTACTTAAATCCAAAGTCATCGGCTTGGATTTAATTTAATTTTAGAATTTAAAAACTAAAAGCCGAAGCAAAATGCCGCCTAAGTTCGATCCCAATGAAATTAAAATCGGTAATATATTGAATTTTGACAAAACTCCATCCAACATAATGTGAGTTGTGAGTGCTAAACCAATGTCTTATTTCTAGTGAACCTAAGATGTGTCGGTGGAGAAGTCGGTGCCACGTCTTCCTTGGCTCCCAAAATCGGTCCTCTTGGTCTGGTGAGTTGATTTATAACCTTTGCACCAAGTCCTAACCTATAAAATCTCGCGTGGCAGTCACAGTGCGGCAATTTCAATTACAGATTTTACAATATGATGGTTTTTTACCTATGTATGTAATAACAACGAAAGCTGTAATTGTAAAAGGACAACAAGCTGGTTTCTAAAACTTAGTTTTGTTGCTCGTAATGTGATGAATGATCTTGGGGGGTGCCTCCCTACCAGGCGCGTCCTTCCGGGTGGCGGATGGAAGGAACCCGTGACTCAGGATCCGGTCCCTGTCGCGGCTACTCCGAATGCCCAATAAGGAGTCGCGGACCAGGCCATATGACTGTCATGCGACAATTTCTTATTCTATGTAGCTTAGTACTTTTGAAGTATGTTCAGACAGGGTTTGCCTTTGCTGAGTACTGCCTGGGCTTGTGCTGGTTAGTATAAAAAATGTTCATAAAATACATGTACTCTGTACTTAATATCTGACTTGTAATTTTTGCTCTTTAGTCGCCCAAAAAGGTTGGTGATGATATCGCCAAGGCTACCGGAGACTGGAAGGGTCTAAAGATCACTGTGCAGCTGATTGTACAGAACCGACAGGCGCAGATCTCTGTTGTCCCATCAGCGGCCGCCTTAGTCATCAGGGCACTGAAGGAACCGCCACGTGATCGCAAGAAGCAAAAGAACGGTAAGTTATTACAAAATAAATATGACTATGTTACACTTAGAACTACGTTACTCAAACATAGCAATTTAAGACTCTTGTTTTACAATCTCCTAATAAGTGTCTTGCACGTTTTGTCTCTGTCACCTGGTATAAAGAGAGTAGCGACGTGTGGCGGACCAATCAGCGCACAGTCCTGAATCGCGCTATCGAAGTTTCTGAGCTTGGAAAGTATATATACGACAGCTGAAATGATTACAAGTGGGCTTCGGCCTGACCGGGCATACCACCTCGCTAGGTCGGAGATCTGCCTTTGGGGCTTGCCACCATATTTCCCACAGACGAAACTTCCAAATAAACATATAAAGTAATAGGCTATCCAACACTTAAAAGATTGTAAAACAGGTGCTAAATACAGTCGTACAAGGATCTTTTGGCACTTGGATGGGGGCGTAAGTGTAGCAAATAAGAACATACTTATTACTAAAAGTGAAATTTTACAAGACGGCGATGTTAGTACTGATTTTGTCCATGTGCCAAAAGATCCTTGTACGACTGTATTTCAACTTGATATCTCATTAGTTATTTTACAATCTAACAGTTTTTATAATTTTATGGTGACATATATTATGTAATTTCTCTTTATATGATCCTAAAATTTGTGTAATTATCTCAATTCCAGTGAAACACAATGGTAATATCACCTTAGAAGATGTCATTGGAATCGCCAAAGTCATGAGGCCTAGATCCATGGCCCGACACCTGTCTGGTACAGTGAAGGAGATCCTAGGAACCGCACAGTCTGTTGGATGCACGATTGACGGACGTCCCCCACACGATCTCATTGTGGAAATCAACAACGGCACACTTACCATTGATGAATAAATTATGAGATTGTACTGATTCTTTTTTTATTAACAAAATTGAAGAATTTATATCTGATTTAAATACATTTTTGAATTCTTTAATGAAGTGAAAAATGGCTGAATCACAATATTATGCATAATCAATTCAATGTAACCTAAATAATATTATAATATCTATGGAAGCTTCACACCATGTCAATCTGACCCCATGCTAAGTATCTGAAGAACTTGTGTTACAGTCACCAGAAAACGAAGTATATTTAATACTTTACATATATTTAAGATTTTTATTAATTTTATTATATTAAACACATCCAGAAACACAAAAACTTTGTTCCTTCGGCGGGATTCGAACCCGCGACGCTCGGCTTGAGCATCAACGCGCCTGAACCACTGAGCCACATTTAAATTCTGCTACTCTTTATACCTACCATGTTATCTATGCTATATGGATGGGGCTATGCTCCGGAGTCCGAAAGACGTATACCTATTTGTCTTTATTCAATTTGTTAATATTGCTCATCACTTCTTTTTATTTTGCTGCTGACATTCTAACACATTATAACGATAAGGTTTGGGAAGGCTGTAGAAAATTCTGATCATTGAAAATAGAACTTGTTAATAGGTGCAATAGAGTTGAAAATATTTTTTATCTAAATTTTGAACGAGAGCTTAATCATAGTTGGATACTCAAAGGCGTAATCGTAGGATAATTGAAGAAAAAAAAATGTTTTGCCGGGAATGTCAATCAGCATGCCGGGAATGTCAATGATAACATAATGTATTATTTTTCTAAATTCGTGTTATTTCTGTTTTTAATGTGTAATATTGGTGGAATATTAACCATTAATTATTATTCGTTGAGGTGCACTTGTGTGGAAGAGTGATGCATTCTACAAAATGCGTGCTAAATTGGGTTTCCCGCCAAACCTCCCTAGGAAGTTTCAGTAAAGCGTCTACCACTTTACTGAATCGACTGACTTGACTGATTGATTACCGTGACTATTTATTAGGACTTTGACTAGACTTTGGACTTGACTATTTAGAAATACGTTGATATACTCGACACTGGCAAATGGCGATAAGCCGACGCCATAAATAATAATAATAATAAAAAAAAGTAATATGTCAGATTCGTGACTGACAATGCTGACTTTCTATGATGCTGACAAATGGCAAGATAGCATAGGTAATTCTTTCTTGAGAATTTTATTTATTTATAATAAACATAAATAATCTCATTCAATTCAGCATAAAGAAATCATTGATTGCTCAATAATATGTAAGGTTATCAATTCGATTCATCATGATACGGATATTTCCATTGAGGATAACAACACGGGATACTTTTATTCTAATTCTACTTGTTATATTTAATACGATTCACGTTACGGATTTAGGTAAGATAGTATTCTAGAGCTTTGTAAGTAAGCTAAAACACTTCTCTAAGTAATCTTCAATATGCCGGTAAAACTGACGAAGCGAAATTATTTCAGCCAATAATGATATGGACTTACAGAGCAAGCAGAGTAAATCGAAGGATGATTCAAACAATAAGTTCTTCAATCTAAACGGTAACGAGGATTATTTCAAGAGTTGTCCTCTGAACCAGGAGAATGTCTCGGACTGCACCTCTCTGAATTACCCTTGTATTAGCTGTGATAGAAATATAGACTGTGTATACGGCGGACAGTACAACTACACTTGTGTTGTGAAACCAAAAATAATTTGTAATGTAAGTAACATTCATTATTATTACATATATTAATTATAGAAAAAATGTTTAATTTATTTATGGCCGGATTCTGTAGTGAATTTTTTAATAGTTTATCTATTTAATAGCACTTCTGACTTGTGAACACAAATGCGTCAGCGAATCAAAAGCGCTGTATAGATAAATTACCAACAAATTCACCACAGGAACTGGGCAATACCAGTAAATTATCTAGCATCTTAGGTGTTCAAGTACATATAAATATAATATGAAATAAATTTATTTTCTGCACTCACTAATAACTATTATGTACTAAATTATACCTGCAAACTTGCACTGTAACATTGTACTTTAAACATGTTAAGAAGTCAGTGAATCATGCATATTATATTTCTAGCTTTTACCTGTGATTTCGTCTGCATGGAGTTTGGTTTCCATACAAAATTTTAACCCCTTTTTCACCCCCATAGAGGGAAATGAATTTTCAAAAATCCTTTCTTAGCGGATGCCTACATGAATTATAATATATACATTTGGCATATAGAACTATCTATATGCCAAATTTCAGCAAAATCCATTAAGTAGTTTCGGCTGTGCGTTGATAGATGAGTCAGTCAGGTTTGCCTTTAATATATTTAGATGTCAAAATGGCTTACTTTTATTGGTTAGTGTGTACGGTGCTTATGCATCATTGGTCAATTTTGACATTTGTATGCATGATTCACTGCCTTCTTAATGCGAACAGATGACATTTTAACCCAAAATTTTTAAAGTATCTAGTTCTTATAGTTAAAAAACATTTTTAGGGCTCAAAGACCTTTAACAGGACTGCGATGTGTAGGTTCTGTTATCAAACGGACAAGTGGGAGCACCGATGTGAACAGAAATCCAGCTGCAACTCTTTGGCGTCACCTACCAAGTATTACTTGTAAGTATCTTGTTGCCAGAACTTTACACTCTTTTAATGTTTTTTTTTTGGTATCCAAGGGATGGCCATTAGCCACAGAATCAGGGGCCACCAAATCCGCAGATGAGAGGAAGACCTCAAACTTACAGCTGGAAAGTTTGAGATCATCCTCCCACTGGACGCCAGTGGCCACAGAACGCTCACAATGGAAAGAATTGGAGGAGGCCTATGCCAAAACTCAAAAGGCACACCGAACTGAGGGACATAATTTAAACCAACAGTGATAGCAAACCAAAAATAACTCAGTTTGGAACAAAAGGCTATAATAATAATTTTAATTTTTTACAACCCACATACCTAATAGCGAAAGAATAACAAAGTTTATTTTCATAGTTGTGAGCACTAAGTCAAGTTATAGAAAAGCTCATTGATAATATTGTGATCTTTGTCTATTTTCATACTTTGTAATGATTTATTAAAGTTTACAGGCAATTGAAAGTAAATTAATTCATCACTTTTTCAGAACTAACTGTACTGTGTCTGACGACGTCATCTGCTTGGGGAAGAGGAAGTTTCTAAAAAAAATAAAATGCTCCTGGACCTCTGGGACTAGGTGGGGCACTGCACTCGTGTTGGCCCTGACACTGGGTGGTTTCGGTGCTGACAGATTCTACCTGGGCCACTGGCAGGAAGGCATCGGAAAACTGTTCAGTTTCGGAGGCCTAGGAGTCTGGACTCTTGTAGATGCGCTCCTCATTGGCATCCACCATCTCGGTCCAGCTGATGGATCCGTCTATATATAGTTGTTTTTTGTTTGTAAGGCTTATTTTAATATTTAAACTTATATTTTAATAAATAGATGTTAAAATATAGAAAACTTTTGGATTATAATTTTATTTCTCAGGTTGTGTTACAATCAGGGTTCGAAAATATCCGATATTTATTATAAATATCAAAATATCGGATATTTATGATATATATCCGATATATATCAACATTTTGATATATTTTCATACAAAATGGATATATATCCATTTTGTATGAAAATATATTTTGTATGAAAAGTCATATTATTATTTTATTGTATCATTTATGTATACTATTTGCATATTATGTGTTAGATAATAATATTAATATCTATAGACGCTTACCACCACGTCAATCTGGCCCCATGCTAAGTTTCCGAAAAACTTGTGTTAGGTACCAGACAACAGGAAGTATATTTAATACTTTTATACTATACATATATTTAAGATTTTTATTATATTATACACATATTTACACATCCATGGCCCAGGAACACGACAAAACTTATTGTTCCTTCGGCGGGATTCGAACCCATGACCCCCGGCCTCAGCACCAATGCAATGAACCACTGAGCCACAGAGGTCGTCAAAACATAATGAATAAGCAAACATAAACATAACGAAAAAACTAAAATGTTTTTATTATTTTATTTATTTAGGTACTTAAAATCATCCGAAATAAAAATAGAAATTTTATCAGTCTCGAATCTTCATATAAAAGGGCCGGCTTTTTCAACACATAGCCTGGCTCTAATAACGTTTTTTGTTTAAAGTAAAGACAGCCTAAAAATTCATCATTTAATAAACTGTTATCTATTCTATACTAATATTATAAATGCGAAAATGTGTCTGTCTGTTACTCTGTTACCTACCTCTGCACGCTTTAACCGCTGAACCGATTTTTATGAAATTTGGTATAGATGTCGTGGCTATATCGTAGATTTGCTCACTTCATGAAATACTCGAGAATTTCATGAAATGGTCGCATTTCATGAAAAGTTTATCTGTCTATTGGCCACATCATGATGTGGCCTGCCGCCTGGGCAGATCAATGATAAGAAATCGTTTATCGATATGGCCAACTACTCGTGGCTACTTCATGAAATGGTCCAGATAATTTGACATATTATATCGTAAAATAATTACATTAATTACCTGCAAGGAGAGAGAGGCGCTGCAAGGGCTTTGATTATGTGTATTAGATGGCGGTCGCTACGAGAATATTTTTTTTTCGTGGTGAAAAAGTTAATAATTTATTTATAAACGAGGCAGAAAGTTATAACAAAAGAGTTTACGACAAAAACGTTCTCGAGTACCATGCAAGTTACGCAAAGAGACCTACAACCACCATCCTTAATATTCACCTACGAGATACACCTACAACCTACATCTATAACTACCTACACCGATACTTACACTTAGGTATTTACTTATCTAAGGTTAGATTACAAAAAAACCCTTATTTTTTTTTAATTTTCGCGCAATGTTTGTGTCAGCGGTACTTTAATGACAATAAACTAAACACACCGGCATATTTAGCTGAACACAAACAAAAAGGTCCACAATTAAAAAGATATGGTTTTATTTTAAAATCTACTTACTACAATTCTTTTGTTATTTAAAGTTTTATTCGTTTTACTTAAAATGAGATCACTTTAAGAATAGATTTTGCGAGTAAATGCTATTTGTGAAAAATGGTAAATTTTTGAACTTTTCATGTAACCGGGAAAAGTGAAAAATAATATAAAAATAAAAATTAATTAAAATAGAATAACCTAACCAAGAGCATGTCAGGACACGTCTAAGGAGGGTTCCGTAACTATAAACGCGTAATATGCTTTTTTTTACTGTCCGATTTGGTTCACAATAATTTTCCTAAAGAGTTTTTAGCATGATCTATCAGCATAGAAATTTGCAAGTTTCTATCTCCTATAGTTTAAAAATGCTAGGGGGGGGGGGGACCAACTTACAAACTACTTTGCAGGCCGATTACTCGAAAATGGTCAACTTTATAAAAAATTAACGTATGAAACCTTGCCTTTATTTTAAAAGACCTTTTCTACGATACCCCACACGATGGGGTAGAGTGAAAAAATATTTTTCATCCCCACTTCGCATGTATGGAGAGCCACCTCTAAGATATAAAATTATTATTTTTTTATGATCCCGAAACCGTGATCTATACACAATCTATAACTGCATCAAATTTCATCAATTTATATTCATAATTACAGGAGCTAGAGGCGCGGACAAACAGACAGACAGACGGACGGACAGAGCGAAACTATAACGGTTCCTTAAGTATTACGGAACCCTAAAAATGGTGATTAATATCGCGTATTTCCTCCACGTGCTCTTATTAAAGTTTCTACCCGTCTAAGCAAACTGAGTTTGCACTTTGTCAATTACTTTCTTTGTAAAAAATAATAGAATAAACACAAAAAAAACTTGTTTTTCTGACACGACTGACACCATTAATGCCGGCAGAAGTGTTGCTATTGCTATTTATGGATTAGAATTTAGAATATACTATTAGGGAATATGTTTTACATTTGGGAAGTTTAAGAAACCAAAAATTACCTAATAATATAAAATTTAAAAAACCAATTTTGTATTGATATATATCATAAAAATTCCTTTGATATATATCGGATATATATTGGATATATATCATGATATATATCCATTGATATATATCCTCGAACCCTGGTTACAATCCTTTTTAAGTAGGGTTAAGAATTTGAAACTTGCCAATTACCATGTTGAGCAATCTTTTCTGATTACATGTATGTCCGTCCAGCACCAGTGTAATGGCCGTCATTAGTGTCAAAAGATTCAATCATTTATAATTTTTGCCTACACTTCCACTTCAAGCCCGCGGCATTGGATTTGCAAGCTGGACCATAAGCTAATAATGTGTTATTCATAAGTACTTATGGTCCTTACGGTATGGTACCTTCTTTAGGTTAGAATTAATAAAGTCACATTTGTCATGGGATACTCATCTCAACTTACCTGTCCGGTAGTTGTGGTATAGTATACGGGTATGCGACCCCAGCTTCCCTAGCTATTACTGTCCTATCCCTTGCCCTTTTAACTTACCAATCTTCCTTTCCACACCACCTATCCTTCCCTTTCCCTATTCCTACCCTCTCCAACAATCCGTGGAAACGCAATGGATAATTATAAAAATAATTTAATTATCCAAAATGGCGGCGATGTGGTTCACCACCCATCACGTCTCGTTTCTCGCGGAGGTGAAAAGCGGACCATGGAGAGCCGCTTCGCTACGTTGAATGTAAGAGGAGGAATGGATGGTAAGAATGAAAGTGAACGAAGAGAAACGAGTATGTTAGGATCGTAGCAAGTGGCAAAAAGTGGTCTCTGCCTACCCCTTTACGGGAAAAAGGCGTGATTATATTATGTATGTATGTAATAAAGTCACGTTATCTATACTAATATAATAAAGATGAAAAGTTTGTTTGTTTGTTTGCATTGAATAGGCTCAGAAACTATTGGACCGATTTTGGTGAAATTTGATACAGGAATAGATTAGACCACGGGGAAGGATATAGGCTACTTTTTATCGCGACAAAATGCACGGTTACCGCGAAATTTCCTTTTGTGCGTACGAAGTCGAGTGTAACATCTAGTCTGTAATATTCACTTATTACCAATGTCAAGATGTGTCATATTGACTTACTTACTGGTGATTTTTTGATATTCAAATTATATTTTGCATAAGTTACAAAATTATCAGTTTATTTAACTATTATGAGACAATATGGGCGATATAGATTTCTTTTTTTATGATGCTTGGAAAAGATCCGATAATCGAAATAGGAAATGGTGCCAAGAAAACCTGATGCCGACTTTACAGGCAGCCAAGAAGAAGAGAACCCGCGATATTGATAAATCAATTGAACTGGCTGAAAAATTATTAAAGGTGCTCAATGCTCATATTAAATAGTAATATATTTGTTGTATTCGCTTCACTTCATCAATCACTTACGGATTGTGTCGCGGACTCGCGGTGCTCATTTCTTTTTTCGACGTTTCGGCTACTCTCTTCAGCTGTGGTCACGACACACGGGAGGTGGATCAACCTGATGGAAAGTAGCTGAAACGTCGGAAAAAGAAATGTGCACCGTGTCACAATCCGTAAACGTTTAATACAATGAATAATATTCGCGTAAACCATAGACATTGGTCTCGCTTGGCGCTCTACCCCAGCGAGACCAATTATTCATCTATGGCGTAAACATAAGAAATCATTAACGACCTCTGTGGCTCAGTAGTTAGCATAGATTATACAGGTAGTTAGAGCGTTCTCAAACGTCTGCCGGGCAGCCATGCCGAGGATCCACGGTCCCCCGCCGCCACGTCGGGCGGTCTATTGGTGGTCGGCAGAATTGGCTGACCTTCGCGCTGCTTGCAATGCGGCGCGTCGCTCCTACGGACGCAGCAGGCGGCGCCAACCCCAGGACGCGGAGAGAGATGGCCGGCTATACCGGGTCTACGTTGAGACCCGAGAGGCCCTGTTATTGGCCATCAGCCGAGCCAAAGAGGAGGCATGGCTGGAGCTCGTCGGGGGTCTTGATGATGACCCCTGGGGTCGACCTTATAAAAGGGCGCGGGACCAACTTCGCGTCCAGTCGGCCCCGTTGACGGAGACGCTACAGCCTGAGCTGCTGGGGAACATCGTCAGGGAGTTATTCCCTGACCCCCCAGCAGGATTCGTTCCTCCGAGAATGGCTCGGCGAACGTCGGACTCGACTATGGAGGGTGTTCCGCCACCCGTCACCGACCAGGAGATGGAGGCGGTTCTGTTCCGTCTCCGAAGTAGGAAGAGGGCGCCGGGTCCGGACGGGGTGCACGGGAAAGTGCTTTCCGTTGCACTAGTGCACCTCGAGGATCCCCTCCGGGAACTGTTCGACCACTGTCTTCGGTCGGGCCAGTTCCCGAGGGAGTGGAAGATAGGCCGGCTTACCTTATTGCCAAAAGGGGGCCGGCCGCCGGACCAGGCGTCGGCGGTGAGACCTATCGTTCTGCTGAGTGAGGTCGGGAAGGCCCTGGAGCGAATTGTGGCTTCTCGACTCGCTCGGCACTTGGAGGAGGGCCCGGGACCGGGACTCTCCGATTCTCAGTACGGTTTCCGGGCCGGCAGGTCTACCGTCGACGCAATTAGGCGCCTACGGTCGGTGACGCAGGAGGCGGAACGCGAGGGGGAGGTGGTGTTGGGGGTGTCGCTCGACATCGCCAACGCTTTCAACAGTCTTCCCCACAGCGTAATACGGGAGGCACTGAAATACTTCGGTGTCCCCCCGTATGTCGGAAGACTGTTGGAAGATTGGCTCTCCGGCAGGGAAGTCGTGTGGGAGGACCGGGAGGGGTCTTTTGTGCGGTGGAGAGTCGAATGCGGTGTCCCACAGGGGTCGGTATTGGGACCCCTCCTCTGGGACATTGGCTTCGACTGGGTCCTGCGATGTCGCCTCCTCCCCGGGATGAATGTCATCTGTTATGCGGATGATACCTTCGTCACATCCCGGGGACGAAGTTACCAAGAGGCGGCGCGGCTGGCCGAAACGGCCATATCGCTGGTGGCTAGCCATATCAGGAGGTTAGGGCTTCGGGTTCGCTACGAAAAGACCGAAGCCCTCATGTTCCGCGGACCCGGGAGGAGAAGACCCCCCCCCAGGTGCACGACTTCAGGTCGGAGAGGAGGAGGTCAGGGTGGGCCCCACCATAAAATATCTTGGGCTCACCCTAGACGGGAGGTGGACCTTCGGCCCCCATTTCGAACAACTGGGGCCGAAGGTCATAAGGGCGGCGTCATCGCTGGGCCGGCTCCTACCGAATGTGGGGGGGCCCAGCCAGGCCTGCAGGCGGCTGTACTCCGGGGTGTGCCGGAGTATAGCACTGTACGGAGCCCCAATCTGGGCGGATGCCCTCACCGTCCGCAACAAGGCCCAGCTGCACAAAATGCAGCGGGTCATAGCGGTGAGGGTCATCAGGGGCTACCGTACAGTCTCCTGGGCGGCAGCCACTGCCCTGGCGGGGGAACCGCCGTGGGAGCTCACGGCACGGGTCCTTGCCGAGACGTACCTCCTCATGTCAGAGAGGAGGTCACATGGCGAGGTCCCCTCGTGGGAGGAGCTCAGGCGGTTCCGTAGGCTAGGAGAGCAGTGGGTGCTGGGAAGGTGGGGAGAGGCGCTGGCGCAGTCGCAGTACGGCCAACGTACGGCCGAGGCGCTGCGTCCAGTCCTTGCGGCGTGGATGCGCCGCAAGCGAAAGCCCCTCACCTTCCGCCTTACACAGGTGCTCACCGGGCATGGTTGCTTCGGTGTGTACCTGTGTAAGGTGGCCAGGAGGGAGCCAACGCCAGCCTGCCACCACCTTAGAGGTGTGCGACAGATGGGCCGTGCAGCGCCACGATCTCGTGGCAGTGCTTGGGCGGGACCTCTCGCTCTCGAGTGTGGTGCGCTGCATGCTCGAGAGCGATGAGGCCTGGCAAGCGGCGGTCTCTTTCTGCGAATCCGTCATTTCGCAGAAAGAGGCCGCGGAGCGGGACAGAGAGATGGATCCATCCTCTGTTCCGCTCCGCCGGCGTAGGACGGGAGCGAGGAGGCGTCGCTATGCGAACCTCCTCCAATAGTCTCCTGTCTAACCGGGGCTCCGGGAGAGGATGGGAACCTCCCCGGCTTAGCTAGTCCCGGCGCCGAGGGGGACACTCCAGGTTGTCGGAGTGACCCCTAATTGTGGTGGAAGTCCGGTCCCTATAGAGGTAGACTATGTATATTAAATGATATGTGTATTAAATGTAATTATGTATTATCAAAGAGTATGTAATTAACTACGTTATATAAAAAAATCTTAAATATAGGTATAATAACAAAGTATTAAATATATTTCCGTTGTCTAATACCCGTAACACAAGTCCTTCGATAACTTACTACGGGACCAGATTGACGTGGTGTGAAAGCGTCCATAGATAAAATTATCTTGTATATTATAGTAATGTATTTAATATTTATTATATATATTATATTTATTATATAACATATTTATTATATATATAACAGCCTCCGTGGTCTAGTGGTTAGAGCCTTGGCTCTCGACTCGGAGGTCGTGGGTTCGATTCCCGCATTGGAACAACAAAAAATGTTGTTTCCAAGTTTGGTTAGGACAATGCAGGCTGATCACCTGATTGTCTGACAAGAAAGATGATCCATGCGTCGGATGGGCATGTAAAAAGTCGGACCTGCGCCTTATCTCTCGTCAGTCGTGTCGGTTATCCGTCCCACTGGATTACGAGAGTAAAGGAAGAGAGAGTGCTCTTGTGTACTGCGCACACACTTGGGCACTATAAAATTACTCCTGCGTAACTGGCCTGGTTTCAATGGAACCGGCCACCGTCACCGAGATCGGTGGGGAGTCATTATTATTTATTATCAAATTACCAAGAATAAAAGTCTAGTATCATTTGTCACTGATTAGTTTCAAGAATTTGCGCTGGTTATATTTTCTGCCGTCAGAATATCATCCGTCTTTCTATTACAATGTAAATTACAGATTTACGATGAACCAATGCCAATAGCTACTTCTACCCCACCATACGATTTCCAACGATGTGAGGAGGATAGCTACATGAAGCCAATAGAGGCAGACGTGCTGAACTTACTATATGGCAGTACGGAAAAGGGCGCTGCGAATAACTATTTAAATGCCAGATACAAGAAGCCAACAGAGGACAGGTGGGCATAAAATAATGTTTGGTACTTTTTTGTTAATGAGTGTTAACACATACTGAAATGCGCTTACAATAAAAATCATAATGAACGCGAACACTGGTGTATCACAGTAATAATACACAGGAGTTCTTGCACTGCTTCCACTTAAATAAGTATTTTACATTAATTTCAATTTATTACACGACCGGTTTCGACAAAGTCATCACCTGATGATTGTGAAACCTGAATTTCCACTTATAGTTCAATCAATAACATAATATACTAGCTTTTGCCGGCGGCGCGTAAATACAATATCCCACGGGAATACTGTACTTTTTCGGGATAAAAGGTAACTTATGTTTTAATCCAGAACATAAACTACTGCCGTACCAAATTTCGTCGAAATCCGTTCAGTAGTTTTTGCACTAAGGGGCCATCCATAAATAACGTCACACGTTAAGGGGGAAGGAGGGGGTCGACGAAGTGTGACCTTGTGTGACAAGGGGGTGGGAGGGGTAAAAAATCGTGAAATTTATACATACCTACGCATACCAAATCAAACTGCCAATCGAACTGACAAAATAGTCGAAATTATTGATATATATATACAGCTTTAAAAGCGTAGTTTCCACCTAGCTAGATCGTTTTCTCACCCTAAACTCCCTGAATACTAAATTTTATGGTAATGCAGCAGTTTTCGAGAAACGGAATAAGTATATAAATAAATATGGCGGCGTGTCGTTTAACCAATCAGCGCGCGAGTTGCGTTCCGTTTTACAATTAAACGAGTTTCAGCTCATTATATTAGAATTTAGAACACAACTAAAAATATTGCGTAAAATTGTAAGCATAATGTTTATTTGACAATCTGTCGACATTTCATAATCTCACTAGCTATATTACAATCTAACGGTATTTACAATTTCACGGTATATCTCATACCAGAGTATCATTTAAAGTACAAGATTTACTTGCAGATTCAACTTCCGCCTCTGCTCCAACTGGGACTACGGCTGGCGGCAGCAGGCGCACTCCCGGAAGCCGCGCGACCACTTCGCCCATCGCGGCCGGTGCGCCGTCATCCGCGACACTTTCTACCGGCGGAGTGACGCCACCCCCGACCCCCCGCACTACTCGCACCCCCTCGGCGGAGAGTTCAGTATATGCAGCGATTATTCGTGTAAATTCTGAATACGGTATTTTCCTGTATATTTTTTAATTTAATAAATGAATAGTGCTCTGAAAAAATAATAAAACAGATAAAAGGAATCTATACTTAATATAATAAAGGGGAAAGGTTTGTTTGTTTGCATCGAATTGGCTCCGAAAGTACTGGCCCAGTATTGATGAAATTTGGCACATATAATATAGAGTAGGCCACGGGGGACAGACTACTTTTTATTGCGGCAAAATGTATGTTTCTCACTAGATTTCCTTTAGCGCGCACGAAGTCGCGGGGAACATTTAGTAGTATGTATACTAAATATCAAAATGTTCAAAGATATTGCGGATTGTTTGATGCACTTTTGTAAGTCCTGATTTACACAAGGAGAGTTTATCGTACGATTTGGGCGAGAATATCGTATCATATTCTCGTATACGAGACTCGCCATACGATTTTCGCCTTCAAAGGTTGTTTACACTATGCAAGAATATTCTCGCCTGACATTGTCGCCTGCACCCGTTCGAGAAACTCTCCTTGTGTAAATGAGGCTTAAGTCTCGTGAAAACGCCCCATGTAAAAGTCGTACTAGTGACGTCACACGCTAGTGCGTTGCTACGAAATGTATGGCCATATTATGCACAAAATTTCTGATATCTCGTAATTTTGCGCGTTTTTATGTTGCTACATACCATAGTAAATCTTTTTGTATATTTTGATTGATGAAACTAATTATTATGTAGGTTTTATACACTGTTTAAAAATATATTATCTCAACTTTTACTTAATGTGACTTCGAAATGCATATAATTACAGAACTACACAAAATCTTAATTCTTTTTACTTTTATCAAATTGTAATACCTAAATATTTCTTAATTTATTAAAAAAACTACATTTTATATGTACATAGGCAAATACCTAATTACTAATTTTTGTTATAGTTATTAAAATTTGTATTAAATATTTGTGGGTTTTGAACCCCCTAAACCACCCCCTAGCTACGTCCATGTGCTTTTTATAAAATCAATTACGAGGTAATAAGTTTACAAACATAAAACTACGTTTTATAGCAAAAAACATATATTTTATAGTTTTTATTATTTACAATAATTCAACTTTTATTTACATATTAACAACAGTAATGTACCTATACTGTAAGGCCACATCTCTGTTCAATGGAAATTACAAGTGACAATTTTAATTACATAAAAAAAATACAACGGGTTCATTTACAAAATTGAGGTCGCCTATAAGGCGGGGTCAGAGGCGTATCAATGGACGGATCCCGCGGGCACTAGGGCCCTTAGTATACACGGGGGCCCTTCGCACTTCGTGGGCATATCCCATACACGTTAGAACCCTCCATGTATATTAGGGCCCTGTGCAAACGGAACGGGACTTTCAGTGGGACTCTAACAGACCGCGGGACAAAAGCTAATGCGACAATACACTAAAAATATATAACAGATCCATCCATTGTAACGTCAGAGGACTATATTAATAATAAAACTATAATTAATAATAAATCAACTATACAAATCATTTGCACAAGCTTAAACAATTTTTTATAATAATTAATAATATTATACTTTTCAATTTTTCAATAGTCGTATAAAATTACTTATTGGTATTTTTCTACATTCAACTTCATACATTTTGAAAAAAAAATTTAGCTAAAAAGCGTGGACAGTGTAATAAATAATAATCATTAATGATAATGAATAATGCAAAAGTAGATCTAAATAAAATTCATTGAATAAAATACTTGTAAATCGTGTAAGCTTGGGCCAACTCAACAACATACATTGAACAATATGTTCACTAAGTAAATAAATATGAGACGTCTTTGTTCCTTGCCGGAGTAACTTGACAAATGTATTAACAATAATTTAGATCAGTCCATTCACGGTGAAAATACTTCCATAACAACTTAAATGTGTACAGTTAAGCCTGACAAAAAGGTTAATTTACTATTTATAATTCTGATACAAACACTGTCGTATTGACAAAAATATTTGCTTATATTATATTATTCTCTCCATTACCTAATAAAAATATTTACACAATGTTTTGTCCAGGGTCTCTAGTCAAGATACATTCGATAATTTCGACGGCGAACTTCGAAATCAAAAATGTATAGGTTTTGACATAAGGAATCGCAAGCGACATGTCACATAACGATGACTTATGTCAAATCCCATACATTTTTGATTTCGAAGTTCGCCGCCGAAATTATCGAATGCATCTTGACTAGAGGCCCTTGTCTCATACGTCGTAAAAGAAGCTTGACAGAAAAGGACAAAACATTGTATAGCGTAAATATTGTGTAAATATTTTTATTAGTAATGTTAATGTAGAAGCTCAATGTAGTGTGGTCCCCTTACTAATAAACATTGTATAAGCTTTGAATAGTTATACAGTGTTTTGTTCCCGTCACACAAGTGACATTTTTAATTCGATAGAAGAAGACAAAACACTGTGTAACTATTCAAAGCTTATACAGCGTTTATTAGTAAGGGGGATATTGTTCACATCACACAAGTGACATGTTTAATTCGATAGGAGACATACAGCGTACATATACAGCGTTTATTAGTAAGGGGGTAGTAGTCTAATGTAGTAAAAGTTAAAACAGCTATCAGACAAAACAATCTTAAAACCCTTAATGCAATCATTAAAAGGCATATAATGTTTGAAATATATTACTGGAAAGAAGCATAT
Source organism: Glaucopsyche alexis (assembly GCA_905404095.1). Classification (NCBI taxonomy): domain Eukaryota; kingdom Metazoa; phylum Arthropoda; class Insecta; order Lepidoptera; family Lycaenidae; genus Glaucopsyche; species Glaucopsyche alexis. Next base: position 5,632,694 of record FR990057.1, read on the forward strand.
TTAGATTTCATTTTATAATATGAAAAATGCGTGTCAAAAACCAATGATATTTCATACAACTTGCACATAAAACATACTTTTATGGAAGCATTTCCACATAATATTACGATTATATTTCATCGCAAAACAGACTCCTTTGCTACTTATATTTTTAATTTGATTTTTGTAGTGATTTAAAACTTTTCTACGTTTAGTCTTAACAACATAAAAATATTGCATTATTTGGGCCTAACGTACCATGTTAGATTTATGGTAATACAGATGTAAGGCCATGTTGCAGACTCTTCTAAGTTAAATTTTTAACATAAACCCATTGAATAATTACAAATAGAAAGGTAACTTTTAAGGTAGTTTTCTGTTTTTTCACTAACCATTTTGGGATGTTATATTATGTAGGAGTCAAGTATACGTATGCGTAAATACATATTAATATGCTATAAAAATCTTCTCATTAATCAAACCACTGTTCTATTCGTATTAATTCTACGATTCCTGTGTTATTTTTTTTTTATTATATTTAATGTTAGTGTATGCAATCTGCCATCAACCTAACATTAAAAAAAGATACAATATGATGTCTTCTCTCTCTCCGATAAGTTAAAATCTAACGAATGTGAAGTATTCATCCACAAACATACATTTTATTCATAAATAAATTGCATAAAATTAAATTTTGTCTACAAAACTTAGTCTACAAAACAAAGTTTTTTTTACTGTTAATTTTTAGGGTTTCCTCAGTGTTTACAAGGACCTTTGTAGTTTCGCCCTGTCCGTCCGTCTGTCTATCCGCCCTTCTAACTTCTGTAATTATTAAATTAAATGGATGAAACTGGGTATAGTTTGTATTTACATTTTGATTTTTGGATTATTAAGAATAACTTTATATTTTGGCTGTCCATACATGTATTTTTTTATTCTACCCTATTGTCTGGGATATCGTTATATAGGTCTTTTGAAATGAAGGCGAGGTTTCCAGTTTCCTACATTACTTAGTATTGTTTTGAGCGAAATCGAACAGTAACTTTGAAGTAACTTGAAAAACTTATTGCGCGGTATTTATAATGGAACCCTCCTTAGACATGTCCTGACATGCTCCTGGTTAGGTTATTTCTTAAATATTTAGACTGAAATTGAACATATGAATTTAGTAGAAACTAAAATTAATTATAAAAGAGGTAAAACTGTCAATTGAAAGTACTCGATAAAACCCTAAGCAGAATTTGGCAAAATTTGTGACACTTCAATTTAGAATCGTCAATTTTGTGTAGGATCAAACCATAAAATTTAATATTTTTTAAGTGAATAATTAATAATTATTTTTAATAAACACAGATATTCCGTGATGGCGTGGAAAATTTTGATATAATATGTAATCCAAAACCTATGCTGTACAACTTTAAGCAAACAATATAAAAGGCTTAGATAAATGATCGGTCTCTGCGCTCGACTAGATACCGCGCTAGCTAACAACAACACCTCCGTGAATGCAGCAAATCATTATTGTAGTTTCGATTTAAAATATCATTGTGTGTAAAAAATTGGGGTTTTTATTGAAGTGAAAACTGCTTTTAGCGCGGTACGCATATTTTTAGATGAGATAAAATCTCTGGACTCACGTCACCGTCACAAGGCGCAGTTTGGCGTAAGGTGAATTTTAAATAACTTCGAATCAAAATTGTTTATTTCCTATTTAGTTACCATGAACCTATAGTTTATATTTTAGATTGTAATAATTTTAATGTATTTTAAAGTGTCTATTAATTAATAAAATACTATTCATAAATAAAATGCTATTCGTAACCCAATAACCCATCTAAAAAATGACTAACGCGCCAAAATAAGTTTTCACTTCTGTCGGCGCTCCCGGAGTGCAACCCGTATTTTTTTTCTGTGATAAATGGAAAGATTATATATAAGTTTTTTAACAAAATATTTTATTTTTATTATAAAGTTATATTAAAATAAAGTTTTTCGCATTAAATATCAATACTATATAATAATACATTAATAAAATAAATAATAGGTTGGGGAAAAAGTCTTTTCGCATTATAGTATGTATGAACTTGTCATAAAATATCTTGGGCTATACCAATTGTATCTGGCTGATTTTGGTATCATTAAAAAGTTTTAATTTTACAGAAGACAATTCCAAATTCAAATTAGGTAAATTTGAGATTTTCATTTGTTTTTCTTATTGTTAAAATGAGTGATTCTTATGAAGAATTTCGATACATTTTAAAATTTTATTACAAAAAAGGTAAAAATGCAACACAAGCCGCGAAAAAAATTTGTGATGTTTATGGACCTAATGCAGTATCTGTGAGAGTAGCGCAAATTTGGTTTAAGCGTTTTCAATCCGGAAATTTTGATATCAAAGATGCACGTCGCTCTGGTCGCCCTGTTACGGACAAAACTGTTGCCATTTTTGAAAAAGTGGAGCAAGATCGGCATATTAGTAGTTACGATGTAGCTGAAGAACTGGGGATTGACCACAAAACGGTTTTGGCGCATTTGAAAAAAGCTGGGTACACAAAAAAGCTCGATATTTGGGTGCCTCATGAGCTCACTGAAAGAAACCTAATGAACCGTGTACTCATTTGTGATTCTTTATTACGACGTAAGGAAACCGAACCATTTTTGAAGAAGCTGATAACTGGTGATGAAAAGTGGATCACGTACGACAAGAACGTGCGAAAAAGATCGTGGTCAAAGGCCGGTCAGGCTTCACAGACTGTGAAGCGAAACCCGGGTTAACTCGCAACAAGGTGATGCTGTGTGTGTGGTGGGATTGGAAGGGCATTATTCATTATGAGCTGTTACCGCCAGGCAGGACCATCAATTCTGAACTGTACTGCGAACAACTGATGAGATTAAAGCAAGAAGTTGAGAGAAAGCGGCCGGAATTAATCAACAGAAGGGGTGTGGTTTTTCACCATGATAACGCTAGACCTCACACATCTTTAGCCACTCAGAAAAAATTACGGGAGTTTGGCTGGGAGGTGTTAATGCATCCGCCGTATAGTCCTGACCTTGCACCTTCAGATTTCCACCTGTTTTGGTCGCTGCAGAATTCCTTAGGCAGTGTCAGGTTGACATCACAAGAGGACTGCCAAAACCACTTGTCGCAGTTTTTTCATCAGAAGCCCCAAAAATTTTATAGCAATGGGATCATGTACCTACCAACAAGATGGCAAAAAGTTATCGAACAAAATGGCACCTATATACTTTAGTCACTTGTAAATAAACTTTATAAAAAAACCTTTTGAATTTTTATATAAAATGCGAAGAAACTTTTTCCCCAACCTAATATATAATATTATTATATTCCCAATTTCTAGTGTGCGTGAATTAGGTTCGTACATCTGACACGTTCTGATACGTCACACGGAAGATTTCAATGTGATGGGCTTGGACACGCCGACTATACGCGTACTATTTGTTGCCGCATTTTTCAAGTAAGCCAATGGTATGTAGTCGAGCGACAAGACCAATCATTTATCTATGGTAAAAGGAAATTCATCAATATAATCAGAAAGAATGTGTCAGCCTGGTGGCTATTTCGATCTTAACTGTTAGTCGTTTAACATCCCGTTTCAATAATCTTAGATAGGTTATTCTATAAATATTTGTTAAAAACGTCGTCATTCAATCATATTTTGCCGGTTTTTTGCGATACAAATTTGACGTTTCTAACAGATAGTTGATAGATAGGATATTGAAACGGGCCGTATGAGACACATGTATTGCATCTATCCCTATGAGCGAAGTGTCTTGTTGTTATAAGGAGTTGTCGTGACGATTCGAGGCCATAGCACACTGATTGGAAGTGCATGGGGGGTGCTCGTGGGCCGCAGCGCTCTCTAAGTGGGAATTTACGCGTTTAGAGGCGGCGATGATCTCTAACGGCCAGTATCAATAACTATTTGTTAAAAACGTCACATTTGGTATCGCAGTCATCGATCTCGCTGTCACAGAAAAATATTCCTCTAAGTTATTGAAACGCAAAAAATTGGCAAACGATACCAAAGGTGACGTTTTTAACGAATGGTTATTGAAACCAGCCGTAAGAGGACTGGATAATACACTTTGGGACCCGATATGCATATATCACGCTAGTCACAACGCTAGCTGCAACTTACGGGGTTCTATGGTTTCCTACGAGGGCTGCGCGGTACGCGACAGGCTCCCCTACTCAGAAATATCACGCTAGGAGACCGCGACCTACAGGGACTGCAGGTAACTCAACGCAGAAATATTACGCTAGGAGACTGCAACCTACAGGGAGTGCAGGTATCACGCTAGGTGGTCACCTTAGGGGTTTTGGACCCCTACGAGGTGTGCTGCGCGGGCGGCGGCGGCGGGAGCGCAGGCGGCGGGCCGGTGGTCCACGTGATGAGCGCGTGCTGCGGCAGCTGCGTCGCCTGGAAATGGTCCTTGAGGAGCGCCTGCGAGAAGTTGCAGTGCATCTGGTACGCCTCGTTCTCGCGCTCCGTGTCGCCCGCCAGCCGGTAAAGGTCTGGAACACAAGTAGGTCGATTCTGCTAATTAAATTTTGGGGGGCATCCACAAAAGTATTACGTCACGAAATATTTCGACTTTTTGAACCCCTCTCTCCCCTATGTCACGTTTAGTATCCCTACTTAGGGGCCATCCATAAATAACGTCACACGAATTTCACGATTTTTTACCCCCCTTGTCACAGTTGGTCACATTTGTGAGACCCCCTCCCCCCTCCCTAGTATGACGTCACATATTTTGCAAATTTACATTTAGAAATTATTGAATAAAATATTGGTTCCGAAACCAGTTTAATTTCCATTTAAATTATTTTTAATAAAATTAACATCAAATGAAACAATTAACAAAACAAAAAACGATTAATTATATTAATTAAAGAAATTAACGAAACAAATAATGATTGACTATGTTAACTAAAGAAATTAACAAAACAAAAAATAATATTATAATAGAATTATCTTTAAATTAAAGATACAAACTTAATAATCTTCAATCCATGGACTTTGAACCCACTCCTTTAAATTATTTATAACTGGCATATATGTTTTTGAGGTTTGCGTAAAGTAAGTTTATAGTTCGTATTTTAACACGTAGGTAATATAATAGATTTTGAAATGTGACGTCACAATATTTAGGACCCCTCCCACCCCCTTGTCACACAATGTCACACTTCGTCAACCCCCCCTTACCTCCCCCTTAACGTGTGACGTTATTTATGGATGACCCCTTAACATGACTGTCACATTTAGTATGACTTTGCTTAATTTGCTTTTAATATAATAATCAGTAGGGTCATATTAACATAATATTTTATAATATAATATTTTCTCACAATCACATAGCTTATACAAAAAAATAAAAATAAAAATACAACACGAGGTAAGTAGCTAATAAACATGTGAGAGACTGGGGTCGATACTAGGTGGGTACCTGTGTTACAGATCCCCAGGCTCTCTTCCACTCATTACAAATACAAAATACACCGTGTCTGAAGATTTCTAATTGAATAACAATTGTTTACGCTAAGAAATAAAAATGTTTGACAATATAGCCAGTAGCAATATAATAAAATTGTTAATTTATGTATGTGTGTGTGTGTGTGTGTGTGTGTGTTGTATGTGTGTGTGTGTGTGTGTTATGATATGTGTGTGCAATATATTTAAGCTGATCATCATATGCCTTATATTATGTTACATATACATATAATAATAATTGGGTTAGTTATAAATAGATGGTTATTTAATAAATGTTATGAACTTTTCGGTGGCCTCATAATCTAGTTCCTTTAGCCAGTCCGTAATTATTAACTTACAACGGTAGTTACATTTTGGATATATGTTTAGTAGACTATTTATTTTATTGTACATATAATAACCTTTATAATAGAAGAACCTTTGAGCAAATGATGTCTTGACTTTGCTTAGTTGACATATATTAATTCGTCGTTTACTACCATCGGTCAGCGTTGGGTCAAATTGTATCCGGCGGTGGGTTTTTAAAATAGTGTGCAGTATATATAATTGTCGCACAGTCAGGACGTCGCATGTTTTATATAAGGTTACCGTGGGGTATAAAAACGGAAGTTGCCAGCCAACTTTCAGAAGCATCCTCTGCGTGCGCTCCAACTTGATCATATGGGATTTAATTGCTCCACCCCAGGTACTTATGCAATAAGATAATAACGACTGACATAGAGCTAAGTAAACTGTTTTTATAATTTTTTTACTGGCAGAGTTACGTAAAGTTTTGAGCACAAAAACTAGTTTACGCAGTCTCGAGATTAGTGCATTTATATGTGAATAAAATGTCAATCTTTTATCAATCATTACACCTAGATATTTAATTTTATCAGATTTTTGTAGCCTAGGACAAGAGCAAAAGCTGGACAATGTTGAACATGAGTGTGCTATTATATCCTCATGCGGCAGAGTGGCACTGTTTGGTTGCGTGGCTTCATTTAAAGTAAAGGTGATGTATCGTGTTTTGTCAACGTTCAGCGTAAGTATGTTTCTCTGTAACCAGTTGGAAATAACATTGAACGTAGACTGAGCATTTTCAATGGCTTCTTTCCAACTCTTCCCTGTTAGTATAACCGCTGTATCATCCGCATAGGCAAACAGCTTACCACTCAAAAGTTGTAACTGGCAGAGGTCATTTACGTAGATTGAAAACAGCGTAGGCCCAAGAATACTACCCTGAGGCACACCGTAACTAATCCCACGCTCTTCGCTACACCAATTTTCGATCTTAACCTTTTGTCGTCTGTTGGATAGGTAGCTGCTTAATAGCATAAGTGGCGTCCCCCTGATTCCGTACCTCTCTAGTTTGGATAGAAGGATTGGGACCGAGACCGTGTCAAAAGCTTTCGCCAAATCAAGGAATATACCAATTACTTTTTTCTTACAGTCTAAGTTATAAGCGACATAGTCAGTAAGTTCCTGAACCGCATCATCAGTTGATTTTCCAGAACGGAAACCATATTGTGATTGTGAAAGCAAATGGTTTTTTTCTAAATAACGATTTAACCTTAAATTTATTAATTTTTCTAAAATTTTGGACATTGTTGGTAGAATAGAAATTGGTCTGTAGTTATTGACACAGCCTCTGTCCCCTCCCTTATGTATTGGCGTGATTTGAGCTAATTTAAAAACTTCAGGAAAAATACCAGTTGTGAAAGCTAAATTGCAGATATAATTTAGAGGTGGTATTAAAATTTTTTGAAAGTTTTTATAAAGTTACTAGACAAATTATCACTACCAGGTGCGCAATCACTCTTGAGATTATCAATAGCTGATTCGATCTCTGACTCATCACATGGCAATAAGACGAAAGAATTAGGTGGATCCACAAAAGAGCCGGTGAGTGAGTTAGTTGATATGAACTTTTGAGCCAAAGATTGGCCTATATTGACGAAAAATGAGTTAATATTGTTGACGGAAAGAATAGGATCACTGTGGGATATAAGTTCTATTGCGCTTGATTTATGCTGTGTAGTTTGTGTAATGTTTTTGATTGCTTGCCATATTTTTTTGTTGTTCTTTCCTGCTTTATTAATTTCTGTCTTTTCAAAATCTGATTTTGCTTTTTTTAATATTTTATTACAAAAATTTCTATATCTTACATAGGTTATTTTTAAAATATCATTATCTGGAGCCTTTTTTAATTTTAAGTGTAGCAAATCTCTGTTTTTCATACACCTAAGTAATCCCGCAGTGATCCACGGTTTAATAATTTTTTTCCTGCTTGTTACATATTTTTTATGAGTGTGCAATTTTACTAGATTTGTTAGTGTTTGAAGGAGGTAGTTTGTTGCAGAATTTGTGTCCTGTATAGTATAGAGATGATCCAGATCCAATGCATGCATATCTTCAGTAAGTGTTTCATAATTAATTTTATTAATATATGTTTTTAAGTTTCGCGGTTTATTATGTGTCATCTGTAAGAACAAAACAACACTGTCATGGTCAGTAATGGATGAGTTTATTATGTAGTTATAAGCCAAATATTTTGTTCTTATTATAACATGATCTAAGTAAGATCGTTGTCTTGTAGACAGAGTGTGAGCAGGGAGCATCCCGTGCGCTGCTAACATATTAAGATAGTCCATAGAACGATTATCTGTACTGCTATCAGAGATGTCTATATTGATGTCACCTAATAAAATTATGTTTTTGTATGTTCTATGTTTAAGAATAAGTTCATTCAGCGATACTAAAAAGTTTTGAATGTTGTATTCAGCTGGTGACCGGTAAATGCATATTAGTACAATGTCATTATCAAGATGAATTACGAGGGCATTAGCATCCTCTAGTTCAGGCTCAAATATTGTGGGATTATGGTGCTCATTATAGTACGCTATCACACCTTCATTTTGTGACTTATGTCTACTCGTGTTAAAGAAACGGTAGCCGTCAAACACCGGTATGAGCGGAGCGTTGAATAGCCAACACTCCGTCAATATTATAAAATCCCAGGTAAGTTTTGATCTTTGTAGCAATGTATGCAGTCCGTCCACGTTACAATTTATACTTCTAATGTTTTGACTGAAAATTTTTAAGGAATTGACATGCTCTAAGGAGCGTGTGAAACAGTCTTCAATGAGACAAGTAGATGATTGGGCAACCGAAATTGAATCTAATTCTGTATTTATGTTATCTATTTGATCGAATTTTGAAATAAATTAATCTCACGGGCTTAGTTAGTAGTGTGTAATTTATCGGAAATAACATATTACATAGATAAAAATACTTGTATAATGCATCATAATAACAAACATAATGTAGGTCAGTAAGAAAATACACTATATTGTTACTATTCTCATCATGTTTTTTAAGTGGCAAAATTTTTGTTATTATATCTGTGATTATTGTAGCATAATATTTTGTATTTAGTATATTTGAAGTAAATAAGTGATGAAAGCATAGTATGTTAAAGTAATGAAATCTATAGTATAAATTAAATTTATAAAATCTTAAGTTATAACAAAATGCAATGTCTTTATTCTTCTCAACGATTAAACATAGTCGTATTAGACATAGTATTTGCACCAATGCTCCCAGACAATAACATATTATGTAATAACCAAAGCATTTTTCTATCATAATAATAACAACAATCAACAAAGTGTATCCTAACACTGACCAAGTGTATTGTAATATTAATATAAGTATAATATAGTGTGTGATTACTATTTTATATATTAAAATTGCGCATTCTACATTACAGCGAGATCCAGTATTTGTAAACCTAATTATACTGCTATAGTAATTAAGAAGTGCAAAACTATTCGAAAACAAATCAAAATCTACGTATACATAAGATAATGGTAACTTACACCTAAAACAGACTTTATATTCAAAGGTATGTAACATCATGAAAAACCAACCTAATCGGTACAAAAAATTCGAGCGATGTCGCTTTCTGTTTTGACACGCTGTATTAGCGAACCAGGACTTTGACGAGTAAAGATATGTCCCCCGCGCGTCCACACATAACGCCAGTTATTGCGCCGGCCCTCCTCACGGGCCTTATAAAACAGGGCGCGGTTGTATCTGGTGAGGTGTTCATTGATATAGATACGCGCAGGCTGGCCATCAGTAATTCCAGTTGTGTCGACGCCACGGCGCACACGAGCTGCCTTAATTATATTGTCTCGCACAATTCTACGGGACAGGCGTACTATGATTGGCCGTGATTGCTGGCGCTCCTCTCCTCCGGCTCCAGACCGCCTAAAACCCTTCCGCTCAGCACTAATGATATCTCGCTCGTCCAACTCTACTCCAATCTTTTTAGTAAGAATATTTACTAGATGCAATACATTTTTACGATTCAACATAAAAATTGAGGTGAAATAGTTTTGTTACGTGTTAGTCTATAAGCGCGTTCGTTGAAAAATTTCGCACGCTAAAATGGCCGACGCGTACCTTTCAAGATGGCGGACGCCCAGAGTTGCACGTGCACGTCGGGGATCTTGCTGGCGAGCTGCATGGCCGGCGTCACCATGTTCATGCTCTCGCGCGAGTTGTTGATGGACAGGAATATGTGCCCGAGAAGCACGAGGGAACACGACGTGAGCCGATTAAGGTCCTCAGCGTTCGCCATTTTGAGAGTCTCTCGGAGGTATCGTCTGAAAAGGAAAAGATTTCCTGGGTGTGAGGCAAACACGTTTTGATTATACAAAACGCAATCATAGATTTGAATAAAGATAACAAAATAGGCATGAAGTTCTTAACTAATAACACATAATATGACCATACTTTATTATTTCTATATAATTTAGGTCTATTCAATAATATATAATATTAGCTTAACCAGGCGTTCGTTACTCGCTCAAGGTGACGTTTTATTTGCCTACCGCCAGCCGTATCTCATAAGATACGTGGTCAAACGTGGTAGAGCCATGCTTCGGCACGAATGGGCCGGCTCGACCGGAGAAATACCACGGGCTCACAGAAAACCGGCGTGAAACAGCGTTTGCGCTGTGTTTCGCCGAGTGAGTGAGTTTACCGGAGGCCCAATCCCCTACCCTATTCCCTTCCCTACCCTCTCCTATTACCCTATTCCCTCTTAAAAGGCCGGCAACGCACTTGCAGCTCTTCTGATGCTGCGAGTGTCCATGGGCGACGGAAGTTGCTTTCCATCAGGTGACCCGTTTGCTCGTTTGCCCCCTTATTTCATAAAAAAAAAAAAAAAAAAAAGATACAATCGACAAAGGGCCGCCGCACGCCGCACGCCCGCCAGAGTACTCGCATCGGACGTTCGGTTACCGCGCTTACGCGTCGAAATGCCATGTAATTATTGTGCAGTGGATGGCTGTAGTGTAGTAGTTTAACAACTTAATTTAATAGTTTTTGACCTCTTTAGTAGGCATTTAGTTCTTAGTAGTTTTTTTTACATACAAAGTTATTTCGAGTTCCCTAGAAAATCTCTATATTTCGAACAAAATTAATACATCTTTATGCACTCGGTAATTAAAACAAAAAAATAATCGCTACGTAACAAAACGACACGTTAATTCAAACTCATCGGCGTCAAGCACTCGATAATTCAAAGTTGCAGAGAGAGAGAGAGAAAGATTTGAACATGCAGAGGTACATTACTTATGTGACAACTTATTTTGAGACAAGTCCAAATTCGTATAATCGTGCACAAATTCGAATAATCGTGCACGAGCCTTTGTAATGATTAGTTTGACACACACTTCCGCACGGATTGGTTTGTTTAGTTAAGTGTCAAACCATTTTTTTCGTTTTCCAATCATTTGGTATTTCAAACATTCGATAATTCGAAGAGTTTTGAATTAACGAGAGTCGGCTGTACCCATTAAAATTATTTACGCGACTTGAGATATTTTCAATTACTATACAATTTAATAATCGAGAATTCAATGAAGGTTAAAAATGTATAAATCATTTTATAACATAATCATTTGACAAATAAATTACAATAATCCTCATAGGTACAACCCTGGCGCAATCGTGCGATGGCGCAGTTACACGTGAGTCGCACGTCCGGCAAGTGGTACATTTTTTCTGAATAGCAGATATTATTATTAAGATTTTGTAGGCTATTTTAGCTTAGGTATTTTCGCTTTTGTATGGGAGTGACGTAACTATTTATTAATCTGTGGTTTTACTTACTTTGCTTCATTATATCGCGCCTGGAAAAACGCTTGTAGCCCCAACACGTAGTACGACGCCGCTCGTAGACCGTGCGCGTACGGCGGTAGTGCTTCAGGACGCACCTGCAAATATAATTATTTTTTCTTGAATTATCCATCATAAGGTTTAGATATACATATCATATGTTATATGTATTACTAGCTGTAACCCGCGGCTCCGCCCACGTAAATATTGTTTCTTCGCGGTCGCGGATATATGTGACTGGTGCAAAAAATAGATAAAAACAAACCTTGATGCGGATTATATATCATACTAAAATTTCAGCTCGATGGGTGCAGAACTTTTTGGAGTTTTTTAAGCGTACACAAACCAATATAACATTATAGATGTATCTAATTAGTTGAAATATCAGAAGGCCAATGCTTAGCATGCTCTGGTACAAGTACATGCATCAAAGTCATGCGTGAGCAAGCAAGGCTGTATTTTGAAAATGCCTTCACCCGGGCCTAGCAGGAACATTTCATATAATTCTCATTCGTTGTTACTTCGATAACATTCGATATTGTTCCTGCTAGACCTACAGACATTAAATTGCATATCTGTGGACCTAGTAGGAACATTTGACTGATAGAAAAATGGATTTTTCAGTTCACATCAAGTAGACATAGAAACTAATAATAACCTACCTGCTCCATTAACTGCGCCAGATCATTGTCTCTCCTCTCTCTTAAATATACAATCGCCAGATTCAGTTTAGCGAACATCCATAGATCCCTTTCTTGTGACATCTGTAATCAAAATAATACAATATATACTTATCTCTAACCCTAAGAGCATTATCACATTGTACGGAAATCGGATTTCCGATATCGGACCGATAATGAGTGAGACAGGTAAGTACATACAGGAATACTTTTTCATCTGTACCATAAATTTTTATTTTACCACGTCATTGGTATCGATAATAGAGTACAATCTAATACCGCATGGGCGCACTAACTACAAGGCGTCAACGGGTGCGGTATGAGGTAGGGGGCGGCGGGGTGGGGTAAGCGATCGGCCGGGCGGCGCACGAGTTGGCAACAAATCATCGATAGATGCGTAATGCATCCACATTTTGTATTAGTTTAGCGGATAAGTTCGGGGATTGATAATTTTGTTTCTTTGTTCCAAAGGGGTAGTAACAAAAATCGCTAGTATTTTTTATTTCTGACAACTATTACGTATGTTGATTTATTGTACTGGTAAAAAAATAATCCTGTATATTTCAATATGAAAGATATGACTGTCTTTCACATTTAGGGTCTGATATGAAAGATATGATCAGATCGAATAATGGAAAACGCTCCAATTATAATCTTTTAACCTTTCATGATTAATAATAAATTATCAACATAATGACAACCATTTTCCAATTTTCCATATTTTATACACATCTTTCTCACACTGTTTACTATAAAATAAAATCATTTTTTTACCACAACCAAATTATATTATTACGAGCAATTAAAATCCGCAACACCTGAGTATTCACAAGTGCGATGAACCCATTTGTTTACACCCCTTTTTTGGAGATCTCCCCTCGTTTAGTAGACGTCAGTGGCGAAGGCTTGTTCTCCTTCATAGGGAAGCCCAAGCCTGTATAATAGGTATACTTCTGTCTTCAAGAGGTAAGTGGCAGGTGAAGCCGATAGGAATAGAGTTATAGGAACCCCCACACCACTAGTAGACATACAATGTCTCCATGGGCATTTCAAAAGGTAAGTGACAAGTGAAGCCGATAGGAATGGAGATGTAGGACCCCCACGCTACTGGTCTCCATGGTGATACTCACATGTATAGCGGTGTGGAACTGAGCCTCGGCGGCCTCCATGCAGTTCATGGACATCGCGTATAGACCCAGAAGGCAGTGCAGCTGAGGCGTGTGCGCCGCCGCCGTCACTCCTAATAGTTAAACTATTATTATTAGTATTTACGCACAGCGAACTAGGCCCTAGGGCAGTGGTCCCCAACCTTTTTTTTGCGCGGGCCACAAACCCGTTGTACTCCTGGTGTCGCGGGCCGCAACCAAAATTTTTAGGGGCAAAAAAGTATGTTGTTTAAATTTAACGATTTAATAATAGAATAACACAAGGTAGTTAAAAGAGTGAACTAAACATTTAAGATGAGATAAACACAAACTAAAATAAAATAACAAATATGTATTATAATAATTATGTTCACTCAGTGACATTTTTGGAATAGGGAATATGCATAAAATATAAAAATAGCTTAAAATATAATAATATGATACTAGACAGAAAAATAAAGAAAATGGCGAGAAAATTTTCAATATCTGTTGAAAAATGAGCAAGATATGAGCGGTCAAAGTTTGTAATCTATCTCTTTCTAGCAAAACGAAATTTAGTATGAACTTTCTATGAAAGTCGTGTTATGTGACGTCACGATACACGTCGGATCTCTCTGTCTAATAGACCACTTTAAACGTTCATATCTTCGTTATTTTTAATGATATCAAAAAACTGATTTTACCATACGGTTTACCAAACAAGATAGATCTATATAAATAAATAAAAAAAATACGTGCATATTCCCTATTGTGAACGCTTTCTGAGCTTTTTCACTAACGCGGTTACAGATTTCACGCGGGCCGCAGATAAAGGCCCGGCGGGCCACATGCGGGCCGCGGGTTGGGGATAGCGTCCCTAGGGCATCAAATTATTATGTCGATTAGTAACAAATGAAAACTTAATCAGAAGACAACTCATGGCCGACCAGGGGATAAAGGCCACTTTAGGCGTTTCATATTATGTTTCATATATTTTGACAGTTAAAACATCAATTTTGACAGTTTTCAATAGAAATGCGTAAAATGGCGCACTTAATATGAATTGCATATAATTCATCTAATGTTCACCTAAAGTGCCTTTTTAGACCCCCTGAATACCACAAAAAATGTATTGCCGATTAGCCTACGGCGCAGATTACGACGAGCGTCACTATTTTACATTAAAATTACACACGTTACATTACAACGTTATTATAATCGGAGATACGACATGTAAAGTAATTAGATTTATTTATATACTTACAAATATTGAGGTGTTACTACCTCATACCTGTCTTGATAAATGGGACAAAATATAATAATATTTTAGGTGTGGTTGAATAAATAGATGCATCTAAAAACACAATTAAACCGACTTACAAAGTAAAAATACACAAAAAAGTATGAAATAAAACTTATTTTCTAAATAAGTCCCCTTTTAAATTCGGCTAAAATTTTAACTATTTCTCAACTCAATCGTCTGAATTTTGAAGTCGGTACCAGCGTCAGGCTGCTGCCTCGAATTTTGCGTGCGGCGGCGCGGTGGCGTCGGCGGCGCGGTCAACTCGCGGGCAACGCAGACCCGCTCTCGAAACCAGCGGGCAGATCGCGCGGCACTAGAGCGGCATAGTGTTGTAGACGCGCAGGCGTTCGCCGCTCGACTGGCGCACATCGCTCGTTGCGCGCGCACGCGACGCGCCCGCGCCGTGAATTTCGAGAACCGGTCCATAAGATTACACGTATATGATCCCAACGCTCTCGCCCCGCTAACGCCACCGCTCCGCTCCCGCAAAATTCGAGGCAGCGGCCTTATACGGATAGCAGCGCCGCGCCGCTCCGCGCCGCTCCGCGCGGTCATGCCGCTCGTCTCGCCCTCGTCGCTCGCTGTATATTGTACGTATGTACGTACCGTCGGGCGCGATGGTCAGGAGGTGCGCGGCGCGCGCTATCTCGTGCAGCGCGTGCGCCTTGCCGCCGGCGACGAGGCGGCACAGCGCCGCGTGCTCGACCAGCGCCATACGCAGCCGCCACGCCAGCGCCGCGCCGCTCCGCGCGGTCACGCCGCTCGTCTCGCCCTCGTCGCTCGCTGTATATTAGTTAATTATGGCTTAATGAAAATAACTTGGTAAATAATAAGAGCACATATTAATTAGATTAAAACAATTATTTATGCCAAAAGAGCAGTAGCAAGCAGACTGACCACGTGATTTAAATGATTTTTTACTTATGATGATGATTATTATTATTATTTTCCTTGTTCTGCTTGTTTGCCTTGAAGGCAAAAGGGCTCCTCCAGAGCTTTCCATTTTTCCCTGTTCCTCCCCAGTCTAGTCCAGGTATTCCCTGCTACGGATTTAATCTCATCAGCCCATCTCTTCAATTGTCTTCCCTTCTTCCTTTTCCCCTTTCTCGGGTACCAATCAAGTATGGTTTTACTCCATTTTTCAATGCCTCTTAGTATATGGCCAGTCCATTTCCATTTTAATCTTTTGACTTTGACTGTCACATCTTCAATTCTAGTGGTTTTTCTGAGTGTTTCATTTCTTAACTTGTCTATCCTTTTTTTACCATACTTTTTTTTTATGAAATATGGGGGCAAACGAGCAAACAGGTCACCTGATGGAAAGCAACTTCCGTCGCCCATGGACACTCGCAGCATCAGAAGAGCTGCAAGTGCGTTGCCGGCCTTTTAAGAGAGAATAGGGTAATAGGGTAATAGCTCCCCTATTACCCTATTACCCTATTGGTAGGGAAGGGAATAGGGTAGGGGATTGGGCCTCCGGTAAAAATACTTCGTTCCATCGCCCTCTGGCACACTTCCAATTGCTTGGTTTGAGATTTGGTTAAAGATGGTCTTGATGGTTTGACACCCGTAAGTGAGGACGGGGAGGATGCATGTGTTGTACAGTTTCTTTTTTATGTGAATGCTGATTTCTTTGTTTTTCATTACTTCCTTGAGGGACTAATATCTCTTCCATGCATTTCCTATACGCGTCTCTAACTCCTTTTGCATCATATCAGTTGGGGAGATTAATTGTCCAAGGTAGGTATATTCATTCACATAGTCAATATTTATGTTATTCAAGTCATGTAGGGGGTGTGTTTCCCAGTTTGTCATCGCTTTGGTTTTGTCTGTGTTGATGGTAAGGCCCACCTTTTTGCTCTTTTTCTGTAGTTCAAGAATCATAACCTGAAGCTGTTCTGCTGACTGTGCGAATAATATTATATCATCTGCAAACCTCAAGTTTGATAATGTTTCGCTATTTATAGTCAGTCCGCAATTTTTCCAACTGATATTACGGAACACTTGTTCTAGCACAGCCGAGAAAAGTTTTGGCGATAGAGGGTCCCCTTGGCGGACTCCCCGTTCGATGTTTATTTCAGTGCCTTCCCTTTCTAACTTAATTTTTGCTTTGCTGGTTTTGTATATGTTTCTTATTATCCTTATATATTTTAATTCTACACCTTGATGTTTCAGTGCCTGCCAGATATCATTGTGATTAAGGGAGTCGAAGGCCTTGCTATAGTCAACAAAGCAGCAATAGAATGGGGTGTTGAATTCTTTGCTTTTCTCCAGTATCTGTTTTACCACTAGTATGTGGTCCAGTGTGGCATAGCCACTGCGGAATCCAGCCTGCTCTCTTGGTTGATTCTCGTCGAGGCTTCTTGTTATTCGTTGCAGGATTACTTTGGCAAATATTTTATATATGTTGGATACCAGACTAATTGGTCTGTAGTTACCTATGTCACTTTTGTTTCCTTTTTTGTGCAGCA
This sequence comes from Glaucopsyche alexis, assembly GCA_905404095.1. Classification (NCBI taxonomy): domain Eukaryota; kingdom Metazoa; phylum Arthropoda; class Insecta; order Lepidoptera; family Lycaenidae; genus Glaucopsyche; species Glaucopsyche alexis. The sequence goes on from FR990057.1 coordinate 5,649,935, forward strand.
GTGTAATGACTGATTCAGACCACTGTTTTGGAATCTCTTCCTTTTCCAGAATTTCATTAAACATACTAGGGTGATGTGCTCCTTTATATCCAGCAGTAGATCATTAGTGACTCGGTCAGAGCCTGGAGCTTTGTCCCTTTTTTGTGTCTCTATTGCCTTCTCTACTTCCCTTTCCAGTATTTTTGGGATGCAATTTTCTTTTGATTTCTTGTCCTCGTATGTTTGTGTGGTTTCTATAGTGTCCTCTTGTCGATTTTTGTACAACTCTTTGTAGTATTTGGTAGCAATATTTATAATTTCTGGTCTTCTCGTTCTGTGTTTCCCTTTGGAGTCCTTCATGTTAGGTATCCATTCGGTTCTGTCGTTTAATAGTTTGATAGCTTTCTTAATGCCTCCTGTCTTGATTATATATTTTTCGAGTAGTCTTTGTCTTCTGTGTTGTCTTTCTTTCCTTAAAGTTTCCTTTATTTCCTTGCTTAGTCTGCTTATTTCCCTTCTTATGTCTTTAGTTTTGTTTTCTTGTCCAATTAGTTTAGCTCTAGAGTCCATTAGTTGTCTTGTTTTGTCAGATATATTCTTATTAGCTTTATTATGTTTCGTTGCATTGTTTAGTTTCTTAATTGTTAACACTTCTTGGAGATTCCTATATTTGTCTTGAATGCTTGATGTTTTGTTTGTCTCAATAAAGTCTGCAAGTTCTGTTCTGAAAGCATCAATGTTCGGTGTACCACTTGATTGAAGAGACTTGAGCATGAAAGGTCTTTTGTTCAACTTTTTGGTGTTGTCAATTCTTAGTTTTGCCCTAACCATTCTATGGTTGCTGTTGAAATTTATCTTATTGAGTGTTGTGCAATCCTTGAAACACTTCTGTTAGTGAGGATAAAGTCGATTTCATTTTTGTAACGGCCGTCAGGAGATATCCATGTCCATTTCTTTTCTTTCCGTTTCTTGTAAAGTGTATTTAAAATAATAAGGTTGTTCTCGTATGCTAATTCCAGTAATTTTACTCCGTTCCTTGATCTAACTCCCGTGCTGTATGGTCCCATTATAGTTTCTTCTCCGTCTCTTCTGTAACCTAGTTTGGCATTGAAATCTCCCATAACAATCAAATTTTTATGAGTATGACCTTTGATACATGAGTTTAGTTGTGTGTAAAAAGCTTCTATTTCTTGGTTACTAGATTGCTCAGTGGGTGAGTAAATTTGTAGTATTGACCATTCTTCCTTGTAAGGGGGGATATATATGTTCAAGCTTGCAATACGATCTGAGATTCCTATGATTTTGGTTATGTGTTTTTTTAGATTACTTTTTTCCTACCTATTCCGTGTCTGCCAGGAATTTCTCCCTTGTAGTACAGTATGAATTCGCCATAATCCTCGATTTTTTTCTCCTTGTCTGCGTACTTCACTTAACCCAATGATTGACCACTTTACATTTTCTACTGCTGTCATTAGTTCTATTAGGTTTTCATCTAATCTTAGTGATAATACATTATAAGTTGCTATAAACATCTGGTCTTTTCCTTTGGTACTTGGGGATCTTAGATAACTGGGGTTCTCTGGAGGGTGGTAGTCTTTTTCCCCCACGGTGACCAGCCGGCTTGGGGTACATCTCATTGAGTTAATTTATTTTGGTGTTGCTTACTTGTACTTGTTATTTTCTTCCGGCTGGTGTTGTTTAGTTGCTATTCAGAGTTGTCGTTCGTTTGGTGTGGCGTTGTGTTTTGTCTTGAAGTTGCCGGACGTGAGAAACCACCCGTTTTGTTTATCTTTCTTGTCGAAATATATGTTGTGCCAGTAGCTGTGGGGGTTTTCGGTGAGTATGTGGGTGACCTTTTCCTTTTTTCGTTGCTCCTTTCTTTAACTATTAGTCTGTCATATTTGATGTAGGCTTCTTTACCTTTGCTGATTTCTTCCTCCATTATTAATTTTAGTTCCTTTCTTTTAATCAAGATTTCCTTAGGGTAGTCCTCCGTTATATATATAGTTTCGGGCAGAAGTTTCTTATTTTTAAGCAATTGTATTTTCCTCCACGTCAGTGTTAAGGACATGAGGATTGGACGTATTTTTTTCTCTGTTTTCATGCCTATCTTGTGTATTTTGCTGACCTCCCACTTATCCCAATCACTTATTTCGGCTTTCTTGCTGATGTCATTTAATACTTTTAGTACTAAATCCATTAGTTCTTCGTTGGATTTTTCGTTTTCAGGTAATCCGTGGATAATGAGGTTGTTTTGACGTGCCCCTTTTTCCATTATTTTTACTTGGTTTTTTAATTTGGAGATTTCACTTTTAAGCAATTTATTTTCTTCTATTAGGGGATTTATTTTTTCATCAATTTTTGCCGATAAGGTTTTTGTGACGCTTTCGGTAATCAACTTTGTCTGTATCTGTAGTTCATCTTTGAGTTTTTCCAATAGGATAAGCATTTGCGTTTCCATTTTCCAATTCTTTCATCTATCTATAATAATTATCAATTCTCATGGATATTTATTCACCGACTAAGCCCAAAACAAATTATTTGTCAGTTGTCTTAGTTTTATAGTGAGGTAGGCACATATTTTGTGCCGAACCATGACCAATATTTGTTGAAAGGGCTCAGTCACTGACATCTATTGACTAGACCACGCAAGTGTTATTTGCGTGTAAAAGAGGAGTAAAAATTACTTCCTTCGGCGCCATTTCCTCTCGAATATTCCCGGAGTCAAACGTCAAACGAAATCTAAAAAACGCGACGAGATGGCGCGCGGGAACGGCTTTTGAATAGTTTACTGGGGGATGGGGTGTTATCATCACTAAATCACTCTTGTGAGGTCACAGGAGGTAGAAAAACAATGGCATGCTTGGTTTCTATACAGACAATGAAACTTGCGTAATCTAGTGAATAGATGTCTGTGAGCTCAGTATGAGTATAAATTGACTGTAAAACGAATTTCTGACAATTTATTATCACTCATGTAACGTTAAATCCTTCTGTAAATGTATGTCAGTTGAATTAATACTTACATGTGAGTTTGTCAATCTGTGCCAGTGCTTTCTCTGTGTACTTATGCGCCTTGTCCATGTACCCGGCTTGTGCCGAGTGCATCACGGTCACCAGGTACACCAGCACGTACAGCTGTTGCCGCGACAGCCACACAAACGACTCGCCCGCTGCACTGCCGCACACTGCTGCATAGATACAAAGAAATTTATTTGTTTGCCAATGCCATTATGTTATTCTTATTTAATTGTGTATATAGAAATAATTTGTATTTTTATGTGATGAAAAGTTTCATCTCTTTACTTAGATAATTTTAGCTAATCCTTTCTTAGCAGATCATCATAACTATCTCAATTTTCAAATCCAGGACAATTTATTCTGTGTATCCTACTACTAATATAAACGTCAAAGTTTGTGAGAATGGATTCTTCTTCTTCACTCATTTATTCTTCTTCTTTGGCACTGTTCTATTTTGACTTCTCTCCTCTCTCGTTTTTGCCTTTCATCTTGACCACCTGAGTCCACTCTTGTGTTTGAGCTGGTCTCGGTGCCACTGGTGTTTCTGTGGCGTCGCGCGGCTCTCGCTTCTACGGTGACAGCTGACTCCGCCTTCTTCTTCTTTCCAGCCGGACCTGGATTGAGCGGGGGCGACAGAGTCGATACCGTCGGTTCCGGTTCTGGTGCTTTCTTTGGGGCCCTCGGCGCTAGTAATTGTGCGGCTTGGGCTGCCTCTCTCATTTTATCCGCCGCAAGCGGAGGGCGTAGGCGCTGTTCCGGTAGGAGCCAGGCCTCCAGGGATTCAAAATCAAATAGATAAATGTCAAAGTTTGTGACAATGGATGTATCTATCCTGGATGGATGTTTGTTACTCTTTAACGCAAAAACTACTGAACGGATTTCGATAAAACTGGGTATGGTAGTAGTTTATGCTCTGGATTAAAATAAAGGCTACTTTTTATCCCGAAAAAGTACAGTATTCCTGCTGGAAAAAGCTAGTTATCTACTACTAGTACCGATCTAGTAACTTATCAGGTACATTTTTATTACCCAACTGGGTTATGTCTTTCGCGCGTATCTTGTATCTATGTGTGTTTGTAAATTCTTTTATTCCTACGTATCTTCCAAACGGCTGGATGAATTTCGACAGTTAAGGTATTGTTAGATTTGTCTCAAAAACCCAAGTGTCATCAGATAGCTAGTTTAAAGAAAAAAAAAACAAAATGGTGTATTTTAGCACCAAATTGTAAGTAGTTTAAATTTTTTTTTAACCAAGTCTATCAAGTAGAGTATTAAAATAAAGGAAATTAAAATGAGAGTTCGAAAATATACATTTGTATTTAAAAAAAAATGTCTCTTTTGCAGTTGGGTTTTTTATTTTTTTAATTATTTATTTTATCTTCTAATAATGTCAGGGATACTCATCCCAACTTACCTGTCCGGTAGTTGTGGTATAGTATACGGGTATGCGACCCCGGCTCCCTAGCTTCTTATTATTACCGTCCTATCCCGTGCCCTCCTGGGCGGTAATATCCTACATTCCTATTTCCCACTCTAATCTTCCTTTCCACACCACCTATCCTTCCATTTCCCTATTCCTACCCTCTCCACCAATCCGTGGGAACGCAATGGATAATCATAAAAATAATTTAATTATCCAAAATGGCGGCGATGCGGTTCGCCACCCATCACGTCTCGTTCTCGCGGAGGCGAAAAGTGGCCCATGGAGAGCCGCTTCGCTACGTTGAATGTAAGAGGAGGAATGGATGGTATGAATGAAAGTGGACGAAGCGAAACAAGTATGTAAGGATCGTAGCAAGTGGAAAGAAGTGGTCTCTGCCTACCCCTACGGGAAAGAGGCTGTCTCTGCCTACCCCTATGGGAAAGAGGCGTGATTATATGAATGAACTAGCGACCCGCCCCAGCTTCGCACGGGTACAATAATGATACTAATACTACAGAATGTCTTTAAAGTTTAAACCTCTAACAAAACGGGCGAAATCTAGTCAAAACAAACAGAAACAAATTAATATAGGTACCTACTAAAACCAATGAAATAAGTAGGTGGGTATACTTTTATCGTATAAAATACCAAAGATAGATCTAAACCCCCCCGCACGCGCATTTCTCCCCCTCTTTCCCCCTTCCCCCCTCTAACAAAACGGGCGAAATCTAGTCAAAACAAACAGAAACAAATTAATATTACTAAAACCAATGAAATAAGTAGGTGGGTATACTTTTATCGTATGAAATACCATAGATAGATCTAAACCCCCCCGCACGCGCATTTCGCAACGGGCCGTGCAGCAGAAATCGTAATATTTTAATTTCGCCATAACTTCAAAACCAAACGTCCAATTTCAATCATTCAAAGACCAAATATTATCTACATAAACTGTACTTAGTGATGAAATAATTTGATAAGGATTAATGGCATGAGTAAAATAAACGCGTTTAAATGTAGTCCAAAAAAAATTCAAGATTTCTAAATAAAAAAATGGTTGTTGTGCCTTACTCGACATAGATAGGTATAGTGTGTCGCAGACTTTTTTGTAGATATTTATAAGATCTACAATTAATTAGAACATTTTATGGTTCTATCTTTTATAGTTTAGGCAGCGTACGCAAAATAAGTAACTTTTCTGGTTGATTTTTTACACCTTGTGTCCGAAAAACCCAAATATTTTACGGAACCCTATTTTTTTCCAAAATAAAATTTAGCCTATGTTACTCGTGGATAATGTAGCTTTCGAATGGTGAAAGAATTTTTGAAATCGGTCCAGTACTTTTTGACCCTATTCATTACAAACAAACAAACAAACAAAAAACAAACAAACAAACATACAAACAAAGTTTTCCTCTTTATAATATTAGTGTAGATGAATGAAAATCTTCTAATAAAAGTGATCTAAGCCAAAGTACAACTCACTGTCATCGTCAGGCCACGTCGGCGCCATGATGGTCTGAATGCTCTGCTGTAATTGTTTGAGACACGGCTTCACACTCTTCACTTGACCAGCCATCAGATAGTGACATACCTAAAAACATTAGCAAGTTTAGTTATGAGGGCAACTATACCAATTGGATATATTATGTATAAGGTTAGTTAAAATCAACTACGGATGGTTATGTACAGATATTTAGACAGAAAAATAAATGTTGTACTCGAAAAAAAGAATGTTCCTTTATATGAGCTACTTTGCGTTACATACATGAGATGATTTTTTTACTTTGAGTTTGACAGTATTTTTTTTTTCCTAAACGTCTTTATACGAGCAGCAGATCATGTACCCAAAATATCCATAGTTGATTTTACCAAACCCTATAAATATGGATAGTTGAGTATAGATAAATAATAGACGGTGAAAAGTGATTAGAATAATATGTTTAGTTTTATTACTATTGAGAATAAATGTGTGGTAATGTTGTTTCTTGTATTTTTATTTTGAAACCAACACCACCCACGTTAAGCCCACTTTTGAGTTTGAGAGCCAGTACTTTAATATAGTTATATATTTGAGGTATGTTTATCCCCGTTTTCTACATACATATATTTAAGATTTTTAATATATTATATACGTCATTTAGAAATAAATTTTTTGTTACTTCGACGGGATTCAAACCCGCAACCCCCGGCTTGAGCACCAACACGCTCAACCACCGAGCCACATAGGTTTAAAGAAAATTACCTGTAGAACTAGGAAAAAAACTTTCAAATATTCTTTTTGATGTGGACTCCCCGTCCATGTGTCTACCAGATGGCCAGCTTGGTTCAATAATGGTAACACTTCCTGTATTTTCTTATCAATTAATAGTAACTGAAAAAAAAAAAACATGTCCATTAATATACCACAGAACATCAGCTGCCAGTGAAAAGCCCCATCAAGACTTTTTGATATAATTACAGTACTCACTATTTAAAATTAAAAGCTCTTTACTAAATACAAATATACTTTATACACATTACAAGCCAACACACCAATTTCATATTTTCTATTGTAAAAATATTGTTTATATTATAAGTTGCACATTCATAGAAAGAAGGATAAAATATGTCCATATTGACATTACAAAAACATAATTATGCTTTGAGCAAAACAACAGATTCAAGGAGAATCATAATCATTATAAATTATAGTTGGGCTTACGTAATATTGTGTGTTCCTACTATGTAGCTTTGTTACAAAATTGCAAGTACAGTAAAACCACGTTGCTAATGTCTTTCCGGAATCTGTCACATAGAAAAAAAGAAGATTGCTGAGAGACACTCATTACTAACAAGGTGAACATACTGTACATACAATACGCTAATATGGTATTAGCCATTACTTAGCTTAAAACTTATTCTGTCACTAGCTACAGCTATCAGCAAAAACAAAAAGTATGTAAAATTATAGAACCAAAGCATAGTAGAAATAAAAAAGAATTAACTTACCATAACCCTACTCAGTAAGAACAACACCCTCGTGTAAGCTGCATTCGATATCTGTGCGTAGTCAACGCCAACACCCAGTAGGCTGCTGGCCACTTCATATTCCCTTTCTGTTGCATGAATTTGCTGGAAAAAATATAATGACGCTACATTCTTAAGAATCAATAAATTTTTATGACCTCTGTGGCTCAGTGGTCTTGGGTTCGAATCCTACCAAAGGAGCAAAAAAAATGTCTCATGTTCCTGGGTCATAGATATGTATTAAATATGTGTATGTATGATTTACTAAAATTCTTAAATATGCATATAGTTATAATATCATTAAATATATTTATGTTGTCTGGTACCCATAACACGGGACCAGATTGACAAGGTGTGGAAGCATCTATAGATAATTTTAGACAATTATTATAGTGAATTGTCCTAACTATCATCGTACGATGATAGTTAGGACAGATTGAAATTTGCTATTTCATACCATGTAGGTACACACCATGAACAAAAAACTTTCAATCCAGTTATTTTTATTAAAATTGCCAAAAAATTGATTTTCAATAAGGTTTAAGCTAAGGAATGTTAAAATTTATAGGGAACTAGATGATGCCCGCAACTCCGTTGCGCCAAAATTCGTTTATCGCGGTGGAACATACATTTTTCAGGGATAAAAAGTATCCTATGTCCTTTCTCAGGTCTCAAAGTATCCCTATACCAAATTTCATCAAAATCGGTTCAGCGGTTTGGACGTGAAGACAGAAGTAACAGACAGACAGACAGACAGACACACTTTCGCATTTATAATATTAGTATGGAGTATGGATGACACTGAACTGACCATAAATCAATATAGTTTTAACAATTTATATACTTGTTTGACAGAAATCTGTAAACCAATTTTTTATTTCAAGTTCTAACTTTCTTGATTCATTAATATTGCTATAAGCTTCTTAGGAATACAACACCACAAACTTCAAATATTGTATAAACTGTTCCCTCCCACTGAATACACATATTAAAAGTTTAAAAGGGATAAACAAAAATAAACTGTCCTTTTAAACTTAAAAATAAATCTCTTAGTTACGCAAGTATCACTACTAAATGGGATTGTAATAAAATTTACATATAACATTGTAATAGAAGCAACAAACATGATTCAGTCAGTATTCAGTAATCTATGACATATGCATACAAATAAGTAAAAAATAGTCAACTGTATAACACTTTGCTTTACAGTAAATAATAGAGATAAGAATAACATAAATACTCACTGCCAATTGAAATATTAATCTACAGTGCCAATAAACGCTGTGTTGTGATAACTCAATGGCCTTTCTGAGTATGGGTTTCGAGTGTGTTGGCTGCCCCTGCTGCTCGAAGAGCTCGGCCAGCACACTCGCCGCCTCGAACTTAACGTCATCGAAGCCATTGATGGTCTGCGACAGGCACCACTGCAACAACAACACCGAATGACCCAGTTCAAAACATTGTTTACATTCGAAGGGAAACTTTTCGTGACAAATGCATCTCATTAGTAACTCAAGAATCTCGTTACACAGGCGAACACGAACGCTTATGTTATACGACTACAGGTTCTCACGATGAATTTTTAATTAATAACAAATAAAAAAACTTACGCTCTGTTCCAAATGCGTTCTCGCCAAGTCGATGTTTTTAGTGTGTGTCAAAAGGATATTACCGAGTTGTAAGTGGGTACGAGCCTCGACTCTTTGTGGAGGTTTGAAATTAAATACAGCTTGTAGACACTGAATACAACTTTTTATGTCAGGAGGATTAGAAGTACGGAAATGTTCCGCTAAACCCAGTAAAGAAATATACCAAGCGTCCTGCGTTGACGCCATTTTGACATTTCTGCTTGGAGGGAACAGTGTTGACAGATTCAATGAAAAGTCAAAAAAGTTGAACGAATAAATGTTGCCAGCTATTTAAATGAAAAGTACAGATTATATATTATGGACAATAGGGAATATGCATAAAATATAAAAATAGCTTAAAATATAATAATATGTCACTAGACAGAAAAATAAAGAAAATGGCGAGAAAATTTTCAATATCTGTTGATAAATGAGCAAGATATGAGCGGTCAAAGTTTGTAATCTATCTCTTTCTAGCAAAACGAAATTTAGTATGAACTTTCTATGAAAGTCGTGTTATGTGACGTCACGATACACGTCGGATCTCTCTGTCTAATAGACCACTTTAATCGTTCATATCTTCGTTATTTTTAATGATATCAAAAAACTGATTTTACCATACGGTTTACCAAACAAGATAGATCTATATAAATAAATAAAAAAAATACGTGCATATTCCCTATTCGGTATTTAAAGCAAACTATACAGGGTGTAAGCTTAGATTATATACTACAGGATCAGGCACGCGGGGAAATTTTCAAACAAAACTTTCTGCCAATTTTGGTGCGGGGAGGGTAACTCCCACAATGAAAACAAAATCACACATTCACAAAAATATTGTAATCGTTACAAACTCACACATTTATAAAACTGCAACACTAGCTTATTTATTTCACACAAATAAGACTCGCGCTAATATAACAGTGTAGCGTACGCACTAATACACTGGCATGCTAAGTGATGTTACCAATACAAATTATATCGATATATTGTCGATTTGAATTTGTATTGGTCACATCTTCGTTATTTGAAAATAATGTATTTTGTTGAAATAAAACCATTCCGAATAATTCCGATATACATATTATATTTTATTACACGTAAAAGTTATGGCAGCAATAGAAAACTTCACATACATAAGTAGTAAATACAGTCTATTCACGTTAAGTTTGCAGTGAGTCGTCAGTACAATTTACAAATGTTAAACTGGCTTACCTTTATTGTCAAACGTGAACACGAGCTAAGCGTCATTGCTTTCTAGACATTTGCACTGATGACTCACTGCAAACTTAACGCGTACATAGGTAAGGCTGTATTTACCACTTATCTATGTGAAGCTTTTTAAAACCGCCATAGCTTCTACGTATACTATAGACTGCACATACGCAGATACATACGCTAATACTCACATACGTAGATATTATTATGAACACTAAACATACAACTCTCCTTTTTTGCAAACATCAAAGCAAAAAATAACCTAACCTAATCAAGAATATATCAGGACACGTCTAAGGAGGGTTCCGTAACTATAAACGGGTAATATTTTTTCAAATTACTTCAAAAGTTACTGTCTGATTTGGTTCAAAATATTTTTCCTAAAGAGTTATTAGCATAATCTATCAGCATAGAAAATTTTAAGTTTTTAAGTCTTATAGTTTAGAAATGCTAGGGGGGACCAACTTATAAATCACTTTGGAGGCCGATTACTCGCAAATGGTTGACTTTATAAAAAAGTTATGTATGAAACCTTGCCTTTATTTTAAAATACCTATTAAACGATACCCCACACGATGGGATAGAAAGAAAAAAAAGTTCATCCCCACTTCACATGCATGGAGAGCCACACCTAGAATATCTTATACGTTTAAACGAGCAATTCTTGTATATTTATTTATATGTATATAACCGTGATCTTGGAAACGACTCTAACGATTTCGCTGAAATTTAGTATATGGGGGTTTTCGGGGGTACACAATCGATCTAGATTAATCTTATGTTTGGGAAAATGCGTGTTCGTGTTTTAATGCGTTTTTCTTTCCACGCAGAATATGGTCGCTAATTTCGTCCTGCCGGCCGCTGTTCGTTTGGTCCAGCGGGTTAAGACGCCAAAGGCAAGAAACGAGTGTTACGGGTTCGAAACCTGCTCGGTGCCTTACTTTTGTTTTTTTATATATGTTCAAGTTTATATATTTATAAATTATAAGTATTTTTTTTTATTTTTTATTGTTTTTAGACAAGTTTTAAAAAATGTAGTTAATGTTTGAGATCAAACACCTGATCTACACAGAAATCGATTGTAAATAATAATAATTGTCAGTTCACATTTTACTTTTTAAGTTTATGTAGATTATCACCTCAACACCACCATATTACAATAAACAGTCACCCAGGTACTAAAATTATAAATCCGAGATCTATACACAATCTATGATCTAGCTACCTATTACTAATCTGTGATTTATGAATGTACCAAATTTCATCCATTTATATTCATACTTAGGCTAACGGTAGAAGCGCGGACAGATAGACAGACGGACGGACAGAGCGAAACTATAAGCGTTCCTCAAGTATTACGGAACCCTAAAAATGAACTGCGCTTCAAACAAGGAATACTTGTGTCCCTCTGGCTGGGAACATCTTGATTTTATAACGATACCCTAGTCCATATTTCAAACATCCAAATAACCTGTTCAGCCTTTCAAGTTGCGGTGGGGTAAATAATAAACATCACGTACATACATGCACACTTTATACTCCTTGCTTGATCTGTCGTATAAAGTGTAAAAGCAATCCAATATTTTTACATCACAAAATATAAAATTAGTATACCAAGAAAAAAAAATTATTTATATCGACATTGTTATTCTAGTGATTGTCACGTCACTCAAAAAGTAATAAAAAAGTTCCGCCATGTTTCGAGAATTAAGTGCCATAGTAAAATTCGAATCTATTACATAGGAAATAAAGACTAAAATTCTATATCTAACAACAACGAGTGCGTGCCTCGCGGGGTGTACGCCACAATCGAATATTCTACGATTATCTGTCTCGTGTACACCGCTATTCGATACATCGTCGATTTTTACGAAATTACATTTAAATAGAAATATACAATAATTAAATAAAAAAATACTCATAAATGAAAGGTTATTCCATCTTTTTTAAGATTCGACGTGTTGGACTTGTTTTTACAGGACATAAGAGCACAAATCGGCATTTTTAGCGGAGCATTTCGGACGTCCTTTCGATGCTATACCGATGCACATAATTATTAAAATCGATTACGCAAATAGTTTTTATGAACGCATTAGATTCAAAAATCTTATACCTCGGCAGAGGGGAAAGCTCATGTAAGGCGTATCCCGTAGTATAAGATCTAAGGGTGTAAGGGATAAAACGTAGTGATTATATTCTCTTTGGTAAGGGACAGACTTCCGAAAACTGATAGGGTTCAAGCAGCTCATCATTCTGAATCATAATCAACTGGAATTTGTTTCAGGAAAATTTTAATTTTTATTATGGAATTTTTTAGTACAAGTCTTTTATTTCGACGTAAAATTAAGTTTTCCGTACACTGTACCAGTTTTTTTCAAATAAAACAGCTAAAATAAAAAAAACGGCAATGTATGCATAACCGCAAACACTGCACACATGACACAACGCGAACGTACCGAATCAGCTGTTTCTACGTAACCACGAAGTATAGATAACAAGGAGTCCGAACGTAATGTTAAAATAATGGTCTCAATTACGGGGACAGATTTTTGCCGGTAGAGCGCGCGACGGTTCGACATGCACTCGTTTGAAATTACGCGGGAAGTTTAAAGTTGCTATTGACAGCTCTGGAAAGATTGAAATCTTATTTAAAAATATAAAAGTTTTAGGAAATTCTTAGAAACTGTTCTCGAAAAATAGATACCGTAGAACACGGTAATTGCCTAACGGTAATTTAAAAATAATTGTAATAAATAATAGTATTGGCAACACTCGATATAATAGTATTGGCAACACTTGGTACTCGTCGGTCTCGCACGCCTAGCGGCAGAAAAGAGAACTAAGATCTGGTCCTATTATTGTGTACATAATTATTAATAAAAAGCCTATACCGTTCGGACTCCTGGTATCTATGCTTCATGTACGTAACTATCGTTCGGGGAATCGCTCGCGCACACACACAAGCGTCGCGCGAGCCGCGCGCCCTTTTGATCAGCTGAACTGTGCGCTCGCGCTGCCGCGTTGTGTTTGTCCCGCGCGTAACGCGTTAGTATTTAATGTTCTTGCATCGGTTTGTATTATGTATACCTAGTATTTTTTTAAATATTATAGGTACGTTATTAAAGTTGAAAATAATAACATTTAAAATATATGCTTAAGGTGGTTCGTTTCCTATACAAAAATACAATGGACATTAATTAGGTAATTTCATACTATTACTACATAAATTTATATGCACATCTATTTATTTTGCAATACAATTGTCGCAAAATATATTTAAAATACTTTATTTCACACAGAAGTCACATTTTTATTGAATTTTCGTCAAAAAGTGACATTTGTAACTTATGTCACTTTTTGTCGAAAATTCAATAAAAATGTGACTTCTGTGTGAAATAACGTATTTTAAATATATTTTGCGACAATTGTATTGCAAGATAAATAGATGTGCATATAAATTTATGTAGTAATGTATGAAATTACCTAAATAATGTCCATTGTATTTTTGTATAGAAAACGAACCACCTTAAATACTTGATAGCGATTCAAAAAGTCGAAATTTTGCGTGATGTTATAATTATGTGGATGGCCCCAAAGAGAAAAAAGTATGAATATCTTTTATAAAAAAAAAATACAAATTCTACTGTATGGACTTGGTATGGACGCAGTCCTACACGTAGGTTGGTCATATTTTTCTGACGACTTTACTTTTTTAAGTAATTCTTTTTGATCTTTTACATATTTATAAAACTCTGTGCAAGTCATATTAAAATTAACCTGACACTGTAAAATTTACTCCACAGCCGGCAGCACTGCAGCAGCGATTTCTTTCATGCGCGAAGTGTCACAACCGTGCACCGAGTAATTTGGCGCGTGTATTTGAATTGCTTTAATAGCGCGATAAAACGGAACGTAATAGTGCTTTGTCGGGACGTCGCGCGTCGGGACAGAAGGCCTAATAACGGTGACGGTCCCGATATATCGGGACGAATGGCAACCCTGCATACAGGTGAAGTTAATATAAGCGTGTTAAAAGGCAAATTCAAATAAATTAAAGCAAAAAATAATTTATATTTTATTAAGAATGGATTAGTAGGTACTTTCATAATAATGGTAATTTAATTATACACTTTTATCAACAAAAAAGGTTTAAGAAATTCACTGATTTGTTTTTTGGGTATGGCCGCCGAAAATTGTACAAATATTATTTTTCGTTTGTCCCAATTTTATTTGTTTAATAATTTGATCGTTTTTTTGATAAATTTGAGTTCTTGTACATTATTCTAAATAACGAGCTTCTTATGTGTAGATTAAATGTCCACGAAATGCAGTATGCCTAAACATTTATTTTTTAAATATATTTTTTCTATAAATACTGGTTTTACTCCCATATAAAAACTTTTTGTCCAACTGCTGCTTTTTTATGAAAAATTGATAACATTTCCAAAACTGAATTTGTTTCTCGCATTTTTAAATTGTTATTACGCTTTATGATACTTTTTACGTTTCCTAAACGAATTTATAAAAAATATCGCTTTAGTTACCATTTCAGTCGATTTCAAAAATGTGTCCACTTTTTTTATGAGTGTGTAACGTCATGGTAACGTCATGAATATAACGTTTGTTTCTTTATGTTCTTTGAGTAATTTGGCCGTTACGAATTTGGCAGTGTTTGCTATTTTCATATGGCAACACTGTCGAGCGAAATGCCAACATTCAGAAAGAAACATCGGCCATACTTGTTTGTGTTCACGCTAAAAATATTGTCTATTGTGTGTTTGATTCAAAGGTAAGTACGGCTTATTGTGTTTTTTTGTTAACAAGATTTAAAAGAATCATTACTGAATACGGTAAATATACGTCCGAATCTGTAGTTGATTGGAATGAAGTGATATTTGGATTTTAGTTTATGTCGCACGCTTTTTTACGTCATGAATGTTACAATGTGTAACGAAATGTGTAACGTTACAGTCATGACTAGTTCTAAGGCGGACTACACTTGAAAATATAATTATTATATACCTACTAAAATGTTCAATAAGAAGTATTTTTGTATGTTAATAATGAACAAACTCAAACTGCGCGGCGCCGGCCGGCAGTTTGTTTGACTGAACCTGGCCAATGTGTTGGGCCAGGTGGTAGTTTTTTTTAAGGTTTAAGTGATATTTAAAATAATAATGATAATAAAAATTGGTGATGATCAATTGGTGATGACAAATCCTTACTAATATTATAAAATATGCGAAAGTCACTCTGTATGTATGTCTGTTACGCTTTCACGCCTAAACCACGGAACCGATTTTGATGAAACTTGGAAGAGGGTAAGAACAGACATAGGCTAGAGAGGGGGAGTGGGTTAGAGGGGGATCTAGAGGGGTATCTAGAGGAGAGTCAGGAGGATGGGTCTTAAGGGGGTAGTCAGGAAGGGGTCAAGAGGGGGCTCTGGAGGAGGGTCATGAGAGTACCTATCTAGAGGGGGGGTCTAGAGCGGGTCTAGAGGGGGGGGGGGGGTAGAGGGGGGTCTTGGGTTTGTTACTCTTTCGCGCAAAAACTACTTAAGCCGATATGAATGAAATTTGGCATACAGATCTACAATGACCGGGAATAACATATTATGAGCTGCTTTTTATTTTGATATCTACGCGGGCGAAGCCGCGGGAGGGCTACTAGTACTTACATCGTTATAGTTATGCACTAGGTACTACTTCTAAGTATGTATATATACTATATCCCAGCGCATATAAATATATACTATACAATTAATAATAATATGTTATTGATTGTAGGTACTGTAGGTTCTTGGTGGAAATTCATGTTTCACAGTAATAATACACAATACTTCTTGCACTATTTCCACTTTAATAAGTATTTTACATTAATTTTAATATATCACACGACCGGTTTCGACAACGTCATCATCAGGTGTTGATGACAACATCAACTTATACTGTGATTAATAATAATGATAATATTTTAGATGCCGCTGACCAATGCCGAAAGGCAAAAAAGATATCGAGAAAAATTACGATTGCAAAATCCGTCCAAGCTCGAAGAAATAAAATTAAAAAATGCAGAGAGAAATAAAAAAAGAAAAAAAATCGCGGAATGTTCTGAAGAAGATAAAAAAATTAAAAGAAAACAGTGGAGGACCAGCCAAACTCGCCTCAGAAATAAGTCAAAAGATACTGAAAAAAATGATAATACCACTGATAATAATAATACTGAAGTTAATAGAAATAAAGCCTTGGTAAGAAGACTTCAAAGAAGATGGGCTAATCAAAGAAAATTGTATAAAGAGAAAATGAATGAAATGAAGAAAGAAATTCAGTCGTTGAAAGCGCGCAACCAGTTTTTTATTTTTCTGTAAGAAGTGTAAACGCTTCATACAGAAAAATAAAAACTGGTTGCGCATATTGACAAGCTAAAATTTAAAGCACCTGAACCAAAGATTCAAGATGAGAAAGAAATGACACCATTAACAAAATCTAACAGTTTCATAGAACAGAACTTGCCGAACATTTCTGAAGAAGAAAAGGTTAAAGTGAAGAAACAGATTTTAACACATCATGTTTTAATGAATGCCATTCAAGACACATATGAGAATACACAGAGTAACAAAGAACGTAATACACTTAAAAAGATAGGTGTTTTTGTTTTTTGTTTATCACGTATGATTACTTTTTCTAATTCAAATAAATTACTATGAATGAGTATATCAGACTTATTTTATTTCACTGTTACTACAGATATCAGGCATCTATTCCATCCTTACGCACTTATTCCATCCTTGTTCTAAAGCAGTAATGCCTTCCATAAAATTATTTCTTTCGAGGCCTGCAAAATACTCTTCTACAGCGGCTATGACTTCATCGTTTGTGGCAAATTTCTGTCCGCCCAAAAAAGTTTTGAGCTTAGGGAATAAGTGGAAGTCTGATGGCGCTAGATCGGGCGAATAAGGTGGGTGGGGCAGCAAATCATACTTCAATTCGTTGATTTTTGCATAGCTTTAACACATGTGTGAACCCTAGCGTTGTCTTGGTGGAAGATGATTTTTTTTCGCCAAACCTGGTCGTTTTTGCTGAATACATTGATGAAGCTTATCTAGAAGGTTAGCGTAGTATTCTCCATTAACTGTTTGACCTTTAGAAAGGTAGTCTATCATCAAGATCCCATCTGCATCCCAAAAGACGGAAGCCATCACTTTTCCTGCCGACTTTACAGCCATGTCTTTTTTGGAGCCGGGCCGAGGGATTGAGTCCACTGTTTTGATTTAATTTTTGATTCTGGCGTGTAATGATGATCCCAGTTTCATCTGTTGTTACAAATTGACGTAAAAAATCGGCCTTATTACTCTGAAAACGGTCCAGACATTCCTTTGAGTTTTGCACCCGACTCCTTTTTTGATCGTGCGTAAGCAATCGCGGCACCCAACAGGCCGATAACTTTTTCATATTTAACTCCTCACTTAGGATATGATGTACCCGTTCTTTTGAGATACCTGTAGTGTAAGCTATTTCAGATAACTTCAATCGTCGATCTGCTAAAACCATATCATGTACTTTCACGACCATTTCCGGAGTCGTGACGCTTTTTGGACGTCCGGGGCGGGCTCATCTTGGACACATGTGTGTGACACACGACCGCGTTTAAACTCAGCCACCCAGTTTTTTACTGTGGCATAAGAAGGAGTATATTCACCCAAAACATTCTTTAACTTGTCGTAGATATCTTCCCCTTCATGCCCTTCATATGAAGAAACTTTATCACCGCTCTTTGTTCAATTTTATCCATTTTGAAAACAGTTGACGAAATATATTTTCAAATGACAAAAAATCAAAAAAAATTTCACGCCACCAAATACAAATTTAGAACACAGGTGGCCAGGGATACGAATTTAAAAATGACATAATATATATTTTATTAATTTTAAGTTTTTAAATAGCAGTGGCTAGTTACTTATCATCCCGCCTACGTATAATATTATTATGGACTAAGCTTTATAATGGTCATGTACATAACATTCGGTCATGTATGTAACGTGTGTTACGATGTCATGAATGTTATAAGTAAAATTTTTGGCGACTATAGCCTTTTACTAACTTCGTACCTACTGACACTAGCCTAGGCAACAAGTGCCTTTTTGGTCAACTTTTTTCAGCAGTCTCCGAAAATTATGATTGAGGTATCATTCGATTCAGAATGGCATCTAGATGATTTTTGAAAAAAAAAATGTAGTTCTGCTTGCAAAAATTGCAAAAGTTATTAACAATTAACTAAAAACAAAAAAGAGGGTTTAGTTTTTTTGCAAATTTGTTAAAAACTAATATATTTTTTTTCAAATTTGAAAAGAGATTCAAAAAGAGGAGGATATTTCCTAAAAATTTCCGACTCCCGGAATAGGGAATATGCATGAAAATTTAATTTGCCTGAAATATTTTTTTCCCTGTTCTTTATTGTAGTCACATTATAACTAAAGGATTTTTTAAATTTAAGGTGAAGGGGGCGAAGTGCGCTTACCGGAAAAGTGCGCCTACTTTAAATATATCGTAAACTGCTGACAATATACTAGTAACGACATCTTACATCGATGTAGGAAACTAAAACATAGTTCTGGGTAAAACCCACATATGGCTCTATAATTGTAAACTCGAAATATGCGCCCATCTCTTTTTTCTGTTTTTGAAAGTGGTAAGCAGAGTTGACCTCGTGAAAGTGATCGTTAAAAATCTCAAGAAGCTACATGTTTTCCAACAAGAAAATATAGTAATATAATAATTAAAATATTTTATTTTTAGGTTTTGACTTTATTTCAGCTGTAACTAGTCAACTTTATAAAATTATAGCAGATAAAAAAGTCGGCTAAGTGCGTCCTATCATTGGGTACATGGCGCACTTCCCCGAAATATAGAGGTTGTCAAAGATTTTAACTCAAGATAGGCTATCACGTACATTTAGCAGAAAAAAAATTCATATACAAGAAAAAGTTACGCCATCTTGGTTTTCATCATAACTCAAATGTCAGCCATGTTGTTTTCACCATACTTCGAATTTCAAAATGGCCCCAAAATTTAAAAAATTGGGGCCATTTTACTGGAGACACTTTTTGCATCAACATGCCTCGTCTATAATATACGTCTATGGAGGTTGTAAACATTTTAAAACGTGGCATTTTTAACTCTCTTTGGGAAGGTTATGTTTGTAAAATAATTAAGTTAATATGCAAATTATACATAGCATGCCTAACTATACGACGTATAAGCACACATAAGTAAGTAAAGTTCAAGTGCCATTCCATAAATAACAACTGAAATTCCTAATATATTGATTGTTAATGTTTATTTCTCTCATGTGGGTAGTAAAGTCACCAAGCTCTTAGAATGTCCTTACAAAAGACGTGGCGTTCCCATTTATTAGTATTGAAGTTAACTGACTTAACTTTGCCAAATAAATATGTATTAAAAAATAAAATACTACAAAAGAACAGTAAGTACTAATGTACTTTCGTATAAATAAAAAACTTGACGTATATACTTCTTTTTATTGCTATTCCTTAGAAAGCTCTTCAAAAGTTAGTTTCTTGTCTTAGATCTGCTTAAAGCCTATTGTTATTGTCATACTTATCATAGCGAGGATAGAGTCAAGCAGAAAAAAATGTTTACAACTCCTGATTTACAAATATATGGCGCACTTTCCCGAAATTCGTTTTTTTCTATAAAATTACTATAAGGATGAGACAATAAAAGAAAAACAAAAACTTCTGCGTGTTATGTTGCAAAAATTTCATTATTTTATTGCTGGATTTCATTGACATGACATGGACCGTAATCTCCAAACATCACAGATTCTTAAATAATTAAATTTATAATTATTGGTGAACTTTTACAAAGTTTATTTTGCATAGAAGTCATGTATAAAAAAATTATGGCGCACTTCGTCCCACTCACCTTAGTTCTTATTTAAACCGAAAAAAAAAATATATAAAAAATGCGAAATCAGCCCGGGATATTTAAAATTGCGAAACGCGTCACCATTGGTCGCGGGTCGCGACCAATCGTGACGCACGTATGTGACGTCACACTACGCGACGCTGTCTTTCATGACAATGACATGACTGACGTTTATTGAATTCTATGCTCTGACTCATCTATGATTTTAACTGTCAACTGTCTTTTTCGTGTACGATGACGTCACAACCCAAGCCCGCGAAAATGGCCTGTTTAAACCGCGCAAAAATTATACTGATTTTTAAACATTTTTTCCAGCTTGATGGATAATATTTTGGATGTGTTATATATATTTTTGGTAATGTTATAACCAGTAGAAACGTTAAAAAAAATATAAAAAATACATGCATATTCCCTATTGTAGGACAAATATTTATATTTTTCCCAGAGGGTTGAAAATGCGCCCGAAAACGGGTACTCCGGCTTTCGCAAGCCACGCCCCCTTCGGACCTTTAATGATATTTATTCATTTAAAGTTATTAAATATGAAAATTAAAAATTGAAAAAATGCAGACGCCTACAGGACAGATCAATGTACAATATTAAATGTACAAAATTATCGCGATTTTTCAATAAGTTATCCATTAATTAATTAACATTTTTTTGTAGCATGAACATTAACATTGCAAGTGCGATATTTGTTAAACTATTAATCTGAGATTTTTTTCTTTCGTGGAGCTATTTCTCAAAGGTCTTAGAATAAATTTTAGGGAATTAATGGATAACTATTGAAAAAATCGCGATAATTTTGTACATTGATCTGTCCTGAAGGCGTCTGAATTTTTTCAATTTTTAATTTTCATATTTAATAAGTTTAAATGAATAAATATCATTAAAGGTCCGAAGGGGTTGTGGCTTGCGAAAGCCGGAGTACCCGTTTTCGGGCGCATTTTCAACCCTCTGGGAAAAATATAAATATTTGTCCTACCATTCCGGGAGTCGGAACTTTTTTAGGAAATATCCTCCTCTTTTTGAATCTCTTTTCAAATTTGAAAAAAAAATTAGTTTTTGAGATATTTTCAAAAAACTAAACCTCCTTTTTTGTTTTTAGTTAATTGTTAATAACTTTAGCAATTTTTGCAAGCGGAACTTCATTTTTTTCAAAAATCATCTAGATGCCATTCCGAATCGAATGATACCTCAATCATAATTTTCGGAGACTGCTGAAAAAAGTTGACCAAAATGACACTTGTTGCCTAGACTACACAGCTAATTTCACTTGGTAACTACGTAAATCAGCGCCACTGGTGGTTGTTTTTGGAACTATTGCTCTACAATTTTTTGCGGACAGAATTCTCATACCTATGAAACCCTATTGAGATTGGACTCTTGTGACTTGTCTATATTCTTCACGGTGAAATCACTTACCATGAGGGATGCGACTACATAATAGGGTATTTTCCAAGTTTTTGAAAAGTATGTCAAATTGTTCCTAATACCAAAATACATTAGCAGTTTCAACCATTATTTGTGAATTTCTTTCTTTTCCTTGCAAATTAGCCTAAAAGTTCAAATTAATATTATAGGCGCGAAAACGCTATAATGAGTTGTCATGACGTCACATTCTTGTAACATTGTAACTGTCAAGTGTCAAACTACTCTGAAAATACCAAATCCCAGAATACCTACTATTTACGTTTTTAAATAAATGTTTTAAGCTTATTAAAAATGCCTTATAAATGGTGCGTACTGCGTAGTGCCAAAATGCACTAATATTATATGTCTACCTCTACCAAAGAACACTGGAATGCAGAAAAGGTGGCTATTACTCGCTGACGCATGACGTTAATGATTCGATGCTGGATATTCTTTATGGAAATCGGGAAGACATTAATAAAAGAAGAAGTACAAGAATATGACGTCACATTCCAATCTCGTGCGTTTTTAGTCACGTGGTCAAACGTGAAAAATTCATAATTCTATTTTTGATATTTTATAAAAATCATAAGTACATATTTTTGTGTAAAAAGTTGGTTAAAGTGGTTTAAATTAATGTTAAGCGATAAATATCAACAATCTGATGTATATTTTCATAATAGGATAATACCCTATTGTATACATGCTATTAAAACTCATAAGTCATAATATTATAAACATTCATTGTATTTTCATAATAATTATCATAAACAATTGAAATGAACATTCTTTATCCTATATCACATTGTTTAATTAACAGTCCAATTCTTATTTTCCATATTATTATTAATCATTACATTTTAGAAGTAGGCAAAGAAATGTTGAGATTGCTCCTGGTATCAGCGTCATTTTCTTTGGACATTTCCGTAATAGTCGACAAGTCTGGTACGGCACAAGTCACAGGGAAGAGATCATTTAAATTCGCTCCATAACCAACGTCTTTTGGAAGTAAATTCTGATTTAAATCGACAAAATTTGTCGAAGCTTCGTCTTCTGAAAGCAGGAACCATTTAGTGCTCGGAGTTGGAGTTTTTTCGGGAATGGTTAAATCCTCAGTCATAAGACTATTCGCTGAAGAAAGTGGTCCGAGTGGCGTATAGAATAAGTCCGGACATTCCGCAGTCAATTGGGTTTCTGGAACGAAAAAACAAAAATGTCTTACTATAAAACCGACAAAGAAAATAATATCAACCTTTAAAACAGCTAATAGAGAAGATGCATAATTTTTTTATTGGCTTTTCCGTAATACATAATAATTATTAAGCCAGGAAATATTATCATTGCAATGGCATATCTACGATGAACCGTTGACGTAATACAGACATCACACAAGTGAAGTTGTTGAAGTACATTAAAAACGCTCTATACAAAAAATGTAGCAAGAGTGACGTCACAGCTGTTGAAAATGTATGGAGCTAAATACAAAATATTTGATTTTTTTAACTTAAATACTGAGTTTATGTATATCATTGCAATAACAAAGAATGATACAAATAACATAAGGATTTGAAGAGTAGGTAATTTTCGTTTTGCGATCAAAGCAAAAAAAATCGACGTTTTTTTAATCCTGTAACTTTTTAATTTAGCACTTTTTGCATTTTTCGGTCCATATTAGAACTGCGATATTACAATGGCTATGTTCCGCGGAATATAGCGCTGGTCAGCGCTTGCTAGCGCTAAAGAAAACAAAAACAGATTTTCGGCCAGGACACGTTTGCTAACTTAATACTGCTAACATAATCCGCAAATTTGCTTACGTTTTTTTGTGAGCGCTATTTTCTGCGGAATACAGCCAATAGATTAATCTAACACACAAGCGTCAAGTCAAATCTGACAACTCGACACTCATGTGTTCGATTTTCAACTATATTGCATTAGCCCATAGTTAGAACTGTTCTACTTTCAATACTCTGAATTTGCCACGGCTGGCCACGGATTCGCCATGGATAATACAGGGTGTATTCAGACCGGTTTTCTGACACTGTATAGTCCCAGCCTTAGCGAAGTGTTATTTCAGTAAGGCAAAAATTAATATAACAATTAATATTTACCTGGACTTTCTTCTATCCCATTCCTCGCGTTGCTACTGTATAGTTCCTGAGCTAAAAACTCGTCTATATTGAAAAGAGAAATACTATCAGATTTTTCCGATACAACCGAAATGATAGAAGGCGATTTCTCTACTATCTCCACACTATTATCAACACATTCGTGCGCTTGAAGACATGTTTCAGAGTGATTGTGTATAAGATCAATACTATTATCGGTTTCTTGTGAACTAGTTTTTGTACTGTTCATTTCTATTTGACTTGTACTAGTTTTATCTGTTTTATTTCGATCTTTCATTTTATCTTTAGGTTTTGTAATTTTAACTTTAATGATATTTAATTTCTTAAGCTCTTTAGAAGTTCTTGGTTTCTTCTCGAGTATTTTATTTGCATTCTCGGTACAATCGGTTTCTGTATTTTGCAACATAGCCGGACACGAATTGCGTGATACACACGAATTTCTTTCTACATGTTCTTCTTCAATGGTCTGTTCTTTAATACTTTCTTTGGTTTTACGTATATTTTCTTTTCTTCGTGGCGTGGAACTACGTTTCTTTGTTTTATCCTTTTCGGGCTTTTTATTTTCTTCTGCATTAACTTTGTTGTCTTTTTTTTCTGTGTTACTTTCTTTACTTTTACTTTTCTTATTGCTGTCTAACATCAATTTCTCGAGTCTCACATAAACAGAGTCGGTGACATTAAAATCACTTAGGTTTATTGTGTTTAGTTTATTTACTAGCGACTGAGAATTAGGTGTGAGAGTATTATTATTAGTATTCTTTACTTGTATGTTATAATGGTAGTTGACTCCGTCGTTATGATCAGAGTCAAATCTGCAATCTTGCTCCATTAACGGCTTAGGAGCGTTTTGATCGGATTTCATCAGCTTGTTTAGTGTAATATGATTATATTCTAGTTGGTCTATTTCGTCGGTTTGTAAATCGTCTACACTGGTCAATAGAGATCTACTTATAGATAAGTTTTCTACTATCGACAATACTGGTGATGTAGGCGGAGATATGTTGCTAGAACTTTGTTCATCTTCGTTTTCTAGAGTTTCATTCGTTTTACAAACAAGCCTTGTATCTCGCTTTAAACTTACAGGTCGTTTTTCATTCGTCTTGGAAGTATTTATGGGCATGAGTAATTGATAAGAATCAGATTTATAGGCTTCAGATAATGTGGAGTTATGAAATGTGATTGTCTGTTTTACATCTGGGAAACTATTGCTGGATTCAGTTTCCTCATTTATATAATTAATCGATACCGACTTATCAGTCGGTTTATTTGGTGTTTTCGACGTTGGTTTGATTCTCACTATTAATTTTGGCGAACTCACATCGGAATCTTGGTAACCTTGCATGCTTTCAGAAGAATAAGATATATTGCATTGCACTGTATCTGTTTTTGTGCTAAAAAAAAAAAGAAATTTTGATTAGACTTCGGAATCACGTTACATTTAATGCAAAAGCTAAGAGCAAAGGTGCAGGGGGCGATTTTAAGCAATAGCCGTCATGCAAGCAATGGAAGCAGGTTCACAAACTTAGAAACTATTCTCACTCACCATTTCAAATTCAAAAGCAAAGTGAATTTAGCTACAAGTGACACCAACACAAACAAATTGAGTTCTATATCTAAGTCTTACTTGCTATAAATAATACACAAATGTATCACATCGAATTTATTTATTATACCTGCTCCCATTTACATGAAATTAATATTCTTAACTCTTAACTACTGCTTAAAACAGAAACAGTCAAAATATAGTCTTTAAAATCTAAGTAAATAATGGACAATTGAAGGAAAAATGTACGAAAACACTATTTTATCCTAGTACATAATTTTAGTGCACTTCACACGCTAAAGTACAATCCACAATATCTTTGCGAGTTATGCATGGATACAACTTGTAATTCTTCAGTTTTTAAATCTCAGAAACAACACCAATAGTGAGGATTTATACATGCAAAATGCGCTCACGCCTAATCTATCTTATGTGGGTGAATTCTATAAAATTTGGTTCAAACATCACAATTTAATTAATACCAATATCCAAATGTATAAAAAATATAAAATCGTAGTGTTTAATATGGATGCGTTAGGCATATGATTTTATTTTAAATGATATATAAAATTTAGATTTTCAGTTGATAAGAATATATATCACAATTTTGGCATTATTCTCATTGATGCTTTAATCAATTAAAATACATTTTGGACTAATAAAATACATACTGATAAATTAATAAAAGAAATGCCATTTATTTCTAAATCCTACTGAGCAAAAACTATAAAATATGGCCAATTTAACCCTACATTTTATCGAAATTTATAAAACTTTTAAAATCTCTTTCTTACATAATTTATTGATATAATAAAATTGACTGAGAGTTCCCAGACTATGAAAAAGGTAATCAAACTACAGAACAACCACGTTCCTAAGATCTAGATTCTATATAGACTTAGAAATGCAATTTATAGTATTCAGTGCTAAGGAGTAAGGAGTGACGACAACAAACTCGGACACTTTCGCGTATACTTATTCAGACATAGAAAAAGTATGTAGTTTGCATTAGGGATGTTATGGAGCTTCCTAACCGTAATCGAATCTATCGGATATCCGAAATAAAAAACTATCCATAACCGAAATCGATATAAAGTATCGGATAATTTCGAATAAAGGTGGTTTAGTATTCTACTTTTGAAATTCTTTAAGAATGAATTTCAAAACTAAAATAGAACAGTTAGACTCCATCAATCAATTATCCGAAGTTAGCGGATTACATATCCATATCAATATCTGTAACAACATGAATGATGATTTCATACGGAAAAGATTACATTTAAAGTGGATAATAGAGAATATGCATATTTTTTTATTGGCTATTCGAAAAGTACATAAGCCAGGAAATATTGTCATTGCAATGGCATATCTGCGATCAACCGTTGACGAAATACTGTTGGAGTGCATTAAAAACGCTCTACAAAAAATGTAGAAGGAGTAACGTCACAACTGTTGAAAATGTATGAAGATAAATACAAAATTAAATTCATGAACTTAAAAAAAGACCAAAAAAGCTATTGAAGAGTAATTTTCATTTTGCGATCAAAGCAAAAAAAAACGTCCTTTTTTAATTTAGCATAGCATTTTATCCTGTAACTTTTTAATTTAGCACTAATACTGTAATGTACTTTTTGCATTTTTCAGTCCATATTTATGTTGCCTTTCGGAAAATATAGAATTTATCTGATTTAAAACAAATTCATCTTCTCTATTTTAATAGTTAGAAAAGTAAGAAAAGTACGCCTGCGGCAAACCCCCTCTAACGCCCTCCTCATAATTGTATCTGTATCCAGATCCGAAATTTTGATATCCATAACATCCCTAGTTCGCATGAGCCCTTATATTTTATGATATAAACTTCTGTTGTATATATTAATTGTATGTAAAAAATATATCGATATGACAATTTTAAAGTGTAAACTAAACTACTTACTACCTATTCGATTTGTTTTGAGATTTTCTAGTGTTTCTGGCCTGGGCCTTTTTCTCTGTGGGCGGCGGCGAGGGAAATTTATATTTTATATCGGACTCATCGTTGGCTTCTTGGGTGTTTTCCATTTCAGTCTTTTCCGGCATTTCGGTAGTTTTTAATCTGCTTGACCTTTTACCAACGTTGTTCTCCGTTTTTGAAATTTCTGCAACAAAAACAAATAAATACATTGAGTAAAGTTGACTTCTGTTTATTTTCCTCGGTATTCTCTAATTTGAGATGTGTATAATCCTACTAATATTATGAACGTGAAAGTTTGTGAGGATGGATGGATGTTTGATACTCTTTCACGTAAAAACTACTGAACGGATTTCGATGAAATTTGGTTTGGCAGTACTATAGGCTCTGGATTAAAACATAGGCTACTTTTTATCCTGGAAAAAGTACAGTGTGCCCGAGTGATACTATATTTACGCGGGCGGAGCCGCGGGCAATACCTAGTAATAAAATTATTTGTGTTGTTTGAACAGAAAGTTTCATCTTGGTACTTTAGTTCGCTCGCGTGCTCACGTGTTTTGTGGTAACATTTGAACACGAAACAAACGTGGGTTTAACCCAATATAAGCGATTTTGAATAATATAAGAACATAATAGCTATATTCTATTCACGTTAAGAAGACAGTAAATCATGCGTACATATCTCAAAATGGTTAATGTGAAAACGGTTCGTGCGTTATTGGTCTAATTTTGAGCAAGTTGTTTGTTACCTACTTATTGGTCGAGCGGCGCGCGGCGCACCCGCTATGCAAAGCGCATCGCTCCCGCATTACTAGTAGATAGTAGATACCTACCATGAGTGCGATTGAAACTGTTATAATTCGTAGCACATACCTAACATAATTTATTAATGTTATTAAATAGAAATACTGTGTTTAAAGTTAATTATGTAAGTAGCTATTTAAATATATTGAGCATTTGATGATAGATCCACCGGTGTACGGACAAACCCTTCAGGTTTTTGTGACACCGAGTTAATCTTGTACTTGTGTAAGATTTTGAGGAAAAAAAAAAGACATTTGTACGCATGATTCACTGACTTCTTATCGCGAATGGAATAAAATATTGTGTGCCTTTCAGCGAAAGTCTAATGTTTGTCTCTAGTTTTAGCGTTGATAGAGTTGGCAGAAATCCTACGTCGTAAATCGAAAGGTACTATCGAACAAGTTGTATTGTGCGCACACACACATAGTACATACGTGTAAATACGTAGTTCAACCGCATCAGCAGTGGTTGCCGTCACTTGCATTGTGTTCAAATATTTTGAGGCGTCCTAGTGCATGGAAAATATTTAGAAACTGGTCGAGCAGAAACTTTGTCGATATTGTACATCTATACTAATATTACAAATGCGAAAGTGTATCTGTCAGTCTGTTACCTCTTCACGCTTTAACCGCTTAACCAATTTTGATGAAATTTGGTACAGATATACTTTCGAGTCCTGGGAAAGGACATAGGATACTTTTTATCTTGAAAAAGTACAGTGTTCCCGCGGGATAATGTATTTGCGCGGGTGAAGTCGCAGGCAACAGCTAGTATTTTATATTTACCATTGACAACTTTTCTCGGTGTTCTAGTTCTTCTAGTCCCTGTGACAGCATCTTTGTCAGTTGGTGGCGTTTTATCTTGTTTCTTCTGTGCATTTTCCTCTTTGTCCACTCTGGGCTTTTTTGTCGTGCTTCTCGCGCTTGTACTGGATAGTGCTCTTCGTCGTAGAGCAGTCCTGAAACAAGATTTGTATTTGTATAGAGGTGCTACAATACTACCTCCCTGACTGACGAGCATTCGCGTGTAATGTACCGCTATAGATTCGACTTTGAGCGCCGAGCGGACGGGATCATTACAAGGTGGCGCACACATTCCACACACACATTTCACATTATCCTCGTTACATTACACGCGAATGCTCCAGGTAAGGGAGCACCTTTAAAGTGGACTAGGGATCGCCCTGTAATCGAGATTTTCATATAATCTATACTAATTTATTAAAGAGGAAACGTTTGTTTGCATTGAATAGGCTCCGAAACTACTGGACCGATTTTAATGAAAGGCAAAGATGTAGAGTAGACCACGGGGAAGGACATAGGCTATTTTTTATCGCGAAAAAAGATAAGGTTTATGCAAAATAAACTTTTGCGCGCACGAAGTCGCGGGCAGCATCTAGTCTTATATTAGGTCTTTACCTAAGAAATTGCCGTTTCGTATGAAAAAATTTAAACGAATTTTTGCATGTACTTTTTTCATTGTATTAATCGAAATAATCACCCATGCAATCAACGCATCTTTGCCAACCCAGTGGCAGTTTATTGATGCCCTTCTTAAAGAAATCAGCTGGACGGGAGGCAACAAATTCTTCAAAGCCATTTTGTACTGCCTCTCGGGTATTGATTTTTTTTCCCGTCAAGAAGTTATCCAAATTCTGGAAAAAGTAGTAGTCTGTAGGCGCAAGGTCTGGTGAGTAGGGCGGATGACGAAGAGCTTCCAACCCCAGTTCTTGCAACTTGGAGACCGTCTGCTGTGCAGTATGAGGTCGCGCGTTGTCGTGTAGGAGCAGTGGAGACGAGCGATTGACCAATGCTGGTTGGAGATGTGCCAGCTTCTCCATCATTGTGTTCAGTTCTTCACAGTACATATCTGCAGTAATGCTCACCCCGTTTGGTAAGAAGCTGTGATGAATCACACCGGCGCTAGACCACCAAACAGTGACCATCACTTTTCTAAGGGTAAGTTTTCGTTTAGGGCATTGTTTAGGTGCTGAACCAGGATCCAACCAACTTGCTGAGCGCTTGCGGTTATCAAACAGAATCCATTTTACATCGCAGGTAACAATGCGGTTCAAAATTCCTTCATGTGTGTGTCTGTTGAGCAGTGCAAGGCGTCTCGATTCTCGCCGCGTACTTCGCGCTGGCGATCATTGAGTTCATTTTCAGGTCGAAAGGGGGTAGCGGGTTAAGGGGGGTCTGGCGGCCCCCGCCGAATCTGGTAAAATCATTCCAAAAATCTTGAAGAGGGTCGAAAAACATGCTAGATATGGGATATTACAACCCCAAACGAAATAACAGTAATAGCGAAAAATATGATTTTTTGTGATTTTTATTTTTTTCAACCAGTTTAATTTATTTTTAAATGGTTTAAACGCAATTAAAAATTTGTTTTGTATGTGTGGAAGTCCCCTGAATTTTTTCAGATTTTTTGGTCAAGTAAAAACATGTGAATTTTAGGTTTAAATGCGAAAAAATCGTGAAAAAAGCGTCATTTTCAAGATTCAACCCTCTAATTTTTAGGGTTGTTTTCATTTTCCCGAGGGGTGCTGTATAGTATAGATAGCGGCAATCGTCCTCTTTTGAATGCAGGCAAGTGGACTCAATTCGGTCATTTCTGGTGAGCGGGGCGATTTTTTGAAAAAAACTCGAATTTTCAACTTTCGGTAAATTACGGCGCGTACTTGGTATAATGCGTCTTTGCTATAATTTTTTTTTAATTAATGTTAATATGTTTAGTTAATGCCACGACGGTACTCATATTCCATAATTACTCGAATTTTTAACATATCCATGATGACATCACGACGATATTGAAATGCGATGAAAATGTAACGCTAATCAATAAACAAATGACTACTTTTGGAAAAAGAATTCCATGTTTTTAAAATAAAATTAATTTTAAATTAGAATTCTTAGCCAAACAAAAATTATTTTGATTTGAAATGGCCAGTACTGCAGAACGGCATTTTCATAGGTAAAGACCTATTATTATTCAATTACTAAAGACGCATTTTTATCAAAAATCACTTCTGTAACTAAGTTTCATGATGTTTATTTTTTATTACTTATTAAATCAAATCTGCATTTTTTTTTAAATTACCTTTTTGTTACATTTCCATCAGATGAATGGTCTTCAGTGGTGTTGTCAGCAATACTTTCATTTTTATCTTGCTCCTCTATTTCCTTGAATATTTCACTCTCGAGCTTGTTAACTGTTTCATGTACTGATAAAAAATATTAAAATTATGTATGCAAAATCATCATACTATCTTAAATAAATTGAATAAAATTATTTTAGTATGGCAAGCAAGCTTATATTGATGTCGTTAAAATATAAGCGACGCCTTAAACAGTTTTTTTATAGAATTAAAACGATCAGACTGATCACCCGCTGGTAAGCGTTATTAATATAATAATAATGATATTTAAGGACGCTTCCACACCACGTCAATTTGGTAATGTGGTAAGTTCTCGAAGAACTTGTGTTACGGGTATCAGACCATGGAAACATATTTAATAATTTTATACTATACACATATTTAATATACATCCATGACCCAGGAACATATGTCTTAAGTTGGGACTGTATAATCCGGAATCCGTAAGGCCGAGGAAAATACGGAGCGCTGAAAATAGAACTCTGCGTTAGTTCAATAGAGTTGAAATTGGAAGTATCGAGTGTCAAGCTGTCATATAATATACAATTAACTCGACAAAGGTGTGTTCGATTTTCAGCTCTATTGTATAATTCAATTCAAGCGCAGAGTTATATTTCCAATGCTCTGAATTTTCCCCGGCATTCTGGTTTCCGGATAATATATCGCCTTACCATCATCAAGGCTGACTGCAACTACTGAAGGAGTGCTCGCTCTCTCCGGCTCGATCGGTTTGGGACTGGCCTTATGGAGGTCGGATTTCTGTAGTAGCTGCATTACTTGCGCCAGCGCAGGGGTAATGTGCGATAGTGGACCCTCCAGTTGTACTTCCTGAAATGTTTTTTTTTTTAGAAATCCAGATTGAAGTGAATCTATAATAATATTATAAAGAGGAAAGATATTTGGTTTGTTTGTTTGAATGGAATAGACTCCAAATACCACCGGGCCGATTTTGATTAAATTGGCATAGATAGAAAAGAAACCCGCAGTAGCACATGAATGTAACAGGATTTTTTGTATTAAGCCCCCTCCCCCCTCTTATAAAAATATTAACACAATGGATAAGCTATATAATGTTTTGTCCTTGTCTGATACATTGGAAAACATTGTATAGCTTATCTATTATGTTAATATTTTTATAAGTAAGGGGGTAAATATTTCAATAATGTATATGTATGAAAATACGCACCTCATCGTTTCTAGTGAATTTAATTTTTACAGATTTGTTCTCTGCTTCCTGTTTTGCTTCTTCTTTATTGATGGTTTCTGTACAAAAAAAATTGGATTTTTAAATTAATTACATTTAAAAAATATATCATATTGTACCCTATTATTTATTTAGTCTAGCAGTACTGCTCTATTCCATATTGCATTTTAAAGTGATTTTTGTATGTATAGAGTTATACTACAAAACATACCTGTGAAGAGAAACAGATAAACAGCTACATGTTAGCTTTCGATTTGATTAAATACTACCACGCCAAATTTCATAAAGTGATACAAGCATATAATGTGTCCACGACTGTGTGGAACTATGTAAAATGCCGGTGCCACTTATGTATGAAGCACCAAGGGCGCGTGTAGACGTGCCGGCGCTAGCGCCAGTTCGACTCGAAGCCGGTGCGTCGACGCGCGCCCTTATCAAGCCATAAGAAATGTCTAAGATAGAAAAGAATGGCAGTGACTGTCCTCGATTTGTAGGCTCCTAGGAAGAAGAATATACATAGAAGAAACACATAAGTTAACAAACTTCAATAGGTTTTTGTACTTTGGTCGTTGTTTAGGTCGTAACGTTAATACGACATACGAATTACGACTTTATTGCAATGTAAACAAGTGACATCTTAAAAGTTAAAATAGCAATACAAATGTCAGTTGTATACGGAAATCTTCAACAACAACATCTATAAGGCATCTCTTTCTTCCCCATTAGCATCTGTGGTAAGGAGAATAAGGAGCGATATATATGTCTCCTCCTCCCTGCTAAGCCTGGCCACAGTCGTGCTGAATTCCTTCCTGAATTTAAGAATCTTAATCCATAGACAATATTCAGACACCATGTCACGCACACGCCGAGCCTGGCCACAGACGTTCTTATTTTGACACATAGTTCGAACTGAAATTTTAGAATCTGTAAGATTAAGCACGTGTGTGGGTTATGCGTGTTTTGTATGGAAACTTTGCCTTCGACTTGAATTTGACGTTCATAAAGAATGTCAAGTTAAGAATGTCTGTGGCCAGGCTAAAAGCCGGGTATCTATGCTATTTATAGTTATTAATCTAAGATTGGCACATAGCTTCAATAACACAACCTAATTTTAATTTACATTAAGCTTACCTTGTGGAGGACACTGTACTTGGTGTGTTTTGGCTGTGTTACACCTGTAATAATAATAATACAGTCAAAAATACACTATAGTTATTGGATTTCCTACTTTTTAATTGAACTCTGTCTATCTTCCTACTACTATTATTAACTAGCTGTTGCCCGCGGCTCCGCCCACGTAAATACAGTATCCCTCGGGAACACTGTACTTTTTCGGGATAAAAGTAGCCAATGTTTTAAGACAGAGCCTAAACTACAACCATACCAAATTTCATCAAAATCCGTTCAGTAGTTTTTGCATGAAAGAGTAACAAACAAACATCCATCCATCCTCACAAACTTTCACATTTATAATATTAGTAGGATGTGAAAGTTTGTGAGGATGAAAGTATGTATGTTTGTTACTCTTTCACGCAAAAACAACTGAATGGATTTCGATGAAATTTGGTATGGTAGTAGTTTTCCTTACATAAAAAAACTGCCACACGAGAGTACCGAAATTTATATTAGATTTAAGTCAAACAGCCTACTGTGTAGTGCTACTAATCAAAATTGTATAGTCTTAAGTAACACTCAATCACATATAGATGTGGTTGACATAAATAATATTATAAGTTTTAGATTTAATAATATAACATATGATAAGTATTTCTTATCACAGTTTTGTACTAGACGCATAGCTAGATGGCTATTTATTTTTTTAGTTTTAAGACAAGCCAAGGAATTGGCTAAACCGACCACTGCTTCTATTGAGCAGTGTATTTATTCTGATAACTATACAGTTAACAGCTTGGAATATGTTCCAAATAATTTAAATTAGTTTCTAAGACAACAGAGGCCCACTCTAGCGATGTATTATACAATAATATAAATTATTCAAATAAATTACCTATCCTACCTACCAAAATTGTTAGCAAAAATTGTAATTCTACTGTAAACCTGGTGCACCAAAATTTGCAAGGAATGGTAGGTAAAGAATTAGAGATTGAGTTGTTTCTTAATGAATATAACATTGATATTATGTGTATATCGGAACATTGGTTTAGAAAATATGAATTAATATTTAACTTTTGTGGTCACCAGGTTGCTAGTTCGTTCAGTCGAGAGAATCCCATTAGAGGTGGCTCTTTAATATTGACTAATAAAAAAATTTAATTTAAAGAACGAAAAGATATTGTAAGACTCTCTACTGAACGAATATGTGAGGTAGCTTGTATTGAGTTGAGCCACCTTATTATTGTAAGCGTATACAGGCCTCCATCAGGTTCATACGATTCCTTTGAACCAATAATGGAACATATGTTGACAAAAATATGTGCATCTAACAAAAAGATTTTTGTATGTGGTGATTTCAACATTAATTTATTAGACTCTAACTCCACCACTGTTAGATTCACATCATTGTTAAAATCGTATAAGTTATAACCTCATTAATTTGTTTTGTGAACCGACAAGAATATCTGATACAACAGCTACTTGTATTGATAATATTTTCACTAATATTACTCCTTATAAAAAAGAAATAATTAATGCGCTTAGCTCTGATCACTGTGGACAATTTGCTTCATTTAATATTAATTGTGAAAATAAACCTCAAGAAAAGCTTGTTTATATTCCTGTGAATACAAAACGTATTGAGAAATTTAGAGGTAAATTAGTTTCAAATATTCAACAGTTGGATGGGTTTAAATAACTCAGATGAAGCATTTAATAAACTATTTAAAATAATTAGAACCCACTTTAACTCTGTATTTACTTCTAAAACGGTCAGTTTAAATAATAGAAAAAGTAATTTTAAAAACTGGGCCACTGCAGGAATTTTAGTAAGTAGACAAAGATTGTATGATCTGTACAACGAAAAGACATTTAATAGGAGTGAATATTTTATGCTATATGTCAAGAAATATTCAAAAATTTTTAAAAAAGTTTGTCAAGCAGCGAAGGCACTTCACATAAAAGGAAAAATAATGAACTCTAAAAATAAAGTGAAAACCACTTGGAAGATAATTGCAGATGAGACTGGAAGAGGCAGATCCAGTCGTAACTCTAAATTTGAACTTTGTATCAATGATAAAAAGGTCAATTCTGACCTAGAGGTTGCGACGATCTTCGAAAAGTTTTTTGCTGACATTCCGGTCTCAACTACAAAAAAATTAAATTCTTCACCTGCAGTTTCTGAAAAAATACTCAGAGAAAATGTCAAGGAATGTGATGTCAATTTTAATTTTAATTTTAGAGAAATTGACTCTAGAGATATTATTAACACCTTCAAATTACTCAATATTAAAAGTACTACTGATCTCTGGGGTATGTCTATAAAAATTATAAAATCAATAATTGACATCATTGCCCCCTACCTAGCCTTAGTTTTTAATAATTGTATTAAGAAAGGTGTGTTCCCTGACCTAATGAAGCATAGCAAGGTGATGCCTCTTTTCAAGGCTGGGAATAAATCTGACCCAGCCAATTATATATTAGACCAATATCTATACTACCGACTTTCAGTAAAATTTTCGAGAAAATAATATTAAATCAATTGCTAGCTCACTTTAACATAAATAATTTATTACATAGCAATCAATTCGGGTTTACTAAAGGTCGGTCCACAACAGACGCAGGCATCAGTCTTCTATGCAGCATATTTGAGGCCTGGGAGGGATCGCATAATGCACTTGGTGTCTTTTGTGATCTATCCAAGGCTTTCGACTGTGTCGAGCATGCTACATTGGTCAAAAAATTATACCATTATGGTATAAGGGATACGGCACTTAAGCTCTTAAGCTCTTATCTTAAAAATAGAACGCAGAGAGTAGAAGTAAATTCTGCAAGATCTAATGGGACCAAAATAGAATTAGGTGTGCCACAAGGGTTCATTTTAGGCCCATTTCTTTTTCTCATTTATATAAATGACCTTCCTTATCTAGTTAAAGATAAGCATGAGATAGTACTTTTTGCTGATGACACTTCACTAATTTTTAATGTGAAGCGACGACGGTCAAATTACGACGAGGTAAATAGTACTCTCTCGAAAATGGTACACTGGTTCAATGTTAATAATTTACTTTTAAATTCCAATAAAACAAAATGTTTAAAGTTTAGCCTGCCAAATGTTAGGCAGACACAAACCAATGTACTATTAAACGATGAGAAAATGAACTTAGTGGACACCACTGTATTTCTAGGAATAACACTAGATTGTAAATTACAGTGGGGTCCCCATATTGCAAATCTGGCTGATAGGCTTAGTTCTGCAGCATATGCAGTGAAAAAAATTAGAGAAATTTCCGATGACGACACAGCGCGGCTAGTTTATTTTAGTTATTTTCATAGTATAATGTCATATGGCATTCTTCTATGGGGAAACGCTGCGGACATTAACACAATATTTGTGCTGCAGAAGCGAGATATACGTTCTATTTATAAGATGTCATATTTTGAATCTCTAAGAGATAAGTTTAAAGAAATAGGTATTCTGACCGTCGCTTCTCAATACATTTTGGACAATGTGTTGTATGTCAGAAAGAATTTAAATAACTTTAAAAAGAAAAGCGACAACCATTGTAGGAATACTAGAAATAAGAACAAGTTAGAAATACCGGTGATCAGACTAAGCAAAGTAAGTAAATCGTTTAAATGTTCATGTATACGCCTTTACAATAGAATCCCAGAAAACGTTCAAAATCTTACCATTAATAAATTTAAAAAAGCTGTTAAAGAACGTTTGTGTGCTAAAGCTTATTATAAAGTCAGTGATTTCATTAACGATTGCACACCTTGGGAATAAGATGGCCCCCTGCAAGGCTGCTTTTATTTACTTAAGTATGCTCTATGTACTTATGACTAATGTTATATAGATTAAGTTACAGCATTGTAAAAATATTTTTTTTTGAAAAGAACAATTTCCCATCTTTTTGCTAAAAGGTGGCCCCGTGCGAGTTTCTTACGCCGGTTCTTCTCGCCGGGCTAGTTTCCGAACCGGTGGTAGGCATCATGTAGGACAATTCTATAAGCGTTATTTCATAACCTATATGGAAATAAAAATTTTGAGTTTGAGTTTTGAGTTTGAGTTTATGCTCTGGATTAAAACTACTTTTTACATCAAAAAAGTACAGAATTCCCGTGGGATACCCTATACTATATTTGCGCGGGCGGAGCAGCGGAAAAAAGGTAGTAATTAATATAAAAGTTATCTCCTATAAAACTTGTCATTTTGATATGCAATAATGTTATATTTTAAATATGTAGAAAAAACATATTTAAATATATATAAAAGTGAAAACTTACTTTGAAGAGCATACAGCCATTTCTGAGAGTCTTTCCTCAATTCTATTTTTCTCCTGCACGCGATTCAGTAACCTGAAATAATACAAATATTTATTCATTTTATCTATATATCAAGAAAATCCGAATGCCTCCAAAGTAAACAAATACAGAAAACTTTTCCACCTCTCAAGTTCCTCGGTCCTCTTTTTCTCCTCCAAATATTTTTTTTTCCAAACTTTCCTTTCAGCATCGGACTCATCTGTAAAGAAAAAAAACTAACTGAAAACACCAATTAGGTTTTATTTATTGAAACACCAATTAGGTTTTACTATGGTAACTGGAGTATATTATATTGAATGTATGTTTATCCTTACAACATTCCAACAACACATTACTATGAAAGCGCAGTGTAAACTTCTAAACAATTTTACTATTTAGCACAGAGAAATTATATACCCAGACGGAACATAAGTTACTTTCTAACTCTACAAATTGCTCTCACTTAGTTGTAGCACTCTCGCGACATACGGGACGTGCAAAAAACAATATTAAAAAAAATATATATATTAAGTATATAATTGTAGGAAATGTATAAAGTTTCTGACGTTAAACCTGTAGTTTGTTTTAATTTAATAAAAAAAAACCGTCAAATTGTTCAACAGTTTATGGAGGATTTTTCAGTGCTAATGAAGTCGCGGGCAATACAAAACTGAAAACAGTAAAATAAAGCTCACCATCAGAGGCATAGGTGAGATGGTTCTTGATGAGTTTTCCATCCTTCACCAGCGGGTAGATCCTGTTGTTGTACACGACGAACAAGCCGCCGTTCTTCTCCAGTGACCTCACGCGACTCGATTTCGGTTTCCTGTGAAATAATCATTTATTTAATACAGTCAAACTGGGTTTATTGAGATCTCAAGGGACCAAGGATTTTAATTTTTATACCAATGAAAGAGGTTTTCATTTTTTTATTGATAGAGGTGAACATTTAAAAAATCGTATAAAACAAATTTCATTTAAACAATAATCTGCCCCCGCTAAGATAAATCAAGCGAAGCGCAAGGGCACTACCAGACCACGAGAAAAGGTGGTCGGTAGTGCCCTTGCGCTGTCGTCGATTTTTTGAACCCTCATAACTTGGATTTGGAATATACCAGATAAATGAAATTTTCAGGATATGTTCCCAGTAGCGAACTTATTAAATATGTAAAGTTTTGATTGCATAGTTCTTATACTTATTTTTGATATCTAAATTTATATTTATTGACTAGCCGATGCCCGCAACTTCGTTTGCGCAGAACTAACGGAAGTGGAACCCTATTTTTTAAACGGAATCCTAAAATAAATGTAGCCTATGTTAGACCTTATAACATCTATCTGCCAGTCAAAGTCCCGTGAAAATTAGTCCAGCCGTTTCAGAGATTAGCCGGAACAAACAGACAGACAGACCGACAGACAGACAGACAGACCGACAGACAGACAGACAGACGGACAGACAAACATTTAAAAAATTGGTATTTTATTGTATACCGAATATACTTTCAGATTCACTATGTGAAAAGCTGTTAATTTGAAGTTACAAACAGACACTTCAATTTTATTTATCTGTATAGATATCTAAATTTATATTTATTGATATCTAAAACTCCTGATTTCGTCACTTACTGGCCTGACCATTTTGCTACATTCGCTTGGGCGCAAGGTAAAAAATGTACTGACTGTTTTTCTGTTATACTATTCTATAGGAACGAAACGGCCAAGCCACATAAATTGACTAAGGTGTAGAGTTTGTACAGTTAGGCTTGTAGAGTTAAGGCATGTAGAGTCAGAAGCTTGGTTTTACATGAGATCTGATAACTTTTTTACACTTGGCATCACTTTACTTTACATGAAAATGTTTTTGGTGGGATTCTATTAACAGAGATAATTTGATGAAAAAGTACCAGGACCTCATTGAAATTCTCAATAATAGAGGTTCCTCGCTAATTCAGGTCACTGTACTTTATTGTATGCTTTTTACTTATAATTTTTTTTTAGTGATAAGTACATTTTTACGTGGTAGAGCCATGCTTCGGCACGAATGGGCCGGCTCGACCGGAGAAATACCACGGGCTCACAGAAAACCGGCGTGAAACAGCGTTTGCGCTGTGTTTCGCCGAGTGAGTGAGTTTACCGGAGGCCCAATCCCCTACCCTATTCCCTTCCCTACCCTCCCCTATTACCCTATTCCCTCTTAAAAGGCCGGCAACGCACTTGCAGCTCTTCTGATGCTGCGAGTGTCCATGGGCGACGGAAGTTGCTTTCCATCAGGTGACCCGTTTGCTCGTTTGCCCCCTTATTTCATAAAAAAAAAAAAAAAAAAAAAAATAAAGAGACGAATTACAATACAGTTTTACCCAGAAAGACGACACAAAAGGCACTGCTTATTTCTAAATATTACAGAAAGCTTTTCAGCATAACTAAAGGTAATTTTCATTCACATTTAATTTTATG
The DNA here is from genome assembly GCA_905404095.1 of Glaucopsyche alexis. Lineage (NCBI taxonomy): Eukaryota > Metazoa > Arthropoda > Insecta > Lepidoptera > Lycaenidae > Glaucopsyche > Glaucopsyche alexis. The sequence goes on from FR990057.1 coordinate 5,690,233, forward strand.
TAATTATTTTAATTCAGATCCATGGAGAAGCGGAGAAAATATATTGTTATTCATATTTTATATGAATATTCATTGAAATGAGTAAAAATGTACATAAGAATTTACCTCACCACCTGATATGCGACCTGTGTCGTTGTAATCTAACCCCTTTACTAATAAACATTGTATAAGCTCTGAATAGTTATACAGTGTTTTGTTCCCGTCACACAAGTGACATTTTTAATTCGATAGAAGAAGACAAAACACTGTATAACTATTCAAAGCTTATACAGCGATTATTAGTAAGGGGGTAGGTGTATTACACTTGCATCTAGCTTTAATATGGTTTCTTTTTGTTCACGTAAATACTCTTCTATCTTCTTAAACAAGAAAATTGGGCCCCCAAATAATAATTGATAGGAATGAAAGTTGAAATAGAATATTAAAACTTACAGATATTTCTTGGTGTGTCTATTCCTACGTCCTCTGGGCGGCGACACGTACTCCGAAACCGAATCCGACGTCCAGTCGCCAGACTCCGAACTGACGTCACTGAAATATAACAATGATTTACTTCTTTTTATTACCAAACGGCGTTAAAATGTAAAATAATGAAACTAGAGTATATATAAGGTTTTGGTCAAATTACGGATACCTCGAGCATAATATGATCTACTGCTTTAATGTAAAGACGTTTAAGCAATAAAATAATAGTCATACACGAAAAAAAAATTGTCCTTAGGTATATGAGTTTGCGTTTTACGGAGAGTCACCCATGCCAACCCATACATGAGATGATTTTTTGTTTTTGAGTATGACAATTATTTTTATGTCTAAACGTCTTTAAATAAGCAGTGAAACATGTGCCTGAAGTATCTGTTATTGATTTTTGGAGACCTTATAATAATTCTTTACAATATTTATTGCTAATTATACTAAATATTTGTTTTTTTTATAGAGCAAAAATAGAGTAAAATGTCATGGGATACTCTTCCCAATTTACCTGTCCGGTAGTTGCGGTATAGTATACGGGTACGCGACCCCGGCTTCCCTAGCTATTACTGTCCTATCCCTTGCCCTCCTGGGCGGTAATATCCTACATTCCCTATTTCCCACCCTAACTTACCAATCTTCCTTTCCTCAACACCTATCCTTCCATTTCCCTATTCCTACCCTCTCCACCAATCCGTGGAAATGCAATGGATAATCAAAAATAATTAAATTATCCAAAATGGCGGCGATGTGGTTCGCCACCCATCACGTCTCGTTTCTCGCGGAGGCGAAAAGAGGACCATGGAGAGACGCTTGGCTACGTTGAATGTAAGAGGAGGAATGGATGGTAAGAATGAAAGTGGACGAAGCGAAAGAAGTATGTAAGGATCGTAGCAAGTGGAAAGAAGTGGTCTCTGCCTACCCCTACGGGAAAGAGGCGGTCCTGCCTACCCCTACGGGAAAAAGGCGTGATTATATGTATGTATGTATGTAAAACTGGCAAATCACCAGTCTGATCGCCTAAGCGTAGCAATAAAATCGTCTCTGTCGCCCACCATTTGCATTCCGGTTATGAACTTTGGTGCAACTTTTCCGTAAAACTTGATTGTTGATGTGTTTCGGAATAAGGAGACAATTTTGCTATCAGTGCGCGCGCTGTTTACAGCTCAGTTGACACCGCGACGATACGCTATAATGCGCGACGCGGCGGATTACATAAATAATACATGTTTCACATCAGGGATGTTGCGAATATTCGCATCCGCATCGATTTAGACATCCGCATCCGTATAAATCGATGCGGATCTGATGCGGATGTGTAGCAAGTCGCGACGAGAAAGAAAGGGAAACAGTTATTCAGTAGCGCTAGATTAATATACGAACCCTTGCGAAAAAGACTGGAGTCCGAAAAGGCGGCCATTCTACTTTTAATTAAATATAATGCTCCAATATTCAAATTTAATTATTAAAATAACTCACTACTTTATTATTAAACTTGCTTTTGTCCGCGACTTCGTCCGCGTGGAACATTTACTTTGGGATGTCGTTAAAATTTACCCGCCACTTCATTTACGTAGAAGGAGATGCGCTTCCCCCTCACGACTGCTCGCCGCGTGCCGTACATTATTGCGCGCTGGATAATTTTATTACTGCGATATCTCCTAAAATAATCATTGAAATCAAATGATGTAAATGGCAAATTTCTTCTAAATTAAATGCTTGTAATGAATAACGTATTTACTTGGATAAGGATTAATATCATCTTTATGAAAACACCCTCACAAATAATGCTTAATTTGGTTAGCATAAAAAGGTTGTGAGCCAACCTTAAAGGCTCCCACAGACGAGAGGCCGATCGTTTCAGCTGGAACTGACGTCAGTTCGGCCTGAACGGATTCGAGCACACACACGGAAAAAATCGCATCCAATCCAATTTACGTCAGTTCGGCCTGATCTGATCCGTGCCCACACACGGAACAGTCGCATCAGTCCATTCTGGTTTGCCGCGCGCTACGGTCGTGTTTATCAATTTTGTATTTAAACACCGCGAAAACTCATACAACGCTTGTACAAGATACACGCCCGCACGGCAGCGGGTCGGGCAAGAACTGAAGCGATTTGTCCACACACGGTCAGGACAGGCCGCGCGTTCAGGCCGATCGGTCAGGCCAGAATTAATGTTGCCAACTTAGTTATTTTACAAAATTTTACTAAATTGAGTATTTTATTCCCTCCTTGGTAGAAATTTAGTTATTAGTGTAGTGTTTAAGTAGGAAATAATATAATAATCAAAAATAATTAAATTATCCAAAATGGCGGCGATGTGGCTCGCCACCCATCACGTCTCGTTTCTCGCGGAGGCGAAAAGCGGACCATGGAGAGACGCTTGGCTACGTTGAATGTAAGAGGAGGAATGGATGGTAAGAATGAAAGTGGACGAAGCGAAAGAAGTATGTAAGGATCGTGGCAAGTGGAAAGAAGTGGTCTCTGCCTACCCCTACGGGAAAGAGGCGGTCCTGCCTACCCCTACGGGAAAAAGGCGTGATTATATGTATGTATGTATGTTAAGTAGGAAAGAGCCAGACAGTAATGATATGCAAAATAGCTACTAAATACGTAATATTTCCTAGTATATTTTAATTTAATGGTAAAATTTATAATCAAATTCAATTAATGAAAACAATTTAATTTAATAAAACCTAAAATGCAGTGGTTTTTGGGGGGCTTCAGGAATTCCTAAGTTAAGTAGCCTCTTTAGTAGTTTTTTAGTAGTTTTAGTAGAAATCGATACGAGTTTAGTAGTTTCACAAAAAAAAGAGCTGGCAACACTGGAACGAATCGCTTCAGTCCGTACGGCCGCCTGATGCGATCTCGAAATTGCACACACACGATACGATTTTGCATCCGTTCAGGCCGAACTGAAGGTAGACCGGACCATGTATGGGGCCCCTAAAAGATAGACATATAATATAGTCGCGGTCTTTTTTAGAACTTTTAAAAAGGAACGCAGACGCAGCGTACGGCAGCGAAAGGTCTCAAAAGGAAAAAAAAACCCCGATTTTGAAACATATTAGATTGGTGCTCCGCTCGTATTGCGCTTATAGCATGATGATATTATACAGCCTTAAAGCCTTCCTCGTTAAATGGACTATCCAACACAAAAATAATTTTTCAATTCTAACCAGTAGTTCCTGAGATTAGCGCGTTCAAACAAACAAACAAATTCTTCAGCTTTATAATATTAATAAGTATAGATAAAGAAAGGATTAATATTATCGTGTTTTTTTACCCTACCAAACCAACACTAAGTTTTATGTACAGATCCGCATCCGCATCCGCGGATGTAAGCCTTTTAAAATCCGCATCCGCGGATGTGAAAAAAAATGCATCCGCAACATCCCTATTTCACATGCACTCTGCAGCGCGGTACAACTTGAAATTCGAATTCTTAAAATAATCGTGTTTTTTCCTGCATTACTGTCTCATAACCGGCGAAACACAACGCAAGCGTGTTCTTGTGTGCGCCAGTTGTCCATCTTTCCGGTAGTCATATGGAAAAATAAGTTACGGATCTACTATTTTTTCGAACCGGGGCAAAAACTTGATATGGCGTTCGACTTTGACTGTTTGAATTAGTTCGGCTCGGCTCGTATAGATGTGACGGGGTTTCCCCTGGCAGAAAGTTCACGCACACTACGCACGCCTTCAAAAACAAATTTCCTTGATCTGTTAAGATGCGTTCATAAATCTATTAGTATGTGTTCAAAAACTGGGCGTATGGAAATAGAAAAGTTCGTTTTTCAAACATAATAATATTATGATTCGATTAATTGATAAAAACCTTTAACATTGTAGGAAGAGAAGCTTCATACTTGATATTTGTTAGATATTTCGAATTCTTGTCTCAAGGATTTGACCGATTTGCCCCCATGAAACTGCCGCCTGGGGCAAGTGCCCCCAGTTGCCCCCCCATAGATCCGGGGCTGAAAATATGCGTCAAGTTCCAACAAATAATAAAATGTACTTACTATATTCTCTGGTGTGAGATTGACCGTTTTCTGTTATGACTGTTTCGCCGGCGAACAGTGCCTGTAGAAAACGTGTGTTATTAAACATTAATAATTATAAGTTATAACAATTTAACATTCTTCTTGATCAGCAAATTTCCGATGCGTGCGCCAACGTTTTATAAGCATGTGTTAAATACACAGAAATGTGCAGAAATTTAGTCCCATTAAAGTTAATTAAATTATTTGAATTGATTTTATTCCACAGACAACCAGGATTGACAACCAAACAAATCCCATCATAATACCAACACCTTTATTACAAGACAATCATTAAGGCGAAAAGCGCTTGTCTCCTTATGCACTAACTTACCAGATTTAAATCCAAAAACATTTGCTAAAGTTTTATCTTTATACCGCTTAGAATCTATTAAGCACAACCTTCTCCTTTCAGGCTCAGATAAACTAGAGCCAGATTCGGAATGAGATTTCAAAACGACAACATCATTTTTAGGTTGTTTGCTTGTGCCAGCTTGTTGTTTTGACAACTTTATAGTATCGTCTGTTTCGCTGTTTTTACTGTCTACGATTGTCTCACTGTACAAGTTGACACTTTGAAGACAAGGATTCTGAGATTGAGCTGACTCATTCTCTTGAACATTATCTTCTTTGGACACCTGTGCTTCCTCTGATATATTCACTGGTGTTTCTACAATCATGCTTACTTTTTCATCAGCTATTATTTTGGATTTTTTTGATGCATGTCTGTGTTCCCTTTTCTCACTGTTAGCGCTCGAAACTGAGTTTGTACGATTTTCATTCTTACGTTTTGCAGGTGATTTTTTCTTTTCAGATTCATTTGAGATGGGCAGTTTTAAATTTGTATCATTTTTATTAAGTGACAGTGATTTTTTGTTCGTTTTCTCTTTTAACTCTTCTTGATTATTGGGTAGTATTGAATCGGGCATAGTGGAATGGGTTGATGTAATAGATTCAGTTATTTAAAACTGTTTTAATGTTTTCTTTATTTGGCTCTGCTTCAGTAGTAACATGTTTTTCTACTTCATTTTTACTACTATCGGCTTTTTCAACTGGGACATTATTGTCTGTATTATCAGAAATTTTATCTGGTTTATCTACTTGTTCTTTCTCTGTTTGAATGTCGGCATTGTTTGATTTTTCGATGTTTGTTTGTTCTGTGTCCGATAGCGTTATTGGTTCATCTTCTGCATTCCCATTTTTGCCTTTATGGTCCAAATCGATTTGCATTCTTGGTTCCCCATCTGAACCCTCATCTTCTGACACAAAGTCATCTATCAGTCTCTGGACATCAGGTGTCATCGGTTCAAACTCTATTAAATCCCTTAATGTTTTAGTAGTGTCCTTTAATTCATCATCTGGAGTCATTAAGTCTCTTTTTATGTCTTCTGCTGTTTCATAGCAGTTGTTTAAAACTATTGTCTCTGTGGAATCTCTATCAGCTTTTGAATTTGTATGATCCTCACCTTTGTCTGCTACTTCTGTGTTCTTATTTGAACTGCTAAGTGTGTCATTTTTAGTGTTCCCTGAAAAATTTAATTATCATGAAAATTTTGTTTGTATTAGGAATAAGGTGATATTGTGTTACTACTACAAACTTTTACTAATTATATGATTAAAAATCTGGTTCAAGCTAACTGTATGTCTGTATTTAACAGATATTAGGTAGTACACCAAAAAAAAAAAAAAAAAGAACAACAATTAATTAGTAACTAATACCATTTAATATGTTTTCATCATCTGCTTCACGAACTTCTAATTTATTCTTTATCTTCTTCTCTACATCATGCCTGAAATAAAAAAAATATACAGTAGAGTATAAAAGAATGCAAACATATATAAAACGTAAATTATAACAAAAAAATTATACCCTTCTTTGAAACTGGAAATCTGGAACAATGTCAGCTTGTAGTAAGGATTATGAATATCTGGCAAGATACGCTTCAAGAATGTTTCCTTCAGACTTTGCCATGTTCTGTTCGTCATCTAAAAAAAGATATCAAATGTTTTTACTGACTCATGAATTGAAAGGCTTTCAAGTTGCATCAAATTATTATAGCAAAGAACTAAATCAGAAATTAAACTCAGTATTAATATGCTTGTTGCATACACAATACAAAATCAAGAAGTATTTATTGTACAAAAGATCTTACTTTGGAGTTTGCAAAGTCCACCCACATTTTTCTGCCTTTAACTTCACCATAAGCTCGACGTTCTGCTATATACTCTACTATCTGTCGCATTTCATTCATTGTATAACTTTTCCTAGAACGTAAAAAATTTATCTTTACAAAATAAGAACTTAATCTGTGTTACACTAGATAAATGAAATATATAAGTAACACTTAATACACAAAACAGACAATGTACCCTATAACTTATAATAAACATTTTAGGTTATTGGGAATAAGTAAGTTAGCTTTTAATATATTATCGTTGATTAAGCAATATCAATGAGGCAACAAACGGGCTAGCTAAGCAGAATATTATGGTCAATTAAGTGCATGACTGTTATAATAATTATACTTAAGTAATTAGGTTTATATTTGATAATTTCCCTAATTGTTTCCAATTAATGTGCATTGCATAAATTTATTTTCATACCATTAACTCTATTGATAAACTTTGAAATGCAACCAACCTCACACTCTTTTGCTAATTTTGAAGGTAGGTTGTATTAGTATTAAATAAGGATATTTAGACATGCGAATAAGGATAGTTTACTCATAAAACTATTTAACAGTAACAATTTGAAGAGATCACAGGGAAAGTAAACATTCAACTTATTCTGATAAATCGCAATAAATTTAGCTAGTATGTAATATTGTTCTGTGGCTATGTATTATGGTAAACTTACCCCGACATCTTGGAGAATTTTATATTGTTGTTTGTCCGAATTATTAGATTTTTGGTAGCACGGATTACAATTAAAAGACACTAGTTATAAAGAGTTTTTAGAATGAATTACATACATTCTAATAAACATTCAAAAACAAGAAAAAAGTAAACGGTAGCCGGCATTTTTAGCATACGAAGCAAACTTTTTTTTTCGAAATTCCGACTTCTGGCAATCTTCCATGAATCTTCTATGGTAGGGATGTTGAAAAAATATCGATATATCGATATTTTGTGTTCGATATATCGATATTTTTAGCCGATATTTTTTGATCCGATATATCGATACATCGATACAAAAAACGAATATCGAAATTCGTATCAAAATAGATATTTTTTTATTTATCATCTCATGACGATCTAACTAAATTCGCTAAAATTCAAAGCCGTAAAATATTGAAAAAAAAAAAGTTATTGTGCAGAATTCCATTAATCTAATCTGGTAGTGAGTGCATAACTAACTGCCCTGTCGGCATGGATGTAGTAACTATGGATAGAAGACTCCGAATTTTGTAATTGCTAAAAAGAACTTGGTAATAGAGTGTATTTCACAATGCACGTATCATAGAGGCAAATCCGAGCCGAGCGAGATAGCCAGTTAAAAAAGTTAGAAATAGTCATTTAATACTAAATAAAAATGCAGCTTACATTAAATCCTTTTCCTTCTTTTTTTATTAGATGGTATTATTCGCAAGACAATAGATACGCCATTACACATATTTTATGCTGAACACCGGGTAATGTTAAAATTGAAAATAGTTTTTATTTCTGACTTCATATATCTCCGTAACTATGTTTTTATTATTTATTTGATGATTTAACAGTCAAAATGGTGAAAAAATGTTGTATAATATATTCTTGTCGAAGTGAAAGTTATGCTGGTTGCAATATTTCGTTTATTAGTAACATTAGTAAGTTAAATGTAATGTTACTCTAGTTATTCTAGTATAAAAGTGTTAACATTAAAGCAATTGACGTTATTATGAGTTATAACAGCTGTACTACGTTTTGTTAATAAACTAGTCAGTAGCGACTCGCCTACAATCGTAGTAAGTACTGAGAAAAAAACGTGTGTAGTCGAGTATGATAATATTATAGGTACAGTTTTTTATAGATTTCTCAACAATGAAGAAATGCGACAAAAATGGCTCAATAGTGTTTAAGTAAGGCAGAGAATTACATAAAAATCTGTTGCAAATTGGTCGAAAAATTTGGCCGATATATCGATATATCGATATTTTTTTCGCGATATATCGAGACCGATATTGATATTTTTTCAAATATCGATGTATCGATATATCGATATTTTCTTTCATTTTCGACATCCCTATTCTATGGAATCTTCCATCTTCTGGCTGTTTTTTTTTATATATGGTGTCGGCTTATAACCATTTGCCAGTGTCAAGTATAAAAGGAAAATAAAACGACTACAAGTACATTAAATGACCAGGGCCGTTTTTAACCTGTCAAGCGTCGCCTATTAGAGGCCCTGGGAACATTAGAATAATTCTTCTTTCGTTTTAAGCTTTAAACCCTGAAAGAATGTGTAGTTCGGAAAAATACAAATATCTATAGTCTAAAACTAAACGTCAGTACAAAATTTTATAATACGTTCTTTAATTTTTAATTCATTTTGTAACTCACTGAGTTACATGTTAGGGTAGCGAGATAGGGAGCGTGCTAACTATTTTAATAAGTTTTGGTTTAAGTACTAAATTTTAATTCTTATATTATTTATTATTATTTATGGACTATGTTGTCTGAAAATAAATGGATTTTATTTTATTTTATTTATTTTTTATTTTTTAAGCCAAAAACGAGCGAGCGAAGCGAGCGAGCAATTTTTTTTTTCTAATTTTACAGGTTCAAACGTTCAACTCTGTTCAAATGTTAAACTAAAATATAAACTTCGGAAAGATACCATAAAATCAACCGGATAAAATAAAACATCGGTAATAAATAATGCAATGGCCTTTAGGTTAACTGCGAGCGAGCGAAGCGAGCGAGCAAATTTTTTCCTATTTAATAAGTTAAATATGTTCAAACTTCAAACCCTAAAATACTGTGGAAATATGATCAATTTATAATATACATTAGAATAATGGGCGCCCATTTTTTTCGTTTTTACCTCTTTATGCTTTAAAGCACAGTATTTCAGGGTTTCAGGTTTTCCCCTTAAATACTGAATAACGGTGAACTTCAAAAATATCATAAAGTGAATTAGCTAAAATAGAACATCGCTACTGAATAATATAATATGTTCTTTATGTTAAACGCGAGCGAGCGAAGCGAGCGAGCTAAATTTATTTCCCATTTAATAGGTTAAATCTGCTCAAATTTTAAACCCTCAAAGACTGTTACCACAGCCTATAGAACTTACCTACAGTCGTCCAACGGACACGTCTAGACAGAGCAATCGTGCGGGGCGTGCGGGGTGAGAGAGGGGCGGTAGCGAGCCCAAGCTGCCATACACTCGCTTGGGACACGTCAGCCGGGGTTGACGCTTTTTAATTTCAAATTCAAATTCAAATTCAAAATTTATTTATTTCTCTCTCAACACACAGTACATTTTATATAACAATCAGTCTCTTATGAAAGAATGTATTACTGTGATGAGAGACTGGTGTCTGTGCTAGGATGTACCTGTGTTACAGATCACCAGGCTCCCGTCCTCCTGGACTAAATTATATTAATTTTATACAACTCAGTATGTAACAAGTTAAACGTGCAGAGAAAAACAATACAAATTTTTATAAATAAAATACAAGAAAATATGCAAGTTAACTTAAATTTTTAGCTTATAGATATTTTGGTAATGGTAGTGCTTGTATAAATGTATGTGTGCGTGTGTTGTGCATATGCGCGTGTGTGTGTGTATGTGTGCGCGTGTGTGTGTATGTGTGTGTGTATGTGTGTGTATTGTGTGTATGTGTATGTGGGTGGCACCCTAGCCCTACGAGCGAAGTCTTGGGTTCAGTTGAGTTCTATACTGCTAGGGTGCTTGTGTGATAGGCGAATTTAGCGGTATGTCCGTATTAATATTACCGTCATAATCAGCGTTGCCGATTTGTGGGGAATTCCCCAAACTGCGGGGAATTTCAAGTCGATTGGGGATTTATTGGGGATTGGCACTATGTGGGGAAAATGTGGGGATTTTAACATTTCGACATCTTATTCTCATCGGTAAATATTTCATCATTCATTATCGACACGATATCGACCTTTTTTAAAATCATTATGTATGGCATGGGCATGGCACATCTCTAGTTTCAAACTACTAGCAGATCGACATTTGTTTATGATCAGGGGATTCCCTTTTTCCCTTTCTTTAACAGATACTGTTGTATCATTTATGGCTGTAAGAGAAGGAATAAAAAACCGGGCGGCAGCGTCGAGTTCTACCCTTCAAACAAAATGCTTTCCACAAAAATATGGAAAAGAATATGAAAGATATCAATATTATTTAAATAATCTATATATACCTATATAAAAATGAATCCCCATCTCCATTGGTCACGGAATAACGTGTGAACGGCTTGACCAATTTCCCTAATTCTTTTTTTTTTTTAATTGTGTTTGTTTCAGGAGAAGGTTCTTATGCAAGAAAATCTAAGAAAGTAGCGTGGAACGATAGAATTAATGAAAACTTATTGATCATATTAACTGTTTTTTTTGACTCTTTATTTTTATTAATTACTTATACTAATGCGAATTATACTCAGCTAGTAGAATATTGTTTCATTTTTTAAAAAACCTATGTGGGGAATTTGTGGGGAATCAGCGGATTTTTGTCCCCAAATTGGGGAATTCGATCCCGATTTTTGGGGAAATACATAAATTAGCATTGGCAACCCTGGTCATAATATTATAACCGTCACTTATTCTAATTTGATTAAGATCTTCTCGGTGTTAGTGTAGTCAAGAGTCTTGAGCCAACTTTCAATTTTTTGCTTGCACTGCTTTTTGTTGAGGTGGTAAATAGATAGAACCTTGTTGATTTTGTTGTATAAAAATCCTCCCATAAAGCAGTAGAATTTTTGGGCAAAGCTAGTATTAAAACGATAAGTTGCGCAAACTTTATAATTTCTTCTGTGGGAATCGGATAAGTGACTAGTGTTGTATTTACAGGAGTAATGCATTTTTAGGACGGTGTGTAAAATGTAAAGTTGACGTACTGTCAAGACGCGACAATCACTATATAGCTTAGTTGTAGAGTATAGAATATGTAGTTTCCATCCGACCTTTAGTATGCTTCTCTGAGTTCTCTCGAGATGAATTAATTTTGTTTTTGCACAGCCTCCCCAAACAGTGATGCAGTATGTTATGAGAGATTGTGCTAAGGCAAGATAAACTGTCCTAATGAGGCAATCGCCAGCGATGTTTCTTAAGCGGCTAAACAAAAATAAGAGTTTGCGGAGTTTTTTAGATAGCGATTCAAGGTGGTAGTTAAATGATAGCTTATTGTCGATATGAACTCCTAAGTATTTAATACAATCGGTACTAGACAGAAGCTCGCAGTTACAAATTTTAATGTTGGGATGTTGGCAGGTGTGGGCTGTTAAGGTATTAGGACCGTACTGTGAACGTGTTGGTTTTTTAATGAAGAACGGAATATATTTGGTTTTCTCAACATTAATTGTGAGTTGGTTGTTGTTAAGCCATTGTAAAACGCTGTTTAAACCCTTCTGAGCAGCACCGAATGTCCCCTCCCATGTGTCGGTTCTAAAAACAAGAGCCGTATCATCGGCGTAAGTAAATATTCTCCCGCAAGGTAGTTTCAGATTACATAAATCATTTAAGTAAATTAAGAACACAGTGGGACCTAGAATACTACCCTGCGGGACACCATATTCAACGGGGAGCTCGTCACTAATTGTTTCACCGATCTTAACTCGTTGTCGTCTATTTGTCATGTAACTTTTGAATAGAGCAAGTTGTAACCCCCTAATGCCAATGGCTTCAAGTTTTTAAATGAGTATAGGGATGGAGACCGTGTCGAACGCTTTTGCAAAGTCTAGGAAAATGCCAAGAACTTTTAGTTTTTTATCCAATCCGCTTACAATGAAATCTGTCAGATCATGAACCGCATCAGACGTAGAGACGCCAGCTCTAAAGCCATACTGGGAATGAGAAAAAATTTCATATTTATTTAAGTAATTGGTAAGTCTGTTATTTATTAATCGCTCCAATACTTTTGATAGTGTTGGGAGAATTGCTATTGGCCTATAGTTTTCGACACGGTCTCTAGCCCCACTTTTGTAAATCGGAGATACCTGGGCGAACTTAAAAGAGTCTGGGAAAATACCAGTAGATAGAGAAATATTAAAGATGTGTACCAACGGTGGAGTAAAGATATTCGAGAATTTTTTTAATATGAGACTGGAAATTCCATCATGCCCCTCAGCACAGTCTGTTCGTAGATTCGATAAAATCTTTTTTATTTCATGTTCGTAGGTAGGTAATATGACGAATGAATTAGAAATTTGATGATGCCTTACAGTTTCTGTCTGATATGATAATTTGAATTTTTTAGCCAGTGAAGCCCCGACGTTTACAAAATATTTATTTATATCATTTATGTTATTACAATTTGTAAGTAATTCTTTTGGAACCCCTTTTTCTTTTTCGGTATAAGTGCATTTGCGTATAGTTTTCCATAGCAATCTACTATTATTATTTGCTTTTTGTATTTGTTCCCTGTCATAATTCATTTTGAGCTTTCTAAGTATGCGGTTGCAAAAGTTTCTGTATCTTTTATATGTAATTTTTATGGTTTCATTATTAGGGTCTCTTTTATGTTTTTTATGTAGATTATCTCTGGTTTTCATACAACGTATGAGTCCAGGAGTGATCCAAGGCTTTAGTATGTGCTTTCGATTTGAGGAGCTTTTTAATGATGAGTTTGATACTATACACTTTTTAACTAAGTCTTCAAAAATATTCAAAGATTCGTTTACTTCGTGTGCTTCGAAAAACCAGGGAAAAATCTATATTTTTTAAGTCGCTTTCTAAAGACTCAAAATTAGTTATCATTTTATTTCGACGTAGTGTAGGGGTTTGACTCGATTTTTGGATATAAAGAAAAACACTATCATGATCTGTAAGAGATGTGTCAGCAACAAAGCAGGCGCATTTACTTGTTGTTTTTAAAATTATGTGATCTAAGCAAGAGATACCGTTTCGTGTGGGCAGAGTATGGGCAGGGAGCATTCCATGACTTGCTAAGAAATCTAAGTAGTCATGGGAGCGTAAATCAGAGGTATTTTGTCCAATGTTTATATTTATGTCTCCTACAAGTATTATTGTTTTGTAAGAGGATAGGTTTCTCAAAACTAAGTTCAGTGAGTCCAAGAAGTCCCCAATATTGTATGTTGATGGAGACCGATAAATTGCAACAACGGCGACTTCATTAGTTGTCATCACGATACAGTTAGCGTTAGGTATAATAGGTTCATGAACTTACGGATAGGTGACAGTTGTAGTAAACGACCACACCATCATTTTGTAAATAATTATATGCTGTCGACGCCCATTGGTATCCATCCAGCGTGGGGATAATTGAAGATTGATGTAGGCGACACTCCGTCAGAACAATAAAATCCCACGATATGTTTGCTCTCGAGAGAAGCACCTGCAGACCACTAAAATTACCGGTAAGGCTTCTAATATTTTGAGTGAATAATGATATTGAATTATTGTTAAATTGAGTTTTTAGGTGCCTACAATCTTCAATCGAGCAGGTTTGGGAGTCAGAAATATTGATGTTATCTAAGTCATTTTGCAGATTAATATTAAGAGTATCGAATTTTATAAATAAAATATATAATGAAGTATGTATGTATAGTTCTGGTAGTATAATACCTATTATTTCTAATAGTTTTTCTTTTTATGGGAGCTGGCTTGAAAATATTATTTGTTTTTGGATATATTCTTGTATTGTGATAAATTTTATAGCCATGAACGTATAAAAAAGGCGGACCCCGCATCAGGAACATGAATAGTGTAACAATCAAAGTAAGACGGCCGTATCGTAGCGACACGCACACGCACACATTGACAGTCAAAGTAAGACAATCGGCTGCCATTACGCTGCTGCGAGTTGAGTGTGACACACGTTTTTTGAAAGAGAAAAAATGCCGTCCTGTGTCATTAATTCGTGCCGAAATAATAGTGGAATAATTAAGAAACGCGAGGGAATAACCTACCATAGGTAAGTCAGTAAATTATTTTGTATTTAATACGTAAACAAACAAATGCAAATCAATAATAATTTGATAGAAAAATGTTAGCTGACATTAGAGGTGAGACGTATTTAACGTAACAGGTAAAAAGTAACAGGTATTTGAAAATAACACATAACAGTCGATATCCAGTTATTAAAATAACAGTTATTAAATAACATAAAAATAACTATCTGCGTACAGCGTACGTGTTATCTACGGCGGGCTTATTACGTATCGACAGTACGGTACAGTACTGCCTCTACCGAAAAATCGAGGAACTAAAATTGCAATCAATCGTTCGATTTCTTCACTGCTGTCAAATTTTTCGTATTACGTAACACTTTTACAGCTAAGCGAAAGCAATCAGCGAGCGATTTGAACTGTCAGTTAGCAATAATAAAAATTGTGATTTTTTCTCGAATTGTCTATAGCGGAGTGGGTAGTGGTACCTATTTAAAGTATAAGTACCTGGGCGACCGAGCTTTGCTCGGTTATTACTATTTATTGTAATATGGTGGTGGTTAGGTGATAATCTACATAAACTTAAAAAGTAAAATGTGAACTGACAATTATTATTATTTACAATCGATTTTTGTGTAGATGGTGTTTGATCTCAAACATTACCTACATTTTTTTAAACTTGCCTAAAAACAATAAAACCCGTAGCACGATTCTTGCCGTCCGCGTCTTAACCAGCTGGACCAAACGGATAGTGGCCAGTAGGACGAAATTAGCAACCATATACTGCGTGGAAAGAAAAACGCATGAAAACTCGAAATTATTTACTATTTACCCTCGAAAACCCCCATATACCAAATTTCAGTGAAATCGTTATAATATATAAATATTCAAGAATTGCTCGTTTAAAGGTATAATATTTTATAAGTTTATAATTTTTTTATATAGAAGATAATTAAATTTACGGCATCTATTTCACTACCAACAAATAGTACCTACTTACTAGTTGCTGTGCGAGATGTAAAGTTATTTTGTTCTTGAAACAAGTACAACTAACGCGCACACAGAATATTTTGGTAATATACATGAAAAACGCGAATGTGATAGAATATTTTAAAACGAAATATGTTTCCACGTGAAATTCGGCCCCAAACCATTTTCTTATATCATTTCTTATAAGTTTTTTCATGACCTAAAACAATATGGTAGCACTTGTAAACATATGACCGAAGTTTGCTTGACTTGACATGTCATTAATAATTCCTATGATTGCTACTAGCTGTTAAATTGTTTTGGCGCTAGTTTCGTAGCAAAAATGAAACAAAGTGCATTCAAACATAACAGCGAGCGATTAGTAATCGATCGCATAGGTAATACGATTTTATTTAAAGTTCAGCAATCGATTGCGCGTATATCGCGCGATGACTGCAAGATTTTTGCTAATCGCTATTTTTACGTAATACGGCGGCCGATATACTATAGTCCGATCTTGTCTCTCTGTTACACGTACAACGACTCCATAAGCAAAAACGAAATGCACTTAATATTTAAATACTCTGTATGTCTCTCTTACAATTATAAGCATCTACAATTTGCTGGAATGAAAAGTACCTAACTAATTATGTACTTTTCTTCGAAACTTCCCTTATACTAATATTAGGGAAGTTTCGAGGGAAGACGTTTGGTGGAGTCTTAAAAATTTTGTATGGGGGTGGGGCGTCTCTCGGGGTCCTCGGGGTATATACCAGTTCCCGACAGGAATTTGGGGAATATATTGGAGTCAAAATGTAGGGCTCGTTCTCTCGATTCCAATGAACTATGGTTAAAAACACGTGTAACTTGTTATCCACCGCGCGAAAACCGCTGCATCACGAAGACTATTACCCAGCGGCGTGCACAGGATTATGACACTGGGTATGCGGCGGAGTAGTCAGTCACAAAAACTTTTTCTTTTATAGATTTTTAGCATAGCCACAGCCAAGCGACGGATCTATTTCTAAGTCGGAAACCATGCCAACAGAACTAACAGTACTTCATAACTTTTAACATGAAACTTTCGAGTTACATTTCCTTTTTGCTGATTTAATTGTTGTAACTCGGGTACACACCTACCTTTAGACGCAATTTGAATATTTTCACTGAATGACAATAATTGTGAGAACTTATTATTTTTAATTTTTAATAAACACACGTTTTCAACACAAATCACTACAATTTTTATAGAACTTCATTAATGAATTGTTAAATGTACACACTTTCAAATGTTAAAAAGAAAAATCTTTTAAGAAAACTATAAATATTAAATATAATGGCAAACGAAAAATAACAATGCATTTTCACATGAAAAAATGGCTTCATTGAAACACATTTCTGATATTTAAACAAACAAAATCTTACTAAAACAAAATTGCATCATGTGCATACATGAGTAAAGATTTTACGTCAATTATAATTAGTCGCATTATAGGCCACCGTGCCACGAATATACCCGATTACTTCCGAGGCCCGACAACTGCCGAACTTCGCCGAAGTTTATAGCATGCCGCCGGAGTCGGACGCGTTGCGCCTTGGGATATTCATAGGTGTGTGCGTTTGCGAACTGTGTACGGATACTAAAATTACTACACACATGCGGACAAATCTCCTGCGAGACGACAAAGCATTAGTCGCATCAACATACGCCTGACAAACATAATGTGCTTGCTAATAGGTGCTATTATAAAATATTAGGCGTTTTTAAGTTATTATATTTTGTTTATTCATTTATTTACTATTAATTAAAGTCATCTAAAACGTACGAACGTTTTATTAAAATATCTGTGAATGGTAAGTAAAGCACTGCATTTCTGCCTATAAGGAACGCACGCCCCTGCTATTACCTCCATAGTAACCATACTAAATACTAATATTTGACTGTTACATTTGACAGGTATCCGAAACAGGTAGTGTATAACAGTAACAGGTATAACAGGTATCGTCTATAACCTGTTATAACCCACCTCTAGCCATAGAGTACCTCTAGCTGACATCTCTCTGACGTACCGGTGTTGCCATTTATAGAAATAAAAAATTACCCTAAATTGTGGGAGATTTCAGTATGTGTTATGTATGTACCTGTTAGCTATTTGAATAAAACTTGTAGACAAACTCAAATTATGTATCTATGTATCGATGCTTTAAATACACATGTAAAAATAATTTAGATATAATAATATTAAAAAAAATTAAACATGAATCGTGATAATGTATTCAGTTTTGTTAATAATTTGTTAACAAGCTTTTGCTCGTGACTTCATTCGCGTAGATACCAGTTTTTAACCGACTTCCAAAAAAAGGAGGCGGTTATACGTTCGGCTGTATATATGTGGCAGTATGTTCAACGATTACTCCGCCGTCTATGGACCGATTTTCAAATTTTTTTCTGTGATGTATAGGATATAATCCGAAATTGGTCCTTTTGGCATTACCGTGGTGACCTGATGATAGGATCCCTGAGGAATCGAGGGTACTCCTCGAAATTTATATGGACACATATGGTGATTTAAACCTTTTTGAAGTAGTCTAAGCATATGCTACCAAAAAGTAAGATTTTGTACCAAGGTATACCCTGGATCCAAAAGCACTGAACAGAACTCCACAGTCTTTAGAGATACGCGTTTGGAAATTTCGGCATTATTTAAAGAATTGCAAGCATACATAGTGGCATGTAACTTACAGTAATCATCATCATCATCTTATTTACAAGTATGGGAAGTTAGGGAAGCTCGGCGAGTATTCAATTATATATTCTTTAATTATTTATATAATTAATTAATTATATATTTTGAAGTCGGTACCAGCAAATATGAATGTAAGTTCTATAAAATATTGTAGGATATTGTTTGGGCTGGTACCGATTTCAAAATTAAGAAGATTGAGTAGAGAAGTAGTTAAAATTAAGATTGGCTGGTTGAGAATATCACAAGGCATATAGCCTGCATTTTGTACAATTGTTGCATAAAGTGTTGTAATAAATAAATAAATAAAATTGTTACCCTTGTATGTTCATGAAAAGAGAATAGTTTCAATGAGCCTTGCTATGAAACAGTTAAGAATATTTGTATTATTTGATTAAATGTTAAAAAAGTTAGTTTTATTTTTCGGTATTAGCATTTTGTTTAAAATTAAAAGTGACAATAAATACGATTATATACGATAGTCAAAACGCCAAAATATGAAAAAATAAAACACAAAGTAATTGAATTTTTTTTTAATTATGGGTAATTTTTCGCATATATGGCAATTATCCGTAAACTCACACAAACGTAAGTCGCCGCCATTGTTGGGTTTCACTCAATGCTTAGCTCACCCTCCGTCCGCCTTTTTTATACGTTCATGTTTATAGCTATATAGTTTGTCAGAGATATATGTGTATTGTGTGTGTAAATAATAATGTAGAGTAGTAATGTAATTATTGAAAGTGTGTTTATGTGTAGTGTGGTGTTTTGGAAGTAACATAGTATTAGTAGTGTAAGCTAAATATGATATAATCAAACTTATAGTATGCCTAATATTATAGTGTTTAGTAATTAAAAATTGCATATTATATGATTTCCAAATTATAAGGAATTTGCAATAATGATTTACAGTGTTAGTTGATAATACTATATAGCAGCAATAAGTAGAATAAATAGTTCATAACAAGTAAAAGATGTGTTCTGGCTGGTGTTAAATAATGTTGTACACTCAGTCACATTTGCACTTTTTCAGGCTTAGGAAGGTCATCTTCAGAGTTGATGAATTTGATTGTTTTAAGTGGTTTGCGACAGTGTTTCGTTTGAATTGTATGTAGGTACTTATTTACAATGGTCAATTATATGAACAGCTAAAGAAGATTAATTTTAATACAAAACCATGCGCCTGTTTCCCGTCAGAATTTTTAATAAAATTGTATCTACGTATGAGAATTTACTAGTGATGTGCCGGATCGTTAAAAATGTATATCCGCGGATACGGATCTGAATACGGATATTTAGTGTCAAGATCCGCGGATACGGATACGGATCTTAACTTTTTTACGCAGTCGGTGTCGGTGCGTGTGACCTTCACACATGTTTCGACTTGCATTTCACGGCGGTTCTTTCTTTTGTTTTGTTTATAGATAAGTGTGACACTGGACAGCATAGATAACGGTTGTTTGGTATTGGTACATGAGTTTGAAAAAAAATGTCTACAAAGAAGTTTAGTAGTGTATTTTGGAATTATTTTGTGTTAGTAAATGATGAATGTGCAAAGTGTAAAATTTGTGATAGAAAGTATTCCCGTTAGGGTAAAGGCACAACTTCTTTAAAAAATCATTAACAACGAAAAGATCCTCAAGAATATTATCTGTATTGAATTTAATTGTTTTTTATTGCTAGTTGCTACCTTAATCAGTAATCACCTATTTAAAATAATCATCTATAATTTTAAAATTAATAAGGTAAATAGATCCGTAAAAGATCCGCCAAAAAGTAACGGATACGGACACGGATACGGATCTTTCTTCTGCCTCGGATATCCGCGGATACGGATACGGATATCCGGTACATCACTAGAATTTACTAACTACATCGTCAAATTCAACAATCGCAATCTAAAAATAACCTATCCAAGAGCATGTCAGGACATGTCTAAGGAGGGTTCCGTAACTATAAACGCGTAATATGTTTTTTTTAAATTACTCCAAAAGTTACTGTCCGATTTGATTCACAATAGTTTTCCTAAAGAGTTTTTAGCATGATCTATCAGCATGGAAATTTGCAAGTTTCTATCTCCTATGGTTTAAAAATGCTAGGAGGGGGGGGGGGACCAACTTACAAACTACTTTGGAGGACGATTACTCGAAAATGGTCAACTTTATAAAAAAGTAACGTATGAAACCTTGCCTTTATTTTAAAAGACCTATTCTACGATACCCCACACGATGGGGTAGAGTGAAAAAATATTTTTCATCCCCACTTCACATGTATGGAGAGCCACCCCTAAAATATAAAATTATTATTTTTTTATGATCCCGAAACCGTAATCTATACACACTCTATAACTGTACCAAATTTCATCAATTTATATTCATAATTACAGGAGCTAGAGGCGCGGACAGACAGACAGACAGACAGACGGACAGAGCGAAACTATAAGGGTTCCTTAAGTATTACGGAACCCTGACTAGTAAATCCAAATGTCGAAAGTAGTTTCAGTTTCGCATTTGTCGCTTTTGCAGGGTCGTAAATATCCGATATTTATAATAAATATCAAAATATCAGATATCTTTGATATATATATCCGATATTTTTGATTTTTTTGATATTCTTGATATTTTCAAAATTACATACAAACATACTCTGATATGTTTTTTCGTAATAGTTGTATCGAAATAATTTGTATCTCTGATAATTTGAAGATAGGGAAGTAAAATTAAACTCATTTATTTATTATTGATATTCAAAGTTTTCAAATAAATTAAAAATTAACGATAGATACTTTTGAGTATCAATTTAAGTCTTAAATCCATAAAATGACTTTTGTTTATAACCAGAAGAAAAAAAAAGTGTATTAATTTTATCAGTCGAATTAATTTGACACATGGTATAAATGGTATCCCACCAAAAACATTCTGTAAAAAACTAGCCAAGTCTCGATGGAGCTGCTTGTTTATCTCTAAAAAGTAATGAAATCTAGACAAAAGCGTGCCAAGTCTAAGGTTCCTTACTGCGGTTTCTTTATTATTATAGTTAATGTTGAGTGACTTGGCCGTTGAACATTCTTTATACTTTAGTGGGTACAAGTCAATTTTGTTTACATTTGTAACTACCTATGTTTGTTAAGCGAGATAATAGCCCATACTGGTATTGGTAATTGGACGCTAGTATCTCATTTTAGGCTGTTGTTTATTGTACAACACACGTATTGAAGCAATGGTGTCATGGAGCCCGTTTTGTACCCTTGTGTGCCCTTCAACGGCCAAGTCACACAACATTAACTATAATAATAAAGAAACCGCAGTAAGGAACCTTAGACTTGGCACGCTTTTGTCTAGATTTCATTACTTTTTAGAGATAAACAAGCAGCTCCATCGAGACTTGGCTAGTTTTTTACAGAATGTTTTTGGTGGGATTTCACTTCTTTTTGTAGAAACGTGGGCATTTTGATTTATTTTCCTAGATTTTAGTGTAATTTGTTTATTTAATTTGTGTAATGTTCGAGTAGAATAAAGTTCGAGTAGAATAAAGGGGCCTGAAAATGCGGCAAAATGGTTCTAGTAAAGAATGGTACGGCAGTGTTTGCTTCGCGCTCGACTTGGCGGGGGCACTGCCGTGCCCCCAGATCGACGTTCTGGTCTTATCTAGAGGTTCTCAAATAGGGGCCTGAAAATGCGGCGAAATGGTTCCAGTAAAGAATGGTACGGCAGTGTTTGCTTCGCGCTTGACTTGGCAGGGGCACTGCCGTGCCCCCAGATCGATTATCCTAGTTTTTATAGTTTTCCCTTTATGTGGCCATTAAACCCCAACTCTGTACCAAATTTCAGCTCTCTAAGTTTATGGGAAGTACTAGTTCTATTTTGATGATCATGAGTGAGTGAGTGAGTGAGTGAGTGTCGAAAATGCGAAACTTTGCTTTCGCTTAACTTCGGAACTAAATGACCTACAGACTTGAAATTTTGGATTTTAAGTATGTGATTATAGCTTATTGGATGACGAAAATTTCTGCGTTCTGGTCTTATCCAGAGGTTCTCAAATGGGGGCCTGAAAATGCGGCGAAATGGTTCCAGTAAAGGATGGTACGGCAGTGTTTGCTTCGCGCTCGACTTGGCGGGGGCACTGCCGTGCCCCCAGATAACAATAGTATAATAACAAACAAGGAATTTTCTTCCGAAAAACAGGGAGTCACGTGGGTATCAATTATCATAAGCCTAATGATTAGTTAATGTCGTGTCAAATAGCAAGTTTTTGATGACCTAGGCTTGTGAAACTCTCGGAAAATAAGACCTGTGTATTTAGACTATGACTTGATGTAATATTTTTTACATTTAAAACATTATTTTACATTTTTAAATATAAATATCAATTTTGATATATATCAAGCATAAATATCAATTGATATAATATATCATGATAT
This sequence comes from Glaucopsyche alexis, assembly GCA_905404095.1. Lineage (NCBI taxonomy): Eukaryota > Metazoa > Arthropoda > Insecta > Lepidoptera > Lycaenidae > Glaucopsyche > Glaucopsyche alexis. The sequence goes on from FR990057.1 coordinate 5,712,962, forward strand.
ATATCCGATATATATCAATTGATATATATCATGCGAACCCTGAGCTTTTGTATACGCATTTGTATTTTTTATAATAAAACTCTTCATTAATACTTCTATAATATATAAATATATATTTTTTTGTTTTATTCCTATAGTACTCTACATACACATACTACGAATACACAAAATGTAGAATAGATTATAATAAAACACATTATTGTGACAACCCTGCAGCAATGACGAATACCTACACAAAAGCGGCATTTCGCGCGACTTCAAACGCGTTGGACCACTGTATCTCTTTATTATACTGTGCTGTTACCCTGAAAAATTGTGTAATTCGAAAAATACAAATATCAAAAGCCTAAAACTGAACGTCGATACTAAATTTTATAGTAATATGTTCTGTAAGCCAAACACGAGAGAGCGAAGCGAGCGAGCAAATTGTTTTGCCCATACTTAAGGTTAAAATCTATTCAATCGTTAAACTTAAACACTGAATAACGGTGAACTTCGGAAAATTATCATAAAATGAAACGGCTAAAACAGAACATCGCTTCTAAATAATATAATATGTTCTTTATGTTAAACGCGAGCGAGCGAAGCGAGCGAGCAAAAATGTTTTCCTATTTAATAGGTTAAATCTGCTCAAATTTTAAACCCTAAAAGACTGAAAATAGGATCATTTTGTAATTTTAATTAAAATTAGTGTAATTTCTGATGTTGTAAAATAGATGACAACTTATTATGTTAGGTTTGTCATATAATACATATTTCACACTTTTTTCGTAGTACATAATTACAAAATTTTGTGATGAGTGACGTGCCCAAAATATTGTGTCGCATGCTATACGTTCGAGGATTCGATGGCACGCGCGCCATAGGTTCGGGATCCCTGTTTTAGGCTATTGATTTTATTGTTTTTTCTTAAGTACAATATTCTTTCAGGGCTTAAAGTATAAAAGATTTAGCGTAAAAAACATTCGCTCGCTTTCTCAGTTTGAACGCATTTAACATAAACACATACAATATATTATAGAACAAGTTAGTATTAAAGTTCGGTTTTAGGCTGTTGATTTTTTTTTTTTAATAATTTTAAAAAATCATCTTTCAGATAGGGTTAATGGGGCGGTAAAATAATATGTTAATCGGCCTAGGGCGCAAAATTTCTAAATACGCCTCTGTATATGGGTCATCCACATGGACCAGCCGGCCCATTTCGGGGGGGTTTGAACCCCCTAACCCCCCCCCCCCCCCTAGCTACGCCCATGTATCAACACCTTCTGCTAGTATACTTAAAGCTTAAAGCCGAGCCGGGTCTCCTTCATCGAAACATTACACAAAACATCGAAACATTGGGCCGTGGCATAGACAATGGACAATGGAATGAAAACAGGAATAGACAATATTTTTGTTTTCGGAGACGGACTGAAAACATTCCCGCGCTGGTAGAGAAGGGAAGAAATGTTTCATTTCAGTTCACATCATTCACATGACACCTATTTTATAGGTACAGGTTTTTTAGTGTTATAGTTTTGCTTGTTGTGTTTGTTTTTGTGATCGCTCATAATATATGGCCAGACTTAATTAAAAAGCATCAATTTTGTCAGTTTTCAATAGAAATGCGTAAAATGGCGCACATATTTATGAGTTGAAAAAAATACTTTTATGAAACACCTAAACTGGCCTTTTCAGAACCCCTGTTTTCTTCTAGATTCTACACCTGCAATCACTAAAACTGCGAGCGCTAATACGTCTTCCGCATCGGAACTTAGATCTTGTCTGCACAAAATGTTTTGTTTCGACCAAAAACATTTTCTGTAGCTGGAGACAGCTTGTGTATGAAAACAAATGTTTTTGTTTCATGTTTTCTGTGTAATGTTTTTAGCAGGAGTCACGCCTTTACACAGGATGAGTGCACGAAGTATAGATACCAGGAGTCCAAAAAGGAGTTCAGATATCAATACTTGACAGCGGTTTCGCCGGAACACGAAGTAAGCTTATCGTTATTGTCAATCAGCATGTTATGTAATTTTCTAAGATTATGAACCTCGTAATTTTGTATTATTTTTCTAAATTCGTGTTATTTCGGTTTTTAATGTGTATTATTGGTGGAATAATAACCATTAATTATTCGTTAAGGTGCGCTAGTGTGGAAATGTGATACAACTACAAAATGCGTGCTACATTGGGTTTCCCGCCAAAACTCCCTACGTAGTTTCAGTAAAGCGTCTACCACTTTACTGAATCGACTGACTTGTCATTTAACTGATTCACTACCGTGACTATTTATTTGGACTTTGACTAGACCTTGGACTTGACGATAATTAGAAATACGATGATGAACAAAATATATACTTGACACTGGCAAATGGTAATAAGCCGACGCCATAAATAAAAAAAAAATTGACAGCGATGACAATTGACATTTGACAGTGTGACACAGTGTGACACTAGACATGCACTAGACAGATCACAGAAAGATTTTCTCTATAGATTTACGAGCTATGTTGTTTATTTATTTTAATTTGATTAATAGGCATCCTCTTTTTCTTCGATAAATTAAATTGCCTTAGAATATTTTAAGCTAGTATCAAATACCTTTGCAAGATGGCCCATATACAATTCGTCGATGAAATAGTTAGAGAATATTTACTGTTCAGAGGATTCACGTCTACTGTTAAAGCTTTTGATAGTGATTTAAAAACAGACAAAGACAAAGGTTTTCGAGTCGACAAAATCGTCGATCAAATTATGCATTATATCAACTATTCAGATCTAAGCGGCCTTAAAGATTATTGGAGCCATTTAGAGTCGCTGGTGTTTTCCAAGTTAGAGATACATGTGCAGCCAGGTTTGTTTCCTTTTTACTTACATGCCGACCTCTGTGGCTCAGTGGTTAGCGCGTCGTGGGTTTGAATCCCGCCGAAGAGATAGAAAGTTTTTCTGTGTTCCTGGGTCTTGAATGTGTAGTAAATAAATGTATAGTATAATAAAAATCTTAAATATGTGTATAGTATAAAAGTATTAAATATGTTTCCGTTGTCTGGTACCTGTGATACAAGTTCTTCAGACAGTACACCAGATTGATATGGTATGAAAGTGCCCATAGTTAATAAATGATTCTTTCTAGTATCAGTTTGGTTAGATTTGTTGCTTGTTTCCCTTTCTTGATTAAGTTAAAAGTGTGTCCTATGTATGACTTAAAAAATACCTATTTATACAAATAAATTTTGTCTTATTTTATTTTAGCTGTCAGGAAAATAGAGTATAGTCTGTACAAGTTGTATTTAGTAACCGCTACTCAAAATACCGGTGGTGTACGTAGTGAGAAAGTATCTGAATTCCTGACCAAAATGCTTCCCGAATTACAAGGCCAAAGTGAATGGAAAGAATGGTTTAGTAAGTAAATATTTTAAATATCTTTGGTATGAAATTTTATCTTATTAGTTAAATTAACTAAAGAGAATTTGATTGATAAAAATGTATTATACAAAGCTATGGGATAACTTACTTTGAAATATTATGATAATTTTTTTTTTAAATAAGTTAGTTTAAATTAGAGATATTATACATGTAATAATATGTTACCTCTGTAGGACAAATTATAAAAATAAATAAAATTGATGTGTCTGTTTGTAATTTCAAATTAACAGCTTTGCACAAATGCATGAATGTAATAGTATATATTATGGTACTTACACCAAAAATGAATTTTTGTCTGTCTATCCATCTGTCTGTTTGTTCAGGCAAATCTCTAAAACGGCTGGACTGATTTTGGTAGCAGATAGCTGATCTTTCATGTTATAAGAAATGACTAAGGCATCATATTGGGTTCCATTTCCTTTAATAGTTGCAAACAAAGTTGCACCAGCTAGTATTATGTAAAAGTTTTATCTCTTTTTACAGTGTTGCCGTTTGTACAAAAACCTGAAGAAAACCCATCATTCAGCTTATATTTTACAAGGGCTTGGCAAGACAGTGTGTTGGTATCTCTTCATAACTTGTTGGCGACAGTATTTCAGTGTATGCCACATCCAACCCTTACCAGTTATGAGAGTGATGCTGCACTTCTTAAACGTCTTCAAGAAGAAATTAATGCACTGAAACTTAAGGTAATTCTTGTTCAAAGAATGCTGTTTGTGGCAATAAGTATGGGAACATGTTGTACCTCATAGCCTGTTGTACCTTGGCCAGTTGCTTTTTTCTAGCTTCTAGCTTTTTTCCTGGGCTTCTGAATTCTGATGCCTATAATGATTGCCACATCTTATACAAAGTTAGTTGTTTAGTGCCATTAAGTCAGTCTCTGATTTTTTTTAGTTTCATTAATATATTCAAAAATATTGACTAGTTAACATTTAAAAGGTCCCAAAAAATTTTTTTTTTGCGAAATTGGTAGGTAAACAAAACCTACATCATTAGTTTACTTACATCATATACAAAAACATTCATTATGGTAAGTATGAACTTAAACGCACAAATATCGGAGATATTCATAAATATATTTCTGTGGCCGTATACTCCATACACCTTAACCTTATGTAGTTAAGGTGACGTCACTTGTAGCTTAAGTTTAGTATGGAGCGTTTTTACGAGACTTTGTATACAAATCGCTGTACCTTTGAAAATATTGACTTTTGATATACAGTTTCTTCTGAGAAGTTACTCATATTTAAGAGTACTGTTCATTTATGTAATAAAAAAATCAGTCCACTTGCCTATTGATTTTTTTGGGTGATATCCCCATGGGGATTTTAATGACTAGGAATGCAAGTCGCAACACCAGAGGAGTTACAATATAACTCCTCTAGTGTTGCGAGTGTCTATGGGCGGCGGTAATTGCTTACCATCAGGAAATCCGTGTGCTCGTTTCCTGGTTTATAAAAGGCAAAGCTGCTTGACTGATGTATCAGCGCACAGGCCAAACCCTTAAGGCTAGAAATTTGAAATTTTGCATGACCTATTTCTCATATAATTATGACGTAGGCATTCACTAAGAAAGGATTTTTCAATTTTCAAAAAAGGGGTTAAAGTTTAAAAACCTTATTTCACGCGGGTGAAGCCGCGGGTAATTAATTAACTAGTTTTATTATATATTTACATCTTCAAATGTTTTGTAGATGAACGAAAATAGTTTATTTACAAACTGTAATGTTTTTTGTTCATGTTTAATTACATATTATAAAGAAATAATATTATGTCATTAGATATCGTAAAAATTATTATTTTTTTCAAGTAAGTATTTATATTTTCAACAAGAATTTTAAGGAACAATGAAAGGTCAATGTATATTGGGCATGTTGTACCTTGGGACACTTGTAGATTTTTTTAAAACGTCTTATAAACCTGTAAGCATGTTATGTATATTTATCATATTTTGGTGAAGTATACCCATATAACCAACCTTCCAATATATGTATATAAACATGGCTTGTGTGCGAAAGTCAAATTGGAAATAATAAATAACTAAAAAACTGGCAGAAGTACATCAGGCTCCCCTACTAATATTTGTTGCTAGGGAGTGTAGGGATTAAAATATTCAAAAGCAGATTTTTTTATTTACGTAAAAACAAATAAATTATTCTTGTGTTGAAATTAATATTGTTACAACTTAAAAAATTGTACATAATGTTTTTTCTTGTTTCAGTCTCAACAGTCCACAACTGAGAAGACGTCACCTTGTGGTCATCAATCCAGATTGGCCCAGTACTCTGAAAAACTCAGTGGGCCTCTACCACTTGTGGATGATTTCTCTGCAATACCATCAGAACATTTGGATCATGGGCTAAGAGAAGCCAGAGGCCTCCGAGGATTGTTAAGACAGATGGGAGGAAGTCCTGTTATGGGAAAGAAAACTGGAAGATCTCATAGTCAAAATTAATTATATTTTAGTAGCTTTATTAAAAACCTGTATTATTTAAGTTTAAGATTCAAATACTATGTCTAAAAATTATTTTATATGTTAAAAAGAAAACTAGAAATCATAATAAATATCTTAGAATAAACTATGGTTTCTAATTTTATCATTTTGACCCATGTATTTTAAATGAAATTTAACCTTGCTGAGGAAATACATATCAATATGATAAATTAAATTAGATAAACTTCCCAGTTAGATTGGATTAAAGTTATTCTAGATTTTACATAATACATTACATTACGAATTACGATATACACTACGAGCGATAGGTACGACTGGCCGTCTGAGCTTTGAGTATCCAACCATGAGGCGCCGTTTAGGCGAATCCATACTTTTTTCATTTCGATCAGTTGTGTTCATTCGGTTTATAATGTGTAATATTAAGGTAATATTGGTAGAATATTATCCATTAGATATTCGTTGACGTGCAGAAGTGTGGGCAAGTGGTACAACTTCAATAAGCGTGCTATTTTGTGATACCGCCAAAACTACCTAGGAACTATCAGCTTTACTTAATCGATTATCGACTGACTTGACTCATTGACTGTACTGATTATTTATTTGGACTTTGACTAGACTTAGGACTTGACGATTTCGAAATATGGTGTTGAAATAACGAAATGTCTATTTCCCGCCCTTCTAACTTGACACTGGCAAATAGTTTTAAGCCGAACGCCATATAAAAAAAAATTGGAATGTCAATATGTAGCTGTCAAAATTATCAAATGATTCGCATTCGATCAGCTGTCGTGTCGATTTTGATAAACCATATTTTGCACATAGTCTAATCATTCTTTGATTTTGCATTAGGCGTACCTATCAGGAATATGTGTGATAAATGGAGTGGTTTCTGAGTTGCTCGCGCTCAAATCGGTCACGGTGGTAGTGTTGGGGGGTGGTCTGTGCGGATGGCGGGCGCGCGGAAGTGGTGCGAGTGACCGGAGCGGGCGCGGCTCCGCTGGGTCGCCGGTCGCGCAGGCATGCGGCGGTATGGCGGAGGCTGCGGGCACGTCGCGTGGCCTCCGTGTGTACAAGATCGTGGTGCTCGGCGACGGCGGGGTCGGCAAGTCTGCGGTCACATTGCAGTTCGTCAGCCACAGTTTCCTGGACTACCATGACCCGACTATAGGTATGTTTGTGCATCTGATATGTGAGAGGATTTAGAATTTTTTGTCTAAATGATTACTTTGGGCTTTTCCGTCCAAATTTATTCTGTTTGTTTTTTATGTTGATTAATAAATTGAGTAGGTACCGAGTTGTTTGTTAGTAGTAAAACATAAAAAAATTAATTGAAAATGTCATTTGACTAAGTAATGGAGCATATTTGGACTAATCCAAATATGCTCCATCACAGAAATTGTCAGGGCTAATATTGATAAACTAATATTGAATAAATCATTAGTCTCAAAGATTGCAACAATTTTGGATTCTTGCATACTGTAGGACATATGTATCTGTTGCTCATGAACACTGTTTTGAAGTTGTTTATCTGCATATATTTATTTTGATTTAATCTATTATAATTATTAAGTGTGTTGGTGAATATACGTGATGAATATGCAGGTTATAGGGATGATAAAAAATGATTAAAAGTTACATTTTATTTAAATTCATTGTAAAATTTACAGAAGATTCATACCAGCAGCAAGCCGTGATTGATGGAGAGCCCGCCTTGTTGGATATACTGGACACAGCTGGACAGGTTAGAAGAAAACAAGAGAATGTAGAATTTAGTACATTGACAATGAGTCAGCATTGTCATTTCAAACGAAATTCTACATGCTCTATAACCACTATTTAGCAGTACATGTATAACTAGATGATGATGATGATGATGATGATGATGATGATGATGATGATGTGATTATGTATGTGCAAAAAGAAATCACTCGGGAACTGTACATTTTGCTGTGATAAAAAGTACCAAATTATAATATCACAATCCATTCAGTACTTGAGAATAGCTTGAACAAACATACAATCAGTCAAACAGACAAAAATTATATTAATCATTGTTTTGGGTTCTATTTTATCATAGCTAGAGCTCGCCGTCATTGAAAAATGAGGTTATTGCTTGATGAATAAGCACTGGACAATGGTAGATTGCTAGGGTCCCAAAGGTTTTATTTAAAATAGCCGGTCTGGCGGTTCTAAACTTGTCAGTCTTTTATTAACCAAAATGTATGAAGAAATTTTGAGTAAAAAAAGGTTATAACAACAAGAAAACTATTTTGATACATGGCTGCACTAAATATACTAACTAGAAACTGATAAAAATGCAGGTCTGACAGTCCCACGGGCATAGCCAGGTTTTAGTTTCGGGGGGGGGGGGGGGGGTGTCAAGAAAATAAAACGACTACAGGGGGGGAGGGGTGTTCCAAGAATTCAGTACTGACACAGGTACCGACGTTCAACTTTGATACTTGTATTTTTTCGCATTACACAGTCTTTCAGGGTTTCAAGTTTAAAAAGATTTTATCAGGCAAAGGAGTAAAAAAATTTGCTCGCTTTCTTGATTTCAACACATACATATAGTACAAATTAGTATCAAAGTTCTGATTTGATTGTTTTTCTACAATAACTTCAAAAAATAATCATCTTTCAGATAGGGTTAATGGGGCGGCAAAATATGTTAATTGGCCTGGGGTGCAAAATTTCTAAATACGCCTCTGTAATTCTGTATATTGGTCAGATCTCTGTAATATATACCAGCCGGCCCATTTCGGGGGGGGTTTGAACCCCCTAAACCACCCCCTGGCTACACCCATGGACAGTCCTACTCTTGACTTGTTTTCAGACAGACCACCCTGAACATGTAAGAATTTTGAGTGAGACAGGGTCATAGGGAACAAGGTCAAGTTATACTTCAATCTGTTCGTCTCCTTATCCTCTTTCGAAAACCATCCTGGCATGCTTAAACCTGCCTAAAACTCAGACCGATAAAGTTACCTCCTGTGCTGCTTACTAATAGATAAATCTTGAGTTTTACAAGAATGAGCTGACCAATGTTGTTCTAGATATGCTAAAGTGATCTAGAAGGAAACGCAAGAACATCTGCCTATGTAAGGTCCCGTGGGATTTATTTTTGCAAGTACAAAGTCTCTGACAACATTTAATGATACAAATGTAAACAATGAACTTTCAGGTGGAGTTTACGGCGATGCGAGAACAGTACATGCGGTGCGGGGAGGGCTTCATGATATGTTACTCGGTGACGGACCGCCGGTCGTTCCGCGCCGCAGCCGAGTACCGCAGGCTACTGGCTCAAGCGAGGCCCACCGAGAGACTACCGCTTGTGCTCGTCGGTAACAAGCTAGATCTGGCAATGAGGTTTCGCCAAGTAAGTTTTTTTCTAGTCCTTGTTTTTCCGCATTTTTTTTGGATATTGTTTCTCATAATATATTTCGTAATTTGGTGTGCCTTCTGGCACTGAACTCCTCCATCTGTCTCCACAGATCTGTCTTTGGCTACTCTGGTCCAAAAAGGCCTCAGAGTTAGACGTAAGTTAACAGGGTTAATTTTCAAGAAAAATACAGGAAATTCAAAGTTCAGCCTACACCGGGGTTTCCCAACCATTTTTTTAAAGAGTCCGCATTGGATCCTTCCTACTAATAATATTATAAGTGTAAAAGTTTGTGAGGATGAATGGATGGATGGATGCATGGATGGATGTTTGTTCCCTTTTCACGCAAAAACTACTGAAAGGATTTTGATGAAATTTTGTATGGTAATAATTTAGGGCTACTTATTATATTTATTATATTTACGCGGGCGGAGTCGCGGGGAACAGCTAGTTATAAATAATATTAACAAGCTTGCTTGTGATATTATGATTGCAAAAGAACAAAAACATATTTTTATTGATTATTTAGTTATTTTCATTAACATACGCCTTGTCATCTCTCTACGCCTCCCTAGGGAGGAGCGCCCCACATGTTAGGAACTCCTGGCCTACAGGAATGTGGGACAAATTTTGGATAGGTAAAAAGTAGCAATAGCTTTGTAAAACAACAAAAATAGCTAATAAGTAATATTTTGATGATATATATATATATATATATATATATATCTATATCGCGGGCTTATAAACAAAAATGCAATTTTCTTTTATTACATTCATCATTTCTAAGTTTATTTATACACCACCTATATATATATATATATATATATATATATATATATATATATATATATATATATATATATATATATATATAAAAATAAAGAGGAAAAGTTTGTTTGTTTGCATCGAATAGGCTCCGAAACTACTGGACCGATTTTGATAAAAATTGGCACAGATATAAAATAGACCACGGGAATAGACATGGGCTACTTTTTATCGCGGCAAAACGTACGTTTACGCGGGATTTCCTTTTGTTGCGCACGAAGTCAAAATCACGCAAAATCTAGTTGTAAGCCTACTAATTCCTAAATTTGTAATTTAAAAAATTCAGGTAACAATAGAGGAAGGCAAGGCGCTGGCGACGCAACTGGGGTGTCCGTTCTTCGAAACGTCAGCGGCGCTCCGTCACTTCGTGGACGACGCCTTCCACGCGCTTGTGAGAGAGATACGCCGCCTCGAGAGACAGAGACAGGTATATATCGTATTATGTTGGCATATTCGCCCTCGCACCCACGAGATTTAACAACTACACGATTTTCAACCATATCGCATTAACGCAGAGTTCTATTTACAGTGCAGTTTTTTCTGTCGCGATCACTAAAAAACGCTAGTCGGAACATACTGTCATGCAATTTCGCTATACAGTATGATAAATGTTTTTTCCTGACAATATTTTGCCGAAATCAATTTTTCAGATGACTATCTGTAAGTAAACCTTCACATAAAAAGTATCAATTTGACAAGTGACCGTCATTGACACCAAAGACTAGAAAAGCTGAGCACAAACAAAAAAATGTTTGTCTCCGTCATACACAACAACATAGACGCGCGCGAGAGTGTGTCAGTGTGTGTGTGTGTGTGTGATACACACAAACCTAAATATCTTTGTGTAGATGTGCCAACTATATTTATAAAACTTGACCAGAAATATAGAAAACCTCGACACGATGCAGAAAATTCATAATACTGAGTTGAAATTTCATATTAGAGATTTAACCAACCATATCCTTTAAGTAGTGTTGTTGCAATAAAAAGCTACCTTAGTAGTTAGTGCAGATGTCACTCATCAAGCTTTGAAGCTTTCCTGTAAGGTTATTCACACCAGACAGGAAAAACTTCGACACTGGGTGACTTTAATCTGTAAATAATATTGATATTAAATTAGTATGGCAGATAAGGACAAAAGTTTCTATAATTCGTGTATGAAATTGCCCAGAGACAACTGAACACGCTGACATTTTATCGCGTTATTGTATTTTATAGTGTAATATTATCTATACTAATATAATAAAGAGGAAAAGTTTGTTTGTTTGCATTGAGTAGGCTCCGGAACTACTACTTTGATGAAATTTGGTACAGATATAGACTAGACCACGGGGAAGGACATAGGCTACTTTTTATCGCGCCAAAATGTACGGTTACTGCGAGACTTCCTTTTGCGCGCACGATAGCTAAGAACACTCGATCATGTCAGCTTTCAAACAAAAAATAAACTAGATCAAAATACGTTCATCCGTTTTGGAGCTACGATGCCACGGACAGACACACAGACAGACATATCAAACTTATAACACCCCCTGTTTTCGTTCGGAATTATAAATAACCCCTCGCCGCATGATCGCTTTGTCTCTTTGTATTCTAGGCAATGTTTATTGATTAGATTTAATATAGCTTAGAAAGGTTCAATGGTTCAAGCTACTCTATGTATGTATATGCTTTATATTGACATTTGTTATCATCATCAGTTGTCGATACTGGGCACGGGCATCACGACGGGCGGCGGTAGGCGGCGCTGGCGTCGTCTTCGCAGCATATTCGCGCTCGTGTTCCGCCGCCGCAGGCGCCAACACTCCACCCCATGACGTGACTTCGACAAATCAAGTGACATTGACAGATCAACTTTTTCACAGAACCGCACAACGGCAATGGTCGCACTACCTCATACATTATAAGTTAACCTAATAATTTATATCTCTTATTGCCAAAAAGTATGTTAGTTCACCGTTAAAAAGTTTTGGTTATGTTTGGAAAATAATCCACATAAATTCTTCGTCTTTAAAAATTACGTACCGATAAACGTATTTGAACTCACAATTAGCGAACTTAACTTGGTACAGAAAGAAAGTTAAAATGGTGTCGATAGTAGGAAATAAATCAAAATACTATAAACTTAAAACATTTAAAAATTCTGAAAATAGTGGACACCAAATATTATTTGAAAACCCCACATATAGTAGGCCTAATATTATAATATGTTAAAAACATTATTTATGTATATAATGTGAATTTATTTATTAACATTTTCAATTTATAATGGTAAAAGATTTGTTAATTTATTACAAAGTGATAGTGGGGCTATTACTGACAACAGTGGTGAAATCGAAGCTACACAAAATAAGTCTATTTGTGTTTAAATTCGATGTATTTCATAATTTGAATTATTGGTAAAGTAGACAGTAGATTATAGTATTAGCTGGCAGGCTGTAAAACTAGGAAGGTATAGTAAAAAGGGCCTTTAGCGAAGATGCATTCGATAATTTCGACGGCGAAGTTCGAAATCAAAAATGCATGGGATTTGACATAAGGCATCGCGTAGTGACATGTCATCTTGCGATACCTTATGTCAAATCCCATACATTTTGTTTTCGAACTTCGCCGTCGAAGTTTTCGAATGCATCTTCACTAAAGGCCAAGGTTTTTTACTTACAATAGTTGAAATCTAAGAAGTAGCAAAAATATTAATTTTCACAGCCAAGCCTTTGCCTGTTAAGAAAATATTGGATATGATTACGATAATTTATATCGTACACTAGATTGGTTTGATCGTAGCTTTGATTTCTCACGTTGGCCCATACCCCAGTCTACCCCAAACGATTTTAGGTATAAATAATTATATAAGGAAGATTATTTATTAATGAGAATTAAGTCGAATGACTAAGTAAGCCATGAATGAGTGTTCAAACAATATATTTTCATACTTTGTTCTGAGAATTGAGATCCAATTGAATCTGAATGTAATCACAAATATTGAATTCGACCAAATAAATGTGTCGTTACTCGTTGTCATAAATAAATGATCAGTCTCGGAGCTCGACTAGATACCGCGCTAGCTAACAACAATAGGGCCTCTAGTCAAAATGCATTCGATAATTTCGAATGCATTTTGACTGAGAGTTCGTAATCAAAAATGTATGGGATTTGACATGACTCATCGTTAAGTGACATGTCGCTTCCGATGCAAATGTAATATGTACGTCAAATCCCATACATTTTGTTTTCGAACTTCGCCGTCTAAATTATCGAATGCATCTTGACTAGAGGCCCAGCTCCGCGAATGCGGCAACTCATTATTGTTGTGTGGGTTTATAATATCATTGTGTGCAAGACAATTTCTAGTGTGCGTAAATTCGATACATACATGTGACACGAAGATTTCAATGTGACAGGCTCAGGCACGCCGATTTCGGCGTACTATTTTTTGCCGATTTTCTTAAGTATACCATTACTGACACCAGCGGTATCTAGTCGAGCTCCGAGACCAATCATTTATCTATGGTCAATGGCTGTGTTCCGCGGATAAAAGCGCTAACAAAAAAAGCGTAAGCAAAATGGCGACCGCTAGTGTTAAATAAGCAAAATGGCGGATATGTTAGCGGTATTGAAGTTAGTAAACGTGTCCTGGCCGATAATCTATTTTTTCTTCTTCAGCGCTAGTAAGCGTTAACAAGCGCTTTTTTCTTCGGAACTCAGCCATTGTATTTTATTTTTTACACGATAAATATAGCATTTAACGCTATCGTATTATTTGTTTACGTGTAGATTGAATTGGTTCCGAACGGAGTATAGTGTGTGCAATGTGCATTAGCAACCGGCCTCAATGTGTCTTCCGGTGAGGGATTCGTGAAAGCAATAATAATATGTGTAATTGTTACCTAAATAGGCATTCCTATTGCGAATTTTGTGTCTAAATGATTCAGAATCTATTCGATCAAGAATCGATTTTATTCCACGCGTTTTAAACTACTCTAAACTTAATTCTGAACTCATATTGCCCGTCAAAAATATTCTAAATATGAAAGTTTTTCTTGTTTGATCAAATGCCACATAAATTTGTTAAATAAGGCTGGGACTATATTGTCCGGAATCAGTATGGCCGAGGAAAATTCAGAGCACTGAAAATAGAGCTTTGCGCTAAATGTAATAGAGCTGAAAATCGAACACACGTGTCGAGTCAAATGTCAATGTCATATATGACAGCTCGACACTCGACATTTCGATTTTCAACTTTATTGTATTCTATTTTCAGTGCTCTGAATAGCTCCTGGTTCGCTGGATTTCGGATCATATAGTCCCAGACAAGGGGGTTCAGCGCACACCGAGAAGAGACGCGACTGGACGCTGCACTTTTATGATGTCGATTCAAAAGTGAATAATCAGTACTCAAGAAGATACACGTTTCATTGCAAAAGCGGATTCCAATTGCACCGATAAAACGTGTACTTATCTTCTTGTGAATAAAGTTCAATGTTGAATCGCTATCTTAAAAATACCACGCCGCGTCGCGTCTTCGTGTGAACTGACGCTTATACTTGTAAGTTGTTAAGCAATTAGTGATGCCTCTTCTAAGCATCGATATCGAAAGCACTTATTTTGCCAACATTTTTTAAAACAAATGTTCCGATTTCAATAAATAAAAAAGTTTATGATGTATCTAAAGGAAAAATATAATTTTTTACATTTTTTAAACTTTGTCTGTAAACTGATGTTTCTGATAAGAAATATTGATTTATGCATAACTCTTTAGTGTTATCGCTTCTATTTGTTTATTAATACTTTAGCCTTTAAGGCTTCCGTGCCATTATTTTACCTTTTTTAAATTTATTTAAATAAACATAACATAGACATGTTGCATTTACAAAATATCTTTAATTTAGAGTCGGCAGATAAAATTACTGCACAGTAATAGATGGATTACAATTAGAGGTAGATATATTTTTTAATCATTTGTAACATACCTGTTAAACAAGTTGTTTTAAAGAACTTGTCACACAATTTTCTTGGTCCATTAAATATTATCGATACTTCTTATCTAAGTTTCATATACATTTTCCCTTCCGTATATTTACTCCCTATATACCTTAAAGTACAATTTAAGTAAAAGTGAGATCTAATGAGCTCTTCGTAAAATCTGTGTGACAGAGACAGCAATAAAGTTTAAATAAAAAATATATTTATATAATAAATTAGCATATTCGGTGTGTGTACATGTTCTATTAGTGTTGTGACTTGTGGACAGTGTGTGGGTATTGTATGTAATGTTAGGTCGATACGCACAAATTTTAGTGTAGTGGAATATTAACATTTGTCAATCGTGTTTACGTCACAGAATACAGAACATCCAGAATGAGTGTTTGATCACATTTGTACGCAGCGCAATGTAACCAAAACCATGGCGAAACACCGCCCCGCTCGCTCTTTACTTTATACTTATAAAACAAATCGCGTTATTATGTTACGATAATTAGGTATTCAATAAAAATTAATTGAAAAAAAGTTGGGTAAAATATCCGTTATTCTGTGGCAACATACCTATTATGTGTGGATAGCCACTCCAATTTGGAGTAGTCGTGACGGCTTCACTTTCAAGCGCGTTGACGGTTTCTGGATGTTCTGTATTCTGTGGTTTACGTGTAAGAATTTGGCGCAATAATTAATAATTATATAATGAATACTAACATCGTTTAATGGTGTTTCCATTTTAATATTTAAAAAAAAATAGTACATAGAGAATTTATTTCTACGTTGTAGTCTCACTGTAGTGATGTCCAATGCATCCTTCCTAATATCGATAAAACACATTTTATGCATTGTTTTTTAATAATATAAATTTATTGTTGGTTAGTACGTATGTCATCGTTTCTATAGTTTTATTGTTTTAAATCAAATGCGGTTAATGTTATTTTTATTATTTTACATAAAGTTGTATGCGCCAAATTATATCTAATATATTATATTTCGTATTTATGTCATGTAATGTGTAAGTAGTTGAGGTGATTTGACTATCGAGGCAATACCCGGGCCTCTAGTCAAGATGCATTCGATAATTTCGACGGCGAAGTTCGAAAACAAAATGTATGGGATTTGACTTATGGCATCGCAAGCGACATGTCACTTATCGATGACTTATGTCAAATCCCATACATTTTTGATTTCGAAGTTTGCCATCGAAATTATCGAACGCATTTTGAATAGAGGCACTGGTGTCAAAGTAGACTTAAATATAATTGATATTCTTAATAAAAAATGAGCTTCGCGGCCTCTCTCCGCATCTTTAAAATCCATAATGTACAAAAACAAACGTTTCGTTTTATGCTATTATTTAAATTGTTTCTGATACAAACTGAATCTGTTGTAACAATCAACTAACGGCCCGTTTCAATAATCTATCTATAGGTCGCGCAACGAATTAAGATCTTTCGACAAAAGTAGAGGGGGTATGCGCAGAAGTCAGTTTTGGGTGTGTTTGGCGGTAGCGGGCTCGGGCGGGGAGGTGTGGATGCGCCGAACGCATGCGGAACGTGGCTGCCGACACGCTATTGGTACATTAGTAATAAATATTCTTTGCTATTGGTCACATGCGCGAACGATCCCCTCCAATTTCACTGAGCGCTCATAAACCGTTGCGCGACCTGTACCAACAACTATTTGTTATAAACGTCACATTTGGTATCGCTGTTACAGAAAAAGATTCCTGTAAGTTAGTTTATTGAAACGCAAACAATCGGCAAATGATACCAAAGGTGACGCTTTTAACAAATAGTTATTGGTAGATAGGTTATGAAACCGGCAGTGATTGCAATGTTGTAATTGTGTTTAAAAATATTCGTTTGTTGCTGTATCTCTTAGTTTTACTGTATTATTTTATTTGTAACGTAAACAAAACGTCCCAAAGGTAAACGCACACAAGAATTGTACATTACCCCCCCTTGCTAATAAAAATATTTTATACAGTGTATAAGCTATACAATGTTTTGTCTTTGTCTGATGCGTCGGAAATGGCGCTTGACAGACAAGGACAAAACATTGCACTATATAAATACTTTTATTAGTGCAAGCTTATGCACTGTATAAATATTTTTATTAGTAAGGCGGTACGTAGGTATTTATTTCAACATAAAACTTTATAACCTCAACGTTCCCATGTGGTTTAAATTAGCCGAATAAGTGATAGTCCGAAAAGACCTAGAATTTTCGTACCTAGTAGAGTTAAGGGCTATTTTGTAAGCAGTAAGTGAGGCGTCTAATTAAGGCCTGTCGTGCATTTAATGGCTTAAATAATATAAGATACTGACCCAATGCTATTTGTAAAAATGTTCCAATTTAGACAAGAGGTTTTCTCCGTTAATGTTCGGTAGAGTATTTGTAAGTGTATTTGTGTCGGAAATATTTGAATTTTGTTATGTTTAAGGACTTCCATTTTAGGTTCTATTGTAGTATTATCTAGTCATCATTATTTTATTAGATGTTGGTTTTATACAAGTAATCCGTAAACGAAAGCTTGTTACGTTAATATTATTAATTATACAATGATAAAAAAAACATATGAATTTTAGTATTTTTTCTATTTGTGTTTATTACTTATTTACATGTTGAAATAACTTATAAAGTACAATAAGCTCTTATTCCAATGTATTTTTAGGTTGAATCATTGTAACTTTTGTTGCTTATTCATAGTAAATAATAACAAGCTCGACCCCTCCAAGTCCCCCAAGGGTCGCGACCCACCGGTTAAATTGATATTTTTTTTTATTACAATAGTAAAAAAATTAAAAATATGAAAAGCTTTCGTTTTACTTATTACTGGTGTTAAGTTTGACCAAAAGAACGGCCACATTCCCTGTATCGTCGTCATCTTGGCAAAAGACACTTGTTACTAAAAAAAAAAAAAAAAAAACGAGGAAGCCAAGAACATTGCTGCCGCGCTTTTTGGTCAGACTTTGAAATAGTCATAATGTGAACATGGAACCAATCCTCGTTATTTATTAGTGTATCGGTTAGTATAGTACTGACGTAAATTAGTGTTCTAATGGATTTGAAAGTTTTATGTAAGAAGTAGAGGTGGGCGCCGACCTAAAATTTGCCGGCGGCGGCGCGCCGGGGAAAATTGGTCGGCGTGGCGGCGCCGCGCCGCGGCGTAGTTGTTTTTGTAAAAAAAAAACGCATTTTTCGCGCTGGTTCGCACCGCGGCGCTAAGTGCTAACTGGCTATCGTGCTATTGCTAGTTGCTAATGCTAAAATCCGCTAATAAAAAAAAATCATGAAATAATTTTGACTCGACGCGCGACGCGACCCGAGAGTTCACGATGCCGCGATGTTCCAAGAATTAATACGAGCGAGTGAGAAGAGAAAATACATTCAAATTCAGTCAAATTTCTGCAGTTTTTTTTTTCAAAATAAAGTTAATTGCATACGTTTAGGTTCCATTATTCAATAGTTGTTTTTCTACACTAATATTATAAAGAGGAAAACTTTGTATGTTTGTTTGTTTGTTTGTAATGAATAGGCTCAAAAAGTACTGGACCGATTTCAAAAATTCTTTCACCATTCAAACCAAGGTAAAAAATCAACCAGAAAAGTTACTTATTTTGCGTACGCTGCCTAAACTATAAAAGATAGAAACATAAAATGTTCTAATTAATTGTAGATCTTATAAATATCTACAAAAAAGTCCGCGACACACTATACCTATCTATGTCGAGTGAGGCACAATAACCATTTTTTTATTTAGAAATCTTGAATTTTTTTTGGACTACATTTAAATGCGTTTATTTTACTCATGTTATTAATCCTTATCAAAATAAATTATTTCATTACTAAGTACAGTTTATGTAGATAATGTTTGGTCTTTGAATGATTAAAATTGGACGTTTGGTTTTGAAGTTATGGCGAAATTAAAATATTACGATTCCTGCTGCACGGCCCGTTGCGGAGTGGGCGTCACCAAGGCGGGGTGCGCGTGCGGGTTAATGTTTAGTTTAGTTTACTTTAGTTAAATAGTTTAGTTATTTTATAAACATCAAATTGATAATATCTTAAAATATAATACATTATAATATCTATACATCTATACAGTTAAATACAATTTAAGTGTCTGTTTGTAACTTCAAATTAACAGCTTTTTACATAATGAATCTGAAAGTATATTCGGTACTTACAATAAAATACATTTTTTTTTTAAATTTTCGCCTGTCCGTCTGTCTGTCTGTCAGTCGGTCTGTCTGTCTGTTTGTTTCGACTAATCTCTGAAACGGCTGGACCGATTTTCACGGGACTTTTACTAGCAGATAGCTGATGTTATAGGGTCTAACATAGGCTACTTTTATTTTAGGGTTCCGTTTAAAAAAATAGGATTCCGCTTTCGTTAGTCATAAATAAAGTCGCGGGTAAATTTCAGCGATATCCCAAAGTATTGTTCAACGCGGACGAAGTCGCGGGTAAAAGCTAGTTATTAATATTTTCGTATTGTAAGTTAATACTTAATGAGCAACGCGACGTAATGAAAAAACATTATCATTTCACAAAACACAGCTATTTATGATCATTAAAAATCGATTTTAGCAAATAGCATAGCAATAGCACGACATGAAAATGAGCATGCTAATGAAATTAATGAAAAATAGCATTAATTTCCATTACTACACAGCACCCCGTGCCCTGCCCGTCCGCTCCCGGCGCCTAGCGCCCGGCACGGGCCTGTTTTTTTTTTTGAGTCGACATCGATCGGCGCGAATTTTTGGATACTCGGCGGGGGCGGCGGCGCATGCATGGCGGCGCGGCGGCGCCGCGCCGGCGTGGCGCCCACCTCTGGTAAGAAGTATTAGTAGTTTTTGACAGATGGCGCATTATCCAAAATCCTTTCGTGATGCGGCCTCGAAATTTCACACTCAACGCCGCTAAAGCAGTTTCACTTCAAAAAGTATTTTGGTATTAGCAATCGTGAAAACGAATTTCAAATGTTTTAAAATTGGAGGTGGAAAATATGTGGTCGTTTAATTATATCATCAAAATTTTAGAGTAAATTAATATTTATAAATTAAATGCATATTATACATACATACTATTATTTTTATTTAACTAGGGGCCATCCATAAATAACGTCACACCTTAAGGGGGAGGGAGGGGGTTGACGAAGTGTGACATTGTGTGACAAGGGGTGGGAGGGGTCCTAATTTTTGTGACGTCACTATTTTAATCTGTGTTAAGTAATAGCTGTGATATGATAGCTATTTCCCTAGTGTCAAGACCCCCAGCCCCAGTGCTGTTTAAGAGATGACCTGCGCCTGATCTCTCGCCAGTCGTGTCGGTCATCCGTCCCACTAATTGAAATTAAACAAATTTCGGAACTGCTGTTTGAATTGTAAAGTTATTTTTAGATATAACATTGTAAAATGTGACGTCACACTAGGGAGGGACCCCCGTCTCACAAATGTGACCAACTGTGACAAGGACGGGGGAGGGGGTCAAAAATCATGAAATTCGTGTGATGTAATTTATGGATGGCCCCCTAACAAAATGTTAGTTCCAAGAAATATTGTTATTTGTTATTTATATTAACGTGAATTCTGTAATATACTTTTAAGTTATTTGGGTACACCTAAAAGATTATTATTCTGTGATTTGTTTTTCTGTACAAACCTATTATTATATTTTAATATGTTATATTTTGTTATAAAGTTTAGTAACACCAAATCGTACCTATCCAGTTTGTAGAATATATTTTATTAAAATTGTGCGCAGTGTGTAGCCGTTTTGTTGAATAAATGTCATGTTTAAAAGTGTTGATATAACATTTTCATTTACTTTACCTAAAACCAAACCCGTCGGCTCTTAAAGTCTAACATACAATCAATTTACTGAGGCTGCCATCGGACAGACGTACAGTCGATATATTCAACTGCATGCAGTACAACTACGTTTTGCAGTAAGTACGAACGTACCTAGTTCGATTACGTTCAGTCATGATCAGTTCAGTAAAAAAAAAAAAAAAAAACTTACACCGATTTCGGTGACAGTGGCCGGCAAAGAGAATGTAAAGCTATACTACGTATTAAGAGGTGGCACTCCGAATAAAAAATAATAATTTCGAAATTCAAAATTATACCGTAGCTTTTTTACGTATTTATATCTTCTAAAGTGCAAAAGATTCAAGCCTACAATGAAAAAAAAAATTAAAAAAAAAACTATACGTAGGTTATTGTTTTCAATTTTATTTTTAGGACCCAATTATTAGGTTAAAAATGTAAATAAAACAATAAACAACAAAACAATTACTATAATTCGATCGTTTTTATTGCATTAAAAATATACAAAAGTAAGCCTACATTCCCACGAGCGTTTTATGTGATCACAAGATTCACGACTAATAAACTACACTATAAATAGAACTTTGCACTAATACGACACAGCTGAAAATCGTGTATACTTGACACATCAATTTTCAGCTCTATTATAGATTAAGTGCAGAGTTCTATTTACAGTGCAGTTTTTCCTGTCGCGTCACGACTCGCGACCATAAAAAAACTCTCGTGGATACGAGGGCTAAAAGTTGGTAACCAGAATATTTCAGATTACCACATAAATATACGACATAGCCTGATTAACTTCAGCGATTATCCTTTGGTGCATTTTATACGAATGAGAATCTTGAAATATTTTCATGTTGTCTTATTTATTATTGCGTGCCCTTGAAATTGGAATCCAATACCTGCAAATTATGAATTTATATTACATTTTACTTATTTCTTCTTATTCGCAATACTAACAAAGGTTAAACTAAATGTAAAAAGTATGCGGTAAAACTGAACAATAGTATTAGAAAAAAAGTACCTACATAATTATTATTAGGGTGACTTTGTTTTAAACAATATTGCGTGCCTTAATAAACATTAGAATCTTATATTATTAATAGAGAAACTTTATAATCTTAAATCTTAGCATGCATATTAAAATCACTACACAATAAAATTAATTTATTGAAACAAATAATAATAACTTGTGTTACAGGTAGGTACCAGAAAACAGGAAGTATATTAATTAATACCATGTTAATACTATACTTAAGTATATTTATGATTTTTGTTATATTATACACACATCCATGACCCAGGAACACAGAAAAACTTTTTGTTCCTTCGGCAGGATTCGAACCTGCGACCCCCGGCTTGAGCACCAAAGCGCTGAACTGCTGAGCCACAGAGGTCGTCAAACAAATATAATCTTTAAATGTCTCTTTTCAATAAAACGAGAAGTTAAAATATGGTAAAATTTTATACAAATACTCACATATAATACCACAAGAGCTTCAAAATTATCGGATATTTCTCGATAGGTTCGTTGCAAATAAAAGAATCACGAGCGCGAAGCGCGAGTGATTTTTCCTGAAAAACTTGACGACTTTATTTGTTTGCAGGGAACCTTGAGGGAAATGCCAGATAATTTTGAAGCTCGTGTGGTATTCGGGGGATTATTTTTCCGTCCCAAATGTCGGCCAATAGAATTGCACCATGAGACGAAATGTACAGATAAGAATTTCATAATGAATAAAACAACATTTAATTAAGATTCAGGCTAGTGCAATTAAAATCTCCAATTTTCACAATTGAATTCAACCTGTCAGTTTGACGTGTGGTTAATTTGACTGGATCATGTTTTGCATAGCAACGACCAGAGAAAATTTTCAAAAAATTTTCAGTATAATACCATGTAGGTTGTACCACGTGACGTCGCATGGTGCAATTCTATTGGTCGATATTTGGGTCGGAAAAATAATCACCGATATTCTTTGACTTAAAGCATGTTTATATAGTGGTTATATACATGAACCTATTTTATATAAATCACTGTTTCATCATTATAAATATGATTTCGAGGTCACTTCACTAAAAATTACAGTTTTTTGCAAATAACAAAACATGAGTTAACAAATTTGTAAAAGTTGAAAATAATTTTTCAAATTAATAGAATAGAATTTCGTAGTTTGAAATTTAAAATTAATCCTCTACTTCTGTTTAACCAATCACAGGCGATGTGTGAAAGAGTACACACGATAAAAGAGCGAGCAAGGTATGTGGTTTGCACAGACGATAGTCAGGTATAGTTTTGGAATTCGAACGCCAATACTTACGATAGGAAGTTGCGACACCCTGGTGGCCGGTTTCATTGAAACTGGGCCAGTTACGCAGGAGTAATTTTATAGTGTGTGCGCAGTACACAAGAACTCTCTCTTCCTTTACTCTCATAACCCAGTGGGACGGATAACCGACACGACTGACGAGAGATCAGGCGCAGGTCCGACTTTTTACACGCCCATCCGATGCATGGATCATCTTGTCAGACAATCAAGTGAGCAGCCTGTATTGTCCTAACCAAACTTGGAAACAACACTTTTTGTGGTTCCAATGCGGGAATCGAACTCACGACGTCCGAGTCGATAGCCGAGCTCTAACCAGATTATGGAGGCTGTTTCAACAGTTCAGTCATATCACGCTGCCGATCAGTTACAAGTTACAACTGACCGTGTATGAGCATGGATTGGCACAGCTATACGTTTGTGGTGTATATGGACGAATTGCAGATTGGATCAAGCTTGCAGCAGTCATGGCGACTGGACGATGAGCTTATCTATGGTCTCTATATCTCGCATATATCTTCTATCCTAGATGCGGGACTTACATGGGCCGTGCCGCGAGTCGATTGAATAAACGCCTTATCATTTTTAGGGCTCCGTTAATACTCAAGGAACCCGTAGTTTCGCTGTCCGTCTGTCTGTTTGTCTGTCCGTCTGTGTGCATGTCTATCTATCCGCCTTTCTAATCTCTGTAATTATAAATATACTAGCATTTACCCGCGACTTCGTCCGCGTGGAGTTCGGTTTCGATACAAAATTTTAACCCCTTTATCACCCACTTAGGGGGCGAATTTTCAAAAATCCTTTTCTTAGCGGACGCCTACGTCATTACAACTATCTATATGCCAAATTTCAGCAAAACCCGTTCAGTAGTTTCGGCTGGGCGTTGATAGATTAATCAGTCAGGTTTGCCTTGCATATATTTAATAAAGATATTGATAAAAAATTCGTACAGTTGTAGACTGTATGTAACCTAGATCTTGTTTTTGGCGTCATAGAAAAATAACAATGTTATATTTTTATATTTTAGGGGTAGCTGTCTATACATGTGAAGTGGGGATAAAAAAAAATTCATTCTAACCCAACATGTGGGATATCGTCATGTATCGTCAAATAGGTGGGTATTTTAAAGTTATGCGTCCATAGATATTATTATTATAAAAAAACTTGTAAGTTTCCATGCTGATCATGCTAAAAATTCTTTATAAAAAATATTTTGTGCGAAATCGGACAATAACTTTTGAAGTAATTCAAAGAAAACCTATTGCGCGTTGTTAGTTACGGAACCATTCTAAGACTAGTCCTGCTCTTGGTTATGTTATTATTGATGCAAAAAAGCCTTGTTTTGCGACCTAGCTGAATCGGACTACATCTGAAATATTTAGTTTCATTAATATATTCAGAAATATTTAGGCATTACTACTTGGTAAATGTAAAAAAATATCATTTTTTGTGTAGTTTACCAATTAAATACATTTAAAAAGTACTTTTTTTTTCGCGAAACTGGTAAACAAAATCTACATCATTAATTTACTTACATGATATACAAAAACAAGGTTACAAGTGACGTCACTTGTAACCCGACTTCAGTATGGAGCATTTTTACGAGACTCGTGAAGTTTTGTATATAAATCGAATTTGAAAATATTGACTTTTGATATACGGTTTCTTCTGAGAAGTTACTCATATTTAAGAATACTATTCATTTATGCAATAAAAAATATCAGTCCGCTTGCCTATTGTAATTTACACGGTCGATTTTTGCCTAATCTCGCCGAAAATCGACCCATGTGAATTGTAAATCCTTGACTACCTACTAATACCACTAATACAACTTATTGATGTAAATATGAATGTATATTCATCATATGTATATACATTCATATCAATAACAATAGTGATGATGCACAAACCAAAGATATAAAGTGCATCCGCGTCATATTTAATACTTAAGATATGGTAGTTAAATAATGTTATTCGACCATTAAGTAAGTGGGACAGACCACTCCACTGGTGCAGAAGAAATAGTGTTTGTATTGCAAGGACTTGTGTACTACAGGGATGATATGGAACTGAGGAGAAATTCTGCTAAATAAAACCCGCATTAATACAATTACAATCAAGTCCTGATACGCTAAAACTCTCAAACGGTGTTTTTATAAACGTAAAAACAACGTGAAATCTGATTGGTCGAAACGTCTAAAATCCGTTCATGGTAACATGTCGCTTCACTTTCGATCCAATCAAAGTAAAATGAACGTCTACTTTAAATACGAGAATTGAGGTTCTGAAGTGATAATAGATGGGAGAGCTACTAGGAAATTTAGAGCGTGTTTGAGGCAAGCTGAAACTTTGTACCCCAAACATCAGATTGCCTCACACACCTGCTCTAAATTTCCTAGTAGCTCTTGGACTATAAATTATAATAGGTAAGAATTACTGAGCTGCTCAAAATATTACCTTGAATCACGTAGATGACCCGGTGTAAGTTACGCACCTGCGAGCCACCTGGCGTAACAAATATCTTTTTAATATCATACCAGCACGGTATTAACAACGCGTTAGGTTAGCTAACTGCCTGTTTTCTCTTTATATTGTATTTATATCCATTTGTTTAGAAGCTACGACGCTACAGATACGTCAAAACTTATAACACCCCTTTTTGCGTTGGGAGTTGAATAAAAGCTGGGCGTCAATACCGTTATTAATAACCTCCTAAATTAATATAACCTTTGTCATTAATACGAGTACATAAAACGCACGCACATTAAGCGTTTATGGTTGTGGATGTATTATGATCCAAAGCTACTTCTTACTTCGTAGCAATTTCGTAGCTTGCTTCGTAGTTAAACTTCGTAGCTTCGTAGTACATATACTATTTCGTAGTTCTACTAATTTCGTAGGGAATCATCCTATAGAAGTCCGTTAACTTTCTTATCAGGCTCGTAGGATCTTTAGTTGCACGTTTGCTGAAAAAATTATTATCTATAGCTATTGTATTCAATGAAACAAACCCTAATAATAAATATAATAAAGAGGAAAAGTTTGTTTGTTTGTTTGCATGCACTGAATAGGCTCTGAAACTACTCGATCGATTTTGATGAAATTTGGCACAGATGTAGAGTAGACCACGGGGAAGGACATAGGCTACTTTTTATTGCGGAAAAATGTACGGTTACGAAATGCACGGTAAAGAATGTACGGTACTGCGAAATTAATTTTTGCGCGCACGAAGTCACGGGCACCATAAATAACAATAACAATAACTTCGGACGCTCCACACCACGTCATTATGGTCCCGTGCTAAGTATCCGAAGAACTTGTGTTACGGGAGCAGACAACGGAAAATTTAAATACTTTATGCTACACATATATTCAAGATTTTTATTATAATACTAGCTGTCCCGGCAAACTTCATACCGCCTTACAATTAAATTTGTTGACGTACAGCGCCACCTACCGGGTCCAATTGAAAATCTAAACCATTCTCGAATCCACTTGAACACACAAAAAATTCATTAAAATCGTTCCAGCCGTTTAGGAGGAGTTCATGACATACACACGCACAAAAGTAATATATACCTACCTATATTAAGATATAAAGAGCTCCGTAGCCTAGTGGGTAGACCGTTTGGTTCGCACTCGAGAGAGTGTAGGTTCGAATCCCAGGTTGTGGCGTGTACCAATGAGACTTTTTGAGATCTCAAGTGCATTTAATACGGACGCTCTAACGGTGAAGGAAAAACATGTGAGGAAACCCGCACATAGTTGGCCCCAAACGTATTGACCAGTTCATTCCTCTGAACTAGGCTGACTATGTTGTGAGAATGTCGTATATGCATGGGCAACCATATGACATTTAAAAAACCAACTGTCCCAGGCACTACAGTATTTCAAGAGTGGTTACTTCGCTCGGAGAATACTGTATAAATAATCCATTAACGGATGCAAAGGCCTAAGTTAAAGATACACATATTTAATACACATCCCATCAATATTTTCGTGCCCTCAGCGGGATTTGAACCCGCGATCTCTGGCTTGAGTGCCAATGCACTATAACCACTGAGTCACAGAGGTCGCCATGATGGTTAACCATGATTGTATTATTATTATTATGACACGATTACCCTAAACATTAGGTTATTATTTAAAATCTTCTAGGTTTATTATGAAAACATTTCTTAAATTCTTAATTATTATATTTTCTCTATAGTTAAAAGAAAAAGGATTTAATGCTGTATTTTTACAATGCTAATTGATATTTGAACATTATTTAAACGTGGACCTTTCAATCTGGACAATGTAGATTCTTGTTTAATGGGTCTAAGGACATTAATTTCATTATTCCTCATCAAGGGTTAATGGAGGGAAAAGGCGGGAACCGACCCGACTTGTTGCGCCCCATTCCACTTTCAGGACACTCAGTTTAACATACAACCTCTTACGAAAGGACGTGTTGCAGCAGTCCGCGTACAAAACTTTTGATCGTAAAAAAAAATCAAAATTTTGAAAAAAGAATTCGAAATTTAAAACCTTAAATTCGCGGCTTCTGCAGCTATGTTCGAACATTAATTTTATTATTTCCAAGTAAAGTTAACATTGACGTTTTAAAAAGTTTTTCAAATAAATTAACAATGAAATTAGTAAAATTATCACGTCTATCTTATTTCGTATGTTTGATGAGGCTGTGCTTGTCCGAGCTCACGGTGTACAAGGTCGGAGTGCTGATGGCGTCGAGATTGGACTCCCCATTCGACTTGGAGCGCTGCGGCCCCGCGGTGGACCTGGCTTTGGACAAGATTAACGAGAAGTTCCTCGCTCACCACAATGTCGAACTCCAGAAGGTCCAGGGAAGGTAATTATATTATGTACTGTTAATGCAGTAGATACATGACGCCTCCGTGGTCCAGTGACTTGGAGATTGGCTCTCGAATCCGGAGACCGTGGGTTCGATGGCGTTGAAACAACAAAAATGTTATTTCCAAGTTTGGTTAGGATAATGCAGGCTGACCATCTGATTGTCTGGAAAGAAACATCTGAAAAAGTTAATTTTCGTAGCCCATATTTTCTCTTCGTTTAATGGAAAACTATAACGGCTTATATAACTTTATTAGTTTAGGAGTTATAGGTGCCTAACTTGTAAAACTTCGTACCAAAATAACGAAATATTAAGTAAACATGTAAAATATCGGTATAATGGTACGGAACCCTATGTGCGCGAGTCCAACTCGCGCTTGGCCGGTTTTTTTCTTGGTTAACAGCACCGTTGAATCGTGAGCACTGGTAAAGCAGGAATTATGTTGACATCTATTGTAGGTACCTAACTACCTACTGAGACAAAAAATAAAGACTACACAATACGTAGGTGTGTAGACTTTATCTGTCGTAATTAAAAAAAAAAAACCGGCCAAGTGCGAGTCGGACCTGAGCACCGAGGGTTACGGAACCCTCGGCATACGTTAGTAATATATTGACGGGAAGCAGGTACAATAGCAGCATTCAGGGCGGGATCAGGGGTCAGGAACTACAAAAAATTTCCTTTCCCATAGGTCTCTCAAGCATCAGTGAGTGTTGACGAGCTGAAATACACTACTATATATATTATATACCCGAGGGCAAAGAATATATATGTTATGGACCAGGTGATTAATGCGGGCATTATTTATAATGCACGAGCATTATGAATAATGTCAAGTTTTATCGGGCTAAGTAATTAATTACCATCTTAACTTCATTATTTATCACATTGCACGGTCATTATTATATTGCTACATGACAGTTGGGCAATTTGAAAATAAATGTAAAAAAAAATAGGTATATGTTGTGGAATTTTTGTTTTAAATTTAATTATGTTTTATGTTATATTTTTAATATGACTTTCCTTAAGTTTTAAATGAAAAACTAGTGGGTTTTTAAGGTAGAAGTCCTTCTTAATTAATCCAAATAATGAGTCTGATTATTTAAGTGGTTTAATATTTAGTTTATTTTAGGTTAAATGACAATAACAATAAAAAAATAGTAATTAAATATGTTTGTATTACTCTGCCCAAAAGGTGATACGCAATATGTATAGTGCCCGGTCAATATGATTATTTGAATAATTATTATCAAATTGCACTCTCATATTGGGCATTTTTCATAATGACCGGGCATTATGTATACTGCTCAATTTATCACTTGGTCCATAACATATATATTCTTTGCCCTCGGTGCGCAGTGATTTTCTTACAGCTTAAAGGTATTATAGATCTGAGTATTTGATATGAATTTCAATTTAATACCTCTACGCGTTTATTAGGAAAGGCGTAATAAGTTTAAAATTATTAAAAATGTAAAAAATATTATTAATATGATGTAACTAAAAATTTACGGTTTTCGTAATTTCTTCCTTTATCTGTGCTATAAGACGTTGCTTCATACTAAATTTCAAGATTCTGAGTTCACAGGAAGTACCCTGTAGGTTTTGAGTTTTTGAGGAAATTTGCGGCATAAACGGCTATATCTTTGATTGCGTTGGCTTAGAAGTTTGTTTTTTTACAGCTCGAAGTGACAGTAGACCTGGGTATTTGATATAAATTCCAGCTCGATACCTCCACGCATTCCTGAAAAAAAGGTTTTGACAGACAGGTGGACGGACAATAAAGTGACCCTATAAGGGTTCCGTTTTTTCCTTTCGAGGTACGGAACCCTAAAAACACCTCAAGTACCTAAGTAAGTAGGTAAATGTTAGCACATTTATCTACTTACTTAAGTACTTGAAGTTTTAAAATTACGACATTGTATGTAGATATGAGCGCCGCGCCGGCGCGCCGCCGCCGCCGCCGATTTTGCCACGCCGCCGCCGCCGCGAAAATACATCGGCGCGCCGAGTGAGCGAGAGGGATATATAATGTGTAATTTCAGTCAGTGACTATTAGCATTCATATTACCCAAGTCATAATATATACCCATATAAGCCTTGAACTAGGAGACGAATGAGGACATCCACATAAGTGATCTCATCAAAAGAGTTCTGCATAAAAAAACAACGTGCTTACTAGAAAGGAAGATTGATCGAGTAGATCGAGCTAGTAGACCGCTTTAATAAAGCCATTGAGGATAAGAAATAATAAGTTTTCGCTAAGCGCCTTCCTAGTTATTGAAGGTGCGTTCGTCAAAAACTCCACCTTATAGCATGACTTCAAGAATTACTATAGAGTGGATCAACGCTACGCTAAATAACAGAGTAGCGTCATTAACTATCATGGGCTTGACGCTCAGGAGCAGGTTGACCCAAGGATGCCCACAGGGAGGGGTGGGGAACTGTCGCCGCTGGAGTGGTCCCTGGTAGTGAAGAATAGAAGCTTCTATGATTAAGGATACGCTGACGACCTAATAATAATAATACCGATTTCGGTGTCGGTGGCCGGTTTCATTCAAACCAGGCGCTGAGTGCGCTCTCTTCGGCACCCACCGCTTCACTTGAAACCCTGATTCACCTAACTCCACTTCCTCTATTTCTTGTTTATATTATGGAGGCTAAGAAGGTTGTTCTCAGGGCCGTGACGGCAGGTAGGATAAAACGGGTCTCTTAGACAACTGCAACAGTATCTTCTTAAGAGACCTATCATGGTCATGCCATCGGACGCCATGATCAAGGTGCATAGCTTCTAGAAGTTATACCCAGTTTTTATAACTTCTAGGGAGAACTGGGTCCTAATTATTCACCTTAAGGACATAATTTGGTTTACGGACAGATCTAGGAAAGACAACCGGGATGGCGCTGGACTACGGGGGCGTGCCACCTACAGGCAGATATGTTTGTTTGGGAGATTTTGCACCGCGTTTAGTGTGGCTGAGATCTCCGCTATTATTGGTTGATCACTATAGAGCCTACGCAGTCAGTTATATAAATGGCTTCGACGTCAATTCTTGAAAATGTGGACGTTTATAAAACGAAAATAAAAAAAGATTAAGTATAGTGATTATACACTATTTGGAATCAAAGCACTGTTAACTGCCAATTCCAAAGTAGTTTTTTCCAAAGTAGTGTTTTTTTCATCACTACAAAAAGTTCCATAAATTGTATTGCATTGTAATTTTATGTTACCCAATAAATAAAGTAAAGTACAGTTTTTTTACTACCAAGTACAAACTTCAACCCTTGCAAGGTCACGCCGCCAACGCCGCCGCCGCCGACCCAAAAAAGCCGGCGCGCCGCCGCCGACCTACCACCCATCGGCGCTCATATCTAATTGTATGTGGATGTTTTACTGTTCTTATACTGTGATTCAAGGGTGCTGTTAAGCGATTTTCATCTTAGGCCTGGTCGAGCCGAAACTTTTTGAAGAGGGAACGTTATGTAAGATATATATCTAAACGCGTGTTACATAATACGAGTATCTTCATGTTGCAATATTACGGCCAAAAATGTTTTGGGGCCTTCTACCTTTATCTTAAAAACGAAAAAAAAAACTATCGCATATTTTATAAACTTTTAACATAATCATGTAATAAAAGGCGGATGCTGCAATATTTCCTCCTTACTAATAAACGCTGTTATAAGCTTTGAATAGATAAACAGTGTTTTGTTCACGTCACACAAGTGACATGTTTAATTCGATAGAAGAAGACAAAACACTATGTAACTATTCAAAGCTTATTATCGCGTTTATTAGTAAGGGGGTTTAAGTTTAAGATGAGCGCAGTACATTTTACGACGGTCGTAAAGTTTAAAGTAAAGGTTTGTCGTGACTCGTGGCTATCGCTCAACAGCGCCGTTGAATAGTGGGCTCGTAAACATACTCACGTGTATATAAATACGTTATTCAACCTCGTCTGCAGTTGTTGCGGTTACTTGCTTTTCGTTTAAATATTTTGAGGCGTCCTAGTTCAAAGGTGAAAGTTTAGAGACTAGTCGAGCGGGAACTTTGTAGGTGGTACCTATGAAACAATTACCTCCGTAGTGAACGTGCTTTAATTTTTTTTTTTTACGGAGTGAATTGCAAAATGCATTATAGGTATTCGCACTACACTCGGTTGTAAATTGTTTCGATTCCACAGATTTGTGAAGGGTCTAAAACTTAGAAAAAACTTGAGAGGTGTCAAGGGACACCCGGATGGAACGAAGTTCCGGATGAAAATATCTGGCTTGCTTTCTATAAGAGAGAGAGAGACAGACAGAGCGACGCCGCTGCTGCCGCACAGCTGTGCGGCGTCGCATGTTTCTCTGTCTGTATTTCTCTGTCTGTCTGTATACAATAGCTTACTATAGCAAAAAAAAAAAGACATACAGACAGACAATTGTACATGTATATATAAAATAAATAATAATACAATATCCGAACCGATATTATCCATACATACATTACATGTAACATACCAGGGTTCGA
The DNA here is from genome assembly GCA_905404095.1 of Glaucopsyche alexis. NCBI lineage: Eukaryota > Metazoa > Arthropoda > Insecta > Lepidoptera > Lycaenidae > Glaucopsyche > Glaucopsyche alexis. Next base: position 5,745,544 of record FR990057.1, read on the forward strand.
AAATATCCGATATTTATTATATTATTATAAATATCAAAATATCGGATATTTATGATATAATATATCCGATATATTAGGTTGGGGAAAAAGTTTCTTCGCATTTTATATAAAAATTCAAAAGGTTTTTTTATAAAGTTTATTTACAAGTGACTAAAGTATATAGGTGCCATTTTGTTCGATAACTTTTTGCCATCTTGTTGGTAGGTACATGATCCCATTGCTATAAAATTTTTGGGGCTTCTGATGAAAAAACTGCGACAAGTGGTTTTGGCAGTCCTCTTGTGATGTCAACCTGACACTGCCTAAGGAATTCTGCAGCGACCGAAACAGGTGGAAATCTGAAGGTGCAAGGTCAGGACTATACGGCGGATGCATTAACACCTCCCAGCCAAACTCCCGTATTTTTTTCTGAGTGGCTAAAGATGTGTGAGGTCTAGCGTTATCATGGTGAAAAACCACACCCCTTCTGTTGATTAATTCCGGCCGCTTTCTCTCAACTTCTTGCTTTAATCTCATCAGTTGTTCGCAGTACAGTTCAGAATTGATGGTCCTGCCTGGCGGTAACAGCTCATAATGAATAATGTCCTTCCAATCCCACCACACACACAGCATCACCTTGTTGCGAGTTAACCCGGGTTTCGCCACAGTCTGTGAAGCCTGACCGGCCTTTGACCACGATCTTTTTCGCACGTTCTTGTCGTACGTGATCCACTTTTCATCACCAGTTATCAGCTTCTTCAAAAATGGTTCGGTTTCATTACGTCGTAATAAAGAATCACAAATGAGTACACGGTTCATTAGGTTTCTTTCAGTGAGCTCATGAGGCACCCAAATATCGAGCTTTTTTGTGTACCCAGCTTTTTTCAAATGCGCCAAAACCGTTTTGTGGTCAATCCCCAGTTCTTCAGCTACATCGTAACTACTAATATGCCGATCTTGCTCCACTTTTTCAAAAATGGCAACAGTTTTGTCCGTAACAGGGCGACCAGAGCGACGTGCATCTTTGATATCAAAATTTCCGGATTGAAAACGCTTAAACCAAATTTGCGCTACTCTCACAGATACTGCATTAGGTCCATAAACATCACAAATTTTTTTCGCGGCTTGTGTTGCATTTTTACCTTTTTTGTAATAAAATTTTAAAATGTATCGAAATTCTTCATAAGAATCACTCATTTTAACAATAAGAAAAACAAATGAAAATCTCAAATTTACCTAATTTGAATTTGGAATTGTCTTCTGTAAAATTAAAACTTTTTAATGATACCAAAATCAGCCAGATACAATTGGTATAGCCCAAGATATTTTATGACAAGTTCATACATACTATAATGCGAAAAGATTTTTTCCCCAACCTATTATATCAACATTTTGATATATTTTCATACAAAATGGATATATATCCATTTTGTATGAAAATATATTTTGTATGAAAATATTATTATTTTATTGTATTATTTATGTATACTATTTGCATATTATGTGTTACATAATAATAATAATATCTATAGACGCTTACCACCACGTTAATCTGGCCCCATGCTAAGTATCCGAAGAACTTGTGTTACCAGACAACAGGAAGTATATTTAATACTTTTATACTATACATATATTTAAGATTTTTATTATATTATAAGTACACATATTTACACATCCATGGCCCAGGAACACGGAAAAACTTATTGTTCCTTCGGCGGGATTTGAACCCACGACCCCCGGCTTCAGCACCAACGCAATGAACCACTGAGCCACAGAGGTCGTCAAAACATAATGAATAAACAAACATAAACATAACGAAAAAACTAAAATGTTTTTATTATTTTATTTATTTAAGTAGGTACTTAAAATCATCCGAAATAAAAACCGAAATTTTACATAAAATCTATCAGTCTCAAATCTTCATATAAAAGGGCCGGCTTTTTCAACACATAGCCTGGCTCTGATAACGTTTTTTGTTTAAAGTAAAGACAGCCTAAAAATTCATCATTTAATAAACTGTTATCTATAGTCTATACTAATATTAAGTATAAATGCGAAAGTGTGTCTGTCTGTTACCTACCTCTGCACGCTTTAACCGCTGAACCGATTTTTATGAAATTTGATATAGATGTCGTGGCCATATCGTAGATTTGCTCACTTCATGAAATACTCGAGAATTTCATGAAATGGTCGCATTTCATGAAATGTTTCTCTGTCTATTGGCCACATCATGATGTGGCCTGCCGCCTGGGCAGATCAATGATAAGAAATCGTTTATCGATATGGCCTTTACTCGTGTCTACTTCATGAAATGGTCCAGATAATTTGACATAATATTATTATATCGTAAAATAATTACATAAATTACCTGCAAGGAGAGAGAGGCGCTGCAAGCGCTTTGATTATGTGTATTAGATGGCGGTCGCTACGAGAATATATTTTTTTCGTGGTGAAAAAGTTAATATTTTATTAATAAACGAGGCAGAAAGTTATAACAAAAGAGTTTACGACAAAAACGTTCTCAAGTACCATGCAAGTTACGCAAAGAGACCTACAACCACCATTTACAATATTCACCTACGAGATACACCTACAACCTACACCTATAACTACCTACACCGATACTTACACTTAGGTATTTACTTATCTAAGGTTAGATTACAAAAAAACTTTTTTTTTTAATTTTCGCGCAATGTTTATCAGCGGGACTTAAACTAAACACACCGGCATATTTAGCGGAACACAAAAAAAGGTCCACAATTAAAAAGATATGGTTTTATTTTAAAATCTACTTACTACACTTCTTTTGTTATTTAAAGTTTTATTTGTTTTACTTAAAATGAGATCACATTAAGAATAGATTTTGCGAGTAAATGCTATTTGTGAAAAAATGGTCAATTTTTGAACTTTTCACGTAACCGGGAAAAGTGAAAAATAATATTAAAATAACAATTAATTAAATTAGAATAACCTAACCAAGAGCATGTCAGGACATGTCTAAGGAGGGTTCCGTAACTATAAATGACATACATAAAAAATTAAAGATTTGAAAAATACGTACTCTAAAGGATAGGTACGATGAAATATGTACCAGAATTATTAAAAAATGTGCCAAAGAATTATCTGTACCACTAGCACATATTATAAACCTATCAATGAGTCAAGGACATTTTCCTTCCGCATTAAAAATTTCAATAGTAAAGCCGTTACATAAAAAAGGCCCTTCTAATCAAATAGGTAATTACAGACCTATCTCTATTATCCCCATTATATCAAAGATATTTGAAAAAGTTATATCAGACAAAATCCAGACGTTTGTTTTGTCTAATGGTTTACTATGCAATGAACAATTCGGTTTTAGAAAAAATAGTTCAACAGCCCTTGCCTGCTTTAATCTAGTTAAACATATATCTGAAGGACTTGACAAAGGTATTTCCGCTTTAGTGATATTTCTAGATATGAGCAAGGCTTTCGATTGCGTAAATCACGGATTATTGCTTCAGAAACTTGAGAGATATGGAATTAGAGGAATAGCATTAAACTGGCTAGAAAGTTACCTTACAAATCGCCAACAAAGGGTTGAAATAACTACCATAGAGAACAACTCCAAGAAAACGTATACATCTGACTTCCTCACTAGTATTTGCGGTGTTCCACAAGGAAGCGTATTGGGACCTCTATTATTTCTGATATACATTAATGATCTTCCAGTTGTTACGGACCAGGAATGTATTCTATTTGCTGACGATACTTCGCTTCTAGTTAAATGTAAAAACAAAAATGATTTAGAGACTATTGCAAAAACGGAATTTAGTAAAATACTTAAATGGTTGAATAACAATAACTTGAACATTAATATTAGTAAAACTAAATACATAAAATTTCAAACCATAAATAAAAATGAAGAGCAAATTGACATAACATGTAATTTTAATGATAATAATAATATAATAGAAGAAGTTACTACGACCAAATTTTTAGGAATAACTATTGACAAATATCTTAATTGGAAAGCACACATTAACGCTATTGTAACAAAATTAGACAAATTTGTTTACGCTCTAAATAGGTTAAGACAAATTGCATCCAAACAAGCCGCCCTAACTGCTTATCACGGATACGTGTCAGCTAATTTAAGATATGGAATTATACTGTGGGGTAATTCAAGCGAGACTATTAGAGCATTTAAAATACAGAAAAAATGTATAAGATCGGTATGTGGTGCAGGGTATTTAGACAGTTGCAGGCCGCTATTTAAAAATTTAAATGTGTTGCCACTGCCTTGTTTATGCATTTATGAAACGGCGATTTTTGTTTACAAGCATTCATATCTGTTTCCTAAAAATAAGGATTATAATTATAGAGGTAGAAAAGGAGACCAACTATATATTCCTGAACAAAAGCTTACAATGTTTTCAAAAAATGCATACTGTATGGCTATTCGCATATATAATAAACTGCCAAATACCCTAAAAGGTTTGACATTGAACCACTTTAAAAATAGATTATTTAAGTTATTAATAAGCAAAATGTATTATACTGTTGATGAATTTATTAATGATAAAAGCTTATTATGACATTTAAATTATGACATTTATTAATTTTCAATATTGACTTATCAAACTTTTGACGGATGCTGACATTTTATTTAATATTTTGTAATTATTTACTATTTTATTTCATTTAATTAATTAATCGTACCTAACATGTGATCATTATAATTTAATCTTTACAATAATTTGTCCTTAATTTATTAAATACATATCTCTATGCTAATTATTATTATCTATATTAATTTCACAAAATATTTGCACGTCGAGGTAAATCCGACAAAATATGAGTGTCATTTAACATTGTACCATCTTATTGTACCATATTTTTGCAAATAAAATATTCTTATCTTATTCTTATCTTATCTTATAAATGCGTAATATGCTTTTTTTAATTACTCCAAAAGTTACTGTCCGATTTGGTTATTGTGAACCAATAAATTTTCCTAAAGAGTTTTTAGCATGATCTATCAGCATGGAAATTTGCAAGTTTCTATCTTCTATAGTTTAAAAATGCTAGGGGAGGACCAACTTACAAACTACTTTGGAGGCCGATTACCCGAAAATGGTCAACTTTATAAAAAATTAACGTATGAAACCTTGCCTTTATTTTAAAAGACCTTTTCTACGATACCCCACACGGTTTTTCATCCCCACTTCACATGTATGGAGAGCCACCTCTAAAATATAAAATTATAATTTTTTTATGATCCCGAAACCGTGATCTATACACAATCTATAACTGCACCAAATTTTATCAATTTATATTCATAATTACAGGAGCTAGAGGCGCGGACAGACACAGACAGACAGACAGACAGACGGACGGACGGACAGAGCGAAACTATAAGGGTTCCTTAAGTATTACGGAACCCTAAAAATGGTGATTAATATCGCGTATTTTCTCCACGTGCTCTTATTAAAGTTTCTACCCGTCTAGGCATACTGAGACTGCACTTTGTCAATTACTTTCTTTGTAAAAAATAATAGAATAAACACAAAAAAAAAAACTTGTTTTTCTGACACGACTGACACCATTAATGCCGGCAGAAGTGTTGCTATTGCTACTTATGGATTAGAACTTACTATTAGGGAATATGTTTTACATTTGGGAAGTTTAAGAAACCAAAAATTACCTAATAATATAAAATTTTAAAAACCAATTTTGTATTGATATATTATATCATAAAAAGTCCTTTGATATATATCGGATATATATCGGATATATATCATGATATATATCCTCGAACCCTGTAACATACATACATACATACATACATACATACATACATACATACATACATACATACACACATACATACACACATACATACATACATACATACATCAATATAATAAATGTATACGCGTAAATATTTATTATAAAAAATAAAATTATCTTTTGTAATTAAAAAAGGGATATAATTAATCGAGCGAACAAAAAATAAGTTGGCGGCTGCACGTGAGCATACTGTATTACTGAATTTGGCAGCGAATTAATGTGTTGGCGACTAAATTACTAAACTGACGAAAACACGCGGGTGACAAAAAATTCTAAAGTCGGCAGATAAAAAGAGGCGAAATTTAATCCAAATTAGCACCGACATTTATAAGTTGGTGACTTAATTTCCGAGTTGGTGACCATTATACCATATAAGCAGCTATAAAACCAGATTTGGTTGATAAATTAATGGCTGCTAAAAATTCAATTTGCAGGCTACGGAAAATCCTATTTTTGGATACTGTTGGAGTATGTTTTTCTTTGTCGTGGGTGTCATTTTCTAAGTTTCTGGGGGTGCAGAATAATATGAAAATAAAATCTGTTTCGTAATTCCACAATGGCGTAAATTTTTGTTATTAAAATTAACAAGGTTGTCCTTTTCCCGGTTTCTGGGGGTTCTGATTACAAAATTGTCTTCCAATTTCATTTTCCAAAATGGAGTATATTCAATCTTCGGAAAATGAATATGAATACTAAATTAAAAGATCTTTGGGATGCTAATTAGGATTGATGATTATTATTACAGTATGTTATGTAGTTCAAAGTACCAGCTATGTAGGTATAGAAATTTTTAAAAAATCAGGATTCATGAATTTTTCTGCCATTCATGAAGAAAATATGCGATTTCTAGATTAATAAGGGGGAGCAAATTTTCATTACTTTTGCAGTAGGATGCACCGTTTTTGAGATAGAAGCGACTATAGAAAAAAATATGACAATGCTGTACTGAGATACGAGGGGTGTATCAATCTATAGAAATGTTGGAAAATTCAAGATTTTCGATTTTTTTTCTCCCATCATGAAGAAAATATGATGTTGCGTTATTCCTAAGGGGAATGAAATTTTCATTATTTTTTTCAATAGGATGCACCGTTTCCGAGATAGAATCAATTTTATAAAAAAAGAAGTAAATGGTACAGCATTTACTTCTTTTTTTATAAAATTGATTCTATTGAAATTATATAATTGAGATACGACGGATGTATAAATCTATAGAAATGTTGGAAAATTCAGGATTTTCGAATTTTTTTTTCTCCCATCGTGAAGAAAATATGATGTTGCGGGGTTCCTAAGGGGGACGAAATTTTCCTTATTTTTTCAATAGGATGCACTTTTTCTGAGATAGAATCAATTTTATAAAAAAAGAAGTAATGCTGTACATTGAGATACGACGGATGTATAAATCTATAGAAATGTTGGAAAATTCAAGATTTTCGAAAAAAATTTTCACCCATCGTGAAGAAAATATGATGGTATGACGAAATTTTCATTATTTTTTCAATAGGATGCACCGTTTCCGAGATAGAATCAATTTTATAAAAAAAGAAGTAAATGCTGTACATTGAGAGACGACGGATGTTTATAGCTATAGAAATGTTGGAAAATTCAGGATTTTCGAAAATTTTCTCCCATCATTAAGAAAATATGATGTTGCGGGTTTCTAAGGGGGGCGAAATTTTCATTATTTTTTCAATAGGATGCACCGTTTCCGAGATAGAATCAACTTTATAAAAACATAGTAAATGCTCTACATTGAGATACATTCCTAGATGTATAAAGCTATAGAAATGTTGGAAAATTCAGGATTTTCAAATTTCTTTTTCTCCCATCATGAAGAAAATATGAGGTTGTTGGGTTACTAAGGAAATTTAAAATGGATGACTTTTTTGTAATCAGCACCCCCAGAAACCAATAAAAGGACACCCATATTATTTTTATGAAATTAAGTATGTCCGCCATATTGGAATTTCAAAACGAATGTCATTTTCGTATCCAGCACTCCCAAAAACCTGGTAAACGACACCCATATCAATTTTACGAAAAATAAATATCCGCCATTTTTAAATTTCAAAATAAATCTACACAATAATCTACACCTCCCTAAAACCGAGAAAAATAAAAAATTGGGAATTTTGTACGCTCCTTTATGGTTTTTTGTGTGCGCTCGTTTCGCTGCTTGTATGGTTTTTGAGTTACCTACATCAGGGAAAATATATGTGCCTATTCTTAAATTAAATGTGTACTCACAAACTGTCGCCAAGATGGTTATTTAGTCGCTAAAACATAATCTGTCTGCCAGTTTGGAAAATTCAGTGGTATTATTTAGTCACCAGATTAGTAATTTTTTTGTTCCTTACATTCTTTCGCCAACTTGGTAATTTAGTATTCAATATTGGGTATTTTCACATCCAAAATTTAATTGTTTTGTCGCAAGTTTAAATACATGCCATTAAAAAAGTGTCGTGACAACTTTTTGTAAGAATTTTTTCCGTCTAGCCCCCTTTCACAACGCGCGATAAGGAACTTCGTTCCAATTAGTATTAATATTATTAGTATTTTGGACTGCTGAGTGAGAGTGACTAAACAAAAGATTAAACTGATCTTTTTAGTATAGTCTACGGGAAAGCCGTCATCATAATATCTTAAAGTCTTGTATTTTCTTTTTTACATCAGACAGAGTCGAGTTAGACTTGTTTTAAAATGTCCAGTAACTTTGTATTAATGTCAGTCCTATTGGCAGTTTCGTATGCAGCGTATCACGTATGCGTTCAAATCGTGCGTCAGATAAGTATTTTGGTGTTTTTTTTTATTTAAATTATTTTTTACTACAAATATGTACCAGAGCTTCGAGCAAAGCTCGGTCTTCCAAGCATTGAATATTAAATACTAGATGATGCCCGCGACTTCGTGCGCGCAAAAGTAAATTTCGCAGAAATCGTACACTTTTACGCGATAAAAATGTCATTCTCCGTGGTCTGGTTTACTCTTCATCTGTGCCAAATTTCATCAAAATCGGTCCAATAGTTTCGGAACCTATTCGATGCAAACAAACAAACTTTTCCTCTTTATTATATTACTAGCTTTTGCCCGCGACTTCGTCCGCGTGGAATAGTGACTTCCGGCAGAAAAGTATAGATAGCTGAGAATAAGTTAATGTAATATTGTATGAAGTTCGCACGCGGGCCTTTTTATACCTCCCGCCGCGAAGCGCGTCGAGCGCGGCAACTGATACACAAAAATAATCCTTATTGCATGATTCTGTATTCACGCGCGATGACTTATTAGTGTATTTCATGTATAACTTTGGTGTTTCTACACCGATTTACATGATTCTTTTTTTATTGAATAAGTAATAATGTTAACTTTTTTTAATTAGGGATGAGTGAGAGTCTTGTAAACGTAAGATTAGACCAATATAATCAGAAAGCTCCGAATTGCTAAGCTACCGGAAGTTTCACGTGCTATTGTGAGTCAACCATAAAAGATAGACATTATGCTGTCAAGAAATATTTTTATATAATATTAAGGAAAATATTTCCGTCATACGTGATTTCTATGCAGCTCTAACCATTAAGGCTGCACACGCGGTGGAAGCTTAAAAAATGGAGTAACTTCTCCCGTCTTCCCAATATATCCCTTCACTGCTCTGCGCCTATTGATCGACGATCGTAGCGTAATGAAAAGTATACTATAACCTGCCCAGGAGTATGAAGAATAATTGTGCTAAATTTCATTAAAATCCGTCGAGTAGTTTTTGTTTCTATAACGAACATACAGACAGACAGACAGACAGACAGACAGACAGACAGACAAAAATTTTACTGATTGCATTTTTGACATCAGTAGCGATCTCTAATCACCCCCTGATAGTTATTTTTTAAAAATATTTCATGTACAGAATTGACCTCTCTACAGATTTATTATAATATAGATTAGTATAGAAGTATAGACTACGAATACGTACCAGAACTCTTCCGTTTCCCCCGTTCCTGAAATATTTAATAGGTTACAGACCCCGTTGTGCTTCATGAGTTTTGAGTATTATTTATTATAAACCTTAAACGATACATGATAAGAAACATGTACGTTTCAAAATGGGAAATCTAAACATTTCATCAGAGCAAAAGCAATAACAACTTTACCTCAGATAAAATTATTATTTACTGGCCTCAGAATGACATTTTTATAAATAAATTATTGTTTTAATTAAGTTTCGTTGCGGCACAAGTTCTAACCTTAACAACGTCACTTGAAAAAAACTTGTTTCCCTTTGACCTAATTTTGCGAACTTTCTCTGAGCACTTCTCGAACTTTTACTCTCATCGATCATTTTATTTTTTGTTTCCTTTCTAATATTTATATTGTTCACGAATTGGTCAGTTTGTATCGAGAAATTCTTCAGTCTCACAGAAAACCTTGCGTTATGTTTCACCGTTAAATTTTAAGAATTGTGCCATTAGATTTACGAGTAAAAGCACAGTCCTGAATTGCGCTATCGAAGAAAAATACTTATGGCGCTACATTATATAAAATCTCAATAACTGAGATGACTAACAATGGGCTTCGGCCTGACCGAGCGTTTCAGTATGGTTCCAGGATCTCTAGTCAAGATGCATTCGATAATTTCGACGGCGAATTTCGAAATCAAAAATATATGGAATTTGAGATAAGTCATCGCTAAGTGACATGTCTCTTGCGATGCCTTATGTCAAATGCCATACATTTTGTTTTCGAACTTCGCCGTTGAAATTATCGAATGCATCTTGACTAGATGCCCAGTTCTCGCTATCTTCTTTTAGGGTACTTACCACTGTGCAGATAGTACTCACGGTCGATTTTCACCGTGCTGCGGAAATCGTGCGGCTAGTCACCCATGTAAACGCTACAAAAGTTGGGGCTTGCTGCATTAGTCACCTGCGGCCTCGCCGAATTGGCATTTACACGGTCGATTTTCGCCGTGCGGCTTTAGTCACCCGTGTCAAATACCTCATTATTGTCATAAGTACTGTCTGCACAGTGGAGCCTTACTAAAAACCTTAATACAGCAATATTTTCAGCTACCCGTCCTGCTCTGGTGCAATCGCTCCCGGTCTCGCCGCTGACATGCACTTCAAGGATGACGTCATAGCCTTCATCGGACCAGCTTGCGCCTTCGCCTTGGAGCCCGTAGCTCGGCTGGCTGCGTACTGGAACACGCCCATCATCACAGGAATGGGGGATCAGGTAAGGTTTATTCTGTAGTAATAAGATTTAAGACACGCCCACCTATTATAATAGTTGATGATGCTAAGTGGGTGTTGTACGCCCATCTGGCATTGTAAAAACCCCCATGACCTGTGAGTCACCCCAGGTCTAGCTGCTATAGGGTATTATCCTATGATGAAAATATACATCAGATTGTTGATATTTTATCGCTAAACATTAATTTAAACCAATATAACAAACTTTTTACATAAAAATATGTATGATTTTTATAAAATATCAAAAATAAAATTATGAATTTTTCACGTTTGACCACGTGACTAAAAACGCACGAGATTGGAATGTGACGTCATATTCTTGTACTTCTTCTTCTTTTATTAATGTCTTCCCGATTTCCATAAAGAATAGCCAGCATCAGAATCATTAACGTCATGCGTCAGCGAGTAATAGCCACTTTTTCCGCATTTCAGTGTTCTTTGGTACAGTCACAATGATTTTCCCCGGTGTCATTAAGACGTATTAGTGCATTTTGGCACTACGCACCATTTATAAGGCATTTTTAATAGGCTTAAAACATTTATTTATAAACGTAAATAGTAGGTATTCTGGGATTTGGCATTTTCAGTGTAATTTAACACTTGACACTTGACAGTTACAATGTTACAAGAATGTGACGTCATGACAACTCTGCGTTATATAGCGTTTTCGCGCCTATAATATTAATTTAAACTTTTAGGCTAATTTGCAAGGAAAAGAAAGAAATTCACAAAGAATGGTTCAAACTGCTAATGTATTTTGGTATTAGCAACAATTTGACATACTTTTCAAAAACTTGGAAAATACCCTATTGCGTCGTGTCAACGCACTCTTTTGACTAAAGATTATCTTAGTATATCCGGAAATACCCAGACATTTTATAGCATTAGCGTGAATAAAATAATAATATTAAAGGTTAAAAAGTAATAAGGTATAAGCGCCAAAACCCAAATTGTTCAGGAGAGCAGTTTAAGTTTTAAATTTTTAGAAAAATGGAAATAACTTTTTACTTATTGTCATATTATAGTGAAAATAAAAACAGGTAGTAAGACGTTAGCGACATTGCAAGTGATTTGAAAAATATGTAAAATAATATATCCACAATTAAGATTTATATACCAAGAGGAAAAAAGGATCATTCAACGTACAGTATTATTTGAGCAAAAGATGAAGTTGAACAAACGTCACATCCTAAAAATAACAGAACCACAACCACAACACATGGTTTTCCTTTGAAATCTTCAAAATTCGAATGTAAACATTTACCATAATTTGTTTGGATTTTGAAAAAATTTTTGCTAATTATTTTAAGCCAGATACTAGTACCTACTTGATATTTGTAAAGTAATACGGCATAAACAACACAGTCGCATTAAAAAAGTGCGTGGTAGGAGGGGGTAACCGACAGATAAAATTTTATTTTGGTAGTTGGGTATAAGCGTCACTTAATTCATTTGATGACAAACGTAAAAGGGCATAAGCTCCAGTTATCAAATCAGTTGCTTTTGGTAAAGAGACATAAGCACCCGTTGTCTCGGTGCCAGTAAAAGGTATAAAATAATGCAATATTACAAAAACGAACTAAAATTGATGCCATATTTACTGGGGTGCAAGCGCTCATATGGTAAAAAAGGCCCAAAATTTAGTCGGTTACACAAAGTGACATTTAGATTTAGCGACAAAAAAGTCGTCGAGACATGGAAGTGAGCTCATTCGAAAGAGCGGAAAATTGGGCATTTATAACTCATTTTCGACCAGTGTCGCTTATGCCTTATTACCTTCTAACCGTCGACATTAGATTATTTATGGTATACCTACATTTAAGATGTGGGATCCAGTCGGTAGGTATTTAAGTGATATAATATAACTATATTGTAACCATGAGTGATGAGTGGAAATAAAAAAGTGGTAGGTTTAAAATCCTTTTATTTATCACCATAATCACACACACACACACACACACACACACATATCAGAAATCTTAAATAATATCACAAAATTTATTTACTTTAGCTTCTCGGGATCAGCTTAAAACCGGCATTAGTGTATTTATTGGCGAATGTGATTTGATCATACTTTTTTGGATTAAAAGCTTGTTCTTCCAAGGTGTGGTTCCGTAGGAACCAAGCGACACCAGATTTCACTTGGAGTCGAGCTAGTCTTTCACCTTAAACAAGAATAAAACAATTAGAAATCAAACAGTTTCAAATTGTTAAAATTATTTTATGTGCATTTTTTTAGAATGTATTATTCAATGTGTTCCTAATTCTTTATGATTTTAGTTACTGATAAGTCTTTCTAATGGTATTTCTATGTATTTCTTCCCTGTCCGCTACATAGTTTGTAATACTTTGAGCAATTTAGTAAAAGTAACGCATATGGAGACTCCATTCCATTTCCATAGACAAATAATTTAGTAAGTATAGGGCAATACAAGTAGAGTGAGTTCGAGTGTAATAAATAAATATGATATTTATAACACAAAGTTTTGAGACTTATCTGTACTTTACGGCTATGCCACATGAAAGGCAAATAGAAATAAAATAAAACACTTACCTATACAAACTCGATTTCCACCGCCGAAGGGTAGATAACTGCCTTTTTTGACGTTTTTAATATTCTCTGGTGAGAACCTTTCGGGATCGAATACGTCAGCGTTCGGGAAATTATATTCATCTCTATGCAACGCGTGTATCGGTATAACCATGATTTCACCCTTTTCCACTTGTAGACCTCCCGGAAGTATTGTTTTGTTCACACACTGCCTCTGCATTTGAGAGATCGGTGAATGTTTTCGCATCGACTCATTCAAGACCATTTCCAAGTATTGCATATTATCAACGACATCGTATGTCAAAGCGTCACCGCATTTGGTAAAAGCCTCGTCTATTTCTTCGTGGAGCCTCGCAAGTACTTTAGGGTTACTGGCCAACTCTAGCAAAACGAAGTGCATCGTCGTCGCGGAAGTGTCGACTCCAGCTAGGAAAAAGAAGAAGGCTTGCGCGGCCAACACTTCGTCGGACGGATCGAGTTCATACCCAGTAGTTGGGTCCTGCATTTTCCCATTATTCTGTAGTTCTATGCATGTGTCGATAAAGTCATAGCGAGGGTCCTTATCGCGTCTTCGTCTTTCGATCACTTGTTTGAAAGCGCCAACGAAGAAATCTTTGTGAGCGGCGAAGAATTTCAAATTCAATAGATTAAACAGACGTGGCGAGATAGTTGAAACAGAAAATTTGAAGTTGAAGGAAAAGTTCGGTCCTATGACGTCCCTTACCATGTTGAGGAAGGGGGAGTCGGTGTAGTTTTTCGGGCTCCCATCCAAGCCGAAGACGGTTGCGGCGATGCAAGCCGTGGTGAACACGGAGAGCGCGTGGAACGAGTCATTGTTCATGAGTTTTACATTGTAGTCGTTGCTTATAAAGTCATAGGCTATTCTGTCTATGATGTAGAACATGTTCTTCAGCTTCCTGCTCGTGAAGACAGGCGTCATTTTGTGTCTTAAAAGTCTCCATCGCTGATAGTCGTCTATAAACAATACGTTGTCTGCAAGGACGTCCCTTGGATTTTGGACTGTACCGCGGCTGAAGAAATTCTGGAAATCACCTTGCAGTACGGCATGTACATCGTTTAGATCTTTTATAATAAGAGCTGGTTCGTTTAAAAATACTCCGATATACTTCTCATTAGGATACTTATTGTAAATGTCCAAGTATACCTCTCCTAGAGAGCATTGCCTCGTTATGTAGGTCTGTAAAACTCCCTCCTCTTGCACTATGTTCTTTCTTTTCCAGTAATCTTTATTACGATTTCTATACATATAAACTATAAACAGTATACTCAGAACAAACAGTAAATAGAAGTACAACATGGTAAACGAGACTGCACAGTTTCTTAGGTGTACTGAGTACTGACTACGGAAGCACGGCGCATGTGTATATATTATAGTAGTTATCAAATGATCAACATTTTAATCGTTTTGAGTGGTTCGGTCAAAGAATATATATCACTATCGTAGTTCCGTTGCATAATATTATGATACTAATAATGACTTGTTAGTTTTCTTATCGCTTTCTACGATAATTAGTTCGAATAAGTAATAGTGCAAAGGTTATAGAATGACCCCAATGGAAGAAATATAATACTTTTGTAGCGTCACATAAGATTTCATAATTCATACATACATATTACATACTCAGATCATGTAGAGAGAGAACATGTTATCCCTAGCTGGGGATCATAAAACGTCGAATCAACAGGTATGAATACATAAAGCTTTTAGACAGTAGATACTCCTGTTGATTTGATGTACTTCTATAAACATTACTCTTTTAAAATATCTCTATAAATAGTCGCGAGGTACACCTAAACAAAGTGATGGCTCGGTCGATTTGTTTCGTCCCCTCGGTCAAGTGTGCAAACAAATCACGTGAGAGCCGGGACTGCGAACTTGGCATTGAGTCGGTAATGGGATTGAATCCGCGGGTAATGGGGTGAAAGGTGATGGAATTTCAGGTGCTGATGTATGGGCCATCATCATTATTACTAGTGGTGCTTGGAATAAACTTAGCAATTTTATCAAAGGTGATGGAATTTCAGGTGCTGGTGTTTGGGCCATCATCATTATCAGTAGTGGTGCTTATAATATCTTCATTAATATTAGATATTATTAGGTAAAGGTGATGTATGGGCCATCATCACTATCGCTAATGGTGCTAAGAATATTTTTTTATTTTTATTTTCTTTATTATAATATATTGAAGAATATCATCACGACTACTCCAAATTGGAGTGGCTATCCACACATAATATGTTGCCACAGAATAACGGAATATTTTACCCAACTTTTTTCAATAAATTTTTATTGAATACCTAATAATTGTCGTAAGATAATAACGCGATTGTTTTGTAAGTGTTGCCACAAAATAATGGAACATTTTACCAAATTTAATTAGTTAATATTAAATTTTACAATACAATACACAAGTTAATAATAAAAAAATGTGTACGTGGACTTTTCATTATGTATGTAGATAGCCCAAGCGTTAGTCATAACATAACGCACTGATAAGTTTAAGTTTACGTGATAAATTCTGTACAATAACAATAATAACACACTTAATCACATAGCATACTGAACCATGTTGTTTTTAATATATAAAATGAATAAATTGCTCTATCAGATAAAATGTTATTATTTATAGTATGATGCCCCCAAATATGAAAGTAAAATATGTTACATGAAAGTTAATCACGCAAGTATAAGTTGTAATTGGTTTGTTTTATATACAATTGCTTTAATACAGTCCACGCGAACGAAGACACATGCAGAAATCTATGGTTTAAAATTTCTATTTCACTATGTGCAGTCGTACATAATATTTTATTTTTACTCCATGTAGAGGTAATGTTGTGTTGCGTTGGTAATCCTACGCGGGGTGGTAAAGAGCGGGCGGGGCGGTGTTTCGCCATGGTTTTGGACACAGTGCGCTGTATATATCTGTATAATCTATGGTGCGCTAAATACAAATGTGATAGAATAGTGTGTAGTCGGATTTGTAAAATAAATCGAAAAAAAAAACCGGGCGAACGATAACGTTTTTGAGGAATACCGCCGTAATGATAAGAGATAATAATTATATTGTTGAGTTCTAGAGAAAAGTTACAGAGATTGATAAGGCTTGTAAAATACTCAGCGACAGCATATTATATCTCATTTTTATATTTAAGTCACAAAAAGTAGATTTTTATAAAAAAAAAATTTAATCGTTCGGTGATGTTTATTGGTATCTATTAAGTAATTTACTATCATACTATCAACGATTTATGAATTCTTATCAAAATAATTTAATTGAGTTAGCTCATAACTTTCTTAGCAATAGAGTAGTTCAGAAATGGAACATGCTGCCCCATGATGTTGTCTCTGTTTCAACTGTTAACTATGTTATTGATTGTACTGTAGGTTCTTGGTGGAAATTCATGTTTCACAGTAATAATACACAATACTTCTTGCACTATTTCCACTTTAATAAGTATTTTACATTAATACGACAATACGACAACGTCATCATCACCTGATGATGACGTTGTCGAAACCGGTCGTGTAATATATTAAAATTAATGTAAAATACTTATTAAAGTGGAAATAGTGCAAGAAGTATTGTGTATTATTACTGTGTCAACTGTTAACTCCTTCAAAAACAAACTTGATCACTGGTTAGTGGTTTCTGTCAAAAAAGCAGATTAAAAGACCTTGATAACTTTGAAAAACCCAATTCTAACATTGTGAGATGTCAGCCAAAACCTGCTCGAGCATAATCATTAATAATAATAATAATAAATTATCGTCTTAAGTTTCTAAAATATAAGATTTTTCCTTTTTACTGCATATTATTTGGCCGAATAGTAGGTATATTAAGGTCGTGTTAGCTCGCACGGGCTTCTAGCACGTAGCTTTGAGTAAATTAAAATTTTCGAAACATATGCATACGCACACTTTCGAATTTTATCTAAATATTATAAACCGTACATTTTTCCGCGATAAAAAGTAGCCTATGTCCTTCCTCTTGGTCTACTCTACATCTGTGACAAATATCATCAAAATCAGTCCAGTAGTTTCGGGGCATATATGTCTAGATATAATATATCTTTCAAGGATAGGACGGGCGGGACTCTTACTATATTGCAGTAGGTATATTTGCTAAAGAAATTTTTTGCCACGAACACGCCGGCGAAGCTGCGGGCAAAAGCTAGTATATTAATATATCTTTAATAGATATTAATACAATAATATGTATATGTCACCGTAAAATTGTAAAATCCGTTAGATTGTAAAATAACTAAGGAGATATGTTGTATGTTGGAGAAATATGTCGAAAGATTTATAACTATATATTTATAATCTAACGAAAATTATTATGTTAAATTATAGGCACAATATTCGCGTCGGAAGTCTATCAACATTTTACAATTTCACTAGTTTTATTACAATCTAACGGTTTTTACAATTTTACGGTGACATATATTATTTATAATAACGGTGTATATTGAAAGAGCACAACCTCGGTTTTACCTGAGATTCAAGGTAGTGATCTTTCAAGCGTCTTTTAAATACAGCAATAGTGAGACTGTGACGAACGGTACGACGAAAAGAGTTCAAAACCGAATGTTAATACTTAATACACTCTCGCGAGTTTCACAATCTAACTGTATAAACAGTGAAGAAGTAGAAGTAGAAGTTGGAACGATGGGACGGACGGACATGACGAAACTTACGGTTACGAGACGTGAAGAAAGATAATCGTTGGGCATAGAGCGCGACCAATCATAATATATCTTTGAAAGAAACATATTTTTCCAAAGGTTTCAACGAATAATAGTTTTGTCAGTTTTATGTTTCAATTTAGCCGAGTAAATATGATAACCATTCCCAATCGTATAATCCCGTGTTACTTCAGATAATATCAAGATCGTTGACTCTACCTTAAAAATGTAGAGTCAACGATCTTGATATTATCTGAAGTAACACGGGATTATACGATTGGGAATGGTTATCATATTTACTCGGCTAAATTGAAACATAAAACTGACAAAACTATTATTCGTTGAAACCTTTGGAAAAATATGTTTCTTTCAAAGATATATTATGATTGGTCGCGCTCTATGCCCAACGATTTTCTTTCTTAAATATCAGGTCTTGGACACTGGGAATTTCTATGGAACAATTTGCAATAGCAACCAAAGATAATATTTTAATAATCATAGTAATATCTATGAACGTTACCGCGTCAATCTAGGCCCTTGCTAAGTATCCGAAGAACTTGTGTTACGGGTACCAGACAATGGGAAATATTTTTAATAATACTTTTATACTATACATATATTTTTGCGTCATTGTTCAATTTCAACATTTATACGCGTGATTCACTGCCTTCTTAACGCGAATAGACTATAGGTATTGTCTCCTGAGCAAAGTTGTTGGATTGAATTAATGTGGAATTAATCACAGAGCTCTTAAAGGTTCTTGGGGGTATAATCTCACTAATGCGGCGCGACTGTCACTAATTACTGATGTGCGTGTAGGGTTAGATTATACAACGTTTTAAACACAACTAGAGGTCACACTATGGTCGAAATTCTCCCATAATACTTCATATAATTTTTAGGCTTGAACTTTACAAGGAAAACTCTTAGACAGAAAAATAAAACGAGGTACGGAACCCTAAAAATGTAAATAATGTGACAGATTGACAAACTTCAACGTGTAACAAAATTGTATCTATCAAACCCACGGTAGTGTAGTGTGTGTTAATAATCTGAATATGTAGTGGGTGTTGTTGTTATTAATTTGATGTAAGTATTTTATAAGATTATTTAAAAAAAGCATATTATATACGGTCGAATTTAAGAAAAACCTCCTCCTTTTTAAAAATATGTTAGCTTTTGGCACACCTTCCTCCACATAAACTTCAACTGTGCCAAATATTATACTCCTCCATTCGCACTATTCTCGTAAAACTGTACTGAAAGTTTTTCTGAGCATAAATGTTTGACAGGTAGGAAGTAGGAACAGTGAGTCCATTCCCCCATTCACCTGAATTAAAATAACTTCAGAAAATAAAATGTGGATGAAAATAGTACAATTTAAAAGTATCTTGGTTCGTGGTCGCGACTTTCATAAAGCGGGTCAAAAACGGCCAGTGTCTTTTAAATCGCTATCCTAAAAATGGCGTCGCGTCACGGTGTGAACTGTCGCTAAGAATTAAAAAATTTGTTATGTTTTCAATTAAATACATAGGTATAGGTTGTTTAATTAACGAATTTAAAACATGTCTTATATTATGCCAAATATGTAGTTCCTCTCAATTTAACAAAAAGGATTTCTGATAGAGCCATTCGCCATCTTACTCAGAAAATTTCTAATACGCTATTTCTGATATGCTGATTACAATATTTCTTAAATGATGATTACAATATTTCATATATGATGAATAATACATTCAATGTTGTATGGCAGTAAAACTAGCAAATCTAAAATCTACGTTTGAATGATATTTCTGTTTAAGAGTCACCTAAGAAAAGTACACTTGGCCAAGTCGCGTTGCTTACTGTTGCTTTATGTTATTAATAACGTACATAATGATGCTTACAGCCACCTTCAGAAGGCGAGCTGGCTGCCCCAGCGAGCGTCGTCAGTCGCATGCATCGACTGAGAAACTTGAAGAAAGGATCCGAGGTATGTCACCATGAAATATTCATGGCGCACAGATATCACTCGGGCACAAATTACACGATTTGTATTCATTTTGTTGTCACTTTTTATGTGAAATACGCTTTGATATTTGAACCTTGTTTATATTTTATTATTTTTTTACTGAAAATATGACTGGATGTTATTACCAGGGTTGCAGTTTGTTTCAATAAAGGCTATATAGGCTATAAGAGTGAGAGAGAAACTAGTAAAGTAGTGAGACATTTTACCTTAGATTTTGTATAATATACCTAATCCCTTCATAATAATTAGTAAGGGAAACCAACCTTCGTGGTCCAGTGGTTTGGAGCTTGGCTCACGACTCGATGGTCGTGGGTTTTATTCCCGCGTTGGAACAAAAAATGTTGTTTCCAAGTTTGGTTAGGACAATGCAGGCTGATCACCTGATTGTCTGCTATGAAAGATGATCCATGCTTCAGATGTGCATGTAAAAAATCGGTTCTGCGCCTGATCTCTCACCAGTCGTGTCGGTTATCCGTCCTAATGTTTTTTTTTCCTCCGTCCCCCTAACGTTGTCAGGGCTTGTTTTTTACTATTTTATTTTCTGTTTCAATTTTGTTTTCGTTTTCCACATTTGCATAGTATAGTCTTACTGTATGCAATATTTAATATTACAATGTCAATATTACAATAAAATATAAAATACGATTACTTAATGTTAAAAACAAATAAAATGTCAATCCAGAAAATAAAATGTCATAATAAAATTACAATAAATTATCATACTAAAACAATATACAAATGACAATACTAATCAAACTAAAACTACGGCACAACAATCAACTAACCCTAATATCACAGCTTACCTAATATCACAGATCACAATGTCTTTTATTTACTGTTTGCACCACTCTCTTACAGAATGAGAGAAACACCTCTCTCCTCTTTTCCCACAGGAAGAAAGGTAGGCTCTCACCCGTCATCGCTATGCCCAATTTTTGCTCAATATCATATCTATTGTGTGCAAAAATTGGGCACTCGAGTAACAGGTGAGGAACCGTCTCCTCAACTCCGGGCTCCTCTCTTAAGATACGCTTGACGATCGACCGTCCCAATGGTTACGAGAATAAGGGAGTGCTTTTGTGTACTGCGCACACACCTAGGTACTGTGAAAATAAGTCCTGCGTAGCTGGCCTGGATTCAATTAAACCGGCTAGCTACTTAGTCTAGTCCGCAGGGTAAAAAGCAACAAGAATGAATTAATTTAGAACATAAAAATCTTTAAAAAGTAACAAACATTAAATACTTCTATAGACATATTACTCGTATAACCTTTGAACTTAACATAACAAATACGTCTCAAACCCATTCATTTTAATATCTAAATACAGTGCAATTAACTTATTTTTATTTTGTTTGTTTATTTTGTCTACTAATAAAGTGTCTAGTTTGTTAATTAGTCGAGGTACAATGAATTCCGTAGTTCCTTCTCCATAAGCATTATTTGCCATTGATATTGTTAATTTATTTTTTGTTTTGTCGCGTCTGAATGTCGTGAGTTATTTTTACGTAGGTTTTTATAAAAATTGTGTTCTTTTAAAATACAATAGTTCAGTTTGAGTTTAATTGGAAGAACCTTTCAATATTTAAATAATTCAAGCTCGTTATTTTTACATTTTTCTTTTATGTTGTTTGGTACAACGTATTTCAGTATATTGATTCGACGGTCTTGTATATTATTGAGGTATGTCTTGTAATAGAGCTAGAGCTCGTCGTCGAAAAAGGAGGTCATCGCGAACAAGCATTGGACCACTGCAGATCGCTAGGGGCCTAAAAGTTTGATATGAAATCGCCGGTCTGGCGATTCTAAACCTGGCAGATTTTTTTTATTAACCAAAATGTGTGAAAATTTTTTTGAGGAGCAAGAAAACTGTTTTAATAGACCTTGTTTCCTATGACCTTTTTTTACTGAAAATTCTTACACTGGACGTGTGGTCTGGCTGGAAAGTTGTCAAGTGTAGGACTGCCAGACTTGCATTTTTATCGGTTTCTAGTTGGCGTGCAGCCGTGTATCAAAATAGTTTTCTTATTCCTTATGACCTTTTTTACTCAAAAAATCTTCACACATTCTGGTTAGTAAAAAAAAATCTGCCAGGATTAGAATCGCCAGACAGGCGGTTTTATATCAAACTTTTAGGCCCCTAGCGATCTGCAGTGGTCCATTGTTTGTTCTCGATGACCTCCTTTTTCGACGTCTTATAGTTCTAGCTCTATAAGTCCTACCGTAGTTACTTATTCCCACAGAATACAGAAATCATCCAGAATATACCTAATTGTCGTAACATAACAACGCGATTTGTTTTGTAAGTGTAAAGAGTAAAAATTAAAAAGAGCGAACGGGGCGGTATTTCGCCATGGTTTTGGACACAGTGCGCTGCATACAAATGTGATCGAAAAGTCATTCTGCATGTTTTTGTATTCTGTGCTTATTCCTTATCCGATGATAGAGTCAGCGAGGGCATTGTGAAGCATTATTCTGATTTTTAATGGTATTTTATTTTTAATTAAATATATTATGTTGGAGAGAAAGGCTTTGAGTTTTTCACACATTCGGGTGATTTGGGGTAACCGAGAGAATTTGTTATCAACTATTAGACTTAACTGTGTGTATATCTACTATTTCTATTTCTGGAAAATTGCAACTGCTATTAATATTGTTATAAAGGCATCGATGGTCATGGCTCAGTAGCCTTTATTCAGTTGTAGGGTTTTTGTATATATGGCGAACAATTAATGTGAACATGTTTAGTTTTGTTTTAATTTAGGACAAGCCCGTTATCGTGACACCACATGATGAGCCGCATTATTTTGATTTATAGTTCCTTGTCTCATCTGTTGATTGGAAATTGTCAAAAAACTAGAGTTTCTGGTGTAAAATATCTAATGAGGCCAGGGCCTCTAGTCAAGATGCATTCGACAATTACGACGGCGAAGTTCAAAAACAAAATGAATGGGATTTGACATAACGCATCGGAAGCGACACGTCATTTAACAATGACTTCGAATTTGATTTCGAAGTTCGCCGTCGAAATTAGCGAATGTATCTTGACTAGAGGCCCGGGACGGTCGAACCGTTCGCGTATGTGGTCGTCCATTAATCACGTGATGCCTAAAGGGGGAGGGGGAGTCCGAAAAAAATTCACCAAGTATCACAAGGGGAGGAGGGGGTTTAAGGCGACATCACATGTATTCATTTTCGAATCTAGTCTATGCATACCGAAATTCTTATCGGTTGTATATTCTCGTAATGTTGTTTAAATACTTACAAGAAAAATGACTCGTATAGTTTTTAATTGCTTTATGTTGGTTTGTAACGCGTTACGTTGGGGTTGTTTGGGGCCATTTTGACATTTGAGATATGATGAAATCAAGATGGCGTAATTTTTTTTCTGTCATATGTAAGTAGGTACGTAATAGCCTATCTTTAGTTATGAAATATTTGGTTACTTGTGCGTAACGACTCACGTGTCGACATCGTTTGATATTTTGCATATGATGCGTCTCGCGACAATTCTTTCACAAGGTTTTTTTTACCAGCCTCAAACCCTATTCAACGACAAGGGAAAGTACCCCACGCTGACGCGCATGTCGTACTGCCAATGCCGGCTGCCGCGCGTGTTCACGAGCGTGTTCGAGCGGTTCGGCTGGGCGCACGTCGCGCTCCTGCTCGACAAGTCCGACCTGTTCTCGCTCACCGTGGGTAAGTGGATTGTGTCTGGCCCACGCTAGACAAGCAGCTTGGCAAGCAGCGATCCAAGAGAAGGCGGTGCATTCGATAATTTCGACGGCGAAGTTCGATAGCAAAATGTATTGGATTTGACGTATTGCATCGCAAGCGATATGTCACATAACTACGACTTATGTCAAATCCCATACATTTTGACTTTGAGTATCCAACTATACGGAGACGACATGACAGCTAATTTCTATGCAAAAATGTCTCGCCATTTTCTGCGGGGGGGACGACCGCACCGCTAGTGCTTGACACTATCGATGTTTTACTATCGATGACTTCGGCTAGTAATAATTATGTGTGGCAAAAGTAAATTTAAAAAATTATATCTATTATATCTTAACTACAATAATTAATTTAATTTCGCTCAGTATCATAAAGTAAATAGGTATTAAAATGTTGAAACATGCAAAAATGGAAGCGTCATCCAGCGTGAAGAAGAATTTTAGCATTTTTAGCAGTGTTGCGAATATCTTAGTTGCGGAGCGGCTGGTGCGTACAACCAATTTGTAGCATTCCGTAATACTCAAGAAACCCTAATAAATTTGCACTGACCATCCGTCTATCTGTCCGTCTTTCTAGCATGTGTGATTATGAATTTATATAAATGAAATTTTGTATAGTTTATAGGTATTTTAAAATTGAACGTAAGTGTACGGTGGTTTGGTGTCCGTACAGCAGTAAAAGACAAGTTCAGCTCAATGGGTTTATTGAATACTTAACTTATACTACTAAATGGTTAATGGTATAATGGTGAAACGGTTAATAGAGCACGCGAACCGATTGGCGGCTCGACGCGAACTGGTTAAATATTAAACTTATAATATCGCGTGGCGACGTAAACGCTGACAGTGCGAAACGTGATGTACTTTCAGTCGACACACTGTTGACCGTACAGTAAGAATTCATAAATTATCTTTTTACAAAGTCAACCATTTTCGAGTAATCGGTCTCCATAATGGTTTATAAGTTGGTCATCCTCCTGGCATTTCTAAACTATATGATATAGAAACTTGTAAGTTCCCATGTTGATTGACTATGCTAAAAACTCTTAGGGAAAATTATTTTGAGCGAAATCAATTCGAAATCATTTTTTTCAATATTTACCTATATTTTCTCTTATAAGTTTCTGTATGTCTAACTAGTCTAACTAGCACATAGAATAACTAATGAGAGAAAGTATAGATAAATATTAATTTGCGGTCTAATCTGACTGTACGTCGTTTAAAAAAATATTTGTTTATATACCTAGGTAGTATATCTTAATATATATAAATCTCGTGTCACAATGTTTGTCCTCAATGGACTCCTAAACCACTTAACCGATTTTAATAAAATTCGCACACCATGTGCAGTTCGATCCAACTTGAGAGATAGGATAGTTTAAATCTCAAATTATAGTCGCAATTTTAATTTATTGCTAATTATTTGTCTGTTATTATTTGACAGTCACAATTATCTGTTAACTCCAAATGATTCTAACAGATGTCGATACCTTTCGACTGGGTTGAGTAAGTAATCAATAGATGGCGCTGCTATGGTAAATCTATGAACGTGTCATATAAGCTACATTTTAACAGCATAATTACCACGTGTTGTTGACGCTATAAAATTAATTAAATTTATTTTGTAGTGAACGAAAGCGTTTGGTCATCAAAAAGATCACCGGAAACATTCTTGAAGCAACCATTTTGGCTGGGAAGTTTAAAGGAAAAGTGGTCCTGCTGCCACGTATTCCGATGATACCATCAGATTCTACCATACCCTTCAAAAGGCTACAGTTTCCAATTCGTTTAGCTTTCGCCATGTCTATAAATAAATCTCAAGGTCAAACAATGTCCATTTGTGGTTTAGATTTGGAAAATCCATGTTTTTCTCATGGGCAACTATATGTTGCGTGTTCACGTGTTGGGAAACTGTCGAATCTATTTGTGTTAGCTAAAGACAGGTTAACCAAAAACATTGTGCACCGATTGGTGTTAAATTAAATTGAAATTGAAAGTATTTATAATTCAAAAAAATAGATATTAATTTAAAAGTTTAAGACTGTCTGCCTTGCCTACCTCATTCATGAGTTTAAGCGACACATGTTATTTACTGTATTATACTGTAATATACTTATTTGTTATAAAATTAAATGGAAATAATAAATCTGATAAATTTTTATTTTGTATTGATTTCTGCTTAATATAAAGTGTAAGAACATTTTAATTAATTGTGTTCAACGTACTTCCCCTTCAAATCTCAATCCTGTGAATTTGTATACCAACATCAACATTTTCGTCTTTGTTCGTAAATAGTTTCATTGTACTAAAGGGTTATAGTAGTAGAAAGTCAAATAAGGAGATCACCATATTTTTTTTACGAATACCATATGTGTGAAAAAGCATAGTGGACTCCGTGACTGATGTTCTCTTATCGTTCCTCTTAGATTGTTTACTATAATGTAATATAACAAAAACTTTAGCCACAGCAACGCGTGGCCGGGTCAGCTAGTAATAATCTATATTATAAAGAGGAAAGATTTGTATTTTTGTGTGTATGTTTGTAATGAATAAACTAAAAAACTACTGTGCCTATTTCAAAAATTATTTCACCATCAGAAAGCTACGTTCACCGTGAGTAACATAGGCTATATTTATTGCTAGAAAAGATAAGGGATCCTTACTAAAACTTTACTAACGTTACCCAAGGTGTAAAAAATGCCATAAAACAACTTTCGTCGCATGCGCTGCGGAAACTATGGATGATAGAACAAAAGTATGTTTTACAATATTAAAGAACATCCATACGTCCATCCATCCATACATTCACCATCTATCCATCCTCACAAACTTTCACATCCTATCCTAGTAATAGTATAAATCTATTGTATCTATCTATCTATCTATCGTACTACAATCGTAAGTATGCGTTGACTTGAGAACCTCCTTCAGTTTTTTGTCGGTTAAAAAGGTAGAAAGTTAGTAGTAAGGTAAGTAAAAATGCAGAATCGTTTTGATAAATAGGGTCCACCCTAAATACGTTTTTTTGCATTTATAATAGTTCTGCTCCACCTCAATGTTTACCAATGTTCACCATAAGTAGTTCAAAGATTGGTTCAAATTCACGGGCAAAAACTAGTTAATAATAAAATTCACCTTTAATAATTTCAAAGTTGGCAAGGCGCACTGTTTTAATCTCCTACTGTTGTTCGTCTGAATAATAAAACATGAAACTTCAAAATGCACCGAGCAAATTGTACTGGTACGTTTGGGAGACCAAGAAAAATGATTAGCGCAAGCTTGGACCCAGGCATTCCTAATCATCCTATTTTTAGGAAATCTAAAAAAATAATGGTCAGAATAACATACTGATAAAGTCGACATCGATATTTCTTTTACGTTGTCACAACCCTCAGTTTTTATGAAGTGTGGCCTGTTTATAAATTAAAAATGCATAATTCCAGGATAAATTTATCCGCACATATTTTATTGTAATAAATAATAATTAATATAAACAAAAGTTTGTTAATACAATTTGATAATTATTTTATAATAATTTGCAAGTTTTCAATGGTGTTTCGTGAAATAATATCATGAAGAAAAACAAAATTGTAAATAGTGTACTAATTAATTAGTCATGTTTCTTCATTATGAAATAGTAAAAACAAGAACGAATATGAAATAGAAGATTTATAAATTACTACTTTTAAATTAGTAGCAACATTTATTCATCGAGTAAAATTTTTGGATTTTTGCTAATTTATCGCAATTATTGATAATATTTAGGCAAAATAATACATACACATGGAAAGTAACACCATCCTTTTCTTTATTTGATGTTTCCGATCTGTTTTTGCAGGAAAAAATACAGCAAGTCGGCATTTTCTGCTCCGGTTCGTTCCGCCTCGCTGTAATTTTCCGAATACGTCAAAAACGCGCAGCAACTAGTTTTATACAACCCTCACGACTGGAGGGTCTAACCTTTGGCAGCGGGGAACGCCTGACAATGGCGTCTCCGTATAGTTGGATACTCAAAGATTTTGACTTTGAGTATCCAACTATACATTTTGATTTCGAACTTCACCGTCGTAATTATTGAATGTATCTTGACTAGAGGCCCATGGCTTCTAGTCCAAATGCATTCGATAATTTCGACGGCGAAGTTCGAAAATAAAATGTATGGGATTTGACTTAAGGCATGGCAAGCGACATGTCACTAAGCGATTACTTATGTTAAATCCCATACATTTTTGATTTCAAAGTTCGCCGTCGAAATTATACGAATGCATCTTGACTAGAGGCCCAGGAAAGAACAAAGCGATTTGCGTATATTTACAGCCACTGCTTGCTTAGCGACTATCTTAATTTTTACTTGTACCTAGTAGGTACAAGTTTCTCAGTGATAAGATCAAGCTAGATCGATTTTTCTCCCCCGAAACTCCCTGCATACAAAATTTCATGGCAATACTTGAAGCCGTTTTCGAGAAAAAGATTATATATATACAAGATTGTTTCGTATATAGTTTAAGATTATACGGGAATTGTGCGAACAGAGGAGTATCATATTTGACATAAGATATTATTATATATATATTTTTTTTAAACGTCAGCAATAATTATTATTATGTAAATATTTTTCTTGGCATTGACATACATAAAATATTTTAGGAGGATTTTGTCTAGTTATGTAACAAACAGTAAAAAAAAAAAACATCAATTCGAACGATTTTTAATGTTAATTATTATTAACAAAAACTTAAAACATGGCTCCAATATTACATTGCCGATCCCTAAAGTTGAACTATCTTTGTATCGTTAGAGTTACTTTAATGTAAACAAATATTGGCCGCGTAACCATTACTATGCAATTTTAATGGGCTTCTTGAAGATAAGTTATCTTTATTTAAATATTTTTGTTTAATTATAAACTAGCATGTGAGATAACAATGGCAAAGTAAAAGTTAATTCGTCATTGTTATACAGTAAATTTGTTTTATCTAGTCATTATTAATTATACTCGTGTGTTTTGAGTGAATTCTAATCAACCTCAATTCTCGTATTTCAAGTAGACTTTCATTTTACTTTGATTGTATTGTAAGTGAAGCGACGTTATCATAAACAGATTTTGTGAATTTTGGACCAATCAGAGCGCGTTTCGGGTTGGCATAACGTTTACGAGAATACCGTTTGACAGTTTTAGAATATCGGGACTTGTTATTTTATTATTTCAGGTTTTATTACGCAAAATTGACCCACTGAAATCAAAAATATTATTTATTTCATTGGTGGATATTAAACTTATTGTATTAGCACAGAGTTCTATTTACAATGCATTCCGATTTTTGTGCAGTGTTCCAACTCTCAAGAATACTTCTTTCCAAACTTAAATACACTGATAAACAAATAATAAAAAAATAATATCCTGTAATATTGTTCTGTCCTTACATTAAAATATACTTCCAAAAGTTTATTTTCTACAGATTGACTTTTCAAATCGCTTGGCGATGTTAAATCCATCAATAGCTTAATTTAATAAAAAAAAAGAAAATACAAACTTCTAAAAATAACCTTATAAAATCCTCCCCTTAGAGGTTTAAAAAAAAAACTCCTAAAGGATTTTAAAAAATCCTCCGCCGAAGAGGATTTTTTCCCTAATTTTTGGGAGAAACCCCTAAGTTGGTAACCAAATCCGCGGTCTGCTCAAGACCAAATCCGTATGTGTGTAAACACTATTACTTGACACACAGACAGCAATATTGAATAGCTAATCAGTTGTGTAAATATTTTTTTATCAGTAGGGACTTAGGAGTTGTTAACAATATTAACGTAAGACTTCTTCTAGGTAAGAGCCTCGAATGGGGTCTCCGGAAGAAAGGTGTGCTGAAGGCGGTGCGGGAGCTGGACGGCAACGAGCGCGAGTCCTGCGAGGCGCTCCTCAAAGACGTCAGCATGTACGCGCGAGGTGAGGCCGTGGCCCGTGAGGCGATAGGGAGACATTATAGTAATTAGCTAATTGCGTGGTTAATCTAATAGAGGTTCGCGTGGGGAAAATAATGGTGTAGACTGTAGACCATTGTTTCTTAACCTGTGGTCCGCGGAGCCCTAGAAGTCCGTAGTCTTTGTAAATACCGTAAGATTATAATTTATCTAGCGAGATGTAAACTGTGAAAAGATTGTGAACCCGAACATGCTGCTTACAATAGGGAATATGCACGTATTATTTTTTATTTTTTTATGTAGATCTATCTTGTTTGGTAAACTTTATGGTAAAAACATCTTTTGGATATCATTAAAAATAACAAAGATATGAACGTTTAAAGTAGTCTATTGACAGAGAGATCGGATGTGTAACGTGACGTCACATAACACGACGTTCATAGAAAATTCATAAGAAATTTCGTTTTGCTAGAAAAATAAAGATTGAAAACTTTGACCGCTCATATCTTGCTCATTTATTAACAGATATTGAAAATGTTCTCGTTATTTCCTTTATTTTTTTGTCTAGTATCATATTATAATGTTTTAAGTTATTTTTATGTTTTATGCATATCCCCATTAACGGTGACTAGCATATTATAAAATGTCATGGAAATAAAAGAAAATTTTTAGGGCCGGATTATAACGGATTGGCATTGGCAAGATTTTATTTAATATTAAATAGAAAATTAGGAAATCTGCGCCTTAGCCTGTAACTCGTCGCCGCTGTTCCGTGTTTGCTGATGGCTGCAAGTATTACCAGGGGTTGAAATCGAAAAGCCGGTTGCAAGTGTTGAAAAATCCTGATTTCTGTTAGCAAGCATTGCCAGCACTTTAGAAAGTATTCTGTTTTAGAAATTTCACTTTTGACTATTTATTGACATGATTAAAAATCCGGTCTCGAACGAAATCCAGGCGGAGGCCGGTCTCTATCCTTAAAATCTGGTCTAGACCGGATTTTGCCGGTCAGATGGTAACCATAGCTGCAAACGACAACAGCATATTATCATTTTCTCAAGCGATGCTGATTGCTGTGTATGATTACAAGTTCCTTTGACGGTCTAAATCGGCCCTAGTTTATCGGCCCTAATTTTCTTGCAGAATCTGTCATTATAGTCATTATTAATTTGCCCACATGTGCTCAGTGGTGATACTGAGCGTGCGCGGCTCGTTGGTGCGCGAGTTCATGCTGGCGGCGCACGCGCTCGACATGACGCGGGGCGACTACGCCTTTCTCGACGTCGAGATATTCCAGGTAGGAGCTAAATGATATATTCAATGTTTCACATCAGCCAGGCGTCACGCAATAGGGGATCGGACTACATCTAAAATATTTATTTTCATTAATAGACTTAGAAATATTGAGGCATTACTACTTGGTAAACGTAAAAAAAATATATGTACTTTATGTGTACTAATTAAATACATCTAAAAAAACAAAAAAAAAACATATTTTTTTGCGAAATTAGTAAACAAAACCTATATCATTAGTTTACTTACATCATATACAAAAACATTCATTATGGTAAGTATGAACTTAATATAGATAACAAATATCTTCCTGCGGCCGTATACTTCATACCTACTTCATACACTTTAACCCAAGAGTGACGTCTTTTGTAGCCCGACTTTAGTATGGAGCGTTTTACGAGCCTTGCGAAATTTTGTATACAAATCGCTGTACCTTTAAAAATATTGACTTTTGATATATTTTAGAGTAGGTACTATTCATTTATGCAATTAAAAAAAATGTACGATCCTCTATTCTGTTTTCAAACTGATGCATGTAGTTAAGTTACGTCGATGCCAGGGCCGGTGGTGCGACAGACAGACAATTTACAATTTGATAGTTTGGTGTAGGTACTGTAGCGGATTACAGCCTCCGTGGTCTAGTGGTTAGATCATTGACTCTCGACTCGGAGGTCGTGGGTTCGATTCCCGCATTGGAACAACAGAAAATGTTATTTCCAAGTTTGGTTAGGACAATGCAGGCTGATTGTCTGACAAGAAAGATGATCCATGCGTCGGATGGGCATGTAAAAAGTCGGACCTGCGCCTGATCTCTCGCCAGTCGTGTCGGTTATCCGTCCCACTGAATTACTCTAAATAATAATAATAATAATATCTATGGACGCTTCACACCACGTCAATCTGATCCCGTGGTAAGTTATCGAAGAACTTGTGTTACGGGTACAAGACAACGGAAATATATTTAATACTTTTATACTATACACATATTTAAGATTTTTATTATATTATACACATATTTAATATACATCCATGACCCAGGAACTTCCTTCGGCGGGATTTGAACCCGCGACCTCCGGCTTGAGCACCAACACGCTCAACCAACTGAGCCACAGAGGTCGTCAAACTGCACACACACTTGGGCACTATAAAATTACTCCTGCGTAACTGGTCTGGTTTCAATGAAACCGGCCACCGTCACCGATATCGGTGTGGGGAGTTATTATTATTATTCTTAACGATGCTAGATCCGTACACTGATATGAAACTCATATAGGGCGGATACTGGGGCGAAACTGGCTGGGCGACGGGCGACGAGCGTGACGCAGCGGCGCGCGCGGCGTATGAGGCGCTTCTCAGAGTGTCCCTCAAGCTGCCCACGGGAGACCGGTTCGACGAGTTCGCCGATACCGTAAGATTGAGGGCCAGGAACCACTACAACTACACGTTCTCCGATGGGGAGGAGGTATGTGCTTCACGGTGTAAGACAGGTAAATTGATCGACTTACGGCCCGTTTCAGTAACCTATCTATCTGTAACTATTTGTTAAAAATGTCGTCATCATTTGCCGGTTTTTCGCGATACAGATTTAACGTTTCAAACTGATAGTCATAGATAGATTATTGAAACAGGCCGTTAGGCTGGGAGTTGGGACTTATAATACGACTAGCTTTTGCCCGCTGCTCCGCCCGCGTAAATACATTATCCCGCGGGAACACTACTTTTTCGGGATAAAAGTATCATATGTCCTTTCCCGGGACCCAAAGTACGTCTATGCCAAATTTTATAAAAATCGGTTCAGCGGTTAAAGCGTGAAGAGGTAACAGACAGACAGACAGACAGACACACTTTCGCATTTATAATATTATTAGTAT
Organism: Glaucopsyche alexis; assembly: GCA_905404095.1. Taxonomy (NCBI): domain Eukaryota; kingdom Metazoa; phylum Arthropoda; class Insecta; order Lepidoptera; family Lycaenidae; genus Glaucopsyche; species Glaucopsyche alexis. Next base: position 5,778,679 of record FR990057.1, read on the forward strand.
ATTAGTATTAGTATATTAGTATAGATCCGGAATCCGGAAGGCCGTGGACAATTCAGATCATTGAAAATTGAAAATAGAACTCTGTGCTAATACAATAGAGCTGAAAACATTGATTTAATATACTCGGATGAACGGAAGGACGGACTGCGGAGTAATAGAGTCCCATTTGTACCTTTTAGGTACGGTACGATCCGCTTAATTTGTGTAGATCACTACTGTTTATTGCCTTCCTAGTTCCTATTAAAACCGTTAGACTGTAATATAACAAGTGAAATTGTAAAATGTTTATAGACCTCCGACGCGAATATTCTGCCTGTAATTTAACACATTATTTTTAGTTAGATTATAAACATATAGTAATGAATCTTTCGACTTTACAATCTCGTTAGTTATATTACAATCTAACGGTTTTTACAATTTTACGGTGACATATATACAAACTACAAAGTAATTTCGATGTTTCACATCTACCGTCTCTTATTTTGTCCAGGTGAACTTTTTCATCGGAGCGTTCTACGACGGAGTGTACCTGCTGGGTATGGCGTTGAACGAAACTCTAACGGAGCGCGGGGACTTGCGGGACGGCAGGAGTATCACGAGACGAATGTGGGGGAGGGATTTTCACGGTGAGCTGGCCCGGTAGCCAGAGGGGCAATTCTGCTAAATAAAACCTGCATTAATACAATTACAATCGAGTCCCGATACGCTAAAATTCTTAAACGGTGTTTTTATAAACGTGAAACGCGCTCTGATTGGTCGACACGTCATACAATCCGTTCATGGTAACATGTCGCGCTTATAATACAATCAAAGTAAAATGAACGTCTACTTTGAATACGAGAACTGAGGTTCAGGACTAGCTTCTGCCCGCGGCCCCGCCCGCCTATATACAGTATCCCACGGGAACAATGTCCTTTTTCAGTATAAAAAGTAATCTATATTGTGTTAATCCAGAGCCTAAACTACTACAATAATAAATTTCATCAAAATCCGTTCAGTAGTTTTTGTGTGAAAGAGTAACAAACATCCATCCATCCTCACAAACATATTTATAAATTATTTATAGTAGTAGGATTTACGATGACCAAGTTAGAAATCAAAACCTAACCAAGAGCATGTCAGGACATGTCTAAGGAGGGTTCCGTAACTATAAACGCGTAATATGTTTTTTTTATTTACTCCAAAAGTTACTGTCCGATTTGGTTCACAATAATTTTCCTAAAGAGTTTTTAGCATGATCTATCAGCATGGAAAATTGCAAGTTTCTATCTCCTATAGTTTAAAAATGCTAGGGGGGGGGGGGGACCAACTTACAAACCACTTTGGAGGCCGATTACTCGAAAATGGTCAACTTTATAAAAAAGTAACGTATGAAACCTTGCCTTTATTTTAAAAGACCTATTCTACGATACCCCACACGATGGAGTAGAGTGAAAAAATATTTTTCACTCCCACTTCACATGTATGGAAGGTCACCCCTAAAATATAAAATTATTATTTTTTATGATCCCGAAATCGTGATCTATACACAATCTATAACTGCACCAAATTTCATCAATTTATATTCATAATTACAGGAGCTAGAGGCGCGGACAGACAGACAGACAGACAGACAGACAGACAGACGGACAGAGCGAAACTATAAGGGTTCCTTAAGTATTACGGAACCCTAAAAATGTATGGTATCGACTATCGACGTATTACGCGCTATGACACAGTGAACATTATGTTAATCCCAAAAATGTCGATTTCAAAGATCGACATTGTAATTAACGATGGCATGTGTGCTAAGCCCTCTGATTAGGTAAAGAGGTATAACGCGTTTCAAATGAGAATAGGAACGTCACTGACCTTTTTCTGTCAAATATCACTTGAAAAGTGCGATTTTCAGAAAAACTTATGTGCATATAAATAATAATAGTCTTGCATCGAATTTAAATAAAAACGTTAAATAGTTATCAATTATTATCTAAACATAAATTTAACTATCATAACAGTCTAAATTCGAAACAATATGGCGCCGACTCGATCCTATTCTTATTTGAATCGCACTATAGGTACCTAGTGCTTTATTGCGCCACATAAAGTTTTCAGATTTGTATGCAAAAAAACTTGACTGTATTGATTAAGCTAAACTTAAAAGGCGAATTTCTAAAAACCATAAACGTATATATACTTTAGACGAGGCATATTGAGGCAAAAAGTGTCTCCAGTTAAATGGCCCCACTTTTGTTTTTTGAGGCCACCACCACATTTTTGGGGCCATTTTGACATTTCAAGTATGGTGAAAACCAAGATGGCGTAACCTTTTCTTGTACGAAGATTTGTTCTGTCAAATGTACGTCATAGCATATCTTGAGTTTTGAAATCTTTGCTAAAATCTGTATGATGCAGTGATGTAACTAAAACAGGTTTAAATATTGGAACCACTCTTCAGCACTTTTTGTTCTAGCTATAGAACAAAAAGTGCTGAAGAGTTAAATAAAGCACAGCGTGGGCTGAACTCGCTGGGTGAAGATGATGATGAACTTCCTAGCTAAGGGAATGTTTGTTCCAGGTATAACCGGACACGTCCGGATAGACGAGAACGGGGACAGAGACGCGGACTACGCAATACTGGACCTAGATCCCGTTACTGGGAAATTTGAAGTGAGTATTTTATTATTGAGTATTTTATAATCAGCGCTATCGTAGATAAATTGTACAGTGTACACGTCTACGGCGCTATCAACAAAAGACAATGTAAGGACTTATACAACTAGACTACCTGACCCAGACAGACGTTGTAGAAGAGTAAAAATTAAGGGTTATACGTATTCTTAATGACAAATCATAAAAAAATAAAAGAAAAAACATTTTTTGAGGTTGGGTACCCTATTTTAATACTTAGGGGTATGAAAAATAGTTTGTAACCTATTCTCATACCTACCGAATATACCTGCAAAATTTCATAAAAATCAGTTTCAAAGAAGTTCTAGAACAAACACTATGATACGAGAATTTTATGTAATACTAGCTTTTGCCCGCAGCTCCGCCCGCGTAATTACATAATCCCGCGGGAACATTGTACTTTTTCGGGATAAAAAATATCCTATGTCCTTTCCCGGGACTCAAAGTATGTTTATACAAAATTTCATAAAAATCGGTTCAGCGGTTAAAGCGTGAAGAGGTAAAAGACAGACACTTTCGCATTTATAATATTAGTATAGAAGTATAGATGTACTAGCTTTTGCTCGCAGCTTCGCCCGCCTTAATACAGTATCCCACGAAAACTGTATAAAGTAGCCTATGTCCTTACCCGTGGTCTAATCTATATCTGTGCTAAATTTCATGAAGATCAGTCAGGTAGTTTTTACCCTTACCCTTATACTTACTTATACACAGGTGGTGGCGTTTTACCACGGCCATATATACGCTTACTTACTTACTTACGCACAGGTGGTGGCGTTCTACCACGGGCTGAACAGCAGCTACAAGGCGGTGGCGGGGAAGGCCATCCACTGGCCCGGGGGACGCCGCGAGCCGCCGCCGGACAAGCCGCGCTGCGGGTTCCTGGGCAACGACCCCATCTGCCAGGGAGGTAGGCGGACTTCTAGTGAAACATTCAAGGGTACATTCAGTGGCGGATCTACGACCTCTTCGAACCGGGGCAAAAACTTGATAAAACCTGTAAGATTGTAGGAAAATAGGCTTCATATTTGATATTTATTCGATATTTGGAATTCTTGTCTCAAAAATTTGGCCGATTTGGTGCCCCATGAAACTGCCACCTGGTGCAAGTGCCCCCAGTTGCCACCCCATAGATCCGAGGCTGGGTCGATTCACACCGAAACGGCAGCGGAGCGGCTGATGGCCGCCGAACGCCGCTAGCGACCGCCGGCGGCCGTGAGCGGCGACGGTTGTCTCAAGCGAAAATGTGTTTTATTGTAATGAAGATAAAGTTTAAATTATATGATAGCTATGGCGCAGGCCACTCCGCTGCCGTTTCTGTGTTAATCGGCCCTAATGAGGCAGGACAATTAGTGCTTGCCAATGTACAATCGAACAAGCTGCAGCTGACAGCATACGATCTCCAATTCTCTTATTTAATTTAGACTTTCAATGAAATATAAATCGTATTGATTCGTCGTATGATCGTATTGATCATAAACTGATTTTGGGAGTTTAGACCAATTAAAACGTGTTTGACGTTGATTGAAACTTTATTTATACAAAACATATTCGATTTCTCTCAATATCTTCCTGATGACGTATATGGTATATGACGTATATTGTATATTGTAATTTGTGAAACAAATCTATGTCTGTCTGTCCATCCGTCCGTCTGTCACCAGGATGCATCATGCGTATCCTTAACCGTGGTAGCTAAACAGTTGAAATTTTCACAGATGATGTATTTCTGTTGCTGGTATAACAAAAAATAATAAAATAAGAATTTAAGGAGGGCTCTCGTACAACAAACGTGATATTTTTGCCATTTTGTTCGGAACCATCCGTGCTCGAATTCCACTCGTACTTGCCCGGTTTACAAAAATCGTTCGCGCTGGAATGTTTTTTGCATTTAAAACTTTCCACAACGTATTTTAATATTTAATAAAAGTATGTAGCTTTTTATATTGCGCAATACTTGGTTTCACGCTGCTCAGAAGCCCAGACCATAATAATATACTGTTTTATCGGTCTGGCGGTTTTCTTGACGTTCGCAGTGACTGGGGCCTGCGTTGCTTACAAGTAAGTATGGTACACTTTATTATGTAGAGATGACTTTTTGAATACTAGGGGAGACGGCTACATGTAAAATATTTAGTTTCGTTTATATACTCAGAAATATTGAGGTATTTTAAAGTAAGTATGAACTTAAACGCACACATTTTGGAGACATTTAGGTACGACTTTAGTATAGAGCGTTTTCACAAAACTTGCGTAATTTGTTACATTCGCTGTACCTTTGAAAATTATGATTTTTAATTTACTTATATTTAAGAGTTCTATTTTTTTATGTAGGTACTAAAAATTCAGTCGTCTAGCCTAGGGGCATGCTGCTCTTTGGATTTGTAGCTCTTTACATTTACATAAATAATACAGTATTTTGTTATAAAAAATCCTTCTGAATCGATGAACGAGGATAAGGCAGCCATTTCTACCTCTCAGCCACTTGTACTCGCTTTTCCCTACACCAGTACCATTTATTCTTGGCATAAAAAACATTATGACCATAAAAAACTTTGAAATTTTATAAATTTTTGACTCTTCCAACTCAAAAAATTGCCGATATCTTGTCTAGCCTATTGTAAAATACTTTTTGAATAATTATACACCTGCTTTGATAATGCCCCGTGCAGTAAGATGATGGATATGAGTCCGTGATTGTAACTGTATGTAACATTTGTAGGCAAGTGCGCATAGACGCGGAGCTGAACAACACCAGGTGGCGGGTACGGCCGGAGGAGGTGCTGGTGGAGGTGGGCGCCGGCCTCGGCACCAGCCCCGCGCTGCACAGCATCAACGAGGTGCTGAAGGTAGGTAGATAAATCCCTAGCGCAAATGCGCGACGCGAGATAGGCAATCCAGCGATAATAGGACCTGCGTGCGATTTACTATATCGTCTCGCAATAGGGAAATATGCATGATTTTATTTATTTGTTTAAATAATCTTGTTTGATAAACCGTGTAGAACAATTAGTTTTTTGTATTGCCCGCGGCTTCGCCCGCGTGAAATTGGGTTTAAGTTAGAGGGAAAGCTTGTTCGGGAAAATACCAATACCGATATTGAATACATAATGATGTAGGTACTGCACAACCGTATCAGTTGTATTTTATTTTAACGATTTCGAAAATCTTTTGAATGAGAAGATGTTAGTTGGCAATTGGCAGTAGGACTTTGCTGCACGTGGACTTTGAATTTAATAAAAATAATTTGGATTGTGATCACCCATCCTAGTTGGGACCACGACTGAGTTTGAGAGAGAGAGAGAGAGATGAGTTCGCAGTACGACCACGAAGCTATCGAGCTTCTCACTTATTCCTCAAAGAGTCACACACATTAATGATAAGGTAATATGTAGGTAAAGTTTTAACCAATAATAATTCAAATATCTGGTTATTCTATAGCATTTTATACTATAGCATTTGTATAGCATTTGTAAGATCAGCACCTAAGTAATAATCAATCATTGTGTAATTTTAGTAAACTTTATATAAGGGAGACCTACAAACTACAGTAAATCGAATGAAAACAATAAAATCCTCTAATGTACCTAAAAATATACAGATTAGAGTAATATGAAAACAAACGGGCTGATTTACCCATTAACGAGCTCCTTATATTAAACAATACTTTGTAGCGGACTACAAAGTATTGTTACACTAATACAATGCTCCGACTTTGGTAATATGGTAAACTCCTAATGTACCAAAACGCACTCACGAGAACATTATAACTTTTATTTGAAATATATTAAATTTTTATGACACTTAAGATACTTTATGCGATAAAATTTCAAAGAATAGGATTTTTTTCGTTATAGGTATAATAATAATAATAACTCTCCACACCGATATCGGTGACGGTGGCCGGTTTCATTGAAACCAGGCCAAGTTACGTAGGAGTAATTTTATAGTGCCCAAGTGTATGCGCAGTACTTGAGAGCACTATCTCTTCCTTTATTTTCATAATCCAGTGGGACGGGTAACCGACACGACTGACGAGACATCAGGCGCAGGTTCAACTTTTTTAAATGCCCATCCGACGTATGGATCATTTTGTCAGACAATCAGGTGATCAGCCTGCATTGCCTAAACAAACTTGGTAACATAATTTTTTGTTGTTCTAAATGCGGGAATCGAACCCACGACTTTCGAGTCGAGAGCCAATGCTCTAACCACTAGACTACGAAGGCTGTTATAACTTAGATATGATAAAAAGATGATAGGTACAATAATAAATTATACGGAACCTTTCTGTGCTCAATACTGACTTGGCTTATTTTTAATGGAGTTTATAATGAAACTTGCAACTTCCACACCTTTGTATGAACAGCATTTAACTAATATTAGAAGTAATTAATTAACACCATCAATTACGTAGATACTTACTTACTAAAAAGTACAGTCGAGTGGAAACGAAATTGTTGTATTATAATTTATACAGTAATAATTAGGCTGTTAAATTTTTTATTTAATCTATTGATATAACATCTTATTAGATGTTACAAGCAAATTAAATAATAACATTATTATATTACTACTAGATGTTGCCCGCGACTTGCGTGCGCACAAAAATTGTACTTGTGTACATTTTTCCATGATAAAAAGTAGCCCTGTGGTCTACTGTATATCTCTGCCAAATTACATCAAAATAGGCCCAGTGGTTTTGTAACCTATTCAATACAAACAAATAAAATAAACTTTTTATCTTTATAATATTAGTATAAACTACTAAATTATGTAGTCTATACGAGCGCGTATAGCTATAGACTACATAATTTGTTTTTTGTTACTACGAATCTTGTAGCTCGTAGATGCATAGCAGGCTAAGTATCGTAGCTCGTAGCGGCGTAGCAGGCTACGAGCGCGTAATAGACTACATAATTTATTTTTAGTTACTACGTAATATCATGTAGCTCGTAGATGCATAGCAGGCTACGTATCGTAGCTCGTAGCTGCGTAGCAAGCTACGAGCGCGTAATAGACTATATAATTAATTGTTTTTAGTTACTACGTAATATCTTGTAGCTCGTAGATGCATAGCAGGCTACGTATCGTAGCTCGTAGCGGCGTAGCAGGCTACGAGCGCGTAATAGACTACATAATTTATTTTTAGTAAGGGACCGTCCATTAATCACGTGATGTTTTTAACAACTTTTTTAGACCCCTCCCCCCCCTGGTGATACGTGGTGAGGTTTTATACTACCCCCCCCTCCCCCACCTAAGATCACGTGTATTTTTTTTACATAGTAAGCAGGTCATGTTTGAAGAAAAACTTTAACTTAAACAATTTAATCGAATAATTTAATCAATTAAAACTATACGAGTCATTTGTTTTGTAAGTATTTAAACAACACTACGAATCTACAACCAATAATAATTTCGGTATGCATAGACTAGATTCGAAAATTAATACACGTGATGTCTCCTTATACCCCCTCCCCCCCCTTGGTGATACTTGGTGATTTTTTTTCGGACCCCCCCTCCCCCTTTAGGCATCACGTGATTAATGGACGATCCCTAACTACGTAATATCTTGTAGCTCGTAGATGCATAGCTGGCTACGTATCGTAGCTCGTAGCTGCGTAGCAAGCTACGAGCGCGTAATAGACTATATAATTTGTTTTTAGTTACTACGTATCTTGTAGCTCGTATATGCATAGCAGGCTTCGTATCGTTGCTCGTAGCGGCGTAGCAGGCTACGAGCGCGTAATAGACTACATAATTTATTTTTAGTTACTACGTAATATCTTGTAGCTCGTAGATGCATAGCTGGCTACGTATCGTAGCTCGTAGCTGCGTAGCAAGCTACGAGCGCGTAATAGACTATATAATTTGTTTTTAGTTACTACGTATCTTGTAGCTCGTACATGCATAGCAGGCTACGTATCGTTGCTCGTAGCGGCGTAGCAGGCTACGAGCGCGTAATAGACTACATAATTTATTTTTAGTTACTACGTAATATCTTGTAGCTCGTAGATGCATAGCAGGCTACGTATCGTAGCTCGTAGCTGCGTAGCAAGCTACGAGCGCGTAATAGACTATATAATTTGTTTTTAGTTACTACGTATCTTGTAGCTCGTAGCTGCATAGCTAGCTACGAGCGAGTAATAGACTGTTCTTTTACTACGTATCTTGTAGCACGTAGCTGTTTAGCTAGCTACGAGCGAGTAAAAGACTGTTTTTTTACTACGTATCTTGTAGCACGTAGCTGTGTAGCTAGCTACGAGCGAGTAATAGACTGTTTTTTTTTACTTATCTTGTAGCTCGTAGCTGTGTAGCAGGCTACGAGGGAGTAATAGACTGTTTTTTACTACTTATCTTGTAGCTCGTAGCTGTGTAGCAGGCTACGAGCTAGTAATAGACTGTTTTTTTTCTACGTATCTTGTAGCTCGTAGCTGTGTAGCAGGCAACCAGTGAGTAATAGACTGTTTTTTACTACGTATCTTGTAGCACGTAGCTGTGTAGCTAGCTACGAGCGAGTAATAGACTGATTTTTACTACTTATCTTGTAGCTCGTAGCTGTGTAACAGGCTACGAGCTAGTAATAGACTGTTTTTTTACTACGTATCTTGTAGCTCGTAGCTGTGTAGCAGGCAACGAGTGAGTAATAGACTGTTTTTTTACTACGTATCTTGTAGCACGTAGCTGTAAAGCTAGCTACGAGCGAGTAATAGACTGTTTTTTACTACTTATCTTGTAGCTCGTAGCTGTGTAGCAGGCTACGAGCTAGTAATAGACTGTTTTTTTACTACATATCTTGTAGCTCGTAGATGTGTAGCTAGCTACGAGCGAGTAATAGACTGTTTTTTTACTACGTATCTTGTAGCACGTAGTCCGCTACACAGCTACGAGGGATCCTCTTCTTTCGCATAATTTTATTTGTCATAATTTCATTTGGCATACCTCACTTGGCATAATTTTCTTACGCATAATATTACTTTGGCATAATGGTTTCTTGGCATACTTACATCGTTAGGCATAAATGTCATTTAGACTAATATTGTTTGTCCTAATTTAATGAGGCATAACTCGTAAGGCATATTTTTTCTTGTCATAATAATACTTTGGCATAATTGTTTCTTGGCATAAACTCGTTAGGCATATTTTTTGTCATAATAAAGTCAAGGCATTCTGTCACAAGGCACAAATATGCATAAAATGGAACGACATAATGAAAACACGGTTAATGTTATTAAACGCATATTTATGAAACATTAAAAGCAGGTATTATACTCATTATACCTAGTGTAACATGTGTAACAGTAGGTTAAGTTGCGGCGGGGTGGCCCTTGGGCCACCCGTAAGCCGCTAACATGTTAAAAATAAATAATACGAAAGGTTATTAATGCAAAAACAAAACTTACATTATCCTTAAGTACTTAAGTGGGCTTGTGGTTATGGCTCGGCATGTTCTTAAATAAATAAATAAATAAATAAATCGTTTATTTGCCAGAGCGAATGTACAATTTGGTCTTAAGTAATATACATTTCAGAATCATGTCACTCAACTAAATTAATAGTATGCAAATGTCAGTGATAAAATTTATGATACTAATTAATATTTTTCTTTTAAATAATAAATACTTAACTACATATTTTAATGTCAAAAAAATAAAAAGATACAGAATGAAAGAAGTAGGAGAAGAACAATTCGTCTATGTCAGAACACAATAATAATTTTAGTAGGTACCTAACTATCCACCTAATATTCCTTTACGTCATAAAAACATTTATCTAAAAGCCATTCATTTAATTTTCTTTTAAAAGTTGTTAAGTGTATCAAAATCTTTTGGCAATTTATTATATAGTTCAATAGCCATAAAATAATAAATCTTAGATAGCAGTTCGTGTTTTTTTTCCGCATTTAATTTCGTAATCAGTCAAAAATTACAATTATAATTGTTATTTCGTCTTAACTTGCACACCCAGTAGAGTTTATCATTCATTAGTATGTGAAAAAAATGCTACAAAGATGTATGCGTAAATATAATAGTATGCTTATATATCATTATGCGTAAATATATTTATGATTTTTAATATTATGCATAAAAATATTATTCTTAATTAATATTATGCGTAAAAAAATATATGCCTTACAATAAGTATGCCTAATAATTATTATGCTTTTAGTAATTATGCGAAAAAAAATTATGCTAAGAAAGTTATGACAAATGAATATTATGCGAAACTACTATTAGGTCAAATGAAATTATGCCAAGTAAAATTATGACATATAATTTTATGCGAAAAAATAGGGAACTCGCTGTGTAGATAGCTCGTAGCTACGAGCTATCTACACAGCGAGTATCTTGTAGCTCGTAGCTGTGTAGCGGGCTACGAGCGCGTCATAGACAGTTCTTTTTATTTTTACGCGAAAATACGTCATTGCGAAATACAAAACTACTTTTACGGATTTCACGATTTATCGCGGTGAAATAGCTGTATGTTAAAATATATTTTTTAACATGACTTATTGTTTCCTTAGTTTCGTTTAATGTTAAATGCGATTAAAATTTGCCTATGACCTATTTTAAGCGGAATATCGTAACAGACAGGTATACTGATATATTACTTTAGTATTTAACATATTCCAAAGGATTTAAATTTTTTTACAATTGACCATATTTATTCGTAACACAGCTGTCCCTCGGCTACGCCCGCAACAGTTCCGGCACCCCGAGCGTCCCTCCCCTCACACTGTCGTCCTTCACCGTGGGCCTGTACAAGGGCAACCGGGTCGCAGTGAAGAAGACACACAGGAAAAAACTGGATTTGAACAAGAAGTTGCTGTGGGAGATCAAACAGGTTGGATTTTAGAGCTGGTGTATACATTAAGCGTCAGCTCACCCTGGGACGCGATGCGATACTCATAAAGTCATAGCAATTCAAAATCAAATCAAAATCAAAAAAGTTTTGCCTAATTCCATATACTTAGGTTATTTAATAAGACTCACGGAATTGTCCCTACGTGATGCCTACCACAGGTTTGGAAACTAACCCGGCGTGAAAAACCAGCGTAAGAAACTCGCATTCAAAATTGATATTTATTTACTACACAACAACATACACGTTTCATTTTAAGAGCTACCGATTGTAAGAGCTATCTAAAAGCGGCGCCGCTCATGCAATGAAACGTGTATCTAGTTGTGTAGTAAATAAAGTTCAATTTTGAAGCCACATCTTAAAAAGTGTGCGTCTCATCTCGGTGTGAGCTATCCCTAAGTATAGCTTTAGCCATATTAATAGCTAATAGCTATGTTTTGTTTATAGCTAATACCTATGTTTGTATGCGCTTAATGCGCACTGAAACCAACTAAAACTAGGCAATAATCGAAAAGCGTAGCTACTGGCTAGTAATTATTTTTCGTACGCAAGACATACGATAAATAGTAATCATCTTTAAAAATGCACCCTTGGTTTTTCTCTTCTTAACACTAATTATTATTTTTTTAGAAAAAAGCGAAGTAAATATTACAAATAGCAACATCCTTTCTATGTCTTATTATTTACTAGATATTGCCCGGGACTCCGTACGCGCAAAGGGAAATCCCGCGGGAATTGTCCGATAAAAGTAAATAAAAGTAGCTTATCTCCTTCCACGTGGTCTACTCTATACATATCTGTGCCTTTCATAACAATTAGATCAGTATTTTCGGATCGTATTCGATGCGAACAAACAGACAAAGAAATATTTCCTCTTTATAATATTAGTAAATATTACTTCGCTCAGTCCGATCTCTATAATATCTATGGTTCATCCTCGGTCCTGTGCTTTATTTTTGACCTCTTGATACGACACAACGTCAAAGAATATATAATATTATTAACGTAACCTTCTATTTTTTTCCTCAAGGCGCGTAACGTGTCTCACGAGAACACGGCTCGCTTCATCGGCGCGTGCGTGGACTGTCCCCTGGTGTTCGTGCTCACGGAGTACTGTCCCAAGGGCTCGCTTAAGGACGTGCTGGCCAACGATGAGCTGCAGCTCGACTGGAACTTCCGGACTTCGCTGGTGCATGATATAGTCCAGGTAAGAGAAAAGAAGAGCAGTCCTTCTGGCAGTGGCGAAGTTCTTAAGGTAGGGTCTCGAAGGTAGGGATCTGGATGAGAGTCTTCAAAGGGCAAGTGGTAAATGAAGAAGATAGGAATTGAGTTATAGGAACCCTACGCTACTGCCTTCCTGCTCCTAATTCATGACCATTGGTGTTTCGCTAGCGTTTGTATCTGCTAAGAAAGAAAGGAAGGAAAAAAATATTTTTGTTTGTAGCATTAGCGAAACTGGCAAAACTTTAACATAACAAGCTTTCTGAGATTATTTTGTAAGATGTTGCTCTGGCTCCACTCCCGTTATTACAGTATCCCACGGGAACACTGAACTTTTTCGGAATAGAAAGTATGTCCTTCCTCGTGGTCTACTCTATGTCTGTGCCAAATCACATCACAATCGGCCCAGTAGTTTCGGAACCTATTTAATGCAAATAAACAATCAAATCTTTCCCTCTTTATAATATCAGTACAAATATAGAGAAGCGATTTCAACATACGGTGTATTGAAATCGCTTAAACTTCTAGAAGTTTCGGAATACATAATATAAGTCAAACAAACTTACACGTCAGGCGCACGCTATCGCCTCCGCTCAGGCCAGCTGTTGACGTGACGGGCCATCTATAACCCGCTTATATCCAATAAGCTTCACATCTGAAGCTTTGAAATTGTAAATAAACATTGAGTTAAATGGTGAACAGGGTAAACAATCACAAACAAAACTTTTAATTGAAGTTTATCCTTATTACGCACGAGTACTTTAAATTATTGAATGCTGATGAAACGGTAATCTCTCGTGTCAAATAATAGCTTAAGGGCTTAATAAAATGTCTAGTAAGATAAGACGGCATAATTAATATCAATTCATAAAAAATTTTAAACAATCGAAATCAGCCGTGTAAGGTCAATGACCAGCGTCGTTGAGAGTACAATGTAATTTTTTTCGAGTTTCATAATTATCTTTCTGCCTAAATATAATTATCTTTCTGTCTAAATACATAATAAACAGTTATAAAGGTTAGCCTGAAGTTTCCGTAATTGATTTTACAAAACATTTTTTACCCGACTAAGGCGAAGCCAAAAGGTAGGGCAATGATTTTGGCAGCCTATGTATGCATGTATGTATGTATGTTTGTTACACCGTAGCGCTTAAACTGGTATTGATCTGTTTACTATTGTACTGGTAAAACGTTTGGTATTGAGCTGTTTGTACTAAATAATGAGGATACTTGATATTTTTTCTGCCGTTAGCGGGCAGACCCAAACGCACACAAAGCATTATCTGGTGGCGTGAGAAGTATCAAAAACGGTCAATTAGAATTTTTGATTTTTTTTTCTGTCACTATGCCTGTCGCCTGTGCTTGATAGCCCGACGGTCCTTGTCGTGTCAGAAAGCTATGAGATGTCTAGTGTTGCCCAAATCAGTCTTGGTCTTGGTCTTGCAGCAAGAGTCTCGCAAGTCTCGCAATTACCTATTAGCCTATTGCTATTTATTTAACGTTATTTTAGATATTAGAACAACGTAATATAACAACGTAACGCAATACCTACTCTATAACGTTGTTCTGAGATCTAAAATAACGTTAAATAAATAGCAATGGGCTAATAGGTAATTGCGAGACTTGCGAGACTCTTGCTGCAAGAACAAGACCAAGACTGATTTGGGCAACACTAGAGATGTCACGAATTTAAAAGCCCTCATTGGAATGTTTGTCACTGTCGTAAGTTGTACATAGGGCATGTGCTACCTGCACAGCGGGTTCGGCGCGCACGGCAAGCTGCGCTCGTCCAACTGCCTCATCGACGGCCGCTTCGTGCTGAAGATCTCCGACTACGGCCTCAACACGCTCTGCACCCCCACCGACCTCATCAAGGACGACGCCTACTACTACAGTGAGTTCAGCACTCATCTATTTCGTCTACTGTAATAAATGTGATGTTTGTGAGGATGGATGGATGTTTGTTACTCTTTCACGCAAAAACTACTGAACGGATTTCAATGAAATTTTAGGCTCTAGATTAAAACATAAGCAACTTTTTATCCCGAACTAGCTGTCCTGATAAACTTCGTACCACCTTAGAATTTAGAATTAAATTTGTTAACGCACTGACAGCATCGCCACCTACCGGGTCCAATTGTAAATCTAAGACCTCAAAATTCTTTGAGAAAAGCTTAAGGGTTCATACATAAAACTGCGGCGCCGCGTCGCTTCGCAGTTTTGTGAACATTTGTACATACCTGTCTATATCGTACACAAAAAAAAAACCTGTGTAGGCTGTATCGTAGCATCACGCTTCGAACATTTACGTACCGCATAAACGAAGTCGCGAACAATAGATAGTTACATGAAAATAGAGAATACAATACTGAATACAATGCCAAATAAGTTTTTGTTCATTTTCAGGTTCAATTACTTAATATGCTAATGTGTCGACACTTTATAAAATCTGTCGTCCCAATTCCCGTGCTTACGAAGTTAAACTTGCTATAACTTATTTTCAGTAATTTCAATGCAACTTTGAGGTCCCTTTACGTGTTTGATAGAGGCACGTACAGTAAAGATTCAAGTTTTTAAAGCAGAATCCCTTAGCGCTTATTACATCGTAAAGGGTCCGGCGTGATTTAAATAGAAATTGCTTGAATTTGAATTTTAACGGCCCGTGCTACGGCTCATTTCATTTAATGTTAAAAGTTAAAGGGACACTGTGTTAATGTTTTATTAGGTTGCATCAAACGTCAATTTATTACTTAGAATAAGGGTTAGTACTCAGTTCACACCGCGACGATACGCGACGCTACGCGGCGCTGCTTTTCAATACAGTTATTCAAAAATGAACTTTAGTCGCTAAACAAAAAGATACACGTTTCATATGACATCAGACATATATATTCACAATACACATGCGCTGTGCAGCGCGATGCAACCTGACATTCGAACTCTTACACTGAAACACCTATCTTCTTGTGAAATGAATACATACATACATACATACATATAATCACGCCTTTTTCCCGTAAAGGGGTAGGCAGAGACCACTTTTGCCACTTGCTACGATCCTCACATACTCGTTTCGCTTCGTTCACTTTCATTCTTACCATCCATTCCCCTTCTTACATTCAACATAGCGAAGCGGCTCTCCATGGTCCACTTTTCACCTCCGCGAGAAACGAGACGTGATGGGTGGTGAACCACATCGCCGCCATTTCCACGGATTGGTAGAGAGGGTAGGAATAGGGAAAGGGAAGGATAGGTGGTGTGGAAAGGAAGATTGGTAAGTTGGAGTGGGAAATAGGAAATGTAGGATATTACCGCCCAGGAGGGCAAGGGATAGGACAGTAATAGCTAGGGAAGCCGGGGTCGCGTACCCGTATACTATACCACAACTACCGGACAGGTAAGTTGGGATGAGTACCCCATGACGTGAAATGAATAAAGTTCAATATTGAATAACTTTCTTGAAAAGCAGCGCCGCGTATCGTTTATTTCCGATGGTAATTGACCCTAACAATTTATTTTTGAATAGACACCATTCACAAATTATTAATTCGCGCGCGACACCGTATTAGGTTCGCGAATGCGAATCGGCTCCACACTTCGCGTTCGCGGATTTTTCTCAGTGTCTTGTTGTGAGTTTTTTAAAAAAAATAGTATAGTAAACACGAAAGAGCCAAGCTTCGGTACGGTACAGAAAACTGGCGTCGAATAACGTTTTAACTGAACTAAGATGAAATGGAGGCCTAAAAGGAGTTGGATATCTAAAAGACAGACAACGCTCTGGCGCGGTTTTTCACTTACTGTTAGGCGTTCTGCAGGTCTCATTGACTATGTTGTAGAGCTGCTGTGGACGGCGCCGGAGCTGGTGGCGGGCAGCGTGTACCCGGGCGGCGTGGCGACCCTCAAGGGCGACGTGTACAGCTTCGGCGTCATACTGGAGGAGATCGTGTCGCGCGCTGGACCCTTCCATAACTACACCAACACTATGTCCTTTAAAGGTATGTATACCTTCATCGTAAGAATAGCCAATATCCATTTACTTACCAACACTATGTCCTTCAAAGGTATGTATCCCTTCATCACAAGAATAGCCAATATTCATTTACTTACCAACACTATGTCCTTCAAAGGTATGTATCCCTTCATTATAGGAATAGCCAATATCCATTTACTTACTAATACTATGTCCTTCAAAGGTATGTATCCCTTCATCATAAGAATAGCCAATATCCACTTACTTACCAATACTATGTTCTTCAAATGTATGTATATGTATCCCTTCATCATAGGAATAGCTAGCCATTTTAATGATAGGCGTAGGGGGTAAATATACCTATAGGAACAATTATGAAGAAGTATGTTACGTATTTGCGACGTAAAAACTTGCAGAGAGAACGTCTTTTTGCCATTGTTGTAGTTAAAGTTAGAGCTCTAAGGACGGGACTACATGATCCGGAATCCGGCGGGCCTGGTGACAAAAACAGAATAGAAAATTCTTATTGACCGTTTTTGATACCGCTTAAGAGTCCCACAGACGAGAGGCCGATCGTTTCATTAGAACTGACGTCAGTTCGGCCTGAACGGATTCGAGCACACACACGGAAGAAATCGCATCCGACCAAACTAGGGATGCCACCCGTACTTTATAATAGCGTATTGTACGTTATTTCATGTGATTGTACTCTATACTTTATTTTCACGATTTGTTTTTTTTTTAGGATTTCGAAAACTTTAGTCATAATAATATTATGATTTTTTTCGTACATATAGCGAAATACATCGATTGTTCAATCGATGTCGATTGCATGTTAAGATAATTGAAAATATAAATCTGCAAAAACTTAATGTAGATATGGATGATCTATATGGAAAGAAATATTTACTTACTAACTAGCTAACTTTATTACAATATACTTTAGAACTATCAACTGCACAATAAAGACAGCAAGTGTTTAATAAGAGCAATGATAATTTTTTAAACTTGTATAAAGTCATTTAATTTTTATTATATATTCCGAAAATGTTCTGTGATCTATAAGCAAAGGGAGAGACGAAAGAAACAAAGTGTCTCTGAATTTTATTAAAAATGTATTAATTATTTAATTTAAATATGCACTTTGTATCAAATTAGTATATCTACTATTATACTAATTTGATACAAAGTGCAAAAAACAATAAGTAGGTATGTATTTAAACATAATAATGATAATAAATAAATCGTACTTTATTTTAAATATAATGTACTTTTTCCTACCTATAATAATCATTGTACTTTAGAGTCTGGCTACTGAAAGATGAGACTGGAAAAAGGCGGCAAATTCAAAAAATCGACGTATGGCAACCTTGTCTATAGTCGGAATTATAGTTTTGATACTTGATTATTTATGACAACAAATTATTTGACAAGGTTGCCATACGTCGATTTTTTGAATTTGCCGCCTTTTTCCAGTCTCATCTTTCAGTAGCCAGACTCTATCTGCAAAAAAAAGAGGTGGCAACCCTAGACCCAACTGACGTCAGTTCGGCCTGAACGGATTCGAGCCCACACATGATAAGATTTTGCATCCGATCAGGCCGAACTGAAGGCAGACCGGACCGTGTGTGGGGCCCCTTATGCCACCAGGTGACGCTTTGTGTAACGGCCAAAAAAATATCGAAAAACCTCATAGCGTTGGAAATCTAAGTATCGAGTGTCGAGCTGTCATTGACATTTCACTTGATGTGTGTTCGATCTTCAGCTGTATTGTATTAGCGCTAAGTTCTATTTTCAATGATCTGGATCCGGATTCCGGATAGTCCCAGCCTTACAGACGAACGGGAACAGTTTTTCCTATATTTGTATTAAAGACGTTAATTGTAAGGCCGCTGCCTCGAACACAGCGGCGAGCGTTGCGGAGCGGGCGGCAGCGGCGAGCGGCGGCCATGCTTAGTCACGGGTCAACCGCTTGACACTTAATTCCTGTCAAGCGGTGAGTGGCGATTACGGCACTCGCCGCTGCGCTGTGTAGAAGACAGCGGCCTTACCCATATTCGTCTACTACAAGACTCGCTCGTTAATGTCTGTAGAGATAGTGTCGCGCGTGTGCGGGCGCGAGTCGCCGCCGTTCCGGCCGGCGGCGGCGGAGGCGGGCGCGGGCGGCGGCGCGGCGGGCGAGCTGCTGCAGCTGGCCGCGCGCTGCTGGCTCGAGAGCCCCGACGACCGCCCCACCTTCGACACCATCAACACCAGCTACATCAGGTACACTAGTGCCCAGTGGCGAATACTGGTTCTGCTTTATAGGGAAGCCCTAGTCTGTATAATAGGTAGGGATTTGGATGAGGGTCTTCAAGAGGTATGTGGTAAGTGAAGTCGATATGAATGGAGTTATATGAACCCCACGCCACTGCTAGTGCTGCAGCACTTTCAGGTGCACCTGAAAGATATCGACTACGGGTCTTTAGTCATTAGATTTCGATAATTTCGTCGTCAAATCCCATACATTTTTGATTTCAAATTTCGCCGTCAAAATTATCGAATACATCAAGATGTCAAGACCCAGCTCGCTTATAGCGCAGGACCGACTTATTTACATGCCCATCGTCGGATGGCCACGTAAATCTATGTTCCATACGTCGACATCATATTTTCATCATCATCATCATCATCATCATCATCTTTTTTTGATAGACAATCAGGTGATCAGCCTGCATTGCTAGCTTCTAGCCAGACTTGAGAACGAGATTTTTTGTTGTACCAACGCGGGCTTCGTACCCACGACCTCCGGAGTCTAGAGCCAACATCTAAATCACTGGACCACGGTCCGCTCTGTCCGTCCGGCGATCCGTCAGATCGCATAGGCAGAGTAGCAGCGGCTAGCAAAAGCACGTTCCTTTCAGAGAACTCCAATTCACATCAGCTCAACTGAGATCGGACAGATATAGCAGTGGCCAGCAGAAGCTTTTTTCCAAACGCCAGAATTTGGTGTCAAATATAATAACTTTACCTTCACACGAAAAACACTAGTATTGAAAGAAATGCTCAAGTGAGCCGCGCGTTTGGCGGTGGCCTCCATCACCTCCATGGCTTCAATCTTCATCCTTATGGATGGACTCTCGAGTGTTCCGCATTCTCTCGATTTACATATAATATGTATAGGTCTACGAGAATAATCTAGCCTTATTTCTTGAATGAACGTGACACCAGCGACTCAATGTCCTCGGATATATTTCTAATTTGCAAACAGTGTGATGTTCTATTCAGTTGAGTTCTAGATCCAAAGTTAAAACGTAGCTTTAGAGCGTATTCCCGTTATTCGATATCGGACCTATAATAAAGACATGAGAATAGCAGGTATATGTTTCATTAAGATATTATACCTGTGTTTGTTTCTATCTGCCCGATATCGAATATCGGATCGAATAATGCAATAACGCTCTCATACCGACGACATAAGAGCGTTTTCCTATTATTCGATCCTTTAACTAATGGCAGATTACGGATAAAGGATCGGATAATAGGAAGACGCGCTTAAAATATAATGCATCTCGAAATTATCATGTCGCAATAAATCATAACATTTGGATATGCACTAATAATAAACCGATGTACTCCCTTTTTGACACTTTTATGTTTCTAAAATACTTTTAATACATAGATAATTCGATAGGTACTAAATTTACGATAATATTATTTCCAAAAAATATTTTGAAGAGGGTTATTTTGAGACAATGAAAATAATAGACAATGAAGCTTACGCATTAACAAGAAAATCAAATTATACGGAGATAATTGAGTTGTAACAGTTGGCACAAGTTTGTCTCATATTCAATTATTAGTGTCCTCGCGCTCCAATCATAATCCCATCCCCCATCATATATTTATGAGTAGTGACAAATATTGTGTATTGTTTCCGAATATAATATGATTGTCAGTTGTATGTTAAATGAAAATTTAATATCCGCGTTTATTTTATGTAATTTGTTATGTAAAATTTATTGAAAATCCTTCTTATACACAACCAGTCTTATTAATAAAATTATTTACACCACGGATTAGCTAATCCAACATGGCTGTCTCTGTCAGCTACTTTGGAACAGTCACTTGATAGACAAAGAGAGCGATTTGGATTTGCTTATCCATGGTGTAAATATTTTTATTAATAAGGGTGCGAGTGGCTATAAGTGTATGAGCTTTAATGTGTATTATAAAAAATACATATTTTATTACCAATGATTTCAATAATCAATACTAAGAATGGGCTATGACGTAAGTGTTTTTGACAGAAGTCCGGGTAATCTAGACCAAAAAAAAATGTGAGTGAAGGTACCCTCTTTTTAGTATTATACATCTATGGGGAAATCACTTTAAAAAAACGCGCTAAGTACACTACCTCATAGGTGGCGTGGAAACGTGTGCATATTATGACGATAACAACTTTTATAACTTTTTGAATCGTTATATCTCAGAAACGGTGGCTCGTAGGAAAAAAGTATTGATACATTTTTATAGATAATTTTATGATCTACAACTTTTGTTTATGGTATTTTTATGATAAAAGTTACCATTTTGCTGAAAATCGCGAAAAACTTTGACCTTGAATATTTTTTTTCCATACACGGGAATGATGGGGAACTTTTAAATATTACTTATAATTATGTTTTGAACAATTTTACTGATTTTCAGCTTGTTGGGATTTTATGCACCTTCGAATGTCTAAATTGACCGGGCTAATATATGCATACAAGAAAAAGTAACGCCATCTTGATTTCACCATACGTTACCTCAAATGTCAAAATGGCCCCAAAAACTTCAAATGTTGGGCCATTTAAGTGGGGTAGTTTTTGCCTCGATATGTCTTGTATATGTTACGTTTTGAATGTAATAAAAATGTTGTAACTCAACTCAACCTAACCCATTTTTAGAATTCCGTAGTAACTAGAAGGAACCCTTACAGTTTCAAGTTGATCTGCTATATCCCATTCTTAATTCTATGGACATAAAACCGCCTGCCTACTGTAAAACCTACGGACAGTTGTTAATTTGACGAATCCCAGTTCGTTATATTGTAATATGCGTAAAATTGTAAGGCTAATTTTTATTTGACAATCTGTCGACATATTATAATCTCTATAATTATATTACAATGTAACGGTTTTTACAATTTTACGGTGACATATATAAGGTTCGGTAAAATCAATTACGGATATTTTGGGCATATGATCTATTGCATATTATGTAAATACGTTTAAGTAGAAAAATATGACAATTATTTTTCTACTTAAAGAAAAAATATTTTTTTCTTTATATGGGCGAGTTTGCGTTTTGCGGAGAGTCACCTATATATGAGATGACTCATTACTTTGAGTATTACAATAATTTTTTTGCCTAAACGTCTTTACATAAGCAGTGAATGATGTGCCCGAAGTATCCGTTATTGATTTTCGGATACATTATATAATAAAACCATACCGAATATCAGTAGGTGTTGGTTATACGCAACATTAACTTACTAATACACAGGGGATACTGTGACAACCTCATGGACGACCTGCTGCGCCGCATGGAACAGTATGCCAACAACCTGGAGTCGCTGGTGGAGGAGAAGACGGAACAGCTGTCGTTGGAGAAGCGGCGATCGGAGGAGCTGCTATACCAGGTGTTACCAAGGTAACAGTGTCGATAGATTCGTAAAAATAGCCCGGGTAACATGGGCTTAATAATTTCGTAGTTGGGATATAGTTTTTATAAAAAATATACTTATATAGAATAGCTTTTTGTACTATTTTTTAGGTATGGTAATATCGTTCTAAGCGACAAAATATTTGTCATCCTCATCGCCTTGATGAGTGGCAGTCCTCCACCGTGCGCTTTACCCGAAGCTTTCTGCCGTGCACTGTAAAACTCTGGAATGAACTGTCGCCAGCAGCATTTCCGGACCATTATGACCTGCAAACCTTCAAGAAGGGAGCGTATTCCCTCCTAAAAGGCCGGCAACGCACTTGCAACTTCTCTGATGTTGCGTGTGTCCATTGGCGACGGTAATCGCTGTCCATCAGGTGAACCGTTTGCTCGTTTGCCCCCTAGTTTTATAAAAAAAAAAGATGTTGACGTCCGCGTCATTGGAGCAATAGAAACTTGAAACCAAGACAATCTCGATAAACCTTAGGAACGAAAACAACTTTCTAAACCTAAATTCTAAATCTAAACTATCAAGAAATTACACCTCAAGTACGAGATTTTAGGGAACCAAGATGCAGATGTGTACAAAAATCAGCTTATCTCTCATTCCGAAAATGATCACCAAAGTCACTTACGGCCGGTTTCAATAACCTATCTACCTATAACTATTTGTTAAAAACGTCACATTTGGTATCATTTGCCGGTTTTTTTGCAATACAACTAGGTGACGTTTTTAACAAATCATCATAGGCATCATTGAAATAATAGATATTTCATTAAAACACTGCAAATGTATTTGCTTATACACAAAGCTGCGACGCGACGTCGCGTTGCTAGGATAATATCGTACAGTATTTTATTATTTTAATAGATTCCTAGTGTGGATCCTCAGTGGAACCAGGATCCATACTTAATAGGATCACAATATGTATATAAGGTTTTGTGGCGTCATTTTCGGGATGCGCATAGTAGTTTTGTGTCAAGCCCTAACCGCCTATTTCACTTGCGTCTCTTTCAAAAACTGTAGAACATCTTAATTTTTGATTTCTTATGTTTACGCGAATATTGTTTATTTTTTTAAACACTTTTTACGCTAGGCTTTACGCTATATTGACCTTAATTTTTGAAGTAAATACTCCTTTAGCGGCGCTGAGCACTTTTCTTGGGATGGGTAAAAACTGTTAAACTCATGCGACAAGTCACGTGTCCTGATCGAAAATGCGTAAGATTCAACTTGCAATTGTTTGCTGTCTTGGTTTACGCGAGCATGAAACTATTTTAGTTCGTATTGACCTTTGACCCCAACCGTCCCCATCACATTGACCTTTATATTGACCTTTACCTCCAATCGTCCCCCCACGAAACATAATTCGTGCAAAGTTATTCCCTAACCATTCCAAAATATCAAAAATGCACAACGTTAATATTCAAGTTTTTACTTCTGCCGGCACTCACAGAGTGCAACCCGTCTTTTTTTTTTATCTCAGACCAGTAGCAGAACAGCTGATGGCCGGGGAGGTGGTACAGCCGGAGAGCTTCGAGTGCGTGACGGTGTACTTCAGCGACATCGTCGGGTTCACGGAGCTGTGCGCGGCGTCCACGCCGATACAAGTGGTGGACCTGTTGAACGACCTGTACAGCACCTTCGATAGGATCATCGGCTTCTATGACGTATATAAGGTTGTTGAACGTTATGGATGGGCATATGATCTCCTGCGTATGTCGAGACGTTTAGAACAAAACTTAATTGTCATACAGAAAGTTAAAAAATCATCTCATGTATGGGTGACACTCCGCTCAACGCAAACTCGCCCATAAAAAAAAAGTTTTTTTTTTTCGAGTATAACAATTATTTTTCTGCCTAAACGTCTATACATAAGTAGTAGATCATATGCCCAAAATATCCGTAATTGATTTTACCTAACCTTATAATATAAGGTTGTTGAAAGTTACGGAAATTTTGGGCATAATATGATCTACTGCTTAAGTCAAGACGCTTAGGCAGAAAAATAATTATAAAAGAATAGAAAAAAAAAAAAAACTAGCCTAAATATAATTATATCACCCCCTTTACGTCGTTGTTAAGGTCGGCCTCACACAACTGATTGTATTGATGTTATTTACTCGTAAGTTAACTCTTTGCTCTTTTTTTGACGTTAATGACATCAACGTGCGCAAAAATAAATTTTAAAATTTTATTTAATATAAAACAGTGAAAAAGTTGTATAAAAGTATGCATATAAAGTCAAGTATGTGGCCGTATAACAATAGAAAAAAATATATTTTTAATTAATTGAATTACAATAAAAAATAATTAAGATTTTTTTTCTAAATTCTTTGGAGTTAGGTGTCAATTTTAGAACCCTCTGTAATAGGTGCCTTTACCTTAGTACAGTTCAGTGTGTCTGTGTACCAGGTGGAGACGATAGGCGACGCGTACATGGTCGTGTCCGGTCTGCCGGAACGGAACGGCGACCAGCACGCGCGCGAGATCTGCCTCATGGCGTTAGCTGTGGTGGACGCCGTGCGCGGGTTCGTCGTGCGACACCGCCCCGCGCACAGGCTCGAGGTTTGTACACAGGGGGTCAGGGCCTCTAGTCAAGATGCATTCGATAATTTCGACGGCGAAGTTTGAAAACAAAAATGTATGGGATTTGACATGAGGCATCGTTAAGTGGCATGTCGTTTGCGATGCCTTAAGTCAAATCCCATAAATTTTTTCTTCGAACTTCGCTGGCGAACTTTTGAAGGCCCTGGGCCTCTAGTCAAGATGCATTCGATAATTTCGACAGCGGAGTTCGAAATCAAAAATGTATGGGATTTGACATGAGGCATCGTTAAGTGACATGTCGCTTGCGATGCCTTATGTCAAATCCCATACATTTTGTTTCCGAACTTCGCCGTCGAAATTATCGAATGCATCTTGACTAGAGGTTCTAGTTCTGCTAAATAAAATCTGCATTAAAACTATTAACTCCCGAAACGCTGAAACTATCAAACCGGTATTCTCGTAAACATCAAGCCAACGCGATTGGTCCGAACTTGGACCGTTTCCGAGATATATGCCTTTTTTTTCCCTTTTTTCCCGGATCTCCACGGATTGACAGCGTTCAACTAAATATTCTATTTAACGCGTATTTAAATCGGAGGCTTCCGCTCGTTAGGTTAAGATCAAGGACCGTCTCCTCAACTTCCAAGTATTTAACTTCATTTGTTACAGTTAATTCGACTGTATTTTTATACTTGTGATAGTAGTCTGATGATGGTAATAATGTTTATAAAAATTAATTACCCTTTAAATAAATTCATCGATTCTAATATTGTATCCCATAAGCATGATTTGTAATTCTAATTTAATCGTAAATCATACCGTGCTATTATATACCATTACAATATTTTGTTTGCTGTATAGTTGGGCTTTTTTGGAGCCCAACTATACAGTAAATCCAAGATCCAGCCTTCGCTACTGGATTAACGAAGGCTGTTGGCTGTAAGATCAGTTTCCGAACTTATTTTGATACCTATCTTAAGAAATTTTATACCTAGGACAAAAAAGTTTATCGTGTCCGTAAATAAGTATATGTCAATGTTGTAGGTTACGATGTTACAAACTGTACTGTCATAGCGTAGACGTAGAAAAAAAGGCAGACACCGCTTCAGTAATATGAATAGTGAAGCAATCAAAGTAAGACGGTCGTTTCGTACGACACGTGCCGCACGCACACATTCACAACAAAGCAAGACGATCGGCCCCAGTACGCCACTGGCAATTATCCGTAAATCTCACAAACGTAAGTCACCGCCATTGTTGTGCTTCACTCAATACTTAGCTCACCTTCCGTCCGCCTTTTTTCTACGTCCATATGTTGTAGTTAGTATCTTAATTAAACATGAAGCCTATGTGAATCGTGTTATATGCACACGTCGCAATTCGCTACTGCTATCCTCAGGTTCGAGTAGGGGTACACTCGGGGCCCGTGTGCGCGGGCGTGGTCGGCGTCAAGATGCCGCACTACTGCCTCTTCGGCGACACCGTCAACACCGCGAGCCGCATGGAGTCCACCGGACAACGTGAGTAAAGCTGGTCGGGGAACATTCAGAGCAGTACAATTAGAACTCTGGACTAATACAATAGAGTTGAAAATCGAATACACGGGTGTCGAGTCAAATGTCAATGTAATATGTGACAGCTTGACACTCGTCACTTCAATTCAAATTATAAGTGCTCTTAATTTTCTCGGGCCTACCGGATTCCTGATTGTATAGTCCCAGCCTGTTTAATAGAGCGATTGTATAAAGGTGGTTTCGTATATACTCAATCCAGTGTTGAAGACAAATCGTTTGAAGTAGGAATTGTAAAATATTTCATTCTACTCCTAGCTTTATGTGACAGGGGCGTTCTTATTCTTCTTTTTATGAATGGCTCTATAGTGAGTTGCTAATGTC
Source organism: Glaucopsyche alexis (assembly GCA_905404095.1). Taxonomy (NCBI): domain Eukaryota; kingdom Metazoa; phylum Arthropoda; class Insecta; order Lepidoptera; family Lycaenidae; genus Glaucopsyche; species Glaucopsyche alexis. The sequence continues at coordinate 5,805,533 of FR990057.1, forward strand.
AGAGATATAATAGACGAGTATCTTTTGATCTACAGAGTACTTATGCTGCTGTACTACATTCTGCATTTCACACCGAGTCTTCTCCAAAAAAGGTCGGACCTTTTGGGTTCAAAACTATTTGGGTGTTCGTAAATATTCGGAAACGTCAACCTTTTTCGGGGTCCACTGACGTAGAATGTGCCTACATAATAATTATTATTAATGACGTAATGTTAACCTTACATGTTTTGGTAATGAATAAATAACTTGCTTATTTACTCTTTAAGAATAGATTTTCATATACACCTAAAGCTTTGGGTATGTAAATATGAGAAGTAAAATCCTTACCTAATATTATAAACGCAAAAGTTTATATGTATGGATCTTTGTTACTTTTATAAATACTAAATGGATTTTGATGAAATTTGGTATGATAGTAGCTTAGGCTCTGGATTAACACAGGCTACCTTTTGTCACAGCAGTTCCCCGCCGGTTTTTTTTTTATATAATAATTAGACAAACATTTGTATCCATTACGTCACAAGGAACGTCACCATTACAAAAAAACAAGTTTGAATGTAAATATTCTTTGTTCTAGCTCTGCGTATCCACCTTTCGGAGAGCACGCGCGCGTTACTCGACCAGTGGGGGACATTCGTGGTGGAGCGGCGCGGGGAGGTGGAGCTCAAGGGGCGGGGGAGGATGTTGACCCACTGGCTGCTCCACTGCTCCGAGGAGTCGCGGCCCCTCGCGCAGAGCCCGCAGCCGCTGCAGTACCCGATACTATTCCCCACCCTCCCCCCGCCTTTGATACACACACCGTACTTGGTGGTAGAGCCTACTCTACCCACATTAGCGGCTTAGGATTTACACAGAAGCTGTTCCCCATTATCTCTAGTCGCTGCAGTATCCTGTATTCCCACCTTCCCTCCGCCTATCTTAGTGGTAGAACCTACTCTACCCACATTAGCGGCATAGGATATACACAGAAGCTGTTCCCCATTCTCTCTAGTCGCTGCAGTATCCTGTATTCCCACCTTCCCTCCGCCTATCTTAGTGGTAGAACCTACTCTACCCACATTAGCGGCTTAGGATTTACACAGAAGCTGTTCCCCATTCTCTCTAGTCGCTGCAGTATCCTGTATTCCCACCTTCCCTCCGCCTATCTTAGTGGTAGAACCTACTCTACCCACATTAGCGGCTTAGGATATACACAGAAAAGTTGAAATGTTCCCATTCTCCTCTAGTCACTGCAGTATCCTGTATTCCCACACTCCCCCCGCCTATCTTGGTGGTAGAGCCTACTCTACCCACATTAGCGGTTTATGATTTAGACAGAAAAGTTGAAATGTTCCCCATTCTCCTCTAGTCATTGCAGTATCATGTGTCCCCACTCTCCCCCGCCTATGGTACATACACCGTACTCGGTGGTAGAGCATACTCTACCGATATTTGTGGCTTACGATTTATACAGAAAAGTTGAAATGTTCCCCATTCTCCTCTAGTCATTGCAGTATCCTGTGTCCCCACTCTCCCCCGCCTATGGTACATACACCGTACTCGGTGGTAGAGCCTACTCTACCGATATTAGTGGCTTACGATTTACACAGAAAAGTTGAAATGTTCCCCATTCTCCTCTAGTCATTGCAGTATCCTGTGTCCCCACTCTACCCCGCCTATGGTACATACACCGTACTCGGTGGTAGAGCCTACTCTACCGATATTAGTGGCTTACGATTTACACAGAAAAGTTGAAATGTTCCCAATTCTCCTCTAGTCATTGCAGTATCATGTGTCCCCACTCTCCCCCGCCTATGGTACATACACCGTACTCGGTGGTAGAGCCTACTCTACCGATATTAGTGGCTTACGATTTTCACAGAAAAGTTGAAATATTCCCCATTCTCCTCTAGTCGTTGCAGTATCATGTGTCCCCACTCTCCCCCGCCTATGATACATACACCGTACTCGGTGGTAGAGCCTACTCTACCGATATTAGTGGCTTACGATTTTCACAGAAAAGTTGAAAAGTTCCCCATTCTCCTCTAGTCATTGCAGTATCATGTGTCCCCACTCTCCCCCGCCTATGGTACATACACCGTAATCGGTGGTAGAGCCTACTCTACCGATATTTGTGGCTTACGATTTATACAGAAAAGTTGAAATATTCCCCATTCTCGCCACCGTTCCACGCGGCAAAACTATCAACCTTATCACCTTGATACTTGGCAGTCCTCCACCGTGCGCTTTACCAGTTTTCGGCCGCGCGCAGTTAAACTTTGGAATAAACTGTGGCCAGCGACATTTTCCGGACCATTACGATTTGAAAATTTTCAAGAATTGGGATTTTTTTTTGTGATAAATGTTATATAATATATATAAGTTTTATGTAACAAAACTATTTTAATTTTTTATTTTTCGCAATAATTCAAAAGTTATATCAAAATAAAATATTTTTTGAAACCAGTACCGAAGACACGCCGACTGCTCCCGAATAAACTCGAGCCTCTGTGACGTATTAGTGTTCGAAACTCAAAATTATAATCGTTTCATTGACTTTTCATTAAAATAGCTTTCACAATATGATTTCACAACTATGGTGACCGATCGTGGCGCGTTTGAATAGTCAATATATTTTTATTAAAATTCCCAATTAGTATATTCCCTCTTAAAATTAGATTTGCGTATTCGTGGTGCAAATGTTTTAATTAATAATGAGGACTATGATGTTGATCATGATCTGTTGGCTCTGTAGTTAATAAAAACAAGAATGTTTTCCTACCTAATTATTGTGCTTAGCTTGAGTTACCTAACGAGTAACGACTCCGCTCGTAATTCTGTAATAAAAGTCTTAGCTAGTTTGTAGGTGACTTGCAACTTGTATCGCATTATTTGATAAAATCCTTACAGCAGCTTACCTACTAATATAATAAAAAATGTGAAAGTAACTCTGTCCGACGTTTTGGACGTCGATGAATTCGGGCTTTCGATTAAAGGACATGGTGCAAAAGAGGGGCGTTATATGATTGACGTGTCTGTCTGCCTGTCTGTGTCTGTCCGTGGCATTGTAGCTCTCAAACAGATGAAGCGATATGGACCTAGTTTTTTGTTTGAAAGCTGACATGGTCGAGAATGTTCTGAGCTATAAATAATCATCATCAGCTCACTCACTGCATGACAGTTTGGAGGTTAAGTACTTATAATGTTTAATTTTGGTTACACTAATAACTCCCCACGCCGATCTCGGTGACGGTGGCCGGTTTCATTGAAACCAGGCCAATTACGCAGGAGTAATTTTATAGTGCCCAAGCGTTTGCGCAGTACACAAGAACACTCTCTCTTCCTTTACCTCATAATCCAGAGAGACGGATAACCGACACGACTGACGAGAGATCAGGCGCAGGTCCGACTTTTTACATGCCCATCCGACGCATGGATCATCTTGTCAGACAATCAGGTAATCGGCCTGCATTGTCCTAACCAAACTTGGAAATAACATTTTTTGTTATTCCAATGCGGGAATCGAACCCACGACCTCCGAGTCGAGAGCCAATGCTCTAACCACTAGACCACGGAGGCTGTTAGCTTACAGCTTACTAATAAAGTAAATGTGAAAGTAACTGTCCGACGTTTTGGACGTCGACGAGTTCGGGATTTCGATTAAAGGACATGGTGCAAAAGAGGGGTGTTATATGATTGACGTGTCTGCCTGTCTTTCTGTCTGTGTGTCTGTCCGTGGCATCGTAGCTCTCAAACAGATAAACCGATTTTGATCTAGTTTTCTTCTTTGAAAGCTTACATGGTCGAAAGTGTTCTGAGCTGTTCATCATCATTAACTCGTTCACTGCATGACAATTCGGGGGTTACTTATAATGTTTCATTTTGGTTACACTATGGAACAATCAACCACTGGGGCCGAAGATAAAATTAGGTTAGTTATAAGCGTAATAGGCAATCGGACTATTTTTTTTTTATTGCATAAATTGCATGTACTCTTAAATATGAGTAACTTCTCAGAAGAAACCGTATATCAAAAGTCAATATTTTCAAAGGTACAGCGATTTGTATGCAAAATTTCGCGAGCCTCCTAAAAACACTCCATACTAAAGTCGCCATACAAATGACGTCACTATTGGATTAAAGTGTATTAAGTAGGTATATAAAGTATACGGCCGCAGGAATATATTTGTAAATATCTCCGATATTTGTGCGTTTAAGTTCATACTTACTATAATGAATGTTTTTGTATATGATGTGAGTAAACTAATGATGTAGGTTTTGTTTACCAATTTCGCAAAAAAAAAATTTTTTTTTTGTATAGTCTCGCGAAATTTTGTATACAAATCGCTGTACCTTTGAAAATATTGACTTTTGATATACGGTTTCTTCGGAGAAGTTTCTCATATTTAAGAGTACTATTCATTTATACAATAAAAAAAAATCAGTCCGCTTGCCTATTGTATCTGAATTATGACGACAGTCGAATATCTGTAGAAGGTGTGGTAAATTAAATTGATTTTTAACAGCAAGTAAATAACGCTCAATGTGTTTTAGTACCTTAGAGATAGATTAGATACCGGGAAAGGATTTACGCTACTTTTATTTCTGGCATAATATACGGTTGCTACGCAATATACCGATTTGTGAATTGTGAGCAAACGAAGTTGCGGACAACGTCTAGTATGTTATAATGTTAAATATATTCATCGGTCTCGCACGTGAAGGTACTAAACTTGTTGATATCGCTATATATTTTAGACCAGTGTTTTTCAAACTTTTTCATGATGCGACGCCCCTTGTATGAAAAAATATTTCGCGACCCCCCGACCCCTTTGCTTTTTTATCATGTATGTATGTATTACAGTGTTACAAATATTCATTCCATACGACGTTTTTATGCATGTCCATAATTAGGATTCGGATATAAGTACATAATATAGTACGTCAAACACATTATTTTTTCAAATACATACATCGATGATATCGATGATATCGATGATCGATTTATGAGTACATAATATATTCTTTTGTTAAAATTCTCTTACTTAATAAATCAATCTTTTTAATCTTTATTGTTTTTTTACTAAAGTTCTCTCGACCTCCGGCGACCCCCCTACAGAAGCTTCGCAACCCCCAGAACCCACAGGTTGAAAAACGCTGGTCTAGACCATCGTTTCTCAACCATTTTTATGTCGCGACTCACAAAAAGGCCAAAGAGCTAGTAAATTTTTATCAGCTTTTTAAGTATTAGCCTTCACTGGTTCGAACGTTCGAATGATTTTTTCGACGTTCGATACAAAAGATTCGTTCGAAAAACGAACCTTTTGTACCTATATGTAATTTGTATTTATTATTTTACAGACTGGGACCTTTAAAAACAAACGCCCCCCCAAGGGTCGCCACCCACCGGTTGAGAAACGATGGTCTAGACGAGATATAAGTATTACATTTTTAAGCCATTCTAAGAAAGATATTAAAGAATATATTATATGTAACTAAAATTATTTTCTTACATTGTAGTAAATATTTTATATTATTATTTTTAAACAAAAATTAAACCGACTTCCAAAGTAAAAATACACAAAAAAGTATGAAATAAAACTTATTTTATAAATAATTCCCCTTTTAAATTTGGCTATTTCTCTACCTAATCTTCTTAATTTTGAAGTCGCTACCAGCCCAAACGATATCCCACAATATTTTATAGAACTCACGTTCATATTTGCTGGTACCGACTTCAAAATTAAGAAGATTAGGTAGAGAAATAGCCAAATTTAAAAGGAGAATTATTTATAAAATAAGTTTTATTTCATACTTTTTTGTGTATTTTTACTTTGGAAGTCGGTTTAATTTTTGTTTAAAAATAATAATTTCACCCTTTTTAGTGATATATCTTGTTAAGTTATTATTAATACGTCTTAAAAACGTCTAAAATAAACGATCGAATGTATAACTGAATACGCGCCAAGCTTCCATTAGGTATTGTTATTAAGATGATGATGATGATTACTGTAAGTTACAAAGTGGCATATGCTTGCAGTTCTTTAAACAATTCCGAAATTTCCTAACGCATATCTTTAAAGACTGAGGAGTTCTGGTCAGTGCTTTTGGATTCAGGGTATACCTTGGTACAACGTCTTATTCTTTGGTAGCGTATGTTTGTGTTACTTCAGTAAAAGTCAAAATCACTATATGTGTCGATATAAATTTCGAGGAGTTCCCTCGATTCCTCATGGATCGCATCATCACGTTTCCACTTTAGTGACTAAAAGACCAATTTCGAATTAAACCCTTTACAACAACAAAAGAATTTTGCGAATAGGTCCATAAACGGCAAAGTAATGTTCAAAGATCTCCGTGTTAGTGTAAAATACTATGAGAAGTACCTTCTTTATCATCATAATGTGATGATGTATGCTGTGATAGTGGTGGTGATGATGATGATTACTCTAATTGGCAAAGTGGTATATGCTTGCAGTTCTTTAAACAACGCCAAAATCCCCAAACATGTATCTATAAGGAGTCAGGAGTTCTGTTCTGTACTTTTGGATCCAGGGTATACCTTGGAGCAAAATCTTACTTCTTGGTAGCATATGCTTGGACTACTTCAGAAAAAGTCGAAATCACCATATGTGTCCATATAAATTTTGAGGAGTTCCCTCGTTTCTTCATGGATCCCATCATCAGGTCACCAATTTTCTGAAAATGGGACCAACTTCGGATTATACCTTTTACATCAAAAAAAGAATTTTGAAAATCGCCCAGCAGACGGCGGAGTTATCCGCGAACATACAAAAAAAAAAAAAAAACATATACAGCCGAACGTATAACCGCCTCCTTTTTTGGAAGTCGGTTAAAAACTAGATGTACCCGACAGATGTTGTTCTGTCTTAACTATGAACTGTAATAAATAAATAATTACCAACAACTACACCTACAACCTACACATACTATCCTACTCCTACACCTATCACCTATACCTTCGCCTACACTCAACCTAAACCTACACCTTACTTTATTAACAACAGCTAATATTATTACTGTAATACCCACAACAGCCTCCGTGGTCTAGTGGTTCGAGCATTGGCTCTGGACTCGGAGGTCGTGGTTTCGATTCCCACATTGGAAAACAAAAATGTTGTTTCCAAGTTTGGTTAGGACAATGCAGGCTGATCACCTAATTGTCTGCAAGAAAGATGTCTGACAAGAAAGATGATCCATGCGTCAGATTAAAAAGTCGGACCTGCGCCTGATCTCTCGTCAGTCGTGTCGGTTATCCGTCCCACTGCATTATGAGAGTAAAGAAAGAGACAGTACTCTTGTGTACTGCGCACACACTTGGGCACTATAAAATTATACCTGCGTAACTGACTTGGTTTCAATGAAACCGGCCACCGTCACCGAAATCGGTGGAGGAGTTATTAATACCTACAAGAAAACTACATAATTATAACATAATTTTTGAAACGCGTTACAAATTACGATGTACGTTAAACCTTCTACGTACGTTAAACCTTCGTAGCGACTCTACGACACTTCGTAGAACTGCTACATGTTATATGACCGTCAACCTTTTTTTTAGTGATATGGGCAAGGAAACGAGCAGATGGATCGCCTGAAGCGATTACCGCCGCCCACAGAACATGCGTTAATTAATAGCCCATACGTGCAGAAGCATAGCACACCCACGTTTAGTCTCCCACAATAGCACAATCTTTGCGAAATCGCGACATACGAACATCGTGAATGCCATTCTCCCTAGTCCCTTATGTTATGGCCAGTTCACACCGAGATGCGACGCGACGCGGCCCTGCATTTTTAAGATAGCAATTCAAAATTGAATTTTATTCACTACACAAGAAGATAAACGTTTCATTGCGGCGCCGCGTAGCTCGGTGAAGTTAAAAAGTCTAACTCTTGCAATTAAAAATTTTTTAACATTCTTTTTTTTTTACAAAAAAAATACCTAGAATAAGTATTTAGTAAAGACTACGTAAATAAATATTCCTGAAAAAGGTATAAATTAAAATTTACGGATTGCTTTTGTACACGCAGAATAAAGAAATCACAACAAAGAAAGTACGATAAAGTAGGAAAATTATTGTGAAACAATCGATTCCTTTGATTTATAAAATACTTGGAATGTGGATAATTAATCATATTTTTGTACATTTTATATAATAAGTATAATATTATGTAAACGAATCATATTATTATTTTTGTATCGATGTTAGGTACTGTATAATTTATTTGATATGAAAAAAAAATATTTAGGTAAGTAATTTATTTTGATCTCAATGTTAACTGTTGATGTAGAAATGTGTTTTATTATTAGTTTTAAATCAATAAACTTAATTTATGACGATGTTTTTTTTTATTGCTCGAAAGGACCGACAAAACAATCGGCGACACACAAGCCGATAGAATACCGCAATATAAAAATAGCAATAAACAACCGTATACCGATGTGGCTTAGAAAATCAAAACCAAAAATCGATACTCAAACATGCAATGAATTATCTACTTGTAGCAAGTAATGTCTGCACAGTACACACTCTCCCCCTCCATACATTCTGGAAATTGATTCAATACAAGAAAGAGGAGCACATAATCACCATATGGTGTGTCCACGATTGTGTAGAATGACTGAGCCGGTCAAAATTTTCCAATTTAGATCGATTTGGACATAAGTATGTATATAATATTATAATATTGTCTACTCGGGCCCGGATTATAAACGAAAGAAATTCTGTTGCCTAGCAACGAAAACCCCTACATAAACAAAACTTTACACATTCTCTACTACTTGTCGTAGACAAGTGCTTAGTATCATATATTACTAATTAGTATTAATAATTATAATAATGACATTAATAATAAAAGAAGTCATAATATTACTAATTATTTTATACAATCCAGTAAGTACTATAAAACTTCCTAGTCCTTGTATGTTAGGTAAATATTACGAACCGAGTGTGATGCAGTGTGTTACTTGTCCGCTTAATGCTTCGCTGACCACGTCTCATAATGGTAAGTGATCGTTGAGTTAGCTACGAAAAATCTAAATTCGTTTTTAAGATGTATGGTACTTGAGGGAGAGATGATAATGAGACTCAAATGAAAAAAAAAATTAAACTTTATTGAGTGAAGTTAATGATAAAAGACAAGACAGTGAAGACTGTTATACTCGTTATACAGTATCTCTTGAAATTTACGTTGGAGTTAAGTAATAATCTCTTTAGTCAAATTTATATTAACATAATAATAAAAATATACGGACCTCATTATAATGTTAAAAGCATAAAGACTGGACGCTTGCACTTTTCACTACTTATGAAAAAAAAAACCTTTTTACTTGCTGTTAGACACACTATTAGGCAACCGGACTGATTTTTTTTATTGCAAACATGAAGAATACTCTTAAATATGAGTAACTTCTCAGAAGAAACCGCATATCAAAAGTCAATATTTTCAAAGGTAGAGCGATTTGTATAAAAAAATTCGTGTGTCTCGTAAAAACGCTCCATACTAAATTTAACCTACAAGTGACGTCAATTGTAGGTTAAAGTGTATGAAGTATATGGCCGCAGGAATATATTTGTAAATATCTCCGATGTTAGTGCATTTAAGTTCATACTTAATTAATTTTTTTTGTACTTTTTAAATATATTTAATTAGTAACCTACACATAAAATAGGTAATATATTTTTTTATATTTTCCGAGTAGTAATGCCTCAATATTTCTGATTATATTAATGAAACTTAATATTTCAGATGTAGTCCGATCCCCTATTCGGTAGCGAAAATAATCCCAATTTTAGTGGTTTATTTTTTTTACTGTTTTTCTTTTTTTATGAAACTAGGGGGCAAATGAGCAAAAGGATCACCTGATGGAAAGCGATTACCGTCGCCCATGGACACCCGCAACATCAGAGAAGTTGCAAGTGCGTTGCCGGCCTTTTAGGAGGGATTACGCTCCCTTCTTGAAGGTTCTATTGATTATGTTAAAGTATAATGAAGTAATCTTTACAAACCAACAAGATCAACATATTACAAAATTATGTTCTATTTGTTAATAGCGAGCGAGCAAGTAAGTTTTTTTTAAGATGAATTAATCCCTGAGATTGTGAACTTTCAAAACCATTAAAATTAAACAGCGAGATACTGAAGGTATTCAATATTCCCATATTATCATGTCCTATTTGCTAAGAGCTAGAGAGCGGAGCGAGCGAAACAATTATTCCTATTTTAGAGATTTAAAACTTAGCCAAGTCAAGTGGTCAGGGCGGCGTCGCCCACGCCTAGCTCTACCACTGTCTTTGCCTGTCTAGTCTCCCTGTTTCATAGGTTTTAGCTGCACTTGCACGGAGAACAGCATACCGGTGTCTCCAGCGCGGTGCCGGCCGTGCGGCGTCACCGACCTAGTGTCCACCGACGGCACCGCCTGCGTGCCACGCCGCTGTCACACCGCCGCGGGCAGGGTCGCGTGCAGGAAGTGTCCGCGGGAGTATATCACAGGTCACTGATTAGTGTGTGTCTGTCACCGTAAAATTGTAAAAACCGTTAGATTGTAATATTACTAGAGATATTATAATGGTAATGGAGATATTATAAAAGGCATGGTAAATATTACAATAAGTATAACGAAAAATAATGCGTACAATTGGATGGAGAAATTTGTATTTGACAATCTGTCAGCATATTATAATATCTCTAGTAATATTACAATCTAACGGTTTGTACAATTTTACGGTGACATGTCTAACAGCACACCGTGCACCGGTTTCTAAGGTTTTCTAACCTGGGCCTCTAGTCAAGATGCATTCGATAATTTCGACGGCGAACTTCGAAAACAAAATGTATGGGATTTGACGTATTGCATCGCAAGCGACATGTCACTTAACGATGACTTATGTCAAATCCCATACATTTTTGATTTCGAAGTTCCCTGGATAATAGAGACGGAGTGGGCAATTGGTATCCCATCAAAATCTCCAAACATGAACTAAAATGAACTTTGTTTAAGGCAATAATAATAGTAACCATTGTTGCCTTAAATAATGTTCACGGACTAAGCCCCCTAGATTTGCCTAGAAGTGCGAAACAATATTATGATTGTTTTTTTTATATATAAATTCAGGGATCAAACGGATCACCCGATGGAAAGCGATTACCGTCGCCCATGGACACCCGCAACATCAGTGGTGTTGCAAGTGCATTGCCGGCTTAAAGGTTTGATTAAAAAACAAGTAAAAAAGGCTAGGTATCTAGGCAATTCTTCAAAATTCAAATTTCAACGTTCTTAATATTAATAGTTCCAAAACTTTTTCAGTCACACAAAATTTCGACGGGTCACCAATGAAAGAGGTCCAATGCATCAAATGCGCTAAAGGTTTTAGACCGTTAAACAATAAATGTGTCAGATGCGAAGCGTGCACCTGTAGCCGACCCGAGGTGGTGGTAGCAGGGAGATGTATACCGAAGAAGTACCTCGTGGATAGACCGAAGTATACAGACAATAGATTACATCCGAATGCCCTAATGGAACTTGTTAAGTTGGAGTATTTGTGCACGGTAAGTGATTTTTAATCTAATTCGGAACATGTTAAATATTTAGTATAATTAATACATACATATAATCACGCATCTTCCCCGTAGGGGTAGGCAGAGACTGCCTCTTTCTCGTAGGGGTAGGCAGAGACCGCTTCTTTCCACTTGCTACGGTCCTTACATACTTGTTTCGCTTCGTCCACTTTCATTCTTACTATCCATTCCTCCTCTTACATTCAACGTAGCGAAGCGGCTCTCCATGGGCCACTTTTCGCCTCCGCGAGAACGAGACGTGATGAGTGGCGAACCACATCGCCGCTATTTTGGATAGTTAAATAATTTATAAACTCAGAAATATTGAGGCTACTACTAAAATAATATAATATTTTAGGTGTAGCTTTCTAATTAGATATATCAGAAGAATACAAAAAGGTTTCAAATTGTTTGATTACTTAGTAAAAAACCAAGTCAAATTTACGGGAGCGGAAAAGACTTTAAAAAATTATAAAATCTATTAAAATTAATTTATTTAACTTAAGGTCCGGACGCACTAGGCGGAACTGCACTTCGGCGGAACTGAGCGACACGTCGCGTCAAAATATTCTTTATATGAAATTATATGAGATAACACGCACTAAGCGGTAACGGAACTACACTGCAGCGAACTGCGCGTCAAACTTGATCAACTGACAAAAAGTGTCGCGAACTGCAGTTCGGTTTCGCCAACTTCATTTTCATAGTCAGTCAACCGAGATACTTGGGAGCGCGATAATCGTTCGTCAAAAATGTCGATAGATGAATAAAATTTATATTACATACATAATAATATTATGACGTCCAGCATAAAAAGTACATGACATGATATACACTTCTATGAAAAAAAAACAACTTCGGAGTGAAACGACCTCTGTGGCTCAATGGTTAGCGCGTCGGCGCTCAAGAAGCCCGGTCGCGGGTTCGAATCCCACCGGGAGACAAAAAGTTTTTTATGTTCCTGGGTCATGGATGTGCAATAAGTGTGTATAAAATTCTTAAATATATGTATAGTATAAAAGTATTAAATATATTTCCGTTGTCCACACCGTTGGTACCCGTATCACAAGTTCTTCGAGAAATTACCACGGGACCAGATTGACGTGGTGTAAAAGCGTCCATAGATAGATATTATTATTAAATAGTTCAAGAAATGGGAATAAATGGTAAGTTAATTTTTCTATTTCTTTTTCCAGTGGATGAACGACGACCTCTCCAATGTTAATTGGTTTCATAGTGAAAATTATAAAAATAATAATATCTATGGACGCTTCACACCAAGTCAGTCTGGCCCCATGGTAAGTATCCGAAAAACTTGTGTTACGGGTACCAGACAACGGAAATATTTTTAATACTTTTTATACTTTACTTATATATAAGATTTTTATTATATTATACACACATTTAATACACATCCTTGAACCAAGAACACAGAAAACTTTTTTGTTCCCTGGTGGTATTCGAACCCGCGACCTCCGGTTAAAGCGCCACTGCGCTCACCACTGAGCCACGGAGGTCGTATGTAAATTATTTAGATTGTAGGTATGTAGGTACATATTTATTAAAAAAAACCTTTTAAATTTCAATTGTCCATTTGTCCATCTTGCTCGGAGGTTGCCTAGCTACTAAATATATTTTTGTAGCGCCGCTGCAGTTGCAGTGCGACTTACCAAAACGTGTCGCTCAGTTCCGCTGAAGTTCAGTTCCGCCTAGTGCGTCCGGACCTTAATTACAATTTAAACTTAATTAATTGACACGTATGAGCGGAGTTGGATGTCATGTCTCTGTCTTAAAATAATCATATTATAGTCCTAGTGTTCCCAGTTATACCTAATACAATACAGCTGGGAATTCAAAAATATTAACTAAGCAATAATCCATATACTAGGGCTGCCAGAACTAACATGACTACATACATCATTAGTTTATTTTTTACATCATAACAAAAACATTTATTGCAGTAAGTGTGAACTTAAAGGCATAAAAAAGTATATTCCTGTGGCCTCATACTTATTTCATACAGTTATCCGTCATATACAATCAAAAATAGTCTTGACCTAATTAATAAAATTAAAAATATTTCAATTCCAACGGGCGCAACTCTTGTATCATTTGACGTTAAAAACTTATTTACAAATATACCGGTCAAAGAAGTTATAAACATCGTAGACGAAATATTATGTACATCAAATCTAGATGCACAAGAAATCATAGACTTGAAAGCCGTCTTCAGCGTTTGCCTACATCAAAATTATTTTACTTTTAACGCAAAAACCTACAAGCAAAAGGATGGACTAGCGATGGGGAGCCCCCTATCTCCTCTGTGTGCTGACATTTTTATGAATAGTTTAGAATCGAAAATACTTGAATCAGAATATAAACAAAACATTGTATACTGGTATAGGTATGTTGATGATATAATATGTCTGTGGAAAGGAGAACATACGGTATTAAAAGACTTTTTCGATTATATAAACAAGCTTCATAATACCATTCAAGTTACTATGGAAATAGACAATAAAAGGTTGAATTTTCTAGACATCACAATAGATATAAGCCTACAACATCATAAATTTAATATATTTAGAAAACCAACTTACAGTGAAAATATTCTCCACGCGAACTCATGCCATCCATACCAACATAAACATGCCTCTTTTCATGCCTTTGTTCACAGATTACTAAGTGTACCCCTTGATGCAGTAGATTACAGAACCGAACTAAATACAATAAAATATATAGCACAAAACAACGGGTATGATCCAAGGTTGATAGATAGTATTTTAAAAAAAGCTAAAAAGAAGAAGACTGAACAATTACTATACAATCAGACAGTTGAAAGAACAGAAAGCATATCGTGGGTCAAAATACCATATATTGGACCATCGTCATATAGATTCCAGAGAATTTTACAGAATAAGGAGAAAAAAGTAGCATTTTACACAACAGGTTCTCTAAAAAAGCTTATATGTAACAATAAAGACAAATTTGAAATCACAGACAACAGTGGTATATACCGCCTCACTTGTGACACGTGTGGAGGAGTATATATAGGCCAGACAGGACGAAAATTTAAAACTAGAATTAAGGAACATATGACAGCATGGAAGAAAAAAACAGATAGATCGACGTTTGCAGAACATCTTAACAATAATGGACATCATTTTGACCCAGATAAAGACATAAAATATTTGCATATTCTACCAAAAAGTCGAAAAATGGATGCGTTAGAAGCTTTAGAAATAAACAGATATAAAAAAGGGGGAAATTTGCTAAATGATCAATCATGTCTTTCGAATTCTATTTTATTGGACATCTAGTTTTATTTTTATTTATAATATTTAATTAAATTTAGCCTTAATAATTAATTCAGGGACATCATATTTTAATTTAATTTATTTATTTTATTGACAATTTCATTTTAATTTATTCTGTTGACATATTTACCCTATTTATATTCCGATATTAATGTTTGTGACGAAAGTTTAATGTGACAAAATAATTATTACCTATTTAATTTTATACTCTGACATTTGCATTATGATTCTGTTTCTTATTGTCTGGACTTATTGTCTGGACATTGTATCTTATTTTAATATTAATTTGTCAATTGCATGTGGTGTTAATAATAATTAGGATAACAATTATTGATATGGTATAATTTAGTATATATTTGCCCAAAATATAAAAATGTTTCATGAAGCGGGCAACATTAATCTGCACAATTTTTTGAATTATTTTTTAACTACCTACTTTATATTGAATCTACCTTCAATTTACACCTGATGATGAGTTAATCGAAACCGGTCGTGTTTATATTTAATTATTGTAAAAATCTAAATAAAGTGGAAAAGTGTGTATAAAAAGTTGTGTTATATTATTATTTCATACACTTTTACCTAATCGTGGCGTCACTAGTTTGCCTTTGTTTAGTCTGTGGCATGGCATGGCCAACAGTGGGAACGTAAGTGGTCGGTGGCGATGATGATGATGATAGTTTTATGTTTAAGGAGCTCGATGTACTGGCGTGCAGAAGTCTCGGCAGTGCGTGTGTGAGAAGTTTGTACTCAGTAGATACGGCCGGACCTTGCAGTCTGTGGTTCAAACGTAATGTTACCATTACAGGTAAGATGTTACAATATCATGTAAAGGAAGTCATGTATGTATACGACAAACTTCGACTCAAGACTCAAACAAAAGACGATTATAACAGAATATGATGTAAAGGGACTCACCAGGAGAAATATATAGGATACGTTCTAGAGTTTTAAGTATCCCGTTCCCGAGGGACTTAAAACTCTAGAACGGCTAGACCTATTTGGCTCATTTTGGTCTTGAAATTCAGGGAAGGTTTAAACAGTGAGAAATATTAGAAAAGGTGTAGGTTGTAGTAGGTGTAGGACTAGGACGTAGGTTGCATTGTAGGCGTAGCCATTTGTTCATTTCAGTTCATATTTAAGACAGGACAATGTGTGTCGGGACAGCTTGTTTATAATAAGTATTAGTAGGATGACCGTCATTAAAGAACGCAGACTATAAGTATGGCCCTTTAACTAACCATAAAGGTAAACTTTATCTGTGCTAATATCTATAAACGAGTCATGGCAAACCAAAGGCATAAATAGGGAGATATGCATAACAACTTTTTTATTTTCCTTCATGATTTATGTTTCTTTTCGGAATAGATGCGACTTTTGCTGGATTGAACTTAATTTTTTTCATTATTCCTCTAAGTAAAAGGTTTGTATTTCTAGGTTTGCCGCTGCTGGCCCATTCTTTTAGTAAAAAAGACGATGAATTTAATTTAGAGCACGGTAAGGTAGGTACTACCTTTTATTACTATTTACGTAACTCCTCCAATAAGTAATGTATGATGTTTCTTTACTATTTCTATTAGACTTTCTATATTTTGTTTTGCCTTTTTGTTTTTTTTTTTTGCTTGTTTATTTTACCAAATAAGTAATGATCATGTTTTGCAGGATACATTGAAGTTAGTAATAATAGAGCATACTACAAATGGAGGAATTAAGGTTTTAGACAACGTAGAAAAAGGATATTTTAAGTGTCTTCCATTTGATGTCAAAATAGGCAAAGAAATATCGTAAGTTTCTTTCATTTGCTTCATAAAATACTACATAATTAATACCATATAAAATTAATTAATATTATGTTTATAGCAGTTTAATAATACCCACAACCTGCAAGCAAATGTGTGAGTGCACGCATAAGCATGCGTAACGCACCTCCCAACTGCTATAAACATAATATTAATTAATTTTATGCTATGGATTTCCGCAAAGTAACGCCTGATTCTATTAACGATACAATATAAGTTGATATTATTATATTCCACGCCGGCGAAGCCGCGGGAAATTTATACAAAAAAATAATGTTAATAAATAAAAATTTTAGGTGTGACGTAGAGAAAAATGTAACTGATGTTGATGCCTCTGAATATAATAGCACATACGAACTGTACGTGGCATTTAATAATGAATTGAAGCCAATTTCAATTAAAATAGTCAAGAATAACAGACAAATACAAGTAAGTATTAAAAATCCTATAATGCGAGCATATAAGTATGTATATACAATTTGTAGATACGCTAGAATAATTGAAACCATTCTAGATGAGACTAGCCTAGTTTTTCAATCTGGAGTAAAAAATACCCTCAGGGTATAAAGGCAATTGTTTTCAATGTGTCATGTTTTGTTTACCCTCTATGTTTACCCTTGAACATTTAATAGAAAAAATATCACAGAGGTTTAACGAAAATATGGCTTATAGGTAGAGGTACTCGTAATATCTCGTTTATAAGACCAACAAAAACGCCTTCATCTCGCCATTATTTTGTGTTATCTAACTTATTTCTCATCCCCTTTATGCGTTACAGTAAATTATATTTTATAGATACATCTTGGAAAATATTGTGATAAAATCCTGCCTAATCAACACTTTTCAATCAAATTCAACTATGATAATATTAAAACATCAAAGTATTTTTTTTTAATTTATCCGCTACAAAAATATTTAAAAAAATTGACAATCTAAACAAGGATTTTGTGAAATAATTACCCACTCTAAACTAGTCGATTACGTAAAATTGTAAAAACTAACATACCTATTAAACTCTATTTCTGATTAATGGTTTTTCAATTAGTAAATAAATAAAACTATAAATGTTTTTTTTTCTCCTAGAGAGGTTTATGGCCTTCAAATAAATTTCGCAAATTCTTCCTAGTGGAGAAATATCTATCGATTACTACAAATATAACAGAAATGGTGTACTTACGAACTCTACTTTTACACATAAGGTAAGATTTTTTGTAAGCTTCTCTTTTTTAATAATTTTTGTTCAAGCAAACAGAAGTAAAGCTACTCATTTATTTTAATAATAATAATAAGTTGACGACCTCTGTGGCTCAGTGGTTCAGCGCTTTGGTGCTCAAGCCGGGGGTCGCAGGTTCGAATCCTGCCGAAGGAACAAAAAGTTTTTCTGTGTTCCCGGGTCATGGATGTGTATTAAATATGTGTATAATATAACAAAAATCTTAAATATATGTATAGTATAAAAGTATTAATTATACTTCCCGTTTACTGGTACCTGTAACACAAGTTCTTCGGATACTTAGCACGGGACGAGATGGGCGTGGTGTGAAGCGTCCATAGATATTATTATTATTATAATTAATTAGACATAAAGCAGTGCACGTTCGATGTTCGCAAGACTACTAATAAAGAATAATAAGGCATAAAGGAACTCACTTGTGACTTCACTAATGTTGCGAATATCCAAATGTAGCCGAGTCGCTTATCATCAGACAATCTTTCTTTCTTTCTTTTCCCTATTACAAAAATCTGAGAAAGTTCTGGAAACTACCTCCTAAACAAAGATAAATGATTCGTCTCGCTCGGATTTCGGATGTCGAGCGCCGAGCGAGAACAATCATTTATCCCATGCTCCTAATATAGAATAATTTTTACAAAATTTTCAGCATATCTCGCGATATCTCTAAAATTGGATCGTTGAAGTTGACACTAAACGTAGAGGTGCACTATGAAACAAAATCACCTGTAGCTCACACCATTACAACCACGTTTGAGGTCAGACACCAAATGCCAGCAGCGGGGGTTGCGAGGAGTCTTGAAGTAAGAATTTTATAAAGGTTGTGGGAATAGTAGAAGGCCCCAAATCAGGTCTCAGATCGAGTGAGGTAGTATGCTCGGTCAGGCGGAATCCCACTTGTAAGTAGGTACTTTAGATGTTGATTATATAGAGTCGAACTCTGAAAACTTCGATAGCGCGATTCAGGATCGTGACGCTAATTGGACCGCCACTAGGTATTGCATGGTATAATTCTTCTACTAGGTCCCATAATGGTCCTATATAGCGAGATATATCTATGATTTAGGCCATAACATTTTTGAATTGGGTATTTGCTTACAAGTAAAAATTAAGTTTTTTTTTAATTTAGAAATAATTAGGTACTTATTATATTTGATAAAAGTAGTAGATAGTATAGTAGATATGTAATAAGGTGCACTTCAAAGTGACAAATAAGTTGGCATTTTTTTACAACATAAGTTTAAAAATTAAAAAAAAACCTACACTTACATCAAATACAAAAATATTTATCTACTAGCTTTTGCCCGCGGCTTCGCCCGCGTAAATATATTATTCCGCGGGAACACTAATTTTTCGGGATAAAAAAAATCCTATGTCCTTTCTCGGGACCCAAAGTATGTCTATACCAAATTTCATAAAAATCGGTTCAGCGGTTAAAGTGTGAAGAGGTAACAGACAGACAGACAGACACACTTTCGCATTTATAATATTAAGTATAGAAGTATAATATATTAGTATAATAATAGTAGTATATTAGTATAGAAGTATAGATTTGGAATAAAAAGTAGACTACGCGTTTGTCCAAAGAAATAACCACTACCATACCAACTTTCATTCAAATCGGTTCAACCTTTTAGCAGTAAAAGACAGTCAAATATCCACAAAATAATATATTATCCCTCGGGAACACTGTATCTTTTTGGGAAAAAAGTGGACTGCGCGTTTGTCCAAAGCATAAACTACTACCATAACAACTTTCATTCAAATCGGATCAACCTTTTAGCAGTGAAAGACAGTCAAATATACACAGAATAATACATTATCCCTCAGAAACACCGTACTTTTTCGGCATAAAAAGTAATAGGATACTTTTTATGCCGAAAAATTACGGTGTCCCTTCCCAGGACTCAAAGTATGTCTATAACTCTATACCAAATTTCATCAAAATCAGTTCAGCGGTTAAAGCGTGAAGAGGTAACAGTCAGATAGACAGACACACTTTCGCATTTATAATATTAGTATTGTAAAAACTTTTGCGGTTTGCTGCAGAGTAGGCATCTACAGACACACGAATTTGGTACGGAGCGTACAGCGGACCATATCCGCAAACCGAATCCGGTGTCGCTACACACGCACGGATTTGGTACGATGCAGTGGACCGAAAAGCTCGACACTCGTGTGTTCGATTTTCAGTTCTATTGCATTAGGACAGAGTTCTATTTACAGTGCTGTTTTTCGACGACGCGATGATTCCCGAAATTCATTGATAACAGGCAGTGATATCAACTCTCAAAAATATTTCTCCCCAAACTTTACCCCTGATAATTATACCATTGACAGGTCTAAGAGATAATAAGCTAGAAAGAAAGGTTATGTGTTTAACATAAAGACTTACGCGTGAATAACATAAAACTAACTTTTCTTAATCTGATTTCACTCCCAATATTATATTTTCATATCCCTGACTATATACACACATTTAAATAATTTTTATTATTACATACAAATTGATTCATAAGGAGTAAACTCTAAACATCCTGGCCCCTAGTAAACCCCCGTAGATATTTTCCCTAATTTTGGGTGGTAAATCCCTAAGTTGGCAACACTGACACCGTTGTACGGCCTAACCGCCGGACTGCTCTACACACGCACGGATTTGGTACGGAGCGTAACAGATCCGCTGTACGCTCCGTGCCAAATTCGTGTGTCTGTAGACACCATTATTCGTAATAAGATACCTACCAAGCTTCAAGTTCAACCTAATATACAATTACTTAGTACCTATAATATGGTAGGATACTCAAAGATATAACATCAATTTAAAGTTTATTTCACTAAAATTAAGGAAGACGAATGTTATAAAAGTTGAAAATATTTTTTCACAGAATAGAAATATAGTATTTGAAATTATAAAACAGTTATTCTTCTATTCTGCTCAGTCAATATCAATACGTACGGTTAAAAGACTATGGCTGTGTTCCGCCGAAAATAGAGCTTGTTAGCGCTTGCTAGCGCTAAAAAAACCGATTATCCGCCAGGGCACATATTTTGCTAACTTCAATAATGCTAACATAATCCGCCATTTTACTTATTTTATACTAGCGGTTGCCATTTTGCCTACGTTTTATTTTCCGCGGAACACAGCCTATGTATGCGGCTTAATTTTGAATTTCGAACGCAAATATTTCAAGAGCCTGAACGAAATAATATCAAGGTACATTTTTACCGGCTAAAAAAATAGTAGGTAACTTATTAAAGACCACCAAATAAGTTGACCTCTCGCTCAAAGCAAATTCTTAGTTTAAGTAGATCTTGTACTATTGGTTTTTTCCTTCGCTATTTATTATTTGTGTTGAGTAGGATAAAAATAGATTTATTTTTATAATTTTAATTTAATAGTTTTATTTCAAGAGAAAACATGCGAAAAATGATGATTTATTTCGGTTTGTGAAGCAAGTTCAAAAATACAGTTTTTTCATGATCCCGTGGGAACCGTTTCGGTTTCCAAGAAAAAAAAATACTGTTAGTTATTTCATGTTCCAATCTACCTTTGTGCCAAGTTTTATTTAAATACGTCGAGTAGATTGCCTGAAATAACGTCAAACAGGTAGGTACAGTTTTTTGAAGATCCCATGGGAACCCTTTAATTTTGCGGGATAAAGAGTATCCTATTTTACCCTTCAGGTCCTAAGCTACCTACCTGCCAAATTTCATTTTATTCCATCCAGTGGTTTCGGCGTGATGTTATAACAAACAAACAGACAGACAGACAGACAGACAGACATTTTTTTCAAAAACGTTATTTTTAGGTTCTGAGACCTTTATAGACCCCCCATTTTGATTTTCACTTAGATAACTTTAATGTACAGACATGACCCCTCTACAGATTTATTATATGTATAGATAGATAGACTAACCATAGTTACTTCGTACTTACCAAAGTACGAACATAAACGCGCAAACTATAAAAATATAAATATCAGAAATTTTGTGCATATGATTAAAGACCAATCATACATGATTCCTCTACACTCTATATTCTATGATATGACGATTGACAATACATTTCGTAGCTACTTACAGGCACGTGACGTCAGTTGCCGATACCTACGTCTACTGTATGTAGTGTTTTCACAAGACTTACATACTCGTATTATGTTGGGAGTTTTTATTTTTGTGAACTTTGTAAGTCCGTGCAGTTTCTATAAAAATAATTATTTTAGTGCTGTATAGTGTTCCGTTCCTTATATTTCAGAGTACTATTTACTTAAATGTAATAAAAAAATACAGGCAAGTAACCGCCTACCCAATTTATTGACTATTTGATTTCGACCACAGGAACAATATGGCGCCGAATCGATCCTATTCTCATTTGAATCGCACTATAACTATTTAGTACCTAATCTGTGTCTCTAGCGATATTAATCTTTTGAAGATACTGGGTGGTGCGTTCGGGTCTGCTATGGCTCTGTATGCTGTTCTGCAGTGGCGCGGGGCGGTCAGGCGCGGCGCCCTACACGTCACCATCGTGCCCGTACTAGCCAGCGCGGTAGCAGATGCGCTTTATTTTGTAAGTTTGTAAAATTTTGCATTATCCCGCGAAAAAATACCCACAACCTGCAAGCAAATGTGTGAGTGCATGCATAAGCATGCGTAAACCACCTCCGCTGTTACTAGCACCTAATCAGTCCGCACTCCGCTGCAGGTGGACGACGACAGTGACGCGCTAGTTCTGGACGAACCGCACCGTGAGTGTTCATGAGTCATGAGTATTCATGAGTCATGAACTGGGCCTCTAGTCAAGAGGCCTCTAAGAAAAATGTATGGGATTTGACATAAGTCATAGCAAAATGACAATTCGCTTGCGATGCCTTATGTCAAATTCACATACATTTTGGTTTCGAACTTCGCCGTCGAAATTATCGAATGCATCTTGACTAGAGGCCCTGATGACAGATAGCTCAATAACGGCCGTATGCTTTGTATCCCTCCAGTTCTTAACGAACTTTGTTTGCAGGTCCACTTCCTTTTTTTCTCCCCTCTAAAAAACTCTAGAACCTCTAGAAAACCTCATGTAGAACTTTTCCCCCTATATTTAGGGGGGAAACCCGTATGTTGGCAGCACTGCTATTACGGTCCTTCCCAACCGCCCACACCTTCGGATTTGGTCAAACCATAACCGATATGTAAACTGGCTGATCGTGGCGAACTCGATTAGTAATAATTGTGTTACCCGGACTACTTTACATATTGTCACATTTAGTTCAGAAGCGAAGCAAATTCTAGGTCCGTTCGAAGTTCGAACCACTTCAAGCGTCTGTTAGCACTATTATAATTTAATACATACCTACTTATGATATTATTTACGTCTTTTATTTATAGGCGACTCTATTATCCACTCTTCACGCGCTCGCAGCAGAGGCCGGAACACTGGGTCTCACTTTACCTCTGTCAAGAACAGAAGAAAAATTAATAACGGCAATGATCTACTCTGCAGTAGCCTTGAAGGTACCTAATTGCGTCAGTCACACGTACAGTTCGTACCGCAGGAAACAGAACGCGCTGTTCTAACCCTCGAAACGAACTTCCCCGGACTGACTACGATCTGGGCCCCGATTTTCGTGCTTCGAATATCGGTTCGATTGTCAGTCTGTCCTGCTCGCGCACGCATGATTTGACGCCTGTGTGAATGAGTCAGCGCGAGAATCGAATCGACAGATGGAGGACAGACTGACAATCGAACCGATATTCGAAGCACGAGAATCGGGGCCCTGAACCTCATCTCTCGTATTTAAAGTAGACTTTCATTTTACTTTGATTGTATTGTAAGTGAAGCGACATGTTATCATACTGATTTTATGAAGTTTTGACCAATCAGAGCGCGTTTCACGTTGGTTTAACGTTTACGAGAATACCGTTTGACAGTTTTAGCGTATCGGAACTTGATTGTAATTGTATTAGGGTTTAATTTAGCAGAATTGATCCTCTGGTATGTCGATGCGAGAGCATTTTCGACAGTTTTTTCGAAATTATGTATAACGCTGTTAATCCATCGTTGGACGCATCTTGAGCCGTAATTAGCGCAACAGACAGGAAACAGTTAATTCCTACAGATCCCTCCGCGGTTTGGAACGCGGGCCGATGCGCGGTTTGAACTTAATGTGTGCAGAACGCTATTTCCTATCTGATTCGTGCTGATATGATGAAAGAAACAGGGTGGATATGAAATAAGTTTTTTTTTTCGTTTTAGGCGCTGAAAGTCATTTATGTAACTATAAAGCAATGTAGAAGCAGTATTTTGTTTATCGATTGGTCGAGATATAATCCTTCGTTCAATGGTAAGTTCACACTTTACGTTTGGTATACGGTATACTCCACACATGTATGCCAATTCCAACCCTCATACACGTTCAGTTCTAACTGATCCAATTAGCAGCGTCATGCCAATTGGACGGTAGGAAGTATGGTGTAATGGCTATTTTAATTTATAAATGACCCTCAAGGAAATCTTGTAAATTATTATACTGAGCCAATGTAATAAATAAAAATTTACATGATCCTAAAAGTCACTGCCTTCGAGTAGTAGGGATTCGTGCATTCTGGATCACGATTCTGGACCCCCCGCCCTCTACCCCCGTCCTCTCCCGCGTACCTACTCTACTCTACCTTCGGGCGGCGATGTCGGCTAAAAAAAAAAAAAAAAAAAAAAAAAAGTTTGGTGTCAAAATGGGGGTTTTCGGCCACGCCCGATCGATCGCGCTCATCCGTTTTTCAATATCTCTAACGGTTACAAAGATAGACTTTTGCAATAACAAGGCCCATTAGGGTCTATTCATTACTGATTACTCCATCCGGTGGTAGACAAAAGGACGGTGATAAGCTAAGGACCATTAGTGGTTAAGTGAAGCAACAATGGTATTGTAAGTTAGTCATTTTATTGATAAAATAACACTCAAATAATCTACATAATTTCAAATCATTTTTTAGGGTTCCTTGCCTCGAAGTAGGAAAATACTGAACCCTTATAGGATCACTTTGTTTTCCGTCCGTCTGCCTGTCAAGATCCTTTTTCTCAGAACGCGTGGAGGTGTCAAGTGGAATCTATATCAAATACTCAACCTAAGCAAATGCAGTCAAAAGATACGGCTGTTTATGTCCCAAATTTCCGCAAATTTTTAACACTCGCAATATAATCAAAACCTACAGGGCACTTCCCATGAACTCAGAATCTTGAAATTTGGTACGAAGCAACGTCTTATAGCACAGATAAAGGGAAAATTGAGAAAACCGTAATTTTTTAGTTACATCATATTATATTTTAGTAGAAATATTTTTAATAATTTTAAACTTACTACCCCTTTCCTCATGAACGAACACGTAGAGTATTAAATTAAAATTCATATCGAATACTCAGGTCTAAATTACCTTTAAGCTGTAACAAAATCACTACGACTCGCACTTGACCGGGTTCTTTTAATGTAACGAACCAGAAAACGAGCAGACGGATCGCTTGATGGTAAGCGATTTCCGCTGCCCATGGACACTCGCAACACCCTCCTCTGGTGTAGCGACATGCGTTCCCAGTCCTTAAAATCCTCAACACCTCTGTGGCTCCGGTAACCTCACTCACTCGGCGAAACACAACACAAGCGTTATTTTATGCCGGTTTTCTGTGAGACCACCGAAGCGTGGCTCTCCCACACCCTCCTCTGGTATAGCGAAATACGTTCCCAGTCCTTAAAATCCTCAACACCTCTGTGGCTCCGGTAACCTCACTCACTCGGCGAAACACAACACAAGCGTTATTTTATACCGGTTTTCTGTGAGACCACCGAAGCGTGGCTCTCCCACATCCTCCTCTGGTATAGCGAAATGCGTTCCCAGTCCTTAAAATCCTCAACACCTCTGTGGCTCCGGTAACATCACTCACTCGGCGGAACACAACACAAGCGTTATTTTATGCCGGTTTTCTGTGAGACCACCGAAGCGTGGCTCTCCCACACCCTCCTCTGGTATAGCGAAATACGTTCCCAGTCCTTAAAATCCTCAACACCTCTGTGGCTCCGGTAACCTCACTCACTCGGCGAAACACAACACAGGCGTTATTTTATTCCGGTTTTCTGTGAGACCACCGAAGCGTGGCTCTCCCGCGTGGCTCTCCCACACAGTCCTCTGGTATAGCGAAATGCGTTCCCAGTCCTTAAAATCCTCAACACCTCTGTGGCTCCGGTAACCTCACTCACTCGGCGAAACACAACACAAGCGTTATTTTATGCCGGTTTTCTGTGAGACCACCGAAGCGTGGCTCTCCCACACCCTCCTCTGGTATAGCGAAATACGTTCCCAGTCCTTAAAATCCTCAACACCTCTGTGGCTCCGGTAACCTCACTCACTCGGCGAAACACAACACAGGCGTTATTTTATTCCGGTTTTCTGTGAGACCACCGAAGCGTGGCTCTCCCGCGTGGCTCTCCCACACAGTCCTCTGGTATAGCGAAATGCGTTCCCAGTCCTTAAAATCCTCAACACCTCTGTGGCTCCGGTAACCTCACTCACTCGGCGAAACACAACACAAGCGTTATTTTATGCCGGTTTTCTGTGAGACCACCGAAGCGTGGCTCTCCCACACCCTCCTCTGGTATAGCGAAATACGTTCCCAGTCCTTAAAATCCTCAACACCTCTGTGGCTCCGGTAACCTCACTCACCCGGCGAAACACAACACAGGCGTTATTTTATGCCGGTTTTCTGTGAGACCACCGAAGCGTGGCTCTCCCACACCGTCCTCTGGTATAGCGAAATGCGTTCCCAGTCCTTAAAATCCTCAACACCTCTGTGGCTCCGGTAACCTCACTCACTCGGCGAAACACAACACAGGCGTTATTTTATGCCGGTTTTCTGTGAGACCACCGAAGCGCGGCTCTCCCACACCCTCCTCTGGTATAGCGAAATGCGTTCCCAGTCCTTAAAATCCTCAACGCCTCTGTGGCGCCGGTAACCTCACTCGGCGAAACACAACGCAAGCGTAATTTGACGTCCGTTTTCTGTGAGGTCGTGGTATTTACCCGATCGAGCAAGTGGCTCTCCCACACCCTCCTCTGGTGTTACGACTTGTGTTTTCAGTTCGACCGTGTAAATGTCAATTTTAGAACCCAGTTTTATAGTTTTACAGATTTGAAAAATTAACAGTTGTATTAGCAAAGCAATTGTAACACTAAAGTGTCATAATAATAATATGTATATTCAATTCTAAAAAGGAATACTACTGCAGTGATTTTATTTTACTATAAAGGTCAGATATTATAGTTGCGTAAAAGGCGTAAAATAAACTGATAGTGATAGTATGCTTACAATTTATCATCATCAACAACAATGTTTTTTTATGAACACATTCGCCACCAACCACACCCTCTACTAAGGACAAAGTATGAGTGTCAACGAATAATATTTGTTAGTTACACTTTTTTTTTAAATGATCTAATGATGAATAGCTCAGTGATCAGTGCTTACAAAGCGGAGGTCGTGGTTCGGGTCCCACCAAATTCAATTCAATTCAATTCATTTATTGATCACCAGAATGTAGTATAATTACAAAGATGGTAAATTAAAAATATTATGGTTCTAATACATTCTGCCATTATAAGGGCGTGTGACATTTGCATGCTCTTATTAATTACTACATTTTTATTTATTTCATTATTTACAATTAAATAAACCATTAAAGTCACAATAAGGTATTACTCAGTATTATTGAGAGTCAGTATAATAATAATATAAAAGAAAAATAAAATCATGAAAATTAATAAAAGAAAACTAAAATTGATAAAAAAATCATGCAGCTAGAGAATCATTAACTAAAGTAAAAACTGATATTAAATAGAATTCGATAAGTACAACAATTAATTAAGATTATCAATAAAATAATTAAAATCATCACACATTTATAAATCATTCGCCCAAATTCATTTTAATTTACAAGATATAAATATATTTAATCAGTAAATCATTATAAAATTAGAAGAAAAACATAATGTCAAAAATTAATTCATAATAATATTTACAATTTTTGGTAAGTCAATTAAAATTAAATAATATATAAAGTGATAATAATATAATTAAAAAGTGTCATTAAGATAGTCATCAATAGAGTAATAACATTTTTCTGTTAGAAAATTTTTAAAATTTGTTTTGAAAAGATTTGTATTTAGCTCTTTTATATGCTTTGGAATCTTATTGTAAATTCTTGGACCCATACAATATACACTTTTTAACATCAGTTCAGTCTCAAAGGGACATAAAAGTTTTCTATGTTCCTGAATGGATCATGGATATGTATTTAATACTGGTATTAATTGCCCGAGACTTCGCCCGCGTGAAATTAGGTTTTCAACTTTCATCGTCTATTTTACTCAACTAGGGACTTAATTTTAGAAAACGCTGAAATACATAACTCATATTTTTTCATACTCTATTCATACGAAATACCATGTAAATATTTCCAAGGAATAAGAAGTTTCATACAAACTTTTATCGCCCAATTTTTTATTTATTTGAGGGTTGAAAAATCCTTCCTTACTGGTTGCCTACGCCATATGAGAAATACGTGTGCAAAATTTCAAATATCTATCCTTAAAGGTTTGGTCTGTGAGTTGATACATATTCAGGCAATCCACTTTTTTTTTATTCAACTTTTCGATGTACAAGTCCTTACTGACCCTACTAGATACAAACCTGTTATCAATATGATGTTGTTGACGAATTCATTTCCAGTGATAGTTAGGAATGGAGTTTATGTTCCCCATTAACGTAACGATAATAGTCGTGATAACATAAAATTAGCATTCTCGAAGTTTTTGATGATATAAATAGTGTTCTCCACAAACCACGGTATATTCATTTTGTACTCTCAAGATTTCAACAGTTTTGTCACGGTCACCGAGCGGAGCCGGTGATGAGTACAAAATAATTTAGAAATATAGCTCCCCTTATGTCATTGACTGTTGTTAACAAAATGAAATGTTAATAGGTTCTATCGACGTGGGAGTTGAAATCGAAACGGAGCAAGGGATTCCGATATAGACAGCTGCGTATTGTCTCATACTGAACAACTGTATATTTGAATATAAGCCTTTGAGCAATATTGTAAAGAAGATATCATGAATAACGATACAGTTATCGTTGACCTTCAAGGATTTAAGGATATCAAAAATAAATTTATCCTCAAAGAATTTTCAATTGCAACCAAATACTACACGCAGACATTTGTAATCAAACCACCATATCCTTATAATAATCTTACAAGTGAAGAAAAGAAGCAAGTTCGATGGTTAGAAAAAAATCGAGGATTACGTTGGAGTGAAGGATTCATTGACTATCGTGAATTTCAAAGGACGATTGTTTCCTACATAAGCGGTAAAAAAATACTAACAAAAGGATTGGAAAAGATTAAGTGGATTCATGAGCTATGTCAAGACTGTGAAATAATAGAATTAGGGCAAAAGGGTTGTCCGAAATTTTTAATATTATATTATAAAGACTATTGTAAAAAAACAAAAAAAGAAAATAGCATCCTGAATTGTGTTCATCATAAAAAAATATGTGCTTTAAAAAATGTACTCTGTCTGAAAACATGGTATTGTGATAATGCTAATTTGTTTTAATATTTTATCAAGTAAAAATTTTACTTTTAATAAATGTCTGTTAGAATATTATTTTCCTTTAATATCTAATAAAAAATAAACCAAGGTGAAAAATCGAAACCATTCTTTAGAGATTATTTATTTGTTCAAAATTTGTAACATAAATTTTACTTTTTAATAAAATATGTCTATTGGAATACTATGTTATTTTATTTCCTTTTACTCTATAATAATAAATAAACCAAAGATAAAAAACGGAGATTATTATTTATTTGTTAAAAAATTTAAATATTATATTATATTGGCTATTGTGAAAAAACAAAAAAGAAAATAACATTTTGAATTGTGTTCATCACAAAAAGATATAACTAAATAAATAAATTCTTTATTTGCAGAAAACATTGTGGGTACAAAAGGTGTTACATACCTATCTATTTTAGTCACAAATATTCATCATTTACTGACATGCAAATATTATATTATTACATGAATATAAATTAAGCTATACATATGCATTTTAAAAATGTACTGTAACTAAAATAAACACGGTATTGTAATAATACTAATTTGTTTTAAAATGTTCTTGAAGTAAAAATTTTGATTTTTAATAAAAGTCTGTTGAAATATCTTTTTCTTTTATTTCCTTTTATTCTATTAAAAAAACCAGGGGGCAAAATTCAACATGATTTATTATTTTTTTTTATATTTTTTATTTCTTAAAAATTTTATAGTAAAATTTTTACTTTAAAAAATGTCTATTGGAATATCATATTATTTTATTTCTTTTATTCTATAATGATAATTAAACCAAGAGAAACAAATCGACACCGATATTTTTTTAGAGATTATTTTTATGCATAAAATCTTTAGTAAAATTTTTACTTTTAAATAAATATCTACTGGAATATCATAATATTTTATTTCCTTTTACTCTTTAATAATAAATAAATCAAGGGTAAAAGTTTTAAGTAGTTTTTTTTTCATTCTTTCTTTTAGTCTGTAAATAATTTAAAGTAGATAGTTATTATTGTTTTATTGTAAATTTGTTTAATTTTGATATTCTTTTGGTGCGCAATAAAGACTCAAAGGGTAAAAATAGGAGATTATATTTTATTTGTTCAATATTTTTAATATTATAATATTATATTGACTATTGTGAAAAAACAAACAGAAAATAACGTTTTGATTTGTGTTCTTCACCAAAAGATATGTGTCTTAAAATGTACTCTGACCAAAAATACGGTATTGTAATAATGCTCATTTGTTTTAAAATTTTTATCAAGCAAAATTTTTACTTTTTAATAAACGTCTATTGGAATATCATTTTCTTTTATTTCCTTTTATTCTATAAAAAAATCTATAAAAAAACCAAGGGGAAAAATTGTCACAGATTTTTTTTTTTTCATTTTTTTATTTGTTCGAAATTTGTCTGAAATTTTTAATGTTATATTATTGACTATATACACTGACTATTGTGAAAAAACAAAAAGAAATAATATTTTGTATTGTGCTCATCACAAAAAGATACGCGCTTTAAAAATATACTCTATCTAAAATACGGTATTGTGATAATGCTAATCTGAATTTTACTTTTTAATAAATGTCTATTGAAATATAATTTTTTAATCAAGAGAGAAAAAGTTGTTGTCTAGACCACCACTCGTTCGCTTCGCTTCCGACCGTTCGCTGCGCTTCACTGTGGTGGTCTAGACAACAACTTTTTCTCTCTTGATTAAAAAATTATATTTCAATAGACATTTATTAAAAAGTAAAATTCAGATTAGCATTATCACAATACCGTATTTTAGATAGAGTATATTTTTAAAGCGCGTATCTTTTTGTGATGAGCACAATACAAAATATTATTTCTTTTTGTTTTTTCACAATAGTCAGTGTATATAGTCAATAATATAACATTAAAAATTTCAGACAAATTTCGAACGAATAAAAAAATGAAAAAAAAAAAAATCTGTGACAATTTTTCCCCTTGGTTTTTTTATAGATTTTTTTATAGAATAAAAGGAAATAAAAGAAAATGATATTCCAATAGACGTTTATTAAAAAGTAAAAATTTTGCTTGATAAAAATTTTAAAACAAATGAGCATTATTACAATACCGTATTTTTGGTCAGAGTACATTTTAAGACACATATCTTTTGGTGAAGAACACAAATCAAAACGTTATTTTCTGTTTGTTTTTTCACAATAGTCAATATAATATTATAATATTAAAAATATTGAACAAATAAAATATAATCTCCTATTTTTACCCTTTGAGTCTTTATTGCGCACCAAAAGAATATCAAAATTAAACAAATTTACAATAAAACAATAATAACTATCTACTTTAAATTATTTACAGACTAAAAGAAAGAATGAAAAAAAAACTACTTAAAACTTTTACCCTTGATTTATTTATTATTAAAGAGTAAAAGGAAATAAAATATTATGATATTCCAGTAGATATTTATTTAAAAGTAAAAATTTTACTAAAGATTTTATGCATAAAAATAATCTCTAAAAAAATATCGGTGTCGATTTGTTTCTCTTGGTTTAATTATCATTATAGAATAAAAGAAATAAAATAATATGATATTCCAATAGACATTTTTTAAAGTAAAAATTTTACTATAAAATTTTTAAGAAATAAAAAATATAAAAAAAAATAATAAATCATGTTGAATTTTGCCCCCTGGTTTTTTTAATAGAATAAAAGGAAATAAAAGAAAAAGATATTTCAACAGACTTTTATTAAAAATCAAAATTTTTACTTCAAGAACATTTTAAAACAAATTAGTATTATTACAATACCGTGTTTATTTTAGTTACAGTACATTTTTAAAATGCATATGTATAGCTTAATTTATATTCATGTAATAATATAATATTTGCATGTCAGTAAATGATGAATATTTGTGACTAAAATAGATAGGTATGTAACACCTTTT
Source organism: Glaucopsyche alexis (assembly GCA_905404095.1). NCBI lineage: Eukaryota > Metazoa > Arthropoda > Insecta > Lepidoptera > Lycaenidae > Glaucopsyche > Glaucopsyche alexis. The sequence goes on from FR990057.1 coordinate 5,838,027, forward strand.
GTACCCACAATGTTTTCTGCAAATAAAGAATTTATTTATTTAGTTATATCTTTTTGTGATGAACACAATTCAAAATGTTATTTTCTTTTTTGTTTTTTCACAATAGCCAATATAATATAATATTTAAATTTTTTAACAAATAAATAATAATCTCCGTTTTTTATCTTTGGTTTATTTATTATTATAGAGTAAAAGGAAATAAAATAACATAGTATTCCAATAGACATATTTTATTAAAAAGTAAAATTTATGTTACAAATTTTGAACAAATAAATAATCTCTAAAGAATGGTTTCGATTTTTCACCTTGGTTTATTTTTTATTAGATATTAAAGGAAAATAATATTCTAACAGACATTTATTAAAAGTAAAATTTTTACTTGATAAAATATTAAAACAAATTAGCATTATCACAATACCATGTTTTCAGACAGAGTACATTTTTTAAAGCACATATTTTTTTATGATGAACACAATTCAGGATGCTATTTTCTTTTTTTGTTTTTTTACAATAGTCTTTATAATATAATATTAAAAATTTCGGACAACCCTTTTGCCCTAATTCTATTATTTCACAGTCTTGACATAGCTCATGAATCCACTTAATCTTTTCCAATCCTTTTGTTAGTATTTTTTTACCGCTTATGTAGGAAACAATCGTCCTTTGAAATTCACGATAGTCAATGAATCCTTCACTCCAACGTAATCCTCGATTTTTTTCTAACCATCGAACTTGCTTCTTTTCTTCACTTGTAAGATTATTATAAGGATATGGTGGTTTGATTACAAATGTCTGCGTGTAGTATTTGGTTGCAATTGAAAATTCTTTGAGGATAAATTTATTTTTGATATCCTTAAATCCTTGAAGGTCAACGATAACTGTATCGTTATTCATGATATCTTCTTTACAATATTGCTCAAAGGCTTATATTCAAATATACAGTTGTTCAGTATGAGACAATACGCAGCTGTCTATATCGGAATCCCTTGCTCCGTTTCGATTTCAACTCCCACGTCGATAGAACCTATTAACATTTCATTTTGTTAACAACAGTCAATGACATAAGGGGAGCTATATTTCTAAATTATTTTGTACTCATCACCGGCTCCGCTCGGTGACCGTGACAAAACTGTTGAAATCTTGAGAGTACAAAATGAATATACCGTGGTTTGTGGAGAACACTATTTATATCATCAAAAACTTCGAGAATGCTAATTTTATGTTATCACGACTATTATCGTTACGTTAATGGGGAACATAAACTCCATTCCTAACTATCACTGGAAATGAATTCGTCAACAACATCATATTGATAACAGGTTTGTATCTAGTAGGGTCAGTAAGGACTTGTACATCGAAAAGTTGAATAAAAAAAAAGTGGATTGCCTGAATATGTATCAACTCACAGACCAAACCTTTAAGGATAGATATTTGAAATTTTGCACACGTATTTCTCATATGGCGTAGGCAACCAGTAAGGAAGGATTTTTCAACCCTCAAATAAATAAAAAATTGGGCGATAAAAGTTTGTATGAAACTTCTTATTCCTTGGAAATATTTACATGGTATTTCGTATGAATAGAGTATGAAAAAATATGAGTTATGTATTTCAGCGTTTTCTAAAATTAAGTCCCTAGTTGAGTAAAATAGACGATGAAAGTTGAAAACCTAATTTCACGCGGGCGAAGTCTCGGGCAATTAATACCAGTATTAAATACATATCCATGATCCATTCAGGAACATAGAAAACTTTTATGTCCCTTTGAGACTGAACTGATGTTAAAAAGTGTATATTGTATGGGTCCAAGAATTTACAATAAGATTCCAAAGCATATAAAAGAGCTAAATACAAATCTTTTCAAAACAAATTTTAAAAATTTTCTAACAGAAAAATGTTATTACTCTATTGATGACTATCTTAATGACACTTTTTAATTATATTATTATCACTTTATATATTATTTAATTTTAATTGACTTACCAAAAATTGTAAATATTATTATGAATTAATTTTTGACATTATGTTTTTCTTCTAATTTTATAATGATTTACTGATTAAATATATTTATATCTTGTAAATTAAAATGAATTTGGGCGAATGATTTATAAATGTGTGATGATTTTAATTATTTTATTGATAATCTTAATTAATTGTTGTACTTATCGAATTCTATTTAATATCAGTTTTTACTTTAGTTAATGATTCTCTAGCTGCATGATTTTTTTATCAATTTTAGTTTTCTTTTATTAATTTTCATGATTTTATTTTTCTTTTATATTATTATTATACTGACTCTCAATAATACTGAGTAATACCTTATTGTGACTTTAATGGTTTATTTAATTGTAAATAATGAAATAAATAAAAATGTAGTAATTAATAAGAGCATGCAAATGTCACACGCCCTTATAATGGCAGAATGTATTAGAACCATAATATTTTTAATTTACCATCTTTGTAATTATACTACATTCTGGTGATCAATAAATGAATTGAATTGAATTGAATTTGGTGGGACCCGAACCACGACCTCCGCTTTGTAAGTACTGATCACTGAGCTATTCATCATTAGATCATTTCAAAAAAAAGTGTAACTAACAAATATTATTCGTTGACACTCATACTTTGTCCTTAGTAGAGGGTGTGGTTGGTGGCGAATGTGTTCATAAAAAAACATTGTTGTTGATGATGATAAATTGTAAGCATACTATCACTATCAGTTTATTTTACGCCTTTTACGCAACTATAATATCTGACCTTTATAGTAAAATAAAATCACTGCAGTAGTATTCCTTTTTAGAATTGAATATACATATTATTATTATGACACTTTAGTGTTACAATTGCTTTGCTAATACAACTGTTAATTTTTCAAATCTGTAAAACTATAAAACTGGGTTCTAAAATTGACATTTACACGGTCGAACTGAAAACACAAGTCGTAACACCAGAGGAGGGTGTGGGAGAGCCACTTGCTCGATCGGGTAAATACCACGACCTCACAGAAAACGGACGTCAAATTACGCTTGCGTTGTGTTTCGCCGAGTGAGGTTACCGGCGCCACAGAGGCGTTGAGGATTTTAAGGACTGGGAACGCATTTCGCTATACCAGAGGAGGGTGTGGGAGAGCCGCGCTTCGGTGGTCTCACAGAAAACCGGCATAAAATAACGCCTGTGTTGTGTTTCGCCGAGTGAGTGAGGTTACCGGAGCCACAGAGGTGTTGAGGATTTTAAGGACTGGGAACGCATTTCGCTATACCAGAGGACGGTGTGGGAGAGCCACGCTTCGGTGGTCTCACAGAAAACCGGCATAAAATAACGCCTGTGTTGTGTTTCGCCGAGTGAGTGAGGTTACCGGAGCCACAGAGGTGTTGAGGATTTTAAGGACTGGGAACGTATTTCGCTATACCAGAGGAGGGTGTGGGAGAGCCACGCTTCGGTGGTCTCACAGAAAACCGGCATAAAATAACGCTTGTGTTGTGTTTCGCCGAGTGAGTGAGGTTACCGGAGCCACAGAGGTGTTGAGGATTTTAAGGACTGGGAACGCATTTCGCTATACCAGAGGACTGTGTGGGAGAGCCACGCGGGAGAGCCACGCTTCGGTGGTCTCACAGAAAACCGGAATAAAATAACGCCTGTGTTGTGTTTCGCCGAGTGAGTGAGGTTACCGGAGCCACAGAGGTGTTGAGGATTTTAAGGACTGGGAACGTATTTCGCTATACCAGAGGAGGGTGTGGGAGAGCCACGCTTCGGTGGTCTCACAGAAAACCGGCATAAAATAACGCTTGTGTTGTGTTTCGCCGAGTGAGTGAGGTTACCGGAGCCACAGAGGTGTTGAGGATTTTAAGGACTGGGAACGCATTTCGCTATACCAGAGGACTGTGTGGGAGAGCCACGCGGGAGAGCCACGCTTCGGTGGTCTCACAGAAAACCGGAATAAAATAACGCCTGTGTTGTGTTTCGCCGAGTGAGTGAGGTTACCGGAGCCACAGAGGTGTTGAGGATTTTAAGGACTGGGAACGTATTTCGCTATACCAGAGGAGGGTGTGGGAGAGCCACGCTTCGGTGGTCTCACAGAAAACCGGCATAAAATAACGCTTGTGTTGTGTTCCGCCGAGTGAGTGATGTTACCGGAGCCACAGAGGTGTTGAGGATTTTAAGGACTGGGAACGCATTTCGCTATACCAGAGGAGGATGTGGGAGAGCCACGCTTCGGTGGTCTCACAGAAAACCGGTATAAAATAACGCTTGTGTTGTGTTTCGCCGAGTGAGTGAGGTTACCGGAGCCACAGAGGTGTTGAGGATTTTAAGGACTGGGAACGTATTTCGCTATACCAGAGGAGGGTGTGGGAGAGCCACGCTTCGGTGGTCTCACAGAAAACCGGCATAAAATAACGCTTGTGTTGTGTTTCGCCGAGTGAGTGAGGTTACCGGAGCCACAGAGGTGTTGAGGATTTTAAGGACTGGGAACGCATGTCGCTACACCAGAGGAGGGTGTTGCGAGTGTCCATGGGCAGCGGAAATCGCTTACCATCAAGCGATCCGTCTGCTCGTTTTCTGGTTCGTTACATTAAAAGAACCCGGTCAAGTGCGAGTCGTAGTGATTTTGTTACAGCTTAAAGGTAATTTAGACCTGAGTATTCGATATGAATTTTAATTTAATACTCTACGTGTTCGTTCATGAGGAAAGGGGTAGTAAGTTTAAAATTATTAAAAATATTTCTACTAAAATATAATATGATGTAACTAAAAAATTACGGTTTTCTCAATTTTCCCTTTATCTGTGCTATAAGACGTTGCTTCGTACCAAATTTCAAGATTCTGAGTTCATGGGAAGTGCCCTGTAGGTTTTGATTATATTGCGAGTGTTCAAAATTTGCGGAAATTTGGGACATAAACAGCCGTATCTTTTGACTGCATTTGCTTAGGTTGAGTATTTGATATAGATTCCACTTGACACCTCCACGCGTTCTGAGAAAAAGGATCTTGACAGGCAGACGGACGGAAAACAAAGTGATCCTATAAGGGTTCAGTATTTTCCTACTTCGAGGCAAGGAACCCTAAAAAATGATTTGAAATTATGTAGATTATTTGAGTGTTATTTTATCAATAAAATGACTAACTTACAATACCATTGTTGCTTCACTTAACCACTAATGGTCCTTAGCTTATCACCGTCCTTTTGTCTACCACCGGATGGAGTAATCAGTAATGAATAGACCCTAATGGGCCTTGTTATTGCAAAAGTCTATCTTTGTAACCGTTAGAGATATTGAAAAACGGATGAGCGCGATCGATCGGGCGTGGCCGAAAACCCCCATTTTGACACCAAACTTTTTTTTTTTTTTTTTTTTTAGCCGACATCGCCGCCCGAAGGTAGAGTAGAGTAGGTACGCGGGAGAGGACGGGGGTAGAGGGCGGGGGGTCCAGAATCGTGATCCAGAATGCACGAATCCCTACTACTCCTTCGTTCGTCTTTGTTAGGATTCTTGCAATTTAAATTCACTCTTCTTATGTAATATTGACGTTGTTATTAAAATATTGCTTATTAATAATATAGCTAATTTTTTTATGAAATGAATCAGAAAACGAGCAAACGGAGCGACTGATGGTATTATGCTATTAACGCCGCCCATTGTTATTCGCAACACCAAAGGAGTTACACGTTCCTGATGGTCCTCAAAATCTCCAACCCCCTTGAGCCTCCGCTAAACATAAGAAAACCGGCGTGAAACAATGCAAGCGTCATTTCACGCCGGTTTTCTGTGAGGCTATGGTATTTATCCGGCCAAACCGGCCCTTTCGTGCCAAAGCATGGGTCTCCCACGCCAAAAATCTTGATAAAAACTTGTGTATATTTTAGAAGTGGAAGCCACTGCACCTACAGACTGGCGGACCGTTATGGTGGATAAAGAGTGGAGCGCCATGCGGAGCCGGCGCCGCGTGTGTCCGGGAATGACGGCTTCACTAGCACTCCTGATATTACATGTGAGTCTTATAATTTTTTCCCCTCTTTTCACGTAGGTTTTTTTTTTCAATTTTCCCGTTACAAAATACTAAACCGCCTCCCCCCATCTGGTGACCAAGCTTAGTACTTTGGAGACCCCTCTCCCTCTATCCACCTAAACAGGTCACCTAGTGTGGGTACGCTCCCTATATACCTTAAACTCTAGTAAGTATCTTGCCTATAACGTCTAACTTTTATTTTAGTTTCTAGCTATTCGTATGTCTTATATATTCCTCCTCCGTGGTCCGTGGTCTAGTGATTCGAGCATTGGCTCTCGACTCGGAGGTCGTGGGTTCGATTCCCACAAGGGAACAACAAAAAATGTTGTTTCCAAGTTTGGTTAGGACAATGCACCTGATCACCTGATTGTCTGACAAGAAAGATGATCCATGCGTCGGATGGGCATGTAAAAAGTCGGTCCTGCGCCTGATCTCTCGCCAGTCGTGTCGGTCATCCGTCCCACTGGGTTACGAGAGTAAAAGGAAGAGAGAGTGCTCTTGTGTACTGCGCACACACTTGGGCACTATAAAATTACTCCTGCGTAACTGGCCTGGTTTCAATGAAACCGGCCACCGTCACCGAGATCCAGGCCCACCGCTAGCTGTTTCGTCGCCCGCGTGCAATACCTACCGATTATGCCGCCCTATTCCTATGAGTTTTGTCAAAACAAGGTGATGAGTCGCTCGATTAGCCGCCCCCTGGGCGTGCCGCCCTTGTGCGGTGCACGCTTTGCACGCCCGCTTACGGCGGCCCTGCCGAGATCGGTGTGAGAGTTATTTATTATATTATTATATTCCTCAAAGGCGAGGCTACAAAAGATGCATCGTCGCTATGCTAACTGTTGCCCCGACTCAACCCGCGTGCATATAGTATTCCAAAGGAACACTACTTTTTCGGGATAAAAAGTAGGCCATGTTTTATTCCAGACCTTAAACTTACCACCATACAAAATTTCATCAAAATCCGTTTAGTAGTTTTTGCGTGAAAGAGTAACAAGCATCCATCCATCCATCTATCGAAATTTTCACATTTATAATAATAGTAGGATGTATACTTGCAACGTACTTCCTCTGATGTTGCGAGTGTCCATAGGATACGGTAATCTGCAGTCTGCACTTTGCATCAGGTGATCCGTTTGCTCGTTTGCCCCCGTAGTTTTATATAAAAAATACTGGTGGACATCTTACATCCACATTACGGTATGCCCTGGACCTACTGTGAGTCCAAGGCATACCGCCTCATCAACGCTAACAGCCGAATTTAGCATTAATCAAAATATACTTAACTAACGTATTTTTTATTTAGTTTCTAGATATCCGTATGTCCTACATACCTCAAAGTCAAGGCTACAAATGGTGCATCGTCTCTGTTGCCTGGTGGATATCCTACACCACATTCCTGGTGAGCCGGTACGCCCTGGACCTCACAGCAGGCTCGCCAACAGCTGAACTGCCGAAGGTGTGCTGTGGAGTGGGAGTGTCTCTACTGGTGTTCCAGGAGGACAGATATGCACATTATGTGAATGGGAGGTAGGTGACGAAAGAAGATTAGTAAAAAGTAGATTTTTTTAAATTTTATTGAGTTTAATGATGAATTCATTCAAGGTTCTAAAGAAATACTTCGTAAAGACCATGAGCCATTCAATGCCGTCGAAAAAAGTTAAACATGAAATTAGCTACTATGGCAACGCATTACTTAGCGAATAAAAAAACGACCAGCTTCCGGGCTTCGTAGTCTAGCGATTAGAGCTTGGCTCTCGACTCGGAGGTCGTGGGTTCGATTCCCGCATTGGAACAAAAAAAATGTTGTTTCCAAGTTTGGCTAGGACAATGCAGGCTGATCAGCTGATTGTCTGACAAGAAAGATGATCCATGCGTCGGATGGGCATGTAAAAAGTCAGACCTTCGCCTGATGTCTCGTCAGTCGTGTCGGTTATCCGTCCCACTGGATTATGAGAGTAAAGGAAGAGTGCTCTTATGCACTGCGCACACACTTGGTCACTATAAAATTACTCCCGCGTAACTGGCCTGGTTTTCAATGAAACCGGCCACCGTCACCGAAATCGGTGTGGGGGAGTTACTTAACTGATAGTCACTGCCTGTGCCAAGACGTTAATTAAAGTAATAAATGATATTTAAAATTTTTCTTGTTATCAGAAACGATGCGACCGTCGACTCCAAAATGATAACCGGATCTCTCGCAACATGTAGGCTCTTCTTTTCGCCGCAACTCAGGTATGAATATGTACTTAGGCCTTTGCATCCGTTAATGGATTATTGATTCAGTATTCTCCGAGCGAAGTAACCACTCTTGAAATACTGTAGTGCAGTGGTCCCCAACCTTTTTTTTACGCGGGCCACAAACCCGTTGTACTCCTGGTGTCGCGGGCCGCAACCAAAATTTTTTAGGGGCAAAAAAATATGTTGTTTAAAAGAGATGTTTGATTTTGGGCCAGCTCTATGTACACCACATAGGTAAATAGGAAAAATATAAGGGAATTTCATAAAAATACAAAAAAAGTAATTGGAAGAAGGGTACGTGCGTACAAAAATAATTATTTGAAGAGTTTTTTAATGCGAGAACCCTATTTTAGGGCGGCATTGACAGTTGTTTTGACTTGACTTTTGACGTAGTTGATAGTTTAGGAAGAGACAGACATCTTCTTGAGTGTCATACGTCTTTCTTTGTGAAAAGTCATGTCATTGTCAAAATGATACAGTCTGACAAGGATCTTTTGGCACGTGGACAAAATCAGAACTAACATCGCCGTCTTGTAAAATGTCGCTTTTAATATTTTGTATTGTTTTGTATTGCGACACTTACCTTTTGGCACGTGGATAAAATCAGTACTAACATCGCCGTCTTGTAAAATTTCACTTTTAGTAATAAGTAAGTATTGTTCTTATTTGCGACACTCACACCCCCATCCAAGTGCCAAAAGATCCTTGTACGACTGTATTATTTGGTTAATGAGGTATGTTCATAGGTATGTAAAATCACTTGAAAATTCGTTACAGTAAAGCTTTTATATATACAAATACACTAGTTTTTGTTTTATTTAAAAATACCTAGTAGTTTAAATTTTGCAATCATTTAAAGTTCGCGTAAATTTGTTGCCCCGCTGGAAGTCACTGAACACCCGATGACGTCATTTTTTAACGCTCCGTGTAGTCCCCGCCCGGCTGTAGCAGTGTATAAGGTCCCGTGCAGTGTTTACTATTCTTTTTTCACGTAAACAATATCCCAAACAATATCCTACAATATTTTATAGAACTCACGTTCATATTTGCTGGTACCGACTTCAAAATTAAGAAGATTGAGTAGAGAAATAGTTAAAATTTTAGCCGAATTTAAAAGGAGAATTATTTAGAGAATAAGTTTTATTGCATACTTTTTTGTGCATTTTCACTTTGGAATTCGGTTTAATATTTTGTTTGAAAATATAGTTTATTTTATAATAGTTTTTGCGTGAAGGGGTAACAAACATCCATCCATATATCCTCACAAACTTTCACATTTATAATATTAGTAGGATACATCTTAAGAACGTTTAAATTAAACGATCGAATGTATAATTGAAGACGCGCCAAGCTTCCATTAGTTATTGTAAATAAGATGATGATGATGATTACTGTAAGTTACATAGTGGCATATGCTTGTAGTTCTTTAAACAATGCCGAAAATTCCAAACGCATATATTTAAAGACTGAGGAGTTCTGTTCAGTACTTCTGGACCCAGGGTATACTACTACTTCAGAAAAAGTCAAAATCACCATGTGTTCATATAAATTTCAAGGAATTCCCTCGATTCCTCATGGATCCCATCATCAGGTCCACCACTTTGATGTCAAAAGGACCAATTTCGGATTATACCCTATACATCACAAAAATTTTTTTGAAAATCGGTCTACAGACGGCGGAGTAATCTTTGAACATACAAAAAATATAATATATTATACAGCCGAACGTATAACCACCTCCTTTTTTGGAAGCCGGTTAAAAATATAAATCAAATTTATAACAAAGTTGCTGACTGACTGAAGTTAGTAATAAGGTTTTTACCCATTGGGTACGGAACCCAAAAATCAATCGGTAATACAAAATAGTTCTATCGATTCCAAGATAATATTATTTATTAATAATAATGTCCTCTTCAAATGTCAGTTAAACCACAGAATAAATATTAGTACAAGTAGTTAAACTAAGTGTAAGTACCTATGTATAAACACAGCGAAATAAAGTTTCTGATATCAAAGGATTTGCACCTTTGACCTGATCCTATGTTTGTCTATATTTACCAACAAGTAAATGAAAATTACAAAAGATTATAATAATATACCTATGTCTACATAAAAGTATACTATTCTTACGTCAAAATGATCTTCACAACAATAAACCATTCTTTTTTCACTAATGGGATCTAACCTCTTCATGGCATTTAGGTAACCATATTCGTATTTTTAAGTCCGTTGGAACTAGGAATAACAACTTTTCCGGCGTCTTGATAGTAGTACTTGTACATTTTGGCACAACACAGGATTTCCGAGAATTAGGAATGGACATATTCAATGATTTTTAGGGAAACGTAGGGCAGCGGTACGGAAGAGCTCGAAGGGACTAAGTGAGTGTTACAATATGACGTCACGCGGCAGGAGCGTCGCGAGCTCACTTTAAATTCGTATAACTTGGAAATTAATTGACGTATCAAAATAATTCTTTCACATGTATTTTTTATTTTCGACAGAGAATACATTAAGCTAAAATACAAAATTAATGAACATTCTTCATTCTGATCTAATCCGCCATGTTTTATTTTACGTTGTGTTGCTCTCCTTGACGAATTTATTTTAAATGTGCATTGAAACGAAGTGAAATAAAATAATATAAAGGATAGGAAACAGTTACTATAGTATGTAGCTATATTTACATATAGTGTACATAGGGCTGGCCCACGCCTCATACATTTCTAGAACATCTCTAATTTAACGATTTAATAATAGAATAACACAAGGTAGGTTAAAAGAGTGAAACTAAACATTTAAGATGAGCTAACGACACAAACTAAAATAAAATAACAAATATGTATTATAATAATTATGTTCACTCAGTGAGATTTTTGGAATTGTGAACGCTTTTTCACAACTTTATCTAACGGTTATAGATTTCACGCGGGCCGCAGATAAAGGCCCGGCGGGCCGCATGCGGCCCGCGGGCCGCGGGTTGGGGATAGCGGCTGTAGTGCCTGGGACAGTTGGTTTTTTTAAATGTCGTATGGTTGCCCAAGCACATACGGCATTCTCACAACATAGTCAGCCTAGTCCAGAGGAATGAACTAGTCAATACGTCTGGGGCCAACTATGTGCGGGTTTCCTCACGATGTTTTCCTTCACCGTTAGAGCGTCCGTATAATGTACCTGAGATCTGAAAAAGTCTCATTGGTACACGCCACAACCTGGGATTCGAACCTGCACTCTCTCGAGTGCGAACCAAACGGTCTACCCACTAGGCTACGGAGCTAATATGAATATGTAAGGCAAACAATATCCCTAATGGTAAGCTATTATACCTTCGCCCATGGACGCAATACTAGAAGAGTATATGTACCTACTTATATTTTTTTTAATTTTCAGGGAGATCTACAGTAAGCTTTCAACAGCAGGCTACGGTATGGCAATTACTTATCTGTGTATATTGTATTACTTTTTGCCTTACATGCAAAGTATTACTAAGTAGTACTTTGGCAATTTGTCAATAATGAGAATTGAGAAATATAATTTAAACATGGATAATTTTTCAGGCGAGTTTGGCCAGGATCCAAACAGAGTTCTGCTGACGAGATTCATGGCTGCTTTTTTCGAAAGGGTATGTTATGTGACTCCTACATACATACCTATTGTTAGCAGTGGCGTAGCGTGGGTGTCTGCCGCCCGGGGCGGACGTCTATTTTGCCACCCCCTTACTTAGGTTTTGCCGCCCTCTTACCTACTTAGTTTTTGCCGCCCCCTTACTTAGGTTTGTGTCTAATTTTGGCAGCAGGGTAAAATTTCAGAAAATAGGTTAGAATTATCTTCAAATTCATCATCAACCTAGTGGTCTAGTACCTATACTTGTATATAAAGTAACTGTTGTGCCTACAATGCTTATTAAAATAATCTATCGCTGCTTTATATATAATAATATAAAGCTTGAAGCTGGTTTTTAAAGGGCAATTGTTTAACATGGTGCAGGACAACATTTTAAAGCTGCGTTTGCAGGTGAAATAAATGCCATGCTCCTTTTCGTAGGCACTAGACGGTCTAAACTGGGTTGCAAGTGAGCGAACAACCCTGGAGAGACTGCTGGACGTGGAGCTAGTGGACCGCGAGGGTGGCAACACCAGCGTCCTCCTATACGACACTGACACCACACCGTCTTGTTTCGGTGTCACTTGGTAAGGAATTCGTTAATTTGCAATATAGGTAATGCCATTTTTAGAGACAAGAATGAATTTTCTATATAAATTCTTACATCAACGCATTTATTTTAATCAAAGGTATTTAACAGAATTTACTATGTACCTACTCTAGCAAGTCTTGTCATGAAAATTATTATGTGTAGGTACTTGGTCCTTCGAACGGATTTTAAACATTGAGTTATTGATTGTACATGAATATAATAATATGTATTTGGAAATCCTTTTCAGTAAAAAAAAAATACATAACATACAGTTAAATTATTATTTCAGGTGGGGAGAAGAATGGCTGTTAGCAACGTTCGACGCGATGTTGTTCGACTGCGTATTTATTTCGACTGGGCTGCCATTTTTAGCCGCGCTTGTTACGCTGACTGTGTGGCAAGTGGGGAAACATACCAGAACATTACTGTGGAATAGAAGCATAAGTGAAGAATGGAGTACAGAAAATAATGCTATGCAAATAAAAAGATTCTAATTTGAGTTCGAATAATTGTCAGATTTTACAAAATATCTGAGATACAAATGTGGTAAATAATCTACCTAATATAATATATAAAATTATAAAGAACTGTTTATGTTTTTTATTAATACATATTTACATTATCATGGCTTGCTTTGTTGAAGTAGAGACCACCCTGTTTAGTGCTCTGAAATTTCCTCGGCATTTCGGATTCCGGGGCATATAGTCCCAGCCTTAACCCAAAGGGACAGAGATTGCCGAATCAAAAAAAAAATGGAAGAAAAAATGGCGACTAGGATGTCGACGTGTCCTTTTCATGAAAGAAATCCCCTAGACGCGGCGCTATGTTCGTGCGATAGAATGTTGTCAGCATTATTTATGGGTATTAGAATAGGTAAGTACATTGCTTCTGCTGTTGCCTGTTCTGCTTCACAAAACTCCTTTACCTTGAGTACCATTTCTCGGGCAGCACTTTTTACAACCTCAGGCATTGTATTATCAATTTAATAAATTTAGTTCCACTAATTTCCGCGGGACTTCTTTTGTGAAAATCACTCTAGGATAATAGGCCAGCAGTTAGTTGGTCAGATGACCCACCAAGATAATATTATACTTATTATAGTTATTTTATTAAAGAAAATATGAAATATTAAAGGACAATAGCAATTTACAAAATTTATTTTTACTACTACAAATATGATTTTTCTAGGAGAATACCTATATTAAAATGTTATGGAATCAAATTAGAGAAATGCAATAGTAGCAATGCAATAGTAGTAAATGACTGTTTAATGAAACATATAATTTTTTATTTCTTTATTGAAATATCTGTAACTTGTTGGAGACGAGGCTTAATTAACTCATCTTTTACTTTTTAATACCAAAACTTTGTGTCCAGCTGTCAGAGTCTTGAGAAAAAAAAAGTAAACGAACAAATGAAATACGGCAACGTCACGCAATAGTGAATGATCAGTGAATTCAGTGATATTATTTCGGCGTTCCGAAAATTATTAATTTAGATTCTATTATATTAAATTCTTAATAATATGGCAGACAATAAGAGGTAAGACGAATAAAACTTTCTTTATTGCTTTAATATAAATCATTTAGTTTTTTATTGAAAATTATCATGGAAGCCAGTGTTCAAATTTGGCTTGTCATCATGTCTAACAAAACTTTAGATTTTCATTTTATTTATGGAGGTATTTTCCATACAGTAATCAGTTTTGTTCATATATTTCTATCAAGAAATACCTTTTTGTATTTTATTTCAAAAAAGTACAAAACATAAAGGTTACATTTTCATTTTTGTTTGAGTAAAGTTAACGATTGGTTTTTCAGCCCCGACGATTTATCTACCGCGATTTTACGCCGCAAGGACAGACCTAACCGTTTGATTGTTGAGGAGGCAGTCAGCGATGACAATTCTGTGGTTTCATTATCCCAGGTAGGTACTTCTATCCTTTGTCTTCTATGACGGATATATTTGCTTGAAATGTTTGATAGTCTCGGGTCATTGGCCTCGTAAAATCGGCCCCAAACAAAATTATATGGAAAATTATTTTAATATTAAAACTTACTGAAGTATAACAGGGTTAAGAATATTCCACTCAGAATATTATGTCACCTTCCACTTTGTTCTTTATACCTACTTATGCAAATCATCACAACATAACCTCACATTTTTATCTGATAGATCTCCGCAATAGTTGATATTATTGAGCAAGAATAATGGTTACTATATATGAAAAGACAATTATTATTTAACATATTACACTCGACTAATTGTAATTGTGGGCAAGTAAATTAATAAAATTACAAACATCATTATACTTATTTTCAAACAAAATCAATTGTTTTCTCAGGAACCATAATGTTATGGAGTATAGCATCTAGATTTATGCTCTATTTTGATGTAATATCAGTATAAAATTTCTATTAATAATAATCCTTTTGTTCAAATAATGAAATATTTGTTGTCTTAATTTAAAATATATGAAATATTGTGCTTACAACAGGATCAAAATCCTATTATTTTTTTTTATTTTTTTATTTCTAAATTAGGTAGATTTAAGTAATTCCTGTTTTGCAGTCTTCTGATAGGTGTTGTATAGCTTATTTTACAGTTTTAGTGCTGCTTACTTAAATCGAGTGACAAAAAACGTAAAGAAGCTTTGTACAACACTTTTGTGTTTAAAGGCCCCCACAGACGAGAGGCCGATCGTTTCAGCTGGAACTGACGTCAGTTCGGCCTGAACGGATTCGAGCACACACACGGAAAAAATCGCATCCAATCCAATTTACGTCAGTTCGGCCTGATCTGATTCGTGCCCACACACGGAACAGTCGCATCAGTCCATTCTGGTTTGCCGCGCGCTACGGTCGTGTTTATCAATTTTGTATTTAAACACCGCGAAAACTCATACAACGCTTGTACAAGATACACGCCCGCACGGCAGCGGGTCGGGCAAGAACTGAAGCGATTTGTCCACACACGGTCAGGACAGGCCGCGCGTTCAGGCCGATCGGTCAGGCCAGAATTAATGTTGCCAACTTAGTTATTTTACAAAATTTTACTAAATTGAGTATTTTATTCCCTCCTTGGTAGAAATTTAGTTATTAGTAGTGTTTAAGTAGGAAAGAGCCAGACAGTAATGATATGTAAAATAGCTACTAAATACGTAATATTTCCTAGTATATTTTAATTTAATAGTAAAATTTATAATCAAATTCAATTAATGAAAAAAATTTAATATAATAAAACCTAAAATGCAGTGGTTTTTGGGGGGCTTCAGGAATTCCTAAGTTAAGTAGCCTCTTTAGTAGTTTTTTAGTAGTTTTAGTAGAAATCGATACGAGTTTAGTAGTTTCACAAAAAAAGAGCTGGCAACACTGGAACGAATCGCTTCAGTCCGTACGGCCGCCTGATGCGATCTCGAAATTGCACACACACGATACGATTTTGCATCCGTTCAGGCCGAACTGAAGGTAGACCGGACCATGTATGGGGCCCCTAAGAATGTAAAACACACCAGTAGCGTAGTGAGCCTTAGCCCCTGTATAAAAATAGTTTTGGGTGCCCTCCCCACCCGAGTGATGAGTAAAACTGCTGAAATTTTGCATGACGTAATTAATTAATTAAATACCATTTATTTCGGGCTGCATAGGCCCATATTACAAATACCTTATAGACTAACATACATATTACTATATTATACTTATTATATGTATAACTAACACTAAACACGTATTGTCTGCGACGTGGGGTGCAAAGTGTTCGGGAGTCGTCCTCTGAATCTTCTGTAGGCGACTCCAATCGGCCAGGATAATAAAGGAGTAATATGTGGATGGCCCCCAAGTAGTAATGCCTCAATATTTCTGAGTATATTAATCAAACAATATTTTAGATGCAGTCCATACCCCTATTGATACGGCCTATACAGCGGTATCTACATCCCTGAAACAGTCCCTCAATATAATGCTCTTTTTTTCATATACTCCATCCTAATAATAAACAATTGATTAGCTAACAGTCTTTTGATAGTTGACAGGTGCCTTAAATAGGCATTCAGTTGTGTAAACATTTGACGGTGGGGGGGTTGGCATAGAGTACTACTTTGGCTTAGTCCTGTCTAAAATGGGTTTTGCAATGGCTTTGTTTGGTGGAAAAAAGTGCTTGACAAAAAAAAAAAAACAGTAATTAGCCAGGACATGTTTACTTACTATAATAGCGCTAACAAAAATCCGCCATTTTGCTTATTTACCACTTAGTTATCGCCATTTGCGCGTTTTTTTCCCGATAAACACAGCCAATGCCATTCTATCTCTCTGATTCATTTGACTCATTTACAAAAAATTTGTTTATGTGTATACATATGTATATATATGCTACCATAATAATATCCTACATGACATCCTCTGTATATCAGAGACCTGCATTGCAATGGTATATTGGGATTTAGGGTATTCCCCTCATACAAAGAATCATCAAGCTTGTTGAACAACGCTTGTTACTGTTTTGTCTGTGGAATATGAGAAATGCAAACAAATATCAATTCTATTCAACATACATTAGAGCTTAAAATTAGTTAACCAAAATATTTCATGTGAAATTCTCAGACATTAAAGTCGGTATTGTTACATTAAACAAAGCAAGCAAAAAAATATGGGTTTGATTTTAAAAATAATTAGTGTAAAATCAAAATATCAATAATATTCTCTCTATAGTCTAAGGTCTTGTGAACATATTAAGTAGATTTTGAATACACAAATTATGTAAAGAACAATAAAATTACAAAGATTTTACACTTTTAGGGTATTTCTATGAATCACCAGCAGGCTTAGCATGGCGATCCAAAGAAATACATTTAAAGAAGAAATATTCTATCCAAAACAGTTTGTTGCAAAATAGTCCTTAATCTATTATAACAAGGTCGTCAATAGAAGTCAACATTTCTAAAAAGCCATATTTTTAAAATGGTTGCCGGGAAATCTTCTGTCAAAAACAAACAAATATTCAAGTATATGACTCAACGTAAAGAAACTTTTTGTCTAGGACCGCCATGATGTGGAGTGGTTGACATTATTTTGGGACTTTTTGACATTAAATTAACAAAACGTTTCTACTTTAGCTGTCAAAAGAGGCCATTTTGTGAGCTCATACTCGGGAAGAAAAGAAATGTTATTTCTCATAACGACGATACATCGACCTTGCTACCTTATAATCAGACCTGTTTTGCTTCGAATGGTATTAATATTTCTTCAATCTCTCATATTTTCTATTCTTCGGTGTTTCTTCTATGCGCATGCTAAGCCTGCAGACCTCGAAAGGAAAAAACGGAACCCTTATAGGATCACTTTGTTGTCCATCCATCTGTCTGTCAAGACCCTTTTTCTCAGGACCGCGTGGAGGTTTCAAGCTGGAGGAATTATAAACCTGAGTATTGATATAATCAATACTCAGGTCTACTGTCCTTAGAGCTGTGAAAAAAATCAAACTTCTAAGCCAATGCAATCAAAAAAATACTGTTATGCCACAAATTTCCGCAAAAACTCAAAACCTACAGGGTACTTCCCGTGAAGTCAGAATCTTGAAATTTGGTAGAAAGTAATGTCATTTAGCACAGATAAAGGAAAAATTGCAAAAACCGTAAATTTTTAGTTACATCATATAGTAAAAATATTTTTAAATTTACTACCCCTTTCCTCATGAACGCGTAGAGGTATTAAATTGAAATTCATGTCAAATACTCAGGCCTATGATACAATGTACGAAACCCGCGGTGCGCGAGTCCAAATCGCACTTAGCCGGTTTTTTAGAGGTAGTCACAATCCCAAGTAATCAACTTAGCCAAATGGAAAAATTCTTAAACTTATTCCACAAGTGTTTATTTAGGCAAAAATGGAGCAGCTGCAACTGTTCCGCGGTGACACAGTGCTGCTCAAGGGCAAGCGTCGCAAGGAGACGGTGTGCATCGTACTCTCCGACGAGAACTGCCCCGACGAGAAGATCCGCATGAACCGCGTGGTGCGGAACAACTTGCGCGTCCGGCTGTCAGATATTGTGTCTATCGCTCCGTGCCCATCCGTGAAATACGGCAAGCGGGTTCATATTCTGCCTATTGATGATTCAGTTGAGGGACTGACAGGGTAAGTTTTTAAAGCTGTATTATAATTTTTTTCCTTGACGATGTTATGATACGTCTTTTGACTATGACTCTTTGGTTATAAATAATAAAATTTACCATAAACTGTCTATATAGGTAGTTTGCCAAGTCTTAAATTATATACTGTTCAGAATTATTTTACCTCTGAAAGGACCTTTATGTCAACATCCGCTCGGGCGTCGCGCGGCACATAAATACAAATAAAAACCACCAGGATGGGCGTCGGCCGGCACATTTGCCCATTTTTATTGCTATATTTTCTGTTTATTCTCATTTGTAAATATCTGGATTTTTATCTGTGATTGAAATTTATTTACTTAGTACAGGGATAAAACAAAGCTGTTATAGTTTTTTGTCTTTGCTGTTGTACTCAATAATAAAATAAATAATTGTTTGTCTCAGAGTAAAGAAATTTGACACCAATTTCACTCCACTCCACTAATCATTGATGTTTGGTTAATTTTGTGCACAAATCACGATTTTTTTTATATATATCGTTATTTGAACACGTATTTATTTAATTAAATAAAAACTTTCGTATGCGTGTGATATAAATTTTCGCCTTAATTTAGCTTCAAAAACCAACATTAAAAAATTCATTTCCAGTGAAATCATGTTTGATATTTTGCATTATGTAGTTTATATTTCTTTTAATTTATTTTTTCATTGTGTAGAACGATTCTTCTAATTTCTAAAAATGTATAATGTGCCAAGGTTTTACTAACAATTCAATAATAAAAATCGAAAAAACAAGCGCGGGTGCCTTCTGGCGTATAATACCGCGTAACGCTCAAGGGGGGTCATGGATTTTTTTTTACATTGGCCTGTTTTGTTATTAAATAATATGAACAATATATCCACAGAATGTAATTAACGCAAAATCAAATTAAAAATGTTTTTTGTTGAGTTTAAAAACTAAGAATTGGGAAAAAAAAAAACAATTCTTTTGTGTTCACATCATGATTGCTTTTATTCGTTAAGTTTTTTTAAAATTCCAGTTACATCATCATATAAGGAATTTATTCTATTTTCTAAATATATATAACATGCAATAGTTTTAAAATCAATTGATTAATATAATCTTGAAAAACCGGAACCGGAGAAACCGCGCGAACGCCTTCAGTGCCGGACGCCGGACCCGCTGACACCACCCGCTTTTAAAATTTTAACAATCCGACGCCCGAGAGGATATTTAGATCACTCATGGCAGTGGCAAAGGCTGGTTCTCCTTCATAGGGAAGCCCTAGCCAATAAATAGGCAGGGATTTGGATGAGGGTCTGCAAGACCGTGAACGTAAAAAAAAAGGCGGACACCGCTTCAGTAATATGAATAGTACGCACACAATATTCACAGCAAAGCAAAGTAAGACGATCGGCCGCTAGTACGCCAATGGCAATTATCCGTAAATCTCGCACAAACGTAAGTCGCCGACATTGTTGGGCTTCACTCAATGCTTAACTCACCTTCCGTCCGCCTTTTTTCTTACATCCATGGGGTCTCGGTAAAAACCTCACGTCACTGACTCAGTAAATCCGAGATAAAATAGCTACAGTTTCAACTTACAAACAACACATGAAAGCACATCAGTGATAAGAACTTAAAGTCATATGATCCTAAACAAAACAATCTTGCATAAAATTATTCTATGGTATTGGTATGTGGCTACAGAAAATATTTAATATGTTTGTGAAACTCCTTTTTCACAAACATATTAAATATTTTCTGTAGCCTGTGTATTTGGGATTGATTCCAGTTTGCCCAAGCAAGGAACATAGTAAAGCTTTCATATTTTCCCAGGAACCTGTTTGAGGTGTACCTCAAGCCGTACTTCATGGAGGCGTACCGGCCGATTCACCGCGACGATACGTTCATGGTGCGCGGCGGCATGCGCGCCGTCGAGTTCAAGGTCGTGGAGACGGACCCCGCGCCCTACTGCATCGTAGCCCCAGACACGGTTATACACTGCGAGGGCGAGCCGATCAAACGCGAGGTAATTAGAGTAGTATAGCACCATTGTAGTAGTATAGTGAGCTCTGTGACCTAGTGGGTAGACCGTTTGGTTCGCACTTGAGAGAGTGCAGGTTCGATCCCCAGGTTGTGACGTGTACCAATGAGACATTTTCAGATCTCAAGTACATTATAGAGACGCTTTAACTTGGCTCCAGACGTATTGGCCAGTCATTCCTCTGGACTAGGCTGACTATGTCGTTAGAATGCCATATGAGCTTGGGCAACCATACGACATTTAAAAACCGACTATCCCAGGCACACAGTACTACAGTGGCTACTTTGCTTGGAGAATACTGTATAAATCATCCAATAACGGATGAAAAGGCATATGTTTATAATAGCATATAGCACCTTTTTTTTATCATACTGAAAACAAATTGTTTACCTTTTACTCATTTTCAATACACTTTTACAAAACAGGAAGAGGAGGAAGCTCTCAACGCGGTCGGCTACGACGACATCGGCGGCTGCCGCAAGCAGCTGGCCCAGATCAAGGAGATGGTGGAGCTGCCGCTGCGCCACCCCTCTCTGTTCAAGGCCATCGGAGTGAAGCCCCCGCGCGGTATACTCATGTACGGCCCGCCCGGCACCGGCAAGACGCTCATTGCGCGCGCTGTGGCTAATGAAACTGGTGAGATTTACAGCTTTATATGTACTGGCTGTTTCCCGCGGCTCGGCCTGTGTAAATATACTATCGAGTATCCCGCGGGAACACTGAACTTTTTCGGGATAAAAATAGTCTATGTTATAATCCGGAGCCAAAACTACTAACATAACAAAGTTCATTAAAATCCGTTTAGTAGTTTTTGCGTGAAAGAGGAACAAACATACATCCATACAACCTCATAAACTTCCACATTTATAATACTAGCTGTTTCCCGCGGCTCCGCCCGCGTAAATATACTATCGAGTATCCAGCGGGAACACTGTACTTTTTCGGGATAAAAAGTCGCCTATGTTTTAATCCAGAGCCTAAAACTACTACCATACCAAATTTTATCAAAATCCGTTCAGTAGTTTTTGCGTGAAAGAGTAACAAACGTACATCCATACAACCTCACAAACTTTCACATTTATAATATTAGTAGGATATAACAGATAAATTTCTCTGTGTTCAATAATTAAAAGTAGTTTCGAGTCATAGGCACTAACAGGTACTCATAATTTTATCTTAGAATGAAAACTACATTTTCAAATTTGGACTCCTGTCTATGATACAGCATAAAATTTTATTTATCTGCCATTTACAAGGAATTCAATAGAAAACTTTACCTCATTCACATGATTAAATTCCTTGAAAAAAGATAGAATAGAAAAATAAATTATGTTATATCTATAACTTCAACTGAATTAAAACATTTCTGTTATAATTTGGAATATATTTTATTTCTTTAAAACGAAACGATACGCGACGTGGCTCTGCATTTTTATGATAGCTATTCAAAATCGAACTTAATTCATTACAAAGATATTTTCATAGTACGAGTTCGTTGAATGTCAGGTTACACCACTGCGGTGGATGGCCTCATGTCATATGAAATGGCTATCTTTTTGTGTAGTGAATAAATGTGTAGGCTCCCAGATGTGGAATAAAAAGCTTGGTAGGTAATAGCGGACTGTATTAAAAAGATAATATGTGTACAATAAGTCTGGTCGCCTACGTTGACAATAGTAGAATGTGTAAAGTAAAGTATAGCTATCGCCGCGTAGTGTGCGCTGGCGAATAAGGCGTCGCGCGACCCGCGCGCCCCGCACGCCCCGTTGCGATGTAGCCGCAACAAAATGTCAACTTTGAATTGTCGCGGTGTGAGTTGAAGTTATGAAATACATTATGCAGAAGTATAATAAATGTGTATCTATTTTATCCAGGTGCATTCTTCTTCCTGATCAACGGTCCCGAGATCATGTCTAAGTTAGCTGGCGAATCCGAGTCTAATCTACGCAAAGCCTTCGAAGAGGCGGACAAGAACTCGCCCGCTATCATCTTCATCGACGAGCTGGATGCCATCGCGCCCAAACGGGAGAAGACACACGGCGAAGTGGAGAGACGTATTGTGTCGCAGCTGCTGACCCTTATGGATGGTGAGGATATTATTACATCATTTAGCTCAACATCTTGATCAACAAAAAATTATACACAGTGTGATTGGTGTTGTAAGGCAAACTACAAATTCTGGCAATCATACGAGATTAGTAGTTCATAGAAAATAAAATAAAAATTCTTTGGAAGCACTTTATAAATGACTAGTTGTTTTCCATGACTCCGCCCGCGTAATTATATAATCGAGTATCCCGCGGGAATACTGCACTTTTCTAGGATAAAAAGTATATACCTATATTTTAATCCAGAGCCTAATCTAAATAATTCTGATGAAATACCAAATTTCATCAGAATCCATTTAGTCGTTTTTGCGTGAAAGAGTAACAAACATCCATCCATCCATCCTCACAAACATTCACATTTATAAATGACTAGATGACGCCCGCAACTCCGTTGCGCCAAAATTCGTTTATCGCGGCGGAACGTACATTTTTCCGGGATAAAAAGTATCCTATGTCCTTTCTCGGGTCTCAAAGTATCCATATACCAAATTTCATTAAAAATCGGTTCAGCGGTTTGGGCGTGAAGAGGTAACAGACAGACAGACAGACAGACTTTCGTATTTATAATATTAGTATGGATATAAATTATTATTATTAACTTAACTCATAAATTATTACATTGGAAATGTGTGCAGGTATGAAGAAATCCTCCCACGTGATCGTAATGGCGGCCACTAACCGCCCCAACTCGATCGACGCGGCGCTGCGGCGGTTCGGTCGGTTCGACCGCGAGATCGACATCGGCATACCCGACGCCACCGGCCGTCTCGAGATCCTGCGCATACACACCAAGAACATGAAGCTGGGGGATGATGTTGATCTGGAGCAGGTGAGATACCAAAGACGTATATATCATATACGAGGCATGTAAGAGCCAAAACTTGTCTCCAGTTAAATGGCCCCACTTGAGATTTTGACAGAACAAATCTTGGTACAAGAAAAAATTACGTCATCTAGGGTTTTCACCATACCTCAAATGTCAGCCATCTTGTTTTCATCGTACTTCACATGTCAAAATGGCCCCAAAATCTCAAAAGTGCCATTTAACTGGAGACACTTTTTGCCTCACTCTTTATAATATACCGTAAAATTGGAAAAATCGTTAGATTGCAAAATAACTAACGAGATTGTAAAAATATGTCGAAATATATTATATTATATAGATATTATATAAAGAACTATATATTTATAATCTAACGAAAAATAATGTGTGAAATTATAGGCAGTCCATCAACATTTTACATTTTCACTGGTTTTATTACAATCTAACGGTTTTTACAATTTTACGGTGTCATATATTATATATACGTCTATTACGTCGGCATCTAACATCGTCACTGTTTCCAGATCGCAGCCGAGTCCCACGGACACGTGGGCGCGGATCTCGCGTCGCTGTGCTCGGAGGCCGCCCTGCAACAGATCAGGGAGAAGATGGACCTCATCGACTTGGAGGACGACCAGATCGACGCGGAGGTGCTCAACTCGCTCGCCGTGTCTATGGACAACTTCCGTGTAAGTACATTTTCGATAGTACAGACTGAATGAGACTGTTCTTAAGCAACATGAAATCTGGTCACTTTAAGGTTTTTATTACGCATATTATTTAAGTGTTATATCATAATGTAGATTTCTAACTTCTAATTATAAAGTAGGATCACACAGAACATTACAAGTATATTTTGTCGTGTCTATGATATCACTAAGGAATTAGGGATAATAATAACTCCCCACACCGATTTCAGTGATGGTGGCCAGTTTCATTGAAACCAGGCCAGTTACACAGGAGTAATTTTATAGCGCCCAAGTGTTTGCTCTTCCTTTACTCTCATAATCCAGTGGGACGGATAACCGACACGACTGACGAGAGATCAGACGCAGGTCCGACTTTTTACATGCCCATCCGACGCATTGTCGTAACCAAACTTGGAGACAACATTTTTTGTTGTTCCAATGCGGGAATCGAACCCACGACCTCCGAGTCGAGAGCCAATGCTCTAACCACTAGACCACGGAGGCTGTCACTAAGAATATGGTTGTGTGCAGTACGCGATGACCAAATCCTCGCCGTCGGCGCTGCGCGAGACCGTGGTGGAGGTCCCCAACGTGTCGTGGACGGACATCGGCGGACTGCAGTCGGTCAAGCGCGAGCTGCAGGAGCTCGTCCAGTACCCCGTGGAGCACCCGGACAAGTTCCTCAAGTTCGGCATGCAGCCGTCACGCGGTGTGCTGTTCTACGGCCCCCCGGGTTGCGGTGAGTTGTCCTATTGCGCGGTAGTGAGAAAATACTTGTGACTGGATGTTGCCCGCGACATCGTGCGCGCAAAAGTTAATTTCGCAGGAACCGTACATTTTTCCGCGATAAAAAGTTGCCTATGTTCTTCCCCATGGTCTACTCTATATTTGTGCCAAATTTTAGAAAAATCAGTCCAGTAGTTTTGGAGCATATTCAATGCAAACAAACAAACAAACTTTATATCTTTATTATATTAGTATAGATAATAATAACTACACTACAAACCAATACATGACTGGAAAAAACTGCTTCAGCAGTAAGGCCGCCAATTCGGACTTTTTTTATTATTATTCTTTTCTGTATCTACTTTATTTAGTTTGAAGTTCACATTTTTTATTTATTTATTTACACTACGAGCATGAGTTTTCCAACAGTGGCTGGAACCGTGAAGAAGTTAACTACAATTTGTATGACATAATTTGATGCCATACAAATTATAGTGAACTTCTTCACAGCGAGTAAATTCTATCTAAGAGGCGAAAGAACTCTTATAAAGTTCAAACTAAGATTGAAAAAAAAAAAATACATATGGGATACATTGACAAAATATGTCCACTTGTAACAAAATCATGAAATGTATGGTAGTGTGAGTTATTAATCTGAGGTTATTTTTATTATATCCAATTTTATGTTTTTTTTTAATATACTTTAACTGTGCCATATTTCATACTCCTTCGTTAACATAGTTTTCGTGAAATGAGGTGAAAAATTTTTGTTTCACGTATACATTATTATTAGTATAATTTAAATCTTGTTCAAATAAAACTAAGATCACAAGTTTTTTATACCTGTTTCATATAGAAACATTGTTGTTCATACAGGTAAGACTCTGCTGGCTAAGGCCATTGCCAACGAGTGTCAGGCCAACTTCATCTCAGTCAAGGGACCAGAGCTACTCACCATGTGGTTTGGTGAATCCGAGGCCAACGTGCGGGATATTTTCGACAAGGTAGGTTATATTTAAAGCAAATTTAAAATATTAGATTAAAATGACGAAAGTGGATAATTTTAATAGTTAATTTGAGTACAGTAATACCCCGGACTTATGCGATAGGATAGGACTGAGCACTATCCGTGTAAGTCGAAATCGCGTATGTGGAGGTTCATAAAATAATTACGCGTACTTAAAATAATTCCACCATAAACCAAATTTGCACTGCGTACGTAATGTTTTACGGAATTGGAATTGTTATTCCACACGGAACACGTTCGAACTCGTCATAAACCGAACACGCCGATACGCGCGATGATCAAAAAGAGAAACTGCGTATATCCGAATTCGCGTAAAAGGGGGTAGAGGGGCGAGGGTTAGAAAAGTACGCCTGTGGCGCCCCTTTTTATCCGGCGCCTCGGGCGGTCGCCCAACTTTTTGCGACTCTGGTGTTGTGACTTGCGTTCCCAGTCCTTAAAATCCCTGTGGCAACCTCACTCACTCGGCGAAACACTACGGAAGCGTTATGACACACCGGATTTCTGCGAGGCTGTGGTATTTACCCGGTCGAGCCACCCTATTCATGAAGAAGCGTGGCTCTCCCACATTTAAATAAACTATCACCCACAGGCCCGCTCAGCATCACCCTGCGTGTTGTTCTTCGATGAGCTGGACTCCATCGCGAAGTCGCGTGGCGGCAGCGTGTCTGACGCGGGTGGCGCCGCAGACCGAGTCATCAACCAGATTCTGACAGAGATGGACGGCATGGGTGCTAAGAAGAATGTGTTTATTATCGGTATGTTACACACTTATTTTAGCATCGTAAAATACTTAAAATCAGTATAACCTATATATTCATAAATACTGATTAAAATATATACTTTTTGTTATCTGATATGTGGCAAAAGTTGCTTGACAGACAAGGACAAAACATTGTATTGCTTATCCATTGTGTAAATATTTTTATTAGTAAGGGGGTATGTGTTTTTTGAGTTATTCAGTTGGCATGAACAAAAAGAGGATTCGTGGGTTCTATATGCTATGTCCGAAATTGAAATTTTTTTGCTTAGTTATCTATTACTATGACACCTCAGTCTAGTGTCGTTAACCAAGAAGAATGTGTTCATCAGCATGTAACTCACTGCTAAGTAAGAATGAAAAAAAAAACCAATAACAATTAATAATAATGTCCCAGATGTTTTAGAAAGGTATACGAAACCTTTTGACTATGTTCCAAACGTTTTAGAAACCTCTTAACGTATTCCAGGCGCGACTAACCGTCCGGACATAATCGACCCGGCGATCCTGCGGCCCGGGCGGCTGGACCAGCTGATCTACATCCCGCTGCCGGACGAGAAGTCGCGCGAGGCCATCCTGCGCGCCAACCTGCGCAAGTCGCCCATCGCGCGCGACGTCGACCTCGGTTACCTCGCCAAGGTGAGCAGTACAACTCGTTAAATTAATTAAATTAATGAAAATAAAGATGGAAACAAAGTCTTCAATCAAATGTTTTAAACACACAATTATATACAATAGAATAAATATATAATATATCGTGTCAATCTAATCCCGTGCTGAGTTTTGTTACTTGTGATACAACTTACAAGTATCAGACAGCGAATATATTATATTTAATAAGTTTATTGATGATTATGTGTAAAATCTATAATACTTACAGAATACAAAGGGCTAAATATTGAAATGACAACGAAGTTTGAAAATGCTAAAATATAGGGGCAATAATTTAGCGACGGAATACGTCAATCGTATACATTTTAATGCTTTCTAAATTCGTTATCGTTTTTATATTGTTACTGAATTAAGTTAACCTACACCCTCTGATCACGTAAAGCCACACATCACTTTGTGTGCTTGAATTCTGTTGCGTTCAAAAAGTGTCAGACAACACACATACACACTTAGTTATTATTGTCTAATACTGAGCATATAACGTTCCAGGTGACGCAAGGTTTCTCCGGCGCCGATTTAACCGAGGTGTGCCAGCGCGCGTGCAAGCTCGCCATCCGCCAGGCGATCGAGGCCGACATCACCCGCGAGCGCGCCCGCCAAAGTCAGCCCGCCGCCGCTGTCATGGACGTAAGTACTGCTTCGTCTACTTTTTGTATACGGCTCCTTATTGAGTTGCCAATGTCAGAGTAGGTGAAGATACAAGTTCATGTTTGTAGATCAAATTCATTGGAAAGGATAGAGGAGAACTTGATATTTCACCAGTCTCCATCTATATTATAATTATATACACTATGGCCGATGTATCTTGGCCAGTCTGAACATAGGCTCTGCGAACTTTAGCGCATTTACAACTCGTGAAGAAAACTGTTATTGTATTTTTTTATATACCTACCTATGTACAAATAAAATAAATACGAAAACACTTAAAACAGTTATTGCGCAACCTTCTGCGCGAAGTTCAGACTCGCCAAGATACATCGGCCTTAGTATATTTGTGTTTACTATGAGAGGAATCAATGTATTCTTAAAGCAAAACTACATTAGATATTTCACACACATAGTTTTTCTTGAAACACAGCTATTATTGTGGTTGTTTTGGGCACAAAATCATCTTGTGGACGCAAAGTTATTAGTGTTGTCATAAACATAAAGCTGTCAATACAGTAACTGTTTTGGATGCAGTTGTCAGTGACGTTGTTGTAGATATGACTGCTATGACAGTTGTCGTGGACCCAAAGTTGTTAGTGTTGTTATCTGCCCCAGATGGACGAGGAGGACCCCGTGCCGGAGATCAGCCGCGCGCACTTTGAGGAGGCGATGAAATTCGCTCGCCGCTCCGTGTCCGACAACGACGTGCGCAAGTACGAGATGTTCGCGCAGACGCTGCAGCAGAGCCGCGGCTTCGGGACCAACTTCAGGTGGGTGCCATGCGCGGCGTATGTCACAGTTCACAGTAGCATGCGACTCACTTCACACCCTTGTTGCGTGACGCGTGGTCTATCACTCGTAAATATTTATATTACAAGTGTCAAATTAATTTTATTACATCATCTGGCCATTAAAAAAATGTTAAGTGCTTTTAAAAAATCATTTTTAAGGTTTGAAACTTTTTAACACACATCAAGCCACTTCCAATATTCTGCATTTGAAAAACGGTAAAAGTTGAATCAACATCATTAATATTTTGCCAAAACAAAACAAGTATCAAGCGTGTAACAAAATGAGTATTTTGCGGACTTATAACTTTTATGCATAGTACATACAGTTAATTGAAATATTAATAAATTTAGTTTATAAATTTATGCACCGCGCGCACCGTTAGTGTTAGAGTAAGTTTTGGGATAGCAAGAGCAAAAAGAAAAGTTACATAGAAAAAATTATACTCATTGATTCAAAATATGTTAAAAGTTAAAGTGGTCTTAAAATAATGACCTTAACTATATGTCCAATCTGTTTTATCTTAACATTCATTTTTTATAATAAATATATTTAAAAAAATAGGTTCAAGTTACGTTAAAATTAGTAGAACCTGAACATAATATATCTTTAAATATTATGTTTATCAAACATGTATATTACCAATGCTAATGAGTGTTTTATGCATATTCCAGATTCCCAGCGGGCAGCGCGGCCGGGGGCGGCACGGGCACGTCGGGCGGGGACCAGCCCACCTTCCAGGACGAGGGCGGCGACGACGACCTGTACAGCTAAACGGGGCCCGCACCACCGGCGGCCGGCGCCCCACCACCGGCAGTTACCCGCACGACGTACAGACGGGACAACATACGCTCGTGTATGCCCAAGCCCTCCACAACGGACGATAAGTCGGCATTTCTATGGAACATTCCCGATTCGCACGTGGTGGCGCCGCGCCGGTCTAGTTTAAGGTTTTAGAATGTCCGATCTCCGGAGGCGGTATATTAATGTCACTTTATATTCAATTTAACGGCAGTGAGACTGTTCGTCGATGTCTATAAAATATATTGTATTTATTTCACAATCCGATCATAATGTTTGCGTTTAGTTGGGCGTTCGCCCCGCGGTGTACGATTCTGATGTAATTCCTTGTACCGGATCACGCTCGATCCCCGTCGCAGTGATTTATAAATAAAAAGATTTTTATAGTCTAAATGAGTGTTTTAATTCCTTCCTTTCTAACCATTTAAGTCAGGCGAGGAATATCAGTCTGTGAAGACCTTTTTAAGCAAAAGAGATGTTCAAGAAATGTATGAGGCCTGGGCCAGCTCTACGTACAGTATATGTAAATATAGATACATAATATAGTAACCGTTTCCTATTCTATTTTGTTTAATTTCACTTCGTTTCCATGTACATTTAAATTAACTTCGTCAAGGAGAGCAACACAAAGTAAAATAAAACATGGCGGATCAGATCAGAACTTTGAGTATATAACTACGATCAGAATTAACTAAAGAATGTCATTTTGTCAATAACATGACTTTTGACAAAGAAAGACGTATGACATTCAAGACGTCTCTTCGTAAAACTGTCTTAAGTTACGTGATACGTCAAAAGTCAAGTCAAAACAACTGTCATGGCCACCCTAAAAATAGTGTGCTCGCAATAAAAAACTCTTCAAATAATCATTTTTGTACGCTTGTACCCTTCTTCAAATTATTTTTTTCGTATTTTTATGATATTCCCGTATTTTTTTCCTATTTACCTATGTAGTGTACATAGAACTGTCCCAAAATCAAACATCTCTTTTTTGGTTTTTTTTTTAATGTTGGCCACTAGGAAAAGTCTTGATCAAATCATAGATTTGTATGAAACTGTTCGATGCGGCCAGGCCGCCCGTTTTCATCGAGAACAGTTTCCACCCGCACCGAACGCTGGCGTCCAGGCCGCAGCCTTACAGCGCTTCGATGTATAGAACATTCTAGTATGTTACAGTATTCACAGTTGTTTACAAGTACAAGTTGTAATAATAGAACATTCTAGCATGTTGCGCTGTTCACAGTTGTTCACAAATACAATCTACACTAATATTATAAAGAGGAAAACTTTGTTTGTATGTTTGTTTGGTTGTAATGAATAGGCTCAAAAAGTACTGGACCGATTTCAAAAATTCTTTCACCATTCGAAAGCTACATTATCCACGAGTAACATAGGCTTAATTTTATTTTGGAAAAAAATAGGGTTCCGTAAGATATTTGGGGCTTTCGGACACAAGGTGTAAAAAATCAACCAGAAAAGTTTTTCATTTTGTGTACGGTGCCTAAACTATAAAAGATAGAACCATAAAATGTTCTAATTAATTGTAGATCTTATTACAAAATCTTATCTACAAAAAAGTCCGCGACACACTATACCTATCTATGTCGAGTGAGGCACAACAACAATGTTTTTATTTAGAAATCTTGATTTTTTTTTGGACTACATTTAAACGCGTTTATTTTACTCATGCTATTAATCCTTATCAAAATAAATTATTTTATCACTAAGTACAGTCTATGTAGATAATATATGGTCTTTGAATGATTAAAATTGGACGTTTGGTTTTGAAGTTATGGCGAAATTAAAATATTACGATTTCTGCTCCACGGCCCGTCGCGTTGCGAAGTAGGTGTCACCAAGGCGGGGGTGTGCGTGCGGGAGGGGAGTTTAGATATATGAGGTAGCCGCAGTATTAGTATCAGTATTGTACCCATAGATTATACAGATATATACATCGTACCCGTGCGAAGCCGGGGCGGGTCGCTAGTTTGTAATAAACAAAAACAAATCGAATGGTCTAGTACCTGTGTCGTCGGTGTATAAAGGCGCCGCGGCCGACCGCCATCAGTTCAGTTAACTACGAGTGTTCTCCCAGTTAATTTCGAGCGATACCTAGTGACTAGTGCTATACTCTCTGCGATTCCGGCTACAAATTACGATCACGACGGCTTATGATTTGGGCATTTCGGTGTGTTTGGAAGCACTGTGTTGACTAAACTCTGTGAATAAACTCCCTTAGAGGAAACTAGCGTTTTACTCCGAATATCGGACCGTAATCCCGTAACAATAGTCTGAGAAGTTATGCACTATGCTAGTATTACTGGCGAATAAGATTTGACATCACGCCCGGTCGCCATATTATTGACGAGCCGGTTTCTGCCCTGAGGACTGCCATTGCCATTGTACCGGAGTCAAAGTATAGGTATATATAATATTTTATTACTAACGAAGTGCAACGTTGCTAACGTAGTAGTTTTACAACAATATTTAGAAGTTTTTTACCGTCTTCAGTACGCATTTAGTTGTTAGTGTTTATAAATGTAGCAACAGCCTCAAGCCACCAGTCAGTAAGGCTAAGCGTGCACCACGATTTTTTGATGTGCGATTATTTTGTCGAATAAATATTACATACATTTCTGCGACAAAATAATTTGTCGAAGAAATGCAACGTATGGGCTTATTTGTCTGTGCGCGCATATGTGCGATTATTTTGTCGCAGAAATGTATATAACATTTCTGCTACAAAATAATCGCACATCAGAAAAATCGTGGTGCGCGCTTAGCCTTAATCCTATGCAAAATAGCATATGTTAGGGACAAAAATTTATAAACTGGAATCTTTATCTTGATAATACAGCATAGCTACTTACGACCGCACTCAGAGACAAATGCTTACTTAACCAGGAGAGAGCCCTACGCCAGCCTGCCACCAATGTGGCGCTGCGGAGGACACGGCCCAGCACACCTTAGAGCTGTGCGACAGATGGGCCGTGCAGCGCCACGATATCGTCGCAGCGCTTGGGCGGGACCTCTCGCTCTCGAGTGTAGTGCGGTTGCGTGCTCGAGAGCGATGAGGCCTGGTAGGCGGTGGTCTCATTTTGTGAATCCGTGTTTTTGCAGAAAGAGGTCGCGGAGCGGGACAGAGAACGATCCATCCTCTGTTCCGCTCCGCCAGCAATCAGCATAGGGCAGGAGTGCGGAGGCGTTGCTTTGCGAACCTCCAATCTCTTGTCTAACGGGGCTCCGGGAGAGGAACCTTCCCGGCTTACCTAGTCCCGGCGCCGAGGGGGACGCTCCAGTTTGCCGGAGTGGCCCCTAATTGAGTTGGAAGTCCGGTCCCTTTGAGACCGGCCGGTCGCGGGGGTAACCTGTGTTAGACAGATCCGGGGCATAAAGCTTTTCCCATGCGAGGTAAAAAAAAAGGTTAAGGAGCTATTTAGTGAAGATTTTGACATGAAGTCCATACCTACAGTTTCTGTCAAAATCTCTAATACGTACAGTCGGACAAGGATCTTTTGGCACTTGGATGGGGGCGTGAGTGTCGCAAATAAGAACAATATTTATTACTAAAAGTGAAATTTTACAAGACGGCGATGTTAGTACTCATTTTATCCACGTGCCAAAAGGTGGGTGTCGCAACTACAAAACAATACATATTACTAAAAGTGACATTTTACAAGACGGCGATGTTAGTACTGATTTTGTCCACGTGCCAAAAGATCCTTGTACGACTGTAGCTGAAGCAAAGCTGAAGTCTTTGATGCTCCATATTATGTAACATGGAGAATAGCTTGAGAATCTAGAATAGAGTAAAAAATGTCTTTGTGTGCGGCCGTTAGAGTCTTAAAAACTGACCATTTAAATTCTATATAGATACGTAATATTTCACACAAATTATCGTTTTTTAACGGTTAAAATATTACAATATAGGTATTCCCGAAACGGAAAAAAGAACCGAAAAAATGTTTTTTTTTTATTTCCAAGTTTAATCGATTTTTTGATAGTTTTTGACATGGATTTGATTATTAAGACATGGACATGCATGTCACCAAAGACTTCTACATGTCACAGTATTTAATGATAAGCATTTTCCCAATTTTCTTATGATATTTATTTTTTTAGCTACTCCTACCCAAGACCTACTTTCACCATAAAGATGTCGAAATTGCATGAAGATTATTATTTAAGAAAATGTTGTCTTGAGAAAAATGAGGTTCCTAGTCGGAGTGTTATGAGGACGAGGATGGGTTCGGCTCTAGCCGAGGTTTACTTTAAATCGATGTCACCTAAGTTGAGAGAGATCGCTGGATTGGAACCGCCCCTGAAAGGTGGAGGGGGCAACTGGTACATGCCCCCAGAAGACTTACTGAAGGGAAGAGCAGTTCTGAAGCCAGTCCAAAGAAAATTCTTGAATAAGTTTAGCTGCGATGGAATCGTATCTTTCGGAAAGAAATTTGTCGCCGATCACCGTCGAATGATGGAAGTTCAGAAGAAAAAATTACTGCACGAAAGTGACGAAAATTGGAAGAAAACAGTAATTGAAAGAAGACTGCAAGAATGGGATGCCGTGAGTGCTAGAGAACAAAACAAAAATACTCTCAAAATTAAGCAAGCTTTTCACGAGTTTTCTGTTCTATACCGGACATCTTTAACGAATATTGAATCGTTGTTGAGAGATACAGCTAAAATAGAGTTGGAACGCATCAAACATTGTACGTACGATGAAATGTACAAAAAGTTTGAAAGGTTACAAGAGGAGCAAAGGAAACAATTGTTTAAAACTTATGAACAGAAACTGGAATCGGAAAATATTAGATGTAAAGAAAAATTTGTACGTGATATTGAGAATTTACGAGCCGATTTCGACAAGAATATTTCTGCAATCAATAATGAAAAATATACAGCCTTAGAAAAATTACGGAGTATACTTGGGTACCAGAATTTAGCCTGTCAAGTGTATGTGGCTCTCAAAGAACGAACGGAGTGTGAAAAACACATGGAGAGATCTAAACTAGAACATGAAAATTCTATAAAATTGTTATCGGAACAAATCAAAATCAAAGATGATAAAATATCGTCAACTGTTGAAGAAATAATAAAAGAAAACGAATTTAACCGACTGTGGCAGAACAAGGTATTACATGTTCTGGGAAGATTTCAGGAGTTTGTGAAATACTGTTTGCACAGAATGCCCGATCAGGCGGAGTTTTTTATCAACATGGAGAAGCTAATGTTGTTGCAACTGAGTGAGGCTTTGGACAATCCACGCGCAGTGAATATTTTTGAGATAGAAGAGGAGCATATTCAAAGTGATGCTCCAAAGCCGAATACTTTCTTCCTTGTATGTGATGAAGAGACCAGACCACCAATAGATCCAGATTTGTGTCCTCAACATACTACCTCCTCACATATGTCAGTTATGATCGTCAACAAGCGATGCATATACGCTGCATGTGATAATTTGGAACTTCTAGGTGATAAACTAGAACAATATATGGCTGGTAAGGATCTAAATGATGAGGCTATCGACGATCATGATTATGACATGGACGTACCGATTCATTGCACATCATCCGAACAGCTTTTAGAACTGAAACTAGAGAGTTCGTTGATGCAGATATTGCAAGACGAATTTCTAAAGATTAGGCAAGTGGAAACACAATGCCCTGTATGCGGGAACCGGTACTGCTTTTGCAGCCCAACGCGCAAAGAATCCAAAGTGGTTATGCAACCCGAAAAAACGTCACCAAAACCAGCAAACAAACTAAACAAAACGGGAATCTTAAAGTTCGCCCGTGAGCCAAAAATACCTTCGTACTTGGATTACATTAGGCTGAATAAATGCGATTGTGTAAGGACTGCAAAAAAACATCTAAAAGAGCACCTACCGGCTTACATGAAAAATGTATCAGCGTTCGAAAAAGTGGACATACCACAGTACGAAGCTTGCAATGTATACGAGTTAAAGAAATTAGTTACAGAAGCAAGTAATACACCGAAAGAAACTGAAATACAAGCAGAGGAAAAGACTAAAGATGTTGCAACTCAATATTCTGATCAAGAGTTTGATGTTTTGTGTGAGAGTTTCTCTGATACAGATATTCAAAGACTTTTTAATGAATTTCACACACTATATAAAGCGAAACACAAACAATATGCATTTGAATGTAGAACTTCTGCGTCGCATCTTGAGAAAGATGGATCTCTTTCTTTTGCTTTTGAAGCTGCGACCACGCTGAAACAGATGATTGTAGAATCGCCTAAATTGGATGAGATATTTAAAAGTAAACGTTGTGCATAATTAAAAATATTTTTTTCTGCAAACACTTATCTTCTTTTGTAATTCCTATAATACAGAACCTCAATTCTCGTTCAATTTGGATTGAAAGCGACATGTTACATGAACGGATTTTATGAGGTTTCAACCAATCAGAGCGCGTTTCACGTTGGTTTAACGTCCATAAAAACACCGTTTGAGAATAGTAGTGTGTCGGGACTTGATTGTAATTGTATTAATGCAGGTTTTATTTAGCAGAATTGCCCCTCTGTTCTAAAATCTGTAAAGATTAATACTACCTGTAATTTTAGTCTTCATTATTTTATTTACATGAGGCAAATTATTGTACAGTAATAATTTGTTGTAAATATTACCTGGAATAAGTAATTTACGCTACAGATGGAACGAATATCAAAATATTATGTTTCACAGGTAATTAGTATATGAGAAAATTAAAATGTCGTTTTTGATTTGTTTTCTCGCAATTTTTTAAATATTTGTTACCATTTAAACCTTCCCTTCATAATTATTTCAAAATCAAAATAAGTCAAATCGCTCAGCCGTTCTCGAATTTCAGCGACGCAACGTAACTGTGATTCATTTTTAGGGTTCCGTAATAAAAAAACTTAGGCCTTTGCATCCGTTAATGGATGATCTATACAGTATTCTCCAAGCGAAGTAACCACTCTTGAAATACTGTAGTGCCTAGGACAGTTGGTTTTTAAATGTCGTATGGTTGCCCAAGCACATACGGCATTCTCACAACATAGTCAACCTAGTCCAGAGGAATGAACTGGTCAATACGTCTGGGACCAACTATGTGCGGGTTTCCTCACGATGTTTTCCTTCACCGTTAGAGCGTCCGTATAATGTACTTGAGATCTGAAAAAGTGTCTTTGGTACACGCCACAACCTGGGATTCGAACCTGCACTCTCTCGAGTGCGAACCAAACGGTCTACCCACTAGGCTACGGAGCTCTAGGGTTCCGTAATACTAACATAGAATACGTTTATTTTGTTACTAACACATTTACTAATTTCTTAATGGACAATTTTTTGGGTCTGAAATAATAATAATAATGACATTTATTCAAAGCAAGTTTAGACAAACTTCGGATTTGGCAAAATAAAAATTAAAATAACTTTATAGGACGGTGTTACCTAAACCCGCACTTTGTCACACTTGTTTCGCATGTCACACTTGCTATAAAAAAGTATACGATACTTGTGGCCTAAGTTGTCTATTACTGCATGGCGTTTAGCACCCTCGCTCCGCTCGGGCGCTAACTTCACGCCGTGCAGTAATTGGCAACTTAGGTCACGCGTATTGTAATGTACTATTATATTTTAGGGGTGGCTCTCTCCATACATATGAAGCGCCAAGCGGGGATAATTTTTTTTTCATTATACTCCATCGTGTAGGATATCGTTGAATAGGTATTTTAAAACAAAGGCAAGGTTTCATACACGACTTTTTTTACAAAGTCAACGATTTTCGAACAATCGGCCTACAAAGTGGTTTATAAGTTGTTGCCCTGAAAGTCCTGAAACGAGTAGACTTAGAAACTTGCAATTTTCTATGTTGATAGGTCATTGATAGGTAAATACTCTTTAGGAAAAATATTTGAACGAAATCGGACAGAAACTTATAAAGTAATTTGGAAAAAAAAACCTTATTACGCGTTCATAGTTACGGAACCCTTCTTAGTCGTATGCTGACATGAAATTAGCGTTTTGTCGTACTGATCCAGTACGATTATTATTATTATTGATCTCAAATATATTCTTCGGTTAGGAATTCCAAATTTATACCGTTATTTACTCATGCATTTGTATTTCGAAAACCTTACCTTTTATACATTTGTTTTTTCCTCTTTTGGTTTTTTCTTGCGTCACTCTATTTACAAAATTGAAGACTTGAAATATCGTATTATTTTCGAGTACGAGTTCCACTGTGGCACCAGTGGCACTAAATACATTCTTGACACTCGTGAAGGATAAAGTTTATTCGATTAACGCGTTGGCAAATTTATTCGATGACTTTTGAAAAACTCGCACTCGGCACACCGTGTGGTCGAAATTTCCAGAACGAAAACGTTCGAACCAAAAACGCAGTGTTTTCTTTTGCGACGCCGCCGCCGACATATACACCATGAATCCTTCGTGTCGTTTCTGCAGCACTGTGTGCCGAGTGCGAGTTTTTCAAAAGTCATCGAATAAATTTACCAACGCGTTAATCGAATAAACTTTATCCTTCACGAGTGTCAAGAATGTATTCTGCAGAACAACCCCCGTGGACGGCCGGAGACCAAGGTTGAAAATGAAGAACTGAAGGCTACTGTGGAAGCGGATCCATCGCAAACCACGTCCGAGTTAGGCTCCAGTGTTAGTGATAAAACTGTTTTAATCCCCTTGAAGCAAATTGGGAAGGTGAAAAAGCTTGAAAGGTTACCTCATGAATTGAGTGCAGCAAACCGATAAACACGCGTCGACTGCTGCGTTACATTACTCACACAATGAAGGCTGGCACAATAATGAAGGGATTTTAAATCGAATCATTACATGTGATGAAAAGTTGATCCTATACGTATAAGATCCTTGTATTTACGTTATTCATTACAAGCATTTAATAATTTAAAAGAAATTTGCCGTTTACATAATTTGATTTCAATGAGTATTTTAGAAGATATCGCAGTAATAAAATAATAATCAAACGCGTAATAATGTACGGCGCGCGGCGAGCAGTCTTGAGGGGGAAGCGCTTCTCCTTCTACGTAAATGAAGTCGCGGGTAAATTTTAACGACATCCCAAAGTAAATGTTCCACGCGGACGAAGTCGCCGGCAAAAGCTAGTTTAATAATAAAGTAGTGAGTTATTTTAATAATTAAATTTGAATATTGGAGAATTATATTTAATTAAAAGTAGAATGTCCGCCTTTTCGGACTCCAGTTTGTTTCGCAAGGGTTCGTAAATTAATCCTGCGCTACTAAATAACTGTTTCCCTTTCTTTCTCGTCGCTACCTGCTACACATCCGCATCCGCATTAGATCCGCATCGATTTATGCGGATGCGGATGCAGATGCGGATGTCTAAATCGATGCGGATGCTCCGCATATGCGGATGCGAATATTCGCAACATCCCTGGTTTGTATGTTCCTTTGAAGCACTATACAGACCAAACGCCTGGGCCGATTTTTATGATTCAAAAATGCAATCGATTCGATGCTTAGTCCGGCGAGTGTCACTAAAGACATGACGTTAGTGAAAATTCAATATGGCGACTACTGGACGCCATATTGTGAAAATGAAAAAAATTAAAGTCAACAAACTATATCAAGTGGGGTATCGTTGAATAGGTATTTAAAAATCATTTTTAGTTTTCTCTCAACATTTTTCGATTCGACTGACCGTTTAGGATCTATATCGATTTAAAGTTGCGTAACAACCATTCTCACATTCCAGTGCAATTGTGATGTAGTACTGATGCTGATACGAAATCCAGTCTGGTAAAAAGCTAGCTAGGTACATAGCTAAAAAGTATAAAATAAAAAATAATAATTAAAAAAAAAAAAAAAAAACCCGACTGCGTAAAAAGTGAACCAAACTAAGTACATAATGAAAAACTGAAAAGAAAAAAACAAGCACTTAGATGTCCGGTGGTCTAGAATTCTATAATATATTATTGAATGAATACTATTGAAGAAAATAAAATATAATCTATTAATGGAACATAACGAAGCAGTCAGGATCCATTGATGTTTTCTCTTACATTCTTAGTTTGGTTCATATTTTACGCAGTCGGGTTTTTTAATTTATTACTTTTCTTAAATCTGGCCAGACGATTACGGCAGATGTCTATTGCCAGCAACTGCAAATCATGATGGAAAATCTAGCTGCCAAACAACCGAGGTTGGTCATTCGCTCTAGGTCACTGCTGCTTCAGGACAACGCTAGACCACACACTTCACAACAAACGGCTACCAAATTAGAGGAGCTTCAATTGGAATGTCTAAGGTATCCACCGTACTCCCAGACCTTGCTTTATTTACCTTTTTTTTAATCTGGATAACTTCTTGATTAAATAAATAAGTATATTATGTTTAAAAAAATCGACTTTGTTCCTCCTTTACAAAACGCCAATTTCATATGTAATGATAAGAAAATAAGAAAGAAGAAAATAACATTATAACATTTAACTTAGTTGGTTGTCATAAAATACTTTTAAAAAACTTGAACTGGGGTAAAAATATTTTTTATTCATATAAAGTTATAAATATATTCTCGATTACAACAATAAAATGTCACCAAATGTTACGTAATATTAACTGCCATTTCTTGTAAAAGATTCAAAACGTGGTGTAATCTGTTTTTAATTTCGGAGATAGTCCTGTGCGGTAGCACTGCTCTTATTCTTTCGAATACTTCTTCCGAACCGGACTCACCTTTTAGTATTTCTAACATAGTCTTGTCTTCGTCTCTAGTCCAATTCTTTTCAACTTTAGCCTCTGTTTTATCGACGCCTTTCGTATTTTTACTATCGACTTTCTTTTTCTGCGTTTCGTCCTTTTTGTATACTTTTCCTTTCGCATGTGTTTTTCCTTTTATTTTGTTTAGTGTGTTCGTCAGGCTCTCTTTCTTTGTGTTGCCGTTGAAATCTTTTACATTCTTCGTGGGTGATTTTAGTTGCTTCTTTGTTCGTTTAGGCGGTATTTTGTCGACTGTTTTGTTGTTCTTCTTGGGCGATCCTCGTTCACGGTCATTCTCTGATGGGGACAGACTAGCGGGCCCGAGTCTTCGCGCGTGCGACCGATACGGCTCCTTGCTGTAGGGATATGTGACGCAAGCCGTTCGCAGTATTCTGCCGTGTTGTATGAATACCCGACCGTGGAGATACTGAAAAGATATTATGAGTGTTACAAACCGATTTACACCAAATTAACCAAATTGCTGCATACTCTTTTCTATACCTCTGCCGATCTATGTCGCAAGTCTGTTTTGGTTACACAATTAGGGAGACAACTGCTTGATAAACGTAAAAAATGTATATAATATTTTATGTCTAGTTTAGTACTTAATTGTTTGCTAAATTATTAAAAAAAAAAAACATCGTTAGTTAGATCATATACAAAAACATTAATTGCGGTAAATATGAACTTGAACGCACAAATTTCAGAGATATTTATGTTCCTGCGAGCGTTTATTACATACTTTTTTTAACCGTGACTTCACGGTTAGGTTAGATTAGTTGTATGCAGCGTTTTCACGCGTAATTTTGTAAACAAACGCTTTAACTATGAAAATATAGATTTTTTAATTTCTATTTCTTCTGATAATCTGAGAACATATTTAAGAGAACCTACTATTCAATTATGCAGTAAAAAAGATCACTCGTCTAGCATATTGTAGCAATTATTAACACTTGTTTTTAAATAAACGGACCTGTATTTTACCTTCCGAGACCCTTTTCCATATATAGAGTTAAGTGAGAAGAGTGGAGATATATGAAGAAAATACCTACCTCAGAATTAAGTCCTTCCTTGCCACTGGGTTTCCTCTTCTTGTGTTTGTCCTCGGCGAACTCCCACACGTCATACTCCGTGTCCTCGGTCAGGAAGCTCTCGTTGATCGTGTCTGTGCTGCCTTCGTATACACTGAAGAATAATTCACAAATGAACTCAAGACTGTAGTAGAGAGCTCTGTTTTTGGTTCAATAAAGTGTAGCTAGATAATTTAAAAGCACTGGATTAAGTCTAGAGACTTTACTTCAGGCGACCTCGATAATTTAATCGTGAAAATGGCACGCGCGACAAATAGTGATTCGTGAACTGGTTAGGAAGGATTAAATATCTAAAATTGCATCTTTACAAAAAAAAAAAATATGTTCAGGCCAAATTTTCAGTGGGGCTGGAGATAGACCACAGATTGCCAAGATTGTTTTGCAAATATAATTGTTTGTACGGATTTTGATGAAATTTGGAATGGTAGTAGTTTAGGCTCTAGATTAAAACATAGGCTACTTTTTATCCCGAAAAAGTATAGTGTTCCTGCGGGATACTCGATAGTATATTTACATCGGGAAACAGCTAGATTAAATATAAAGAAACTCACGCATCTGGCGGTCTCGAGTCCGGGAACAGCGACTGGAACATCTGCATCAAACGTGGGCTGGACCGCAGGTGCGGCAGGATCTTGGTCTTGATCTCCTCCCTTCTGCCCGTGTTGATGCCCGTGGAGATCGCTCGGATTATCTTACGTAACACTGTTGGCTTCCGACTGAATGTTGTCTGAAACAATGTAAAAATAATAGTACAGAACTGATGTCTTAGTTCTTGCTTGTCTAGATTTTTTTTTACTATTATTACATAAAGTACCTATTTAGGTATTTCATAAACATTATAATCTAGTCTTGCTTAGACTAATAAGTAATTTTATGTTAACTTAAATTGCTTAGTAGCGTATCACTAATATTGCGTCCATCAACACATTTCTTATAGTCTCTAATGTATATTATAAGTCACAGTTACACTCTTCATTGACTTTAACACTAACTTAACAAGTTAACACACTAACTCGAAAGGTTTTGCTGTCGAGGAGTTAGAATGTGAATGTTGAGGCTATCTAGTTAAGCTAGCCTCAACATTCACATGATGGTGAAGTCTTTTTTCATGAGCTTCGGAGTATTTTTTGATAATAGTTGAGACCATCTCCACTGAAGGTCTTCTTTCTAATGTACCAAGGATTCACAACACCTCTAAGTACTTTATTTTTAAATATTTGTATAATAAGGATATTGCTTTTTTTGTTACAGCCCCATAACTGGGTAAGAAAGAAAGAAGAAAGAAAGAAAATTTATTTTCAGTTCACAATAAGACACAAATATAACAAGAAATAAAATAAGAATAATAAAATAAAAAAATATAACAATTTAAAACATGTACAATAATTAATGCTGTAAATAAAAATTGTGCCTTCATGTGACTTAAAAAAGGGTCCAGTTCGGCATAAGCCACGTATGTCGTATACAACACGCGCATACATGACACCGGTTTTCAACTGAACCGAGAAGTGTAGTGAGCCACGGACATCATTCATTTTTCTACATAAACATCAAGCATTGTAATTTACTATAACATCAATGATTATTATAGTAGACTATACCTAAATATACAACACAGCTACCTAAAAATATAAAAAAACCGCACCAACTGCTAGAAAAAGTTACAACAACACAGCTCATCAATATACTACTGAGTAACAATGATAAGTTTATAATTAAACTAAAATAATAAGCATAATAATAGAATACAATTTTATGCATAATCTTCATATGAACGACACGTTTCCAATAATCATGCCATGTTTACGCTGTTCCTTAATGAGAAACTCTTTCAAGTGACGTCTAAACGTGCCTAACGTGTTGAGCGTGCGTATCGGAGGTGGAATGTTATTCCAAATCTTCGCAGCTGCATAGCGGAAGCTGCCACGAAGTGCTTTGGTTCGATGTTGCTGTGTTGATAGTCCCTGAGAGCATTTCCTGCGCGAATTTAACCAACACAATCTCTCGTATAGATATGACGGTTCTTTATACTTAATGATACCGAACATAAGACATGCCAGATGATATTTACGCCTGGACTTCATTTTAAGCAAACAGTGTTCATTCAAAAAAGGTGTTACATGTCCTCTACTTGGAACTGAGTAGCAAAACCGAACGCAAGCATTCTGTACTCTCTGAATAAGTTTTTCCGTCCGAGCCAGTAAACGAGGGCCATATACTGTGTCAGAGTAGTTCAGTTTGGAGAGGACTAAAGTTTCTACTAACTGTTCACGTAGCTCTTCAGATAGATAGGGCCTAATTTTATACAATACTTTTAAGCGATAGAAACAATTTTGTACCGAATCAGATATATGTTTTTCAAATCTCAGGTAGCTGTCCATAAGTAATCCCAAGTTTCGAGCCTCATCTACACGTTCGATAGGCTGACCAAGAACCATGATACCGAGCGACGCTGGCAAATTTTTTAACTGATGTTGGCCACCTAATGCCAAGTATTTTGTCTTGGACGGGTTCAGTATTAAATTGTTTTTTTCTGACCAGAGAGCTATTCGATCCAGGTCCTCGTTCAGGCCACGCACCGCTTTTTCATAGTCTCTAGCAAGAAAGGAGATATATAGCTGGATGTCATCCGCATAAATGTGATGCTTACAGTTTTTGATGTATTGTACCATATCAGCACAGTAGAGGCTAAAAAGGTTTGGGCCTAGGAGTGAGCCCTGTGGCACACCTGACTCTACTTGAGCTAATGAGGAAGTGCCAAGTTTACCACCTTCGAGCTGGATTTCAACATATTGTCTTCTGTTATGAAGATAACTGTCAAACCAGCGTCGAGATGAGATGTCAAAACCGTAGTAGCTTAGTATGGATAAAAACAAATTGATATTAATGGAGTCAAAAGCTCGTGAAAAATCCAATAAGACAAGCAAAGTGCACATCCCACTATCCTGGGCAGCCAAGATATTATCGGTAACATCCAGTAGAGCGGTGGCTGTACTTCTCCGCTTCCTAAAGCCAAACTGTAGAGATGGTAATACGTCATTTGTTTCCAAATAATGTGTTAACTGTAGGCACACCACTTTCTCCAGAACCTTAGAAATACACGGCAAAATGCTTATCGGCCTAAGATCGCTAAAGTCCACGGGATCCTTTTCTTTTGGCAAAGGCC
The DNA here is from genome assembly GCA_905404095.1 of Glaucopsyche alexis. Classification (NCBI taxonomy): domain Eukaryota; kingdom Metazoa; phylum Arthropoda; class Insecta; order Lepidoptera; family Lycaenidae; genus Glaucopsyche; species Glaucopsyche alexis. The sequence goes on from FR990057.1 coordinate 5,882,662, forward strand.
GAACCTTCGCAATTTTCCATAGATCAGGAAAGCAAGAAGATGATATGGAGCAATTAACAATAGCAGTAATAGCGTCTAGAGAGTTGGGAAGAGTTAACATTAGCATGTTTAAGTTAATCCCATCAAACCCTTCAGCGTTCGATTTCAAGGTGTAAATGATACGATGTATATCAAGACTACTTACTGTTTCGAGTTTAAAAGTAGCAGAGCTAAAGTTATGAAATTCATAAAAGGTTAAAAGTGATAAACTTGAAGTGGCATTTCTTGGAATTCTTAAGAAGTGATTGTTTATTAAATTTGGATCTGTAAAATAGGTAGGAAGTTCAATATTTTTCTTTGTATTAATTGTGTTTTTTAAGTTTTTCCACAAAAGTTTAGGTTCTTTTATTTTATTGTTGATGTTATACTTAAAATATGCTATTTTTTCATTACGGAGGCTTTGTTCTACGAGTGCTTTTAATTGTTTATAATAGTCTTTTTTCGATGCAGTTTTGTATTTACGATATTCTGTTAATGCTTTATCACGTAATCTCATCATAAGTTTTATCGTAGGCGTTATCCAGGGATATGAGGGCTCCCTCACTGTACATGTTTTGACTGGAGCATGTAAGTCAAATATACCTAAAACAAGAGTGTTAAATGCCTGAACCATCTCGTCTACATTACAAAGATTTATGACTTCATTCCATGGTACACAGTTTAAGTCGCTCGAGAAACTGTCCAGACATATATTTTTAATGGGCCTGTAAGTTAATTTAAGAGGTGTACACCTATCACGTACAATACGGAACTCCGAAGTAATAATGCTATGACCATTTATAGCTCGGTAAGCCTCGACTTTTGTGTACTTCGCATGAAGATTTGTGCAAATTAAATCGATTAAGGTTTGACTGGTTTCTGTGAAATGAGTTGGCGATTGAACGAGTTGAAATAAATTGAAGCCTTTTAAAAAGTCATTAAGTTTTTTTGTCTTTACATCATTAAGAGCTAAAAAATTAATATTAAAATCACCCAGCAAAATATAAAAGTCACAACTACCGAGACCAACCATAGCATCACAGAGAGCATCAATAAATAAATCCGTGTCAAACCAGGGTGGACGATACGCAGTACCTATCGCAAGTTTATTACCATTACACGTAAGCGTCAACCACATTTGCTCTACGGACTGGAATTGTATATTAACGGGACCAGACCAAGTCCGCGCGCGGTACCATAAGTCCAAACAGGCAAGAGGACTTGTTAAACAATTAACAAGAGTATTTTGTTATGCATTGTTAAGTTTGTCTCTTTTCCAAGTAACCAGTACATTTTCCTGTAGCGACTCTTCCCGCTTCTTTTTCATATAAGCTTTCCAGCGGAGCTTTGTGTCTAGTGTTATGCCAATATTTTGCTGTATTTTCGTGCATTATAGCAGTATTGTTAATATATACCGGATGATATTTTCGTTCAATGATGTACTGTACGGATAGCTTTATGTACTTTTCCACTGCTTTCGCTTGCGTCTCGCCCATCATGGCTGTGTCGTCTGCAAAGGCAGCCAATATTCTATTTCGCGAATATCAGAAGTGTAAAGTAAGTACAGGACCGGGCCTAGGACACTTCCTTGAGGTATTCAAGGTTTTATATAGTAAACTCTGAGTATGCTTTATCTTATCTCATCCTAAGCATTCTGAGTGTTAGAGAAGACACTAAGGTATCAGCGAACTGCTTTGGAAGTAGATTTCTAGTTTTGTGAATAAGGCCTTTATGCCAAACCTTATCAAATGCCTGCGCTACATCCAAGAAGACTGTTGTGTAAACTTTAATTTCTTCTAGTGCTTTTTCTATTAATTAAGTAATTCTATGCACTTGATCAAATGTATGATGATGAATTATAGCTATGAACACTCTTGATGTCAGCTATCAAAAGAAAAAAAACGAGTCAAAATCAGTTCACCACTTTGGAAGCTACGATGCCAGACAGACACACACATCTGTGTATGTGTCTGTATGTTTTAGTTGGGGTTTGATGAAGAAATCAGTTAATATATTCATTTATGCATCAGTAAAGACAGATATTGTCTTGCAAATCTTACTACTATTATAAATGTGAAAGTTTGTGAGGACTGAGGATGGGTGGATGGATGGATAAATGTTTGTTACACTTTCATGCAAAAACTACTGACCAGATTGTGGAAGTTCAGGGAAGGTTTAAATGGTGAGAGATATTGGAAAGATTTCAGGGAAAATACATAAAACGACAGTTGAATTTTCCCATACTAATTGTTCACTGAGTTCAATTTTTCATTTGACTGTCAAATATTTCTATATTGAGCATTCAACCGAAAGGTAAACTTACCTGTTTGGTTATTTATTTATTCCAGTTCATAGTTAAAACAGAACAATGTATTATATATCTACATATTTATATATATCTATTATATAAATTATAAAGTAACAATGCCTGACTGATTCATCTACGCTATGGCAAAACTACTCAAGCTAGAAACGTAAAATTTGGAACATGGCTTCCTTTTGTGACGTATACATCCTCTAAGGGATTTTGCGAAATTCATCCCTTGTACTAAACTTTGTATGGGGAAAACACATTAAATGAGCGTTTCAGCTTGAAACTATGTAAATGTAGTCTTAAAAGAAAATAAGTAAACATGTGTTTCATGATTTTTCATCCCTCAAAGGGATGAACGGGGGTATGAATGTAATTTTTTTTATCAATGCCGAGGCAAAACTACTGAAGATAGAAACGTAATATTTGGACCGTGGCTTCCTTTTGTAACATGTAGGTCGATTACGAAGGGATTTTGCAAAATTCACCCCCAAAAGGGGTAAAAAGGGGTATCAACATTTGTATACGTAACTTTTTTGTTTGTGGTCTGATCTGTTTGAGATTTGGTGATATTGCTCTTTGGGATAATTTACTAAGACTCTAATTCTAAATTTTCTAAAATTTATGTTTTAAGGGGTAAAAAAGGGTACTAAACTCTGTATGAGTATTTTTTTAAAATGAGCATTTAGTCTTGGACCTTTATAAATGTAGTCCTAAAAGAAAATAATAAAGCCCATGATTTTTGGATATTCAACCCCTAAAGGAATGAATGTCTTTTTTTCGGAGTCAGACTCATGCTTGACCATTTTACTGTATGTGTTGTACATTTTTGGAGTGGTCTCTTTAAGCTCTTTATTTTGATACCAAACACCTTCAGCTGCAGTCAGGTAATAGACGGCCAAAATCATTATCCTTCTTGTTGCCTTCATCGTAGTCAGGTAAAAAGAGATTAATTTCCATTTACCAACTCTACGCATACAAAGTTGCGGGCACCAGCTAGTATTTTATAAAAGGCAAAGCTGATTAGACTGATGTATCAATGCACTGGCCAGACCCTTAAGGCTAGAATTTTAAAATTATGCACACATATTCTTCACATGACTTAGGCATCCACTAAGGAAGGATTTTTCAAAGTTCAACCCGTAAGTGGGTAAAATAGGGGATAAAAGTTTAAAACCTTATTTCACGCAGGTGAAGCCACGGGAAATTAATGCTATTTAAATGTATGTATTACAAAGAGGTAGGTACAATGACAAAATTAGCATTTTTGTTTACGTTATGATATTAGATAGAATATTACATCTATGAGATAGAACATCTAGTTTACATAAAAATAGAAAATCTGTTAAGCATTGCCTGGCTCATACACTTAGCTATTCTGTAATTGCTGTTATTTGTTAGGTATCACAAAAATTTACATTTATATTCGCAAAGCTTAAAACATGAGCAATGGTAAGATCATAAATAATATGTTCTTAATTCAGACCAAACTTTGCCAAAAAAATAAAATATACATGTTGTCTTTCATTGAAGTTACAAGCTATTATTTTGGTCATGAGTATGTTAGCAGATTTTGTAGAAAACACAGTTATTCAAAATAAAACAAATATCTCATTAGGAATACCAAAATCTAGACTTACATTCAATAATTTAATGAATCCAGTAATTTGAACCAACATGAAATGGTCCATAAACCTGCCAACCTCCACAGCCTGCCCGGGTTTAAGGAACAGAAGAAACTCTTCGACTAAGTCCTTGTGTTCACTGCCAAATATCTGCTCTATCTTCTTATACAAGTCCACCGGAGTTTCTTTGTTTGGATCAAATGTTTTTAAAGCCTCTTGGAACTGTCTGAACTTGTTGGTTGGCTGTGATGCATAGGCGCCAAATTTTGTCTGTACTTTTGTGTAGTAACATCTGACTAATGCTGAAACAAAAAAAAAAATCTCGATTTACATTACTCTTTGAGAATCATTAGCTTAAGATTTATTGCACAGATAACAATAGACATAATTTTTTTATTATGCCCCATCCAGACCGCTTGCAAAGTAGGCAGAGGAAGTGCTCCGCAAAGTATGAAAATGCGAAAAGAAGTATGTGTCCACACTGTCTTATTCGGCCAAACTCGGCCTACTTCGCGAGTAGTATGGATGAGGTGTTTGCATAAGATACCTAATGGAGAAGACAAGTTAACACCAGTCTTTTTTATCATACATTTATGCAGAAGCTTGTAATAAATGTATGAAGATGAAGATCTTAAGAAAAATATAACTACCTAGTTAAATGTGTAAAATAATATAAAACAACATACTTGCTTCCACAGGGTTATCTTCCACCTTTGTCTTTTCTTCTGCATCATTCTTTTTAATTTCTTCTCCCAATTTTTGAGTTGTTGCTTTATTTTGTATGTTTGTCTGTCCTTTCTCCAATGCCTTTCTAGAAGCATCCTGAAAGATAAATTGCAAATATTATGTGTAACATTAAAATGGCAGTTCTCTATTATTGAGAGACCTAATATACCACTTAGCTGGGCTCTACTTTAGAAGTAAACAACAATTAATTTGTACTGAATTGCTCTACTTATATGTATTACAGGGACTTCTATTGAAATATAAGTGATAGCATAAATGGATTGGCTTCGTTTCATAAATAAATTCGAAGGAATGTTGTCCTGACTCACCTCAGTTTTAATGGCGGGTTTGGCTGTAGAAGTTGGCTTGAAAAAACTTGTGCTTGGCTCAATTTTATTCCCGAATGCATCTTGGCTTTCCCTCGTAAACAGAATAGGCATAGAAGGCAGCATCTGGATATTGTATTCCTCCTCGAAACGATGTCACAAAACACACAACCACTTCTCAAATCACCACGATTTATTATATTTTATATAAACTCAATAAAAATATTAACATTCTTTGTAAAAACATTTCATCAACAATAGACACTTGTAAACTCTATAATAATAGTATTTTAAACTTTATAAATCAGGTATTTTGTTTTCAATGCTATAAAAATAATTACAATGAATTCTACTTGACAACACAACATCATCGACGCGAGAGCGGGCGGGAAAAGAGCGAAGTTTAATTTTTTTTAAAAGTGTTTTAATGTTTCAAAGATAAAGATTTTTTATATACTTGTAAAAACAGGATATTAAACCTATTGCACTTAAGTTATTGATCACATATTAATTCTTTTTAGTGAAGAATGCCTTCAGGTAAATATTAGGTTTATGTATAACAAAAGTTTTGCGATAAGTTTCGCAACGCGTACCTAGGTATGTTGCGATTTTTGCCATTCGCATCGTATGCACTTTCACCAATCGATTGTAAAATAATAAAGTAACGTTACTTATTTATCGCTAGTTTGTACCTAAATAATAATTATGAATAAGTATGGAGTTTAAAGGCGTAAGAGAAAAAGAAAGAATCTAAATGGGTAAGGACGTCTACAACAATAGTATTATTTTGGAGCATGCATTTTATAGGTATCTCAAGAGTCAAAAGTCAAGCCGTTACTGTGGTTACCAGCCTGGAGGCTTTACTTAGTTACTTTAATATTATTTCTATCCAGGATAGAAATAATATTAAAGTAACTAAATAAAACGAGTTATGGCAAATTGGTGTTTTTTTCGGAAACGATCAAACGATCGCCTGATGGAAGGTGACTGGCGTCACTAGTGTTACGTCGGTAACGAAGTGGCAGCAGGTTTTCTACCTACTTAGGTAGACACTTTTAGGATAATTCAACAGACCATAGACATCTGCAAATGCTTCTGTGATTATCAGCGTCATTACTCATTCTTATCAAAAATCCGCCTTTGAAGATCATGATGATTGCAGAGATCCTCGCAGGTCACTTTATAGTCTGGAGTCTAGATAAAATATTATCAACTAGATGTTGCTCAATACCTGCGACCGTACATATTGCCGCAATAAAATGTAATAACTATGTTCTAGTACAGTAGACCACGGCTACTTTTTAACTGTGCCAAAATTCTTTCGGAGTCTAATCAATGAAAACAAACAAATTTTTCCTCTTTATTATTAATATTATCATAGGTGTTATAATAGTTTATAAAGAGGAACGTTGAAAATATAGTTGGTGCCTAAACAACTAATAATATCCACCACCAGCTTGTGGGAATATCATAGACGTAGAAAAAAAGGAGAATACACGGCAGTCGGCACCCACCTGACCCAGTATCATGATTTCAAGTTGCCGCTCGATCAGGCATAAGATGAAAATCGCATAACAGCACTTTTGACGCACACATCTTCAACCACTTCTGCAGTCGTTGCGATCACTATATTTTGAGGCGAACGCATATTCAAAGGAAAATGTTTAGAAACTGGTAGAGCAGAAAATTTGAAAGAAAAGTGAAATTTAGACAGTAGTTTTTATTTACTGCAGACGGACACTAAGAAGGGATTTTGAAAAATCCCACCTTTAGGTATAGGTTGAAATAGGGGTTTAAACTTTGTATAGAAAATCTTTAAATCTGCATGAAAATTGAGATTCATCATTAGATACGTTTTTCAGGGTTTACAAGAAAATTCTTGTAAAGCCTGAAAAACGGTAAATAGAGGGTATATACTAGTGATGTAACGAATGTCTCTTTTTTAGCATTCGCGAACGCGAATGCGAATGCGAATATCTGCTACCGACATTCGCGAATGCGAATGCGAATGCGAATATTCAGTTTTTGTTCATATTTGGCGCCAATTTGTCGCGCAGTCGCGTTCTGACAAGGTTCGTTATGGGTTCGTTACGTTCGTATCTTCCGAGTATTGCCGAGTTCATACGAACTCATCTATGATCTAAATAAAGCGTCATTCATTCCGCTCCGCTGACTCAAACTTAAACTCAAAATTTTTATTTCCATGTAGGTTATGATATAACGCTTAAAGAATAGTCCTAAATGATGCCTACCACCGGTTCGGAAACTAGCCCGGCAAGAAGAACCGGCGTAAGAAACTCGCACATTTGCTTTTGTTTTCTGATATTCATATTCGCAAAACATTCGCAAAATTTTTGCGAATGCGAATGCGAATATACAAAAATGTGCGAATATTCGCGAATGCGAATATTCGTTACATCACTAGTATATACCCTCTGAGGGGTGTAATGTTTGTATTGTATGTTTCAATGAAATGGCCTAGTAAATACACAAAAAATATTTTATCCTTCTTCAAAATTCTTCCCCTGAATGGGGGTCCAAATCATGTATGGTGAAATATCAACCACTGGACGAATTATTCAGAAATTTGGCAAGGAGATGGATTTCCCATGAGATTGCATAACATCCATTAAGAAATGTTTTTTTAAAATATCTACATACCAATTACATGAGGTGCAAATGCACGGGTCCACGCGGACGAGGTCGCACGCAAAAGCTAGTAATATTATATTCGGTTACTCTTACATAGATACAACTACCTAGTTTGTGCCGGTGGCCCCACCCGCGTAGGTACATACAGAATCCCTCGGGAACACTGTAGGAACTTTTTCGGGATAAAATGTAGCCTACGTCAAAGAGTACCTAATTAATATGACAAGTGCCTACGTTTTATTCCAGAGCCAAAACTACTACCATACCAAATTTCATCAAAATCGTTCAGTAGTAAAGTGTAACAAGCACCCATCCATCCATCCATACATCCACCCATCCATCCTCACAAACTTTCACATCCTTACTAATATTATAAATGCGAAAGTGTGTCTGTCTGTCTGTCTGTCTGTCTGTCTGTCTGTCTGTCTGTCTGTTACCTCTTCACGCCCAAACCGCTGAACCGATTTTGATGAAATTTGGTATAGGGATACTTTGAGACCCGAGAAAGGACATAGGATACTTTTTATCCCGGAAAAATGTACGTTCCGCGCGATAAACGAATTTTGGCGCAACGGAGTTGCGGGCGTCATCTAGTTTATAATAAATAGTAAGTAATAGGAATTGTGGAGCCCTCAACTAATTACATATTCTTATGCATTTTGCATACAGTTTAATAGGTATAACCATAGTTAATTTCACATAGAAAATTGTTTACCTACTGGTTTTAGTTGGCACATAAGATTGAGCTAATGAGGCATGAGCTATAATGTTCCTGCAAAACTCAACTAATGTTTTCCTTTTCCCTAATTAAAATTTAATCGTATCACTTTCCTTATTAGTGGCACAAGGCTAAATGCATGTGGGCGAAATTTGCGAGGCCTGTCTTATCAACGTGTAGGCTAAAACATAGGTACTAGGTACTACTTACTAGGCCTTTATATTGTGAGGTCTGTCAATATAGCGAGCAAGCGAGCGAGTATTTTAATATTTTTATGTAGATATCTACGTAGTACCGTTTTTTTTTAATTCCAAAGTGTGATGAGAACATGCCAAAGGATTTTGTCACGACATGCTGTAATACGGGCTTTGAATACATTGTAAGTATAATATATTTCCTATTGTAAATAAAAAAACCTTATTGTACAAGGTTGAATGCTGGTTTTAGAGTTCTGAAATCTCAATCTGCTAAACATTCAATTTCATCAAACTGCACATTGTAATACCGTTAGACCGTATTCATAGTTAATGTCTTACAGTTTGTGTTGAAATCGTCCTTAAACTATATTTTCTTTTCTGCCATGTCAATACCCACTATTACTATCTATTAGAAACCTAGCAGGTGGTTGGTCTAGTACCAAGTTCCGGGCTTCCGAAGTATTATTAGACGACCTCTTTAGATCAGTGGTTGAGCGTTGGTGGTTAAGCCGGGGGTCGCGGGTTCGAATTCCGCCGAAGGAACAAAAAGTTCTGTGTTACTGGGTCATGGATGTGTATTAATTATGTATAAGTATAATATAGTAAACATCTTAAATAGGTATAGTTATATACTATGTATAGTATACAGCGACCACATAACCTAATAGTATAGAAGCATTGTCATGGGATACTCATCCCAACTTACCTGTCCGGTAGTTGTGGCAGAGTATACAGGTATGCGACCCCGGCTTCCCTAGCTATTACTGTCCTATCCCTTGCCCTCCTGGGCGGTTATATCCTATATTTCCTATTTCCCACTCTAACTTACCAATCTTCCTTTCCACACCACCTATCCTTCCCTTTCCCTATTCCTACCCTCTCCGCCAATCCGTGCGAACGCAATGGATAATCGTAAAAAATAATTTAATTATCCAAAATGGCGGCGATGTGGTTCGCCACCCATCACGTCTCGTTCCTCGCGGAGGCGAAAAGTGGCCCATGGAGAGCTGCTTCGCTACGTTGAATGTAAGAGGAGGAATGGATGGTAAGAATGAAGCGAATGGATGAAGCAAAACAAGTATGTAAGGATCGTAGCAAGTGGAAAGAAGTGGTCTCTGCCTACCCCTACGGGAAAAAGGCGTCATTATATGTATGTATGTATGTAATATGTATAGATACATTAAATATATTTCTGATGTCTGGTGCCCGTAACACAAGTTCTTCGAGAACTTACCACGGGACCAGAAGGACCAGAGGGACCATGTGCCATGTGGTGTGAAAGCGTCCATCTATATCTATACTCTATACATACAGATAAATAAAATTGAAGTGTCTGTTTGTAACTTTAAAATAACAGCTTTTCACATAATGAATCTGAAAGTATATTCGGTATTTACAATAAATACCAATTTTTAAAATTTTTGTCTGTCCGTCTGTCTGTCTGTCGGTCTGTCTGTCTGTTTGTTCCGGCTAATCTCAGAAACGGCTGGACCGATTTTCACGGGACTTTCTTTAGCAGATAGCTGATGTTATAAGGTCTAACATAGGCTACTTTTATTTTAGGCTTCCGTTTAAAAAAATAGAGTTCCGCTTCCGTTAGGCATCAGCTAGTAGATAATATTATTAATAGTGCTGAATTCAGTACTTTTACACAGTCAAGTATAATATTATTATGTGTAGGTACTAGTGATGGGCAGCGGATAAATACTCAGTGGATAAATACTCAGGTATTTTTCCGAAATGGAAAAATACTCATATTTTTCCATTTTTACCGGATATTTACTCAAAATGTAGGAAATTTATATTTTTGTGAATCGGATGGTTATTTCTTATAATATAATAGCTTGTACAGATATAATATTATTATTAATATAAATATTAATAAGTATAACTAATTTTAGTCTGGAATTCTGGATTATTTCCGTGACTTTTTTGCCAAAGTTTATACTCTACGACAAAATGCTAATAATATGATGAGATATATTAAGTTCACGGAGTTACAACAGTCAGTGATTTTTTTCTGCACATTACCTACAGACCACTTTATTCTTAATTATTTCTTGACGTAAAAAATTGCTCAAATATATTATGCTCTTATAAAGCTTTAATGCACGCCGCTGTTTTTCCTAGGTTTTATGACTGTTAAAGTATGTAATACCTGCCTTTCAAACCCCGATAACACAGATATCACATTTGTTATAATGTAATAATAGAGTAATATGGTAGAAAAAACTTTTTGCATTTTCGGCTCTTATTGCATTTTTTGTCCCGTTTTTCCGCTAATATTTCTTCAGCCCACATAACGAAAAGTGTTCTTGAAGTTTAGTGCCCATGTTTGCGGCATAAACCAAATGTTTGAATCAATTTTATCATGAAACAAAGAAAAACTTATAGCTACTGTGAACTACTTTGCATCACGGGCATAGCCAGGTTTTAGTTTCGGGGGGGTTCAAAAAAATAAAAGGACTAAAAAGTACGTTAAATAAGGGCCAGGGCCGTCTTTAAGAGGCCCCTTTTTTCTCTTTTACCTGTTTAAGATTTTAACCTTGAAATACTGTGTAATTTGGAAAAATACAAATATCAATATCCTAAAACTGAACGTCGGTACTAAATTTTATAATATGTTTTAAGCCAAACACGAGTGAGCGGAGCGAGCGAGCAAGCAAATTTTTTTCCCCACTTTACAGGTCAAAATCTGTTCAAACGTTAAATTAAAACACTGAATAACGGTGAACTTCGGAAAAATAATATAAAATCAACCGGCTAAAACAGAATGTCGGTGCTAAATAATTTATGTTCTTTATGTTAAACGCGAGCGAGCGAAGCGAGCGAGCAATTATTTTTTCCTATTTAATAGGTTAAATATGTTCAAACTTATATGTTAAAAAACTTATAGTAAAAATATAATTAATTATATGTTATTATATTAGGTTTTTCATATAAATGAACATTTCGAGGGGAGGTTTGAACCCACCCCCATACTTTGTATCTTCAGCTACGCCCATGCTCGTATCCAACGAAAGGCCGGTCGACTGCCATAGTATTTCAAACAGACCGTCATCCTTAGAGCTACGAGCTAGATCATCGCTCTGCATCCTCTATCGGTTTAACGGGAGTGATACGAGGAATTGTTCGGACTTATACCTGCTGCAACTTTTTGCCACCGTTCCAAGCGACAAAATATTTATCATCCTCATCACCTTGATGAGTGGCAGTCCTCCACCGTGCGCTTTACTCAAAGCTTTCTGCCGCGCACTGTAAAACTCTGGAATGAACTGTCGCTAGCAGTATTTTGCGGACCATTACGACCTGCAAACCTTCAAGAAGGGAGCGTATTCCCTCCTAAAAGGACGGCAACTTGCAACTCCTCTAATGTTGCGGGTGAATAATTGGTAAAATTCAGGAAAGTGCAGAAAGCGACGAAGATGATAAAGACATTTACATTTTATCGCCATCTCTAGTACAGATAGATACTGATGAATCGAGCAATGATATCACTTTTGTTAATTATTTTTTGTTAGTAAAGATTGATGCATCAGCAATCTTTATTATAAAAAAAACAATAGTGATAGTAGTTATTTTCAGAATTTGTCACAAGCAACGATCGACTTCAATATTAGATATTTAATTATGATGGTGATTACAGTTTTTTTTAATTAATTTTATGAAATTAAGTACCACGAACGAGTAGACCGCATACCTGTTGGTAAGCGATTACCACCATCCATGGACAGAAGAAGAAGAAGACACAGAAGAGTTAGGTTGAGAAATTCTCAACATGTTCTCAACAAGCACAAGCGTAATTAGACTCCGATTTAAGCTGCGCGTCCACTGGATCGGAATCGGAGCGTACGCAGCGTACGGATTTGTTGCTTTGTATTGATTTCCATGGTACTGCGTCCACTGGATCGGCATTTCTGCGCCTGAGACCGGTATTTATGCCGATGACGTCATCGGCAGTGAACCCGTCATTCGGATTCCGAACGTTTCAAGTTCTGACGTGTTTGCGACGACGCGACGGCTATACTTAAATACTTATTCACGATGAATGACGATATTTTAATTACTTTAGTGGAAAAATATGATGTACTTTACAATCTAAAACATCAACATTATCATAACCAACTGAGGAGAGACGATATTTGGGATGATATTGGGCAAATAATAAATAAAAATTGTAGAATATAGTGAAGTTCAAAAAACTTTTTTCGAGTCATATGAATGTACCCAAAAAATCTATTTTCATCTTCTAATAAATCAGAATATAATGTATGAAATTCTCCGAAAATTAATCTTTTTGAGTTTATATTATGATTTATGAACCCATATCTTTCGTTTCCTCTTGTTTCTCTTTTCCTCTTCTGATAAAATACAGCTAATTACAACAATATATCTCGTCACTATCCTCCATAATGCAAATGCACGTTCAGGCTGACGGACTAAAAATAACTAAATTGCCGATGATGAATCCGAATGCAGTGGACGCACCCCATCGGCATTTCGTAAATGACGACGCTCCGTACGCTGCGTACGCTCCGATTCCGATGCAGTGGACGCGCAGCTTTACCGTGCGACTGTGGTACTTTTTGTTTGGTCAAGCTGGCACATTCGTGTATATGCATGTCTCTTCCACGTGATTTATTTCGTAAATATTCCATGTTTGATTGTTTTAAACTTTATAATATTATCATTTTCTGTTCGAAAGATTGATTGTAGATATGTGTGTTTTTTGTAATTTCAATTTTTTTTAGTAATAGTGTAATTTTCTTAATGTTACAATCATAATGTAAGTAACAAATTGTGTGTACATATATTCTATTATTAATAAATGTTGTTTATTACTAGATATTACAGGTTTATTACTAAATATTCATAAATATTGTGATTAACAAAGCATGTTATTAATCAATATTTTAGGATTTTTATTAATTTCAGTCCCTTTGGTAGTAAAAGTACAAAATCTATGTTGACTGTCGTATCTAAATCTGTAAAAAGTATTTTTCCGTATTTTTCCACTGTTTTGGAAAAATACTTGAGTAAAAACGGAAATTTATGAGTATTTTTCCATATTGAGTATTTATCCGGAAAGAATCCCAACACTAGTAGGTACCTAACCTTCATTTAGCCAAATGTAACAAGCCCTTGTCATGGGCAGTTCCACGGAATAATAAAAGTTCAGTTATGTAGTTTGTTGATCACCGTTGTCAGGCACCATCGATTTTGTATTCATTCCACTCACAATAAGCATTGTTTTCGAACGTTCCCACGCTTTATGACGAAAACAACATTTTATGTCTTATCAAAAAATATAAATATAGTTTAATGACTAATTAAAATTGCCATTTTCTTTAAGGAAGTCGGTTCATTAAAGTAAATAAAGGATGTGTACTTAATGCATTCATAATTGTTTTGTTTTGTAAATACATATTTACAATAACTTTAATATTTTATGTGCAATGGCATCTGTAATTCCTGAAGGATTGCGAAACGGGGTGAGTTCTTTTTTTTATTTTTATTTTAAGAAAGTTACCCACCTATCGCCAAAGATTTTTGAAAAATTAAAACGGATTTTCGAGCTTCGTGATATTGTCATATTAAATATTAATAATTATGTAATAAATTTTCTCGGGGAATGTAGCGTGTTCTTAATTTTGCCACTTGCCAGCTTCATAACTTTTTTAACCTTTCATTTTTCAACATATTTTAATTTTCAAAAAACTGAGCAGGTAGTTAATAATTTTCGTATATCCGTAGTAGGTACTCGTACGTACACGAAATAATTTGAAGAAAATAATTAATATAAATAATTAATAGCTTCATAATAAATATCATAAATCTTAGCATATAATGCTATCTCTATTAAAAAGCGGCCAAGTTCGAGTCGGACTCGCCCATGAAGGGTTCCGTAGCAGCAAATAACATAGTATGAAAGTTACAAGAACTTCGTTCGTTGTAACTTTAATCGATGTTTTAATAATAGGTAGTGTATTTTTTAATTAAGTTACATAATTATAAAAAACTAAGTACTTACTAGATCCCGTTCAAACCAATTTTCGGTGGAAGTTTGCATGGTAAATGGTAATGCACATCATGTATATTTTTTTAGTTTTATCATTCTCTTATTTTAGAAGTTTCAAGTTACAGAGGGGGACACACATTTTACCACTTTGGAAGTGTATCTCGCGCAAACTATTCAGTTTAGAAAAATGATATTAGAAACCTCAATATCATTTTTGAAGACCTATCCATAGAAATTAGAAACCCCATACGTATGGGTTTGATGAAAAAAAAAATGAGTTTCAGTTCTAAGTATGAGGAACCCTCAAACATTTTTTTTTCTTTTTTTGTGTGAAATGAAAATCTTAATGTGGTTCACAGAATAAGTACATCTACTTACCAAGTTTCAACAGTATAGTTCTTATAGTTTCGGAAAAAAGCTGTGACATACGGACGGACAGACAGACATGACGAATCCATAAGGGTTCCGTTATTTGCCATTTGGCTACGGAACCCTAAAAATCATTGGAAAATTTAGTTAAAGCCTTCGATCAAAATAAGTGGTTAAAAATGTCAATGGATAAAGCTATTTAGCCACATCTACACGTAACGGTGTACCTAACAGGTGTGCCTGCTCAGGTACCTACACCTGTCAGGTAAGCTTGAGCTGAGTAGTGTGGACTCACCTGCACAGTTGCACAGACGATCCGGTTTACCTGAAAAACTCAACTATACAGGCAAATCTCAGGTACCTTACCTTGGGGTCGTCCATAAATCACGTGATGCCTAAAGGGGAAAAAAATCACCAAGTATCACCAAGGGGAGGAGGGGGTATAAGGAGACATCACGTGTATTAATTTTCGAATATAGTCTATGCACACCGAAATTTTTATCGGTTGTAGATTTTAGTGTTGTTTAAATAGTTACTTACAAGACAAATGGCTGTAATGGGGGTAGTATAAAACCTCACCACGTATCACCAGGGGGAGGGAAGGGGTCTAAAAAGTTGTTAAAAACATCACGTAATTAATGGACGGCCCCCAAACCGTTACGTGTATGGCTAGCAATATACTTGGAAGCTTCTAAGTGCTAGGTAAAAGCTCCTTATTTATTTATTTAGTATCTGTATAAAATTATAATTTAAAAAAAGTTGTGGTGTTATCCAGTTACAGCTACAAAGGTGACACAAAGATACTGCTTATTACTAAAAATAAAATTTCAGTAGTTTACCCATCTCTCTCCGTAGGGCTGCTGTAAGAAATTTCTTACAGCAGCCCTGCGGAGAGGGATGGGATAAAAGACAGCAGATAGGACGTACTTACACAGTACACACTTACAGATACATTACAACTTACAGCTATATTACGTGTGAAATTATAGGCAGCATATTAGCACTAGCGTCGGAAGTCTATTACTATTTTACAATTTCACTAGTTTTATTACTAATCAATATAGTATTGGTTTTTACAATTTTACGGTGACATATACAAAGTTCGTTAAAATCAATTACGGATATTTTGGGCATATGATCTACTGCATAAGTACAGAGTACCTACAGACGTATAAGCAGAAAAATAATTGTCATACTCAATTTTTTTTCTTTATATGGGCGATTTAGCAAAACGCAAAATACCAAGTACCAACCCATACATAAGATGATTTTTTACTATAAGTATGCCAAATATTTTTTTGCCTAAACGTCTTTACACAAGCAGTGAATCATGTGCCCGAAGTATCCGTAATTGATTTTCTAAGACGTTATATATTAAGTATGTATGTTTGTTCCATCGTAGCTCTTAAACTACTGGACCGATTTTAATTCAACATTCATGAGATGTCAAAAATTTGCATAGTCGGATTATAGTTTTTAGCTATTGATTATTATTGCACCGCAAAATTACCTTTATTGTGTCCTATTTGTGGAATATAATTATACGACTAATGATAATGAATAATTCCAGTGACATTAATTACTAAAGTAATTAGTAGGACGTATTGTCCTACTAGTAAGGAGACTCAAGTGAATAATACAATTAGTGATAATAAAAATAGGCCACTCGGTTAACACTAATTATGAACAAAGACGACCTAAATATCAATTTAACGGAAAATTGAATGGCCCTGATTTAAATTGTTAGAACATATTGTGTTCTGTGGGCTGTGTGCATGTTTTTGTCACTACTCGCAGTGAAGTGACATTCCGTATCTCAATTCCCAGGTAGAGGTGGGCGCCGACCTAAAATTTGCCGGCGGCGGCGCGCCGGGGGAAATTGGTCGGCGTGGCGGCGCCGCGCCGCGGCGTAGCTGTTTTTATAAAAAAAACGTAATTTTTCGCGCTGGTTTGCACCGCGGCGCTAAGTGCTAACTGGTTATCGTGCTATTGCTAGTTACATACATACATACATATAATCACGCCTTTTTCCCGTAAAGGGGTAGGCAGAGACCACTTTTTGCCACTTGCTACGATCCTTACATACTCGTTTCGCTTCGTTCACTTTCATTCTTACCATCCATTCCTTCTCGTACATTCAACGTAGCGAAGCGGCTCTCCATGGTCCGCTTTTCACCTCCGCAAGAAACGAGACGTGATGGGTGGTGAACCACATCGCCGCCATTTTGGATAATTGAATTATTTTTATGATTATCCGTTGCGTTTCCACGGATTGGTGGTAGGTGGTGTGGAAGGGAAGATTGGTAAGTTAGAGTGGGAAATAGGGAATGTAGGATATTACCGCCCAGGAGGGTAAGGGATAGGACAGTAATAGCTAGGGAAGCCGGGGTCGCATACCCGTATACTATACCACAACTACCGGACAGGTAAGTTAGGATGAGTATCCCATGACATTGCTAGTTGCTAATGCTAAAATCCGATGCGAAATAATTTTGACTCGACGCGCGACGCGACCCTAGAGTTCACGATGCCACGATGTCCCACGAATTAATACGAGCAAGTGAGAAGAGAAAATACATTCAAATTCAGTCAAATTTCTGCAGTTTTTTTTTAAAGTTAATTGCATACTTTTAGGTTCCATTATTCAATAGTTGTTTTTTATTAATATTTTCGTATTGTATGTTAATACTTAATGAGCGACGCGACGTAATGAAAAAACATTATCATTTCACAAAACACAGCTATTTATGATCATTAAAAATCTATTTTAGCAAATAGCATAGCAATAGCACGTAGCATGGTAAGACATGAAAATTAGCATGCTAATGAAATTAATGAAAAATAGCATTAATTTCCATTACTACACAGCACCCCGTGCCCCGTCCGCCCGCGCCGGGCGCTAGGCGGGCCTGATTTTTTTTGAGTCGACATCGATCGGCGCGAATTTTTGGATACTCGGCGGCAGCGGCGGCGCATGCATGGCGGCGCGGCGCCCACCTCTATTCCCAGGGCCAGGCCAGGCATCGCAATTCGCAAGCGACATGTCACAGCGATGACTTAAGTCAATTCCCATACATTTTATTTACGAGCTTCGCCGTCGAATTTATCGAATACATCTTGACTAAAAGCCCAGATACCGTATGGCGTAGAGCTAGTAATATATATAATATATTCTTTGGTAGAGCAGCAAAAACCACCTGTGCAAAAGACTTGAACGTGTCAAATAGGATCAAAATAAGAAAATTAAAAATTAAAAGGATAAGTCAGAATGACCAAAATAGCTACTATCAAAAGGATACTAAGTAAAATAATAAAAGCATTGCTAAATAGTTTTATTGTACAAAAGTTTTCCTTATTATAATAGTAAACACTGATAGTTTCAAATCATAACCTAATTTATCAACTAAAATTACCTTTTATCAAAAACTGTAACCAAATATAGGTAATAGGCAAATAAAGATACAAATAAAGAAATACTGATTATCATAGTCTATAATAACTAATTGGTATTTTATTTACTGTACATGTTATAACAAATTTAATCACAATAAGAAATACTTATAATATTCTTTGATAAGTTGATATTTTATATCTGTACGAGATAAGTATAGCAATTTAAACCATTTACATTAAATACCAACACTTCGATAAACCTATTTATAATGTAATTCCAGAATAGAATTCTAAATATTCAAAACAAAGTAATTATTAAACCAAATTACTAAAAATAAGTATTAACTAACATCATTAGCATCTTAACACTATAATTTTAAAAATCATCAAAATCAATCATCAAATAAGACATAAAACATATAGGTACATAATAATTTAGCCACTACTTATAAAATAGGTTTACTTATCTTTAATATATTGAACGATCAATCTCACAGCTTCGCCAAGACTGCCGCCTAAAATGGCGGACCAACAATTTATAGGAAATAATTGGCGGTTAAAACCACACCGGAAGTTACTAAACTTACAGGTAAGAATTTACTAAAATTGTCATACAAAATATGTTTCCAATGCTTGATAATTTAGATTAATTTATTGATTAAGAGAAATTAAATAGCTTGATAATTTAGATCAATTATTTAACTATTATTAAATTTTAAACAGTAGATTGTAAAACAGGAAATAATAAAATGATATTGTGACATAACAGTCAAAGTATAAAAATGATAAATTTAGCTTTTGAATGAAATTTATTTTAAAGGTATATTACTATAAAAATACCAATATTCTAACACGGCCATACTGACAGGTACTTCGTTCTCTGAAGTACCAAATTTTATTTTATTCCAATACACTTAAATCATAAGCTACACATGGAGCACTGACTTTAGAAGTCTTTTAATTGTAACTTATTCTAACATTGCAATTGCCACTGTGGCTCATAGCAACGCTCAGTGATACATTAAATTACTGACTCCACATGTCCTGCTACACATGTGTCGAGCCTCAAGTACAGCACTTACTTCAGCAGTCCCTTAATTGTAACTTATTCTAATATTGTTCATTGCCCCTGTAACTCGTAAGCAACACTCAGTGATACATTAAATTACTGACTCCACATGTCCTGCTACACATGTGTCGAGCCTCAAGTACAGCACTGATTTCAGCAGTCCCTTAATAATTGTAACTTATTCTAACATTGTTCATTGCCCCTGTAACTCGTAAGCAACGCTCAGTGATACTCTAATTGTACTGGCTCCACATGTCCTGCTACACATGAGGCGAGCCTTGAGTAGAGCACTGACTCTAGCAGTCCTTAGATGTAAGTGAGAAAAAAAACAAATTTTATACGATTTATTTATTACCGAAATCATACATTACTTAACACAAAATCAACCTTTTCTTAAAATAAATTGACAAAATTACTTTATTTCCAAAATTATTAAGATTGACACAGCCTAGGTATATTGCATATAGGGTGTTTAATTGTTATGTTAATTTATGCATAAAATGAATAACCTTAATAATTTTAGACTTCCTCGCTAGTCATAGTCCTGATTTTTCTGTATTATGATTTTAATAATTCATAATACCCGTAGCATGATTTAAGGCAAGGACCAAGCTCAAAAACAAAATGACTTTCATTTCTCTTATGCTCATTGTAATAAGATTCTGTTTTGCGTAGCATTATTTTTTTATATTCATGTAGACGGTTTTTGCAATGGTTTTTTTTTTTAATATCTTTCGAAGTAGGTATTGTACCAATCACAAAGGTGTTCGGTTTATATATATATATATATATATAAATTTTTAACAAAAAAAAAATATCTTGTATGGTATTGCACAAAACTTTACGTTTTAGGAGATTGTGTGGTTTTTAAGAAGTGATTTTATAATTATTATTTTTTTTCACTCAGGAAAAATATGTATTTTTTTTAAATGTGTACGGTTCATGACGCTTCAAGGATTGTGTACACAATCTTTCTTCAAATCCACGGGTCACTTCTATCCACTTCCCATTTTTTTTTTGTAATTGAACTCTGACTAGGTAGACTAGGTGACAGGAAATGACAAAGTAGGCTATGACCTCGCCTTAAGAATGTACCTACATTGTGTCTAACACCAAAATTGTTCATTTCCAAGTTTTACCGAAATTGTCAAACTGTTTCATAATTTGTTATATCTGAATAAGATATGATGTTCGTTAGATTTTACTATTTACTAATCTAACAATAAACCCAGACTAATTTAGTTCGATATATTATTCGGTTAGCTACTTGAAATATCATAAAATAGTGGCTCACTTGTTACTGTGATTTATTTGAAGTGAGAGAAGGTCAGTCATCGTACACTAGGGTTGTGTCAAAAAGGAAACTAAATTGTAGTCATGATTTACACGACAGTACAGTAAAAAGAAAAAAACAAACTATCAATATTTCTTGACTATTGTCAAAAATTCAACAATATTTTGTTGCTTTTTTTTTTTTTTTTCACGGAAATGGCAGACGATATTTAGAAACGACGATCCAAAAGACATGAAGATCGTGGCCGTACCTACTCAATAATTGTGATATTTATCACACTACTCATACTTCCGTTCGGCCAATCCGACATTACTAATTTTCCAAAAATTACTCTTCTGTCGCAACAAAATCCATTTGAAACATATTATATAATGTTGGTATTACAATAAAAAAATATATTTATATATATAAAAATTGAACAAAACCTATTTGTTTCTGTAACAAGAGGCTTTTATATATTATACGTTATAAGTATGTAGAAGTGACTTTACATAAATATTTAACGAAGTTATACGTAGTTCTTATTGTTTCTACAGTAATTATTATTATTAATGGTTAACGAATTGCTCAGTTCTGTCATGTCATCATGGTACTCACAGCCCAGACAAACGGTACCGTAGACTATAATAGACTTGTGTTAAGTGGCGTCTTTGGGTACTATAATGGGGCCATGGTGCCAAATTTCTAAATTTGTCTCTGTCTCAAGTTTCATTTCAATTTATGAACCTCATATCCAACCGTGATCTAATTCATTTATTTTAAAACAAATTTAAGTAAGTATCCTGCGATCCTACAAAAATTATTTTAAGTATAATATATTGCTAAAACAACTATTCACCTACGGCAAATAATGAAAACTAACTAAAGAAGGCTCACACTTACTATTATAGTCAAAAAACCAAAACAAATGGTCTATTCTCCAATAGATGTTTACCAAAAATCAAGAATTTTGGATTAAGCCACTTCAATTCTAAAGGTGCGATATATATTTTGCTTTTGCTCCCAATGTATTACGTCATCATAATTATTAGTCTCCTTTAATACAATGTAAACGGATTGCTGTGATGAAACGAAAAGTAACTTGAGATGAAACGTACTTACTTTATAAGTTTATTTTTCTTTTGTATTTTTTTTTTTAACAAAAAAAAATATATAATTATATTAAGTAGGAATAATTAGTGTACAAAAGAAATGTTCATGGCGAATAGTTACAGAGCATGGTTATAATAATTAAATTATCTATTAATATATTAACTCTGATAAGTAGAACAACAGTTATTTGAGTATTCCCTTATCGATTTATGGGCACATAGCGTAGCGTCACTACATGTTAAATAGTATTGTAAATAAACCTAAATAATAATCAGTAGGTACTTATTATTTATGCTGAATCTATGTAATATACTACTTTAAATTGTGTCAATTTAATTGCCTATCGCATTTCCCTTATTCCCAGGTCATTATTGTAATAAAAAGTTATTTATTAGATAGTACGACAGTTAATAATCATTTACTTAATCTGCAGATTAAACTCCCGTGAACAAATTCATCAAATTATAGGTAAAACAAAGTAAAAGATCGCAAAAGCGATTTGATACCAATAAACCACAAAACTTGCAGGGTAATTCACTGGTATTTACTTGCATTAACAGTATGTATCATAAAATTACAAATGTTTAAGACGGTAATAAAAAGTTATTTATTAGTACGATAGTTAATATTATTTATTTAATCCGTAGATTAAACTCCCGTGAACAATTTCGTCAAATTATATTGTAGATGTAACAAAGTAAAAGATCGCAAAAGCAATTTGATACTAATAAACCACAAAACTTGCAGGATAATTCACCCGGTACTTACTTGGCTCTAATAGTCCATACGGTTAAGGTTTTAAAACACTTATTTATCACAATGACTCACAATTCACTTTACATGAGAAAATATTTATAATAAGTTACACAATACAAAGACTTGGAACATACAGTGACATGTCGCAAATAAAATTTACTTCACAAATTAATAGTCAGTCTTAACATTCACTATCAAACACAATGAGGGTAGTTAGTAAAACATTGTACCTAAACAGAATAATGTCAGACATATTTTGCTATTTAATATCGTAATTTAAATATAGGTAATTATAATAGCAGTTTGTATGGGTAGAATTTATAAATTCAATTTTCAATGTATTTATGATAACTTGTACCTTCCGTGGAATCCCGTAATTGGTACCACACTGATTAAGATCCTCGTTAGGCCTAGACAGCCTGGAGACCGCCGATACAATTGGCCGACCTGCCGTTGCCAATGCAGGTAGGCGCCACGCACGGCCGCCGGCGCTGGCAGGAGTTCCGAGCTGCTTGAATGTCCACCTGAAACATATAAAAATACGATTAGAAAAATGAAGTGGAAATCGCGGGATGGAGAGCTATCCAACTTCTGATGTCAAATAGGATCAAAATAAGAAAATTAAAAATTAAAAGGATAAGTCAGAATGACCAAAATAGCTACTATCAAAAGGATACTAAGTAAAATAATAAAAGCATTGCTAAATAGTTTTATTGTACAAAAGTTTTCCTTATTATAATAGTAAACACTGATAGTTTCAAATCATAACCTAATTTATCAACTAAAATTACCTTTTATCAAAAACTGTAACCAAATGTAGGTAATAGGCAAATAAAGATACAAATAAAGAAATACTGATTATCATAGTCTATAATAACTAATTGGTATTTTATTTACTGTACATGTTATAACAAATTTAATCACAATAAGAAATACTTATAATATTCTTTGATAAGTTGATATTTTATATCTGTACGAGATAAGTATAGCAATTTAAACCATTTACATTAAATACCAACACTTCGATAAACCTATTTATAATGTAATTCCAGAATAGAATTCTAAATATTCAAAACAAAGTAATTATTAAACCAAATTACTAAAAATAAGTATTAACTAACATCATTAGCATCTTAACACTATAATTTTAAAAATCATCAAAATCAATCATCAAATAAGACATAAAACATATAGGTACATAATAATTTAGCCACTACTTATAAAATAGGTTTACTTATCTTTAATATATTGAACGATCAATCTCACAGCTTCGCCAAGACTGCCGCCTAAAATGGCGGACCAACAATTTATAGGAAATAATTGGCGGTTAAAACCACACCGGAAGTTACTAAACTTACAGGTAAGAATTTACTAAAATTGTCATACAAAATATGTTTCCAATGCTTGATAATTTAGATTAATTTATTGATTAAGAGAAATTAAATAGCTTGATAATTTAGATCAATTATTTAACTATTATTAAATTTTAAACAGTAGATTGTAAAACAGGAAATAATAAAATGATATTGTGACATAACAGTCAAAGTATAAAAATGATAAATTTAGCTTTTGAATGAAATTTATTTTAAAGGTATATTACTATAAAAATACCAATATTCTAACAAACGCATCTAAAATCAGAGCTCTTACAATCGACCGTGGATTTCAACGCTAGCAACAATATTTAATTCCCATCGTACAATCATCCTACATCACAATAAAACTCTTCACAAAAATATTCATCACAACAAGTCATATAGAAATATTCCATCATGTTCTCACCCTAGTTAGAGTTCCTCTTAATACATCCAAAAAACGATTATATCCTTTGTTATAACTAATTCTAATGCAAATTATTCAATGTGACTTGAGTGGGTCAAAATAATAAATAACAAGTATTTAATTTTTAAATTAAATTATAAGTAGTAGGTAGGTACCTACCTATAGTTACTACCTACCTTTATAGACAATGCCTTCCATGCGGTTTGTTTGGAAACGGTAATTAATTATTACTTCTAGTCTATGTATATTGTATATAATATGTATGTTTAATCCACCTTAGCCCCTAAACTACTGATCCAATTTTAATAAATTAGGTGTCAATAGATTCGCAATTATCGCCCGGATAACATAGGCCATATAATTAACTATGTAGTTGGTGAAATTTTTATAAAAAATATAGATTTTATTATTCTAAAACAGAATGGTTTGCTAGATGTATATTAAGTATAATATGCTATTAGGTATTTAATCCTTGAGCAAAGTTAGACCTTAACCCTAACCATATCCATATTCCAAAGTAAGTACAATAGTAAATTTTTAAGTTGGGGCTATATGATCCGGAATTCGACGGGCCCGAGATAATTCAGAGCACTGAAAATAGAATTTTTTTTTTTTGATCTCGCAGGTTTTATGCCCTTCCCGGGTTGGGTGACCCCGGAGTATGTGGGACTCCTACCTAAGGGTTATGGGTGTCTAAAACACCTGCGGATTACTCTCAGTCGCTATAAGGGGTGTCCCGGATCTTTCTAACACAGGACCCCCGCGACCGGCCGGTCTACCTGTTATAAGGACCGGACTTCCAACACAATTAGGGGCCACATCGGCAAACTGGAGCGCCCCCCTCGGCGCCGAGAGTAGCTACGCCGGGGAGGTTACCATCCTCTTCCGGAGTCCAGTTAGACAAGAGATTGGAGGTTCGCAAAGCGACGCCTCCGCACTCCTGTCCTACGCTGGCGGAGCGGAACAGAGGATGGATCGGTCTCTCTGTCCCGCTCTGCGGCCTCCTTTGCGAAATGACGGATTCGCAGAATGTGACCGCCGCCAGCCAGGCCTCATCGCTCTCGAGCATGCAGCGCACCACACTTGACACTCGAGAGTTAGAGCTCCCGCCCACTGAAAATAGAAATCTGCGCTAATACAATAGAGTTGAAAATAGTAGTGTCGACTCGAGCTGTCGTTGACGTCGACGTTTGACTCGACACTTGTGTGTTCGATTTTCAGCTCTATTGTTTTAACGCTGAGTTCTACTTTCAACGATCCAAATTTTCCGAATTTTCTAGAACGCCGGTGAAAATTCAGAGCAGTAAAATTAAATCTGGATAACAAAATAGAGTTGAAGACACATAGTCATCGAAACTTCGAATTTTAGCTCTATATGTATTCTATTTCCAGTGCTTTAAATTTTCCCGGGCCCGCTGGATTGCGAATCATAATAATATAGACCCAGCATTAAATAAGGAACTTACTACTAGTTACCACTAAGTACTAAATTAAAAATTAAACTTTTGTAATTGGGATATAACGACAATACACACGTTTCTATTACTTTTGGATAATTACAAAACCATTGATAACGACGGCAGATGAACGCCACGTACGGACGCACAAACACGTTTACATATGTATAATTTAAAAACCAAATCTAATGTATTAAATCCGCATTCATTAAGACCTTGTGCAGAGGAAGCGAGCGTTTCCCTTTACGCTCTTACCTCAGTGATATCCTACTATTGTTCATACGTACGTCTGATCGTTTGTTGGTTTTAAGTTAAAAAAAAAAGTGCCAGCAAGTGAAAATGACCGAACTAAACATCAGTGGCAGAAACTACAGGAACGAACGAAACGAAGAAAACAACGATGCATCCACCGATCTCGTTGTCGGGAATACGGATGATGTAAATATATTTTTTTTAATTTTCGGGAAAGTGCGTAGGAAATCTTATGATAGGGTTGAATTCAATGATATTTTCTTTGTTTGTTACTTTTTTCGAATTAATTTTTTCGATATGTTTATTAATTGCGCAGTGATCAGGTAGAGAACTTTTAGTTATCTCTAACAAAAATGATTATTAGAGAATTTAATTTAATAATATTGTATGCTCATAAACCATTATTTTTTTTTAATTATTATTAAATTTGTGAGGGCTAATGCATTCACCTTTTATTATAAACAGAAGCACAATGCGGCCAATGCGTCATGTTAAATTAAATTTAGGTAAATAACGAATGATTCAACTAATGTTCTCTTTGTATTCCGGTGAAGCTCTCGTGCTAATTGGTGTTTATTTGTTATGTGAATTAAATAAATAAAAGTGATTGAGTAGGTAACGTGTAGGTAACGATTTGAGCTACGATGGGCTCGAATATCATCTACTATCCACCTTCTACCGTTTGTGTTTGCTTTACGGTTTGTTTTCGAGTTTTTATTATTACTTCTATGATCGATTTAATTTTTAGTGGCATATGGAGCAAATATATCTGGTTAAAACTAATTAAATTTAATTAAAAAAAGTTTACTTATTTATGAACGAATGTCATTCATTCGGTCTTTAATCTTTCGATCAAAGACTTCCTTTCGATAGTTAAACGTTTAGTTCCCACCTAACTTTATCATTTTTAAATGACGCCAATGGAAAAATAGCTACATACTAAAATATACTTAGTAAATTAACTGTTAATAATATTGCAATTTATATAACTTAATTTTAAATTTGATTATTTAGTTTCAATTAATATGGAACAGTCCATACAAAATTTCGAATTCCAGGAATCTCTGGCCCTACCACTCCTTATTATCATTGTCATGGGCGATGGGCGTCAAACGGTCATGGTAGCGCGTATTTTGCGTGATGTCGGCTAATTTATTGTTGACCGATAAGGCCTTGTTAATGGTTTCATTCTTTGAAACGTTCACTCACCCGCGAAGGGTTACTGAACTAAATACTGTGCCATTCTCTTTAGGCAGTAAGTTGCATTTCGCCTTTGTCTGAAAAATAAGAGGGCTTCGAAGATACCAAATTGTTACTTATAAATCCTATAATCCTTCAAAGTCGAATAGGCTCCTGCCTATTCGACTTTGAAGGATTTCTCTGTTACGTTTTTTACTGTACCTTATGTTTTAATGTTTAATTTTAATAGAAAAATATCAAATATCTTTTTTCGTGGTCTTACTGTTATACCTTGTCCGAAGCAAATATCATATAAGTTGGTAACGCAGCTGAAACCTTACCTACTTACTACTTACTCGTACTACCAGAAATCACAGAATTTACCTTTTGAGCCTTGAATATATTTTTGATTTGGTTAAAAATATTCGCAACAAATACTATGGAGGTACCTAGACGCGGGGAGAGGGGTAGGTTTTTCGTTGTTTAGGTATAATTATCATGACACCAATTCGCGAATTCCAAAAAGTCATAAGCTACGGTAGAGAGCACATCTGTGTTAGGTGTTTTAATATGGCACTAACGTTAATTGATTTGGTAGGTACCTATTTCATTATTAGTTCGCGAGTTTTAAAATGTCTACATATTAAATCGTATTTTGAATTTAGAATAACCTTTTATTTTTTTAATGCAAATATATTTAAATAAAGCAAACATGGATTCAACTAAACTGATGCGTTTTTTTTTTGACAATAAATTCAAATCATTCAAATGCTTTTGTGCGCTGACTTAATATTTTTGATGTCGAGTTTAATGACATTCCTGATACACGCTAATTTAAGGTTTGACGCGTAAATATTTGTTGTTCGTGTTAGGTTCTCATAAAATATATTATGTATGTACCTAATTTAATAAAATATTTTATTAGAATGATAAGCTTTTTCTGCTTAGTCAAATTAATTAAGAACACACTGTTTTTTATTGAACCAAAGTAGCGTGACTTATTTAAATAAATTATTTTAATAGGTAGATTCGGTAGGTAGGAGAAAGTGATAATTTTTACATATTTATTTATTTAACAATTTATTGCACACAAGAAAATGGATAACATCACAATTTAACAGAGAGAGACGACACAAAGGTACTGCTTATTTCTAAAAAGAAATTTCTTACAGCAGCCCTACGGAGAGAGATGGTAAAAGACAGCAGATAGGACGTGTACAATTACAAATATTATACTACTTACATAATATTATATCTTTACTA
This sequence comes from Glaucopsyche alexis, assembly GCA_905404095.1. Classification (NCBI taxonomy): domain Eukaryota; kingdom Metazoa; phylum Arthropoda; class Insecta; order Lepidoptera; family Lycaenidae; genus Glaucopsyche; species Glaucopsyche alexis. The sequence continues at coordinate 5,911,160 of FR990057.1, forward strand.
AAGTTAAGAGCATAATGTGTAGTGTATATCTATCAAAATATACCTACATACCTACATAATAAATATAAAATACAATACATAGTTGATACAATAAAATAATATAACACTATTATACCTATAATAGATAAATACTAGCCCCCTTACTAATAAACGCTGTATAAGCTTTGAATAGTTATACAGTGTTTTGTTCACGTCACACAAGTGACATTTTTAATCATAGACGTATATTATAGACAGACGAGGCATGTTGAGGCAAAAAGTGTCTCCAGCAAAATGGCTCCAATTTTTTAATTTTTGGGGCCATTTTGAAATTCGAAGTATGGTGAAAACAAGATGGCTGACATTTGAGTTATAGTGAAAACCACGAAAACCAAGATGTCGTAACTTTTTCTTGTATGAAATTTTTTCTGCTAAATGTACGTGATAGCCTATCTTGAGTTGAAATCTTTGTTTTTAATTCGATAGAAGGAGACAAAACACTGTATAACTATTCAAAGCTTATACATCGTTTATTAGTAAGGGGGTATAATATGTATATATAATAACGGTATTTATATGGATTGAATTTCGAGGTAGTGCTCTTTCAAGCGTCTTTTAAATACAATAATGGTGGGACTGTCACGATAATGTTTAGAATACTTTTAGATACCTACTTAGTTATCTATATTCCTTTGAAAATTTCGTGTATCTATGATAGTGTTCGTGATTATAGCATGTGCTGTATGCACGAAAAGCGGCATATTATTGTATATTCAAGGACTCAAATCATATCGATTGCTATAATAGGCAATAGCGTAAAGTAGAGCTGTCAGCGGACGATGCGCGTATGGAAATATATTCCATTCCCAAACGGAAGCGTGGATTAGGTCCATAAAATATTTTTTAAGTATTTTATTAAAATATTATTTTTTTAATTAAATAATTACTTAACATTTTTTTGGGAGTTGGTTAACTAGGCAGATTTTTTTAAAAAAGTAGGTACCTACGTACGAACTTCATAATATTAAGTCATTAAACAGTAAAAATTAAAAATATCATTTGCATGCGTGAAATTGGTATAATTTAAGGATAGGACTATATGATCCGGAATCCGGGCGGGTTCGGGAAAATTCAGAGCAATGAAAATAGAACTCTGCGTAAATACAATAGAGTTGAAAATCGATGTGTCGAGTGTCGAGCTGTCATAATATGTATCATTGACATTGACTCTGTTAACACTCTTGTGTTCGATTTTCAGCTCTATTGTATTAGCTTAGCATAAAGTTATATTTTTAATCCTCTGAATTTTCTCGGGCCCGCCGGATTCCGGATTATTTAGTCCCAGCCTCAACCATTAAATATTCGTTAACGTGTTAACAGTTAATAACTAACATGTGTGGGCAATTGGCATAACTTCAAAAATCGTGCGATTTCGTTCGGCTATTTTTTGTTCTCTCCAAAATTCCCTAGACCCTAGAGTTTTGGAGAGAACAAAAAATAGCCCTAGAGCCTAAGAAGTTTTAGTAAAGCGTCTGTCTACCCGTCATCTACCACTTTACTGAATCGACTAACTTGACTCCATCTTGACTCATTGACTGCATTGACGATTTGGACTTATTTGGACTTTCACTAGACTTTGGACCTTAGAAGTTAGAGGATTTGCTTTGGACTTGAAGAATTAGAAAAAAGGTGTTGAAAACATAAACGAACACTCCTTTTTTCCGCATTTGTAACGTGACACTGGCAATGGTTTTTAACTATACTGCCATAATAAAAAATCACCATTATGATACTCCTCCTTCTTTCACAGTTTAAACCACGAAGTATAGATAACAAGGAGTCCGAACGTAATGTTAAAATAATGGTCTCAATTACGGGGACAGATTTTTGCCGGTAGAGCGCGCGACGGTCCGACATGCACTCGTTTGAAATTACGCGGGAAGTTTAAAGTTGCTATTGACAGCTCTGGAAAGATTGAAATCTTATTATATAAAAGTTTTAGGAAATTCTTAGAAACTGTTCTCGAAAAATAGATACCGTAGAACACGGTAATTGCCTAACGGTAATTTAAAAATAATTGTAATAAATAATAGTATTGGCAACACTCGGTATAATAGTATTGGCAACACTCGGTACTCGTCGGTCTCGCACGCCTAGCGGCAGAAAAGAGAACTAAGATCTGGTCCTATTATTGTGTACATAATTATTATTAAAAAGCCTATACCGTTCGGACTCCTGGTATCTATGCTTCATGGTTTAAACTTTATGCTTTTGACATTTCAGGTCAAAGGCCTCGACGCCAACCGCTATGCGACGAAGAAGACGGTTGCGCAGGGCATGCTGGACATCGCTCTGCTCACATCGAATGCTTCCCAACTGAAGTACGTCCTGCAAGTCGGCCAGAAGCACGAGTTCTACTACATGCTTCTTGTTCTTATATCGCTATCGATCATACTACAGGTGAGGTTAATATTTTTAGATAGTTATTGATTACCTAATGATTCCAGGTAAACAATTTGTTCAAGACTGCAAGTGTCAATATCTAATAGGCGCTCTATACAGTGACTTTTTTTAACAAATTGGCTGCCATTAATAATTTTATAAGTTTATTTCATTGTGAATCAAAAAATTGCTAAAAACTTTTAGCAACCTTTAGTCAAAATTTAGCCCAACAAGTTGATATTAATTGGCTATAGCGTAGGTACACCTACTTTTGTCTATAAAAAAGTGGTATCCAGCGTCAGGGGTTCTCAGGTGGCGATGGGCATAGTGCTTCTGTCCCTCAACCTGCTCCGCGACTGCCGCTTCCACCAGCCGCGCCACCGCACCTCCGCCATCAACATCAACTACGGTACCACAGCTGTTGCGTTTGTGGTTACCGTACTGAATGTCCTCGTCTCCGCCTTCGATAGCTCGCTCGCTCGATACCTGGAGCTGGATTATATTTAAATAAATAAATTCGTTATTGAGAGCAACTATGGCACAATAAGGCTAGTTTACATATTTTAGTTAGTTTATAATGTTATGTTAGTAAAATGTTTAAGTAAATGGTTACATAAATAATTTTATTTAAGTGGAGGATACCTATATAGTGCTAGAAACATAGTAAAATGGGAACAAGCCCGGTTTTCTGTCATTTTATTGGAGCTGTAGCAAACCGGATGTATTCGGTACTGAGTAACGGGTGCGCCATCTAGTACCGAGTAACGAAACGTTACGTGCACGTATACATTTCGTTACTCGCATTTTTCGTAGTATTGTTACTACACTGTTTCAGTAGCGTTGATGCGTGTATTGAAACGATGTGTCAATCTCGGAAAAAACAAAACTCAATTTAACCCGAGATAAAATTCACGTAACTCGAGATACGTTACTCGACTTAACTCGATGGAAGTACATATTTTACTACACGCATACGCAATACGACTTGGTTAGTTGCTCTAACATAACAACATGTTATGAGGTATCAGAAGTAACGTAACGATACTATAGTAACGTGTACCTACTTATTGTTATAGTAACGAATATATTAACGAAAGTAACGTAAGTAAGTAAAAAATAAAGTAAGTAACGGAAGTAAGAAAAAAAGCGTACCCGTACGCTTTTTTTCGTAATTTATACCTCTATATTTTATGTGATATAATATTTACCTAAAAGATAAACACAAGAGCCAGCCCTATTTATTGTGTAATAAAGCTAACAAATTAAAATATACTTTAAATAAACGAGACAATCTTGTATAAGGAGGTATAATCGGTTTCTCGAAATCGGCTGCAAGCTTCTACCATGAAAACGGGGTGAAAATCGATCTAGCTATTTATCTAGCTATCTGTGGAAACCGCGCATTTTTTTAATTAAAGGCATCTAATTTTTTTATTATCGTCGTGAAAGAAATCAATATTTTAATTTTTAAAGTTTGGTGTTTTTTGGTGTTTTTTTTTTTAAATAAGTATATTACAAATATTGCGTTGTGGCAAATTAGGTCTCGGGTTCGAATCCCGTTTAGGCGAATATTTTTGTGATTCGTTTTATTTTTGAAATCTATTAGAGCTCCGAGCAAAGCTCGCTTGCCCGTTACCTTTAATATGTATAAAAGGCAATAGGGAATATGCATAAAATATAAAAATAACTTAAAACATAATAATATGATACTAGACTGAAAGATATAGGCAATGGCGAGAAAAATTTCAATATCTGTTGATAAATGAGCAAGATATGAGCGGTCATAGTTTTTAATCTGTCTCTTTCTAGCAAAACGAAATTTAGTATGAACTTTCTATGAAAGTCGTGTTATGTGACGTCACGGTTAACGTCCGATCTCTCTGTCTAATAGACTACTTTAAACGTTTATATATTTGTTATTTTTAATGATATCAAAAAACTGATTTTACTATACGGTTTACCAAACTATATATTTAGATCTATATAAAAAAAATACGTGCATATGCCTATTGGTTTTTATTGGATCTATACCGGCAATCTTGACGCATCACCCAAAATAAGTACTTATGCACTTACAACCCATAAATATTATTTCTAGCTGGTCGTGGGTCTTCTATTCGTGGTGATCGGCGGGCTTGATCTCAACGACCACGCCGACCAGCCCTCCGCAATCATACTAAATGACGTCATAGTTATATTCATCTTCGTCATATCCGTCACCAATATCGTCATATCCGCCTTTGGGATAGAATACTCCAACAGTCCCCTAGTTCTAGACAGACTGAAATATATCAATAATGAGTATCTAAGACGAGGAAATGTTACAGCTCTGTAAATTAAATACTAACAGATTTGTCTTAAGTTCGTGGTGTAAAGTTTAGAATAGAATAGAATTTTATTTCTAGCCTGTATAATACGATGATGTGTCTTACTCACGGTACAGCTAGCCACTGCCGCGGCCTTTAAGTGCACTTGTTGGTACTAGGCGCTGGATTTACAGGCTGGACTGTGTGTAAGGCGTTTTAAAGAGGGTTTTTACATTGCGCCTCGCGATCCAGCCTGCACGCGGCGTTATTACTTATTGCGTATTGTAAAAACTTTATATTTTCATGACATACTATTTTTAACAATACTATATAAACGGATGTGAAACATTGTGACCACGAAGTATAGATAGATACCAGGGACAGGGAGTCCGAACGTAATGTTAAAATAATGGTCTCAATTTAGGGGACAGATTTTTTTGGCGCGCCATTTTTCAAGAAGTACCAAGACTTAGGACTGTGCGCTGATTGGTCCGCCACAATAGCATCGGTACGTCCAAAATTCTAGCGCAGCCAGTGGCATAAAAGAGAACTAAGATCTGGGTTTATTAATGTGTGTCATGTTACTATGGAAAAGCCTATACCGTTCGGACTCCTGGTATCTACTTATTCTTCGTGGTATCTAATATCGCCTTTTTGTATCATTTCATTAGTTCATTAGTATCGTAAAGTTTTGCGAAAATTAAGCGACATTTTTATTTGTAGGCGAGCGCAGGCGCCATGGCCTTAATAATCTCGAGCCTGGACGGCGCGCACAGTGGCAGGAAGATCGCGGACCGCCTGTACCATGTGTCCATAGGCCTCATGACCGTAGTTGTGTTCTGTGACGTCATAAGAATGACCTTTGGCCTTGACCCTGCGCTCTCCGAGGAGGATTTCTATAGGAAATAGATAGAGGGGGGGGGGGGGGGGACGTGGCGTACATTTATAGATTATGTTTCACATCTGTCATGAGTCCCACGACGGCTAGTGCTTTTATAAATAACTCAAATTTACCTTACCTTTATAACTACTCCAATGTACGCACTAGAATAGAAAAATTTATAGGATGAGGACGGTTTTGAATAAGTATATTTTGACGGAAAATAGCAGCGCTGGAAATAGAACTCTTCGCTGTTACAATATTATCTAGAGCTGAAAATCGAACATCCGAGCGCGGCGTCGAGTTTGTAAATTGCTGCTGTTTTGCCGTGTGTTCGATTTTCAAGCTATTGTTTTAGCACCGAGTTCTATTTTCAGCGCTGTTTTTTTCGGCCGGAGAGATTTCGGATAATGTAATATAGTCCGAGACTAAGCACTACATTTTCAGAATTATTTTTCCTTTTTTTGTCATTTGTTTTTTCAGTTGGTTGATTTTATGTTTTTTCTTTATTTATTTTTGTTTTGTTTTTGTTTCTTAGGTCGCATCAGCCATAATCTGTGGCGTCCTAGGGTTTATTTTTGACATAAACCACGGACCGGACCAGCGATATGCCGACATACTGAACAACATAGCTTTATTCTTCAGAGGGATGAGTACTGCTACTAACGTGGTGCTGAATGTTTTCTACTCTATAGCATACGAAGCGAAGGATTTTAAATAATTGTTACAAATTATTATTTTGTATTTTCATCGGTGCCGAATACAAACAAGCGATAAAATATGTGATACGAGATGAAACTGCCCATGGGCCATGGTCTGCCATGAGTCATGAGTCATGACGCACATTCAGGGGAATCCCCATAAAAAAGCGAGTTTGATAGTGAGTGGTGAGTCGTGACGATATAAAATAATGTGTCGTATGACGTAGATACGTAGATATCAATATTTTAAGCAATAGAATAGAACTATAGACTATTGAATTATTGAGAGTTGGGCATGGAGTCTTTGCGAATGTTGTGTCAAGTATCAAAATAAAGTATGCACTATACACTGTAGAAAATTTACAGTAGGCAATATAGACATGACTTACGATGGTAATTCGGCACCTAATTTTGTTATTATATTGAATTAACCTCGAATATAGGCATTATTATTCAATGTTTAGTGTGATATTAATTGTAACTACCTATTAATTTATTTTAATTATTTTATTTTTTACTGCAACATTTTTAACCATTTTAGCTTCATATTTAGGAAGGTACCTACCTAATTTATACTATAGAAGTAATTTATTTGCCTAATGTTAGTAAAATGTCTCGTGCCTGTAAGAAGTAACCTATCACTTGATATTATGTAATAAGAAATGTATTGTATATTATTCATTGTCACGTGGAGATTATACTAATTAATAACCTTCAATTTACCTACTTTCTCGTATTTTAATTTTTTTTTGTAATTATCTTTTTAAATTAAAAGCTAAATGGCCCCCTTGGGACCTCGTTTTTTAGAATATTATTTTTAATAAAAAATATTTTTGCACGACATTTGTTATCAAAGATACAAATAAACCAAATACTGATATTATAAACTATTTTATTAAATGTGTAGTTATACACTTATTATTATTATTATTATTGTAATAAATTTCTATACTAAATAAGGTTTTTTTATTTTTATACTACTTTAGCCAAGAACTTTAATTATTTACTTTAAAAATTAAAACACCTCACTCATGGTCCAGCCGGCAAATCAATCACCGGTGGTAATGATCCTCTTTAGTGTCAAAAGTGATAATCATTAAAAAAAAATTTAACTATTAACGAGTTCGCTTCAAGACCGCGGTATTAGATTTGCAGGTTGGAAATAATATAATACATTATTCTTCCAAGGCTTAGAACACATTGATTTGTCATGAAAAATGTTTATTAACCACAAATCATATATTTCTTATTTGCGCATATAAAATCGCGGGCAATATTAATAAATAAAGGGCCATACTGCCTGCAAGCCCAATGTTGCGAATTTGTAGGTAAAAACTTTAAATGATTGACAATATTGAGTATTGACAGTAATGACGACCTATTAGTACCGGTGCTGGATATGCCGTGACTCGTGAGTATGGCGTTTATGTAGAATAACGTAGCCGCGGTCCGTGTTATTCAAATAAGGTTAAGCGCCATACTCACGTTTCAGCCTGCAAATCCAGCACTGGTAGGTACTCATTTATAATTTTTGCCTACAAGTCCAATTTATAGTCTTGATATTGGATTTGTGGGCTGGACCGTGAGTAAGGTGCTTTAGAAAATTGGTGTTGAAAATATAAATAAAAATTATTTGCTCGCCTTTCTAACTTGACACCAATGGTTATCTATTAAACCGCCTTTTTAAATAATAAAAAAAGACGGAGTTTTGCCGGGAATGTCAATCAGTAACGTTGTGTAATTCATGTTAATTTTCTAAATTAGTGTTGATACGTATTTTAATGTGATAATATATTGGTGGAATATTAACCATTAGTTATTCACTAACGTGCACGAGTGTGGAAAAGTGATACAACTACAAAATGCGTGCTAAATTGGGTTTCTCGCCAAAACTCCCTAGGAAGTTACAGTAAAGCATCTACCACTTTACTGAATCGACTTACTTGACTGATTGATAACACTGACTATTTATTTGAACTTTGACTTGACGATTTAGAAAGACGGTGACGAAAATTTGAAGGAATGTTATATTTCCCGCCCTTTATATTTGACACTGGCAAATGGTTATAAGCCGACGCCATATATATAAAAAAAAGCTGACATTGACAGTTTCAATTGTCAATGTCAATTCTCAGTTGTGACCACAGTTGTGACAGTTCACAAGCCGGAGTTTGGCAATTCACTATAAAAATAATAATTTAATTTATTAAATAAAACGTGAAATAAAACATCAGTCGCTCGAGTCTTGTCAACAATAATTATCTTCGCATGACCTAAAGTAACCTTCGTGGATTTGTTGTCATTCGTGTCAGCGTACTGATAAAAAGTAATTGTCGAGGTTACGTCGGCAAACGCAACTTTTGCCTTCTCCCACTTGTTGCTTATTTAACTAAGTCAGTTGTCTCGGTAACCAGTTTCCAACCAGACGTCGACATGGCTAGCGGAAGAATCATCGTGTACGGCGGTCGCGGCGCTCTGGGCGCAGCATGCGTCAATCATTTCAAGAAAGCGAACTTCTGGGTCGCGAGTATCGATCTGAACCCTAACGACAAAGCCGACGTGAATATCACCGTGCCGAAAGACGCTTCCTGGGTCCAGCAGGAGGAACACGTCGTCAATGAAATCGGTTCTGCGTTACAAGGTCAGAAAGTGAATGCTGTGATTTGTGTAGCTGGAGGTTGGGCCGGCGGTAACGCGGCGAAAGACTTGAGCAAACAGGCCGACCTTATGTGGCGACAATCCGTATGGAGCTCCACCATCGCCGCGACCCTCGCCTCCAAATACCTGACCACCGGTGGTCTGCTAGCCTTGACTGGTGCTAAAGCTGCTCTGGATGGCACCCCAGGTATGATCGGGTATGGTGTAGCTAAAGCTGCAGTTCACCAGCTCACAAAATCCCTAGGAGCTAAAGATTCAGGCCTCCCAGAGAACTCTCTTGCTGTGGCCATTCTCCCCGTAACCTTGGATACTGAGATGAACAGGAAATGGATGCCGAAGGCTGATTTTGGCACTTGGACCCCATTGCCTTTTGTTGCCGAGCTGTTTGACAAGTGGATGAAGGGAGAGGAGAGACCCCCGAGTGGGAGCTTAGTGGCTCTAGTTACCAAGGACAATGTTACTGACCTCATTGTACAGTAAAACTTATCTGCAAAATTAAAAGTTCCAGCTGATAATGTTTATAAAAAGTGTCCAAAATTATCTGAAAAATTTATTTCTCTTATGTTAAAACTGTTACAATTATTTAATATAATGCATAATATATAACTTGTTAAAAATAATGAAATATGTTACCTATCTGAATAATACAACTTTAGGGTCTGAATTTGTTCTTTGATTGTGATTTGTAAGCATTTAAAATCATCCATTACTTAGTTTGCTCAATAGCTAATTGTAATATTTGTGTGATTTAACTTATAAAAAATAAGTGTTTATGGAGTACTAATGAGTTATGAAATGTATACAATAATTTGATAATAATTAATCATAAGATTATGAATCTCTATTCATAAGAATATTGTTTAAGAAAATGTATATTTAATGTTGTCTTATGTGATATTTAGTAAATACTAAGCATAAACATCTTTACTTATTTTACTCAATAAGAAATTTTCATAATTTTATTTTTAAACTACAGTTAAAACAATGGCTTTTTCTAATTTATTAGAAGAATATTAATAGGTAGTATAAAAAAAATAGGCCAAGAGTCAGTCAAGGTAATGCTTGCTGTTAAATAAGATGATACTTAATAAAGAAGCTACTGAACTATAATGTCTTACAAATACAGAGAAAAGGTGGTGGAAAATTATAGCCAGTTCTTATTACTTTACTATTTTTATTACATATAAAGAATGAGTATATTTTTAAGTAATTAAATATTTAAATAACTTACATTAATTTATATTATCAAGAAAGCCCACTGGTACAGTGAAATAAGTGGATTCTATTACAAAAATCTGAGTCATGCTGTAGGTGATTCCCAGCCGGAATTTTTAGGGAAACCCTAAATAGTAATAAAAACCCATGTTTATTTCTGTTACCAGGAACTTGTATAACATTTGTGCAAATATTGTGGTATATTATAACCAACCATGGAAGTGGTTGTTTTTCTTTGTGGCTTGCGCTACAACTTATGAATTTACCCACAACGCGAACCTAGTGGGCAAGTTCTATCAAATGATAAACCTTTTTTTGGAGTTGTAACTTAGACAAGGTTCCTTTCGTAATTGCAACCTTTTTTTACCCGACTACGGCGAAGCCAAAAGGAAGGGTAATGATTTTGGCAGTCTTATGTATGTATGTATGTATGTTTGTTCCCTCGTAGCGTCTAAACTACTGGTCCGATTTTAATAAATGAGGTGTCAATAGATTCGCAATGATGCCGCGGGTAACATAGGCTATATATATTTTTTTTAATTTTGTATTTCGAAAATTTAACCTCAAATTCTAATATCTAAAAAAATTAAACCGAAATAATCATCACGTGTTTGGTATCAAAAGAAAGGTCTTGGCAAGCACATCACAAATATGTATATATATTATACATATTTATGGCGTACTTGCACAAATATCTCAAAATACACGTTGAAAATGCGGTCGTACCTACAATCCCAGTTGTCCAATTTTCGAACATTACGTAATATAAGACTATTTAAATATATAATTTTTATATTATACATATTGGTAAGTATACTTTCATTAAACATATTTTATTTTATAAATATTATATTATTATTATCATTCTTAAAAATTGGCTCGCTTCGCGCTCATGAAGAAGATAATTATTTTTAATGAGGTACTTACACTAAGTGATTTGAATAGGTATAGTGCGATTCAAATGAGAACAGGATCGAGTCGGCGCCATATTGTTTCGAATTTAGACTATTATGATATTTAAATTTATGTTTAGATAATTGATTACTATTTAACGTTGTTATTTAAATTCGATGCAAGACTATTAATATTTATATGCACATAAGTTTTCTGAAAATCGCACTTTTCAAGTGATATTTGTCAGAAAAAGGTCATTGACGTTCCTATTCTCATTTGGAACGCGTTATACTTATTCATATTATTCCAAAAACATGTTCGATTGGGAAACGGAAAAATACGAAATCTATACATCTATACATCTATACAGATAAATAAAATTGAAGTGTCTGTTTGTAATTTAGAATTAACAGCTTTTCACTTAATGCATATGGAAGTATATTCGGTACTTACAATGAAATACCAATTATTAAAATTTTTGTCTGTCCGTCTGTCTGTCTGTCGGTCTGTCTGTCTGTTTGTTCCGGCTAATCTCCGAAACGGCTGGACCGATTTTCGCGGGACTTTCACTGGTAGATAGCTGACGTTATAAGGTCTAACATAGGCTACCTACTATTATTTTAGGGTTCCGTTTAAAAAATAGAGTTCCGTTTCAGTTAGTTCTATGCAAACGAAGTTGCGGGCATCAGCTAGTAAAAAAATAAGTTAAAAACTATAACCCGACTACGTAATAAAAAGGGGGTCTAAAAATGCCAAAACAAGAAAATAATTTAAATAGAAATCCAGAAATGCATAGGTACAAAAATGGTCAAGCTAGAGCCGTGGTCGCACCCACTAATGGCAATTGGCATCTAAGCTGCAGTTTACACCAAGACGTTAAGCCTAGAGAAGTTTCAGACAGACGGGTGCGATTTGACATCGACTGTACCGAACCTTATAAAGTGGGTGCGACCACGGCTCTAGCTTGACCATTTTTGTACCTATGCATTTCTGGATTTCTATCTAAATTATTTTCTTGTTTTGGCATTTTTAGACCCCCTTTTTATTACGTAGTCGGGTTATAGTTTTTAACTTATTTTTTTATTAAACAATAGCTACTTAAAATTATGAACTTTCTTCTCATTTCACAGGTGATAGTAAATAATTATTGATCTGTTAAAATGTGATAACTTATTAGTTTGTTTACTGAACTTAGTTATTCATAATATCAAAAGGTAAGCACTAGGTAACATATTTATTAGCATGCAGATATTTAAAAATGAATGTTATGCGACTGCATATAACATAAATTTGTCAAGCCGTAAATAAAATAAAATAATTTGTTTTCAAACCTGTTCGTGAGATTGTGGTGTTTTCCCAACCTCCATGTGTTTCCGTATTATGGATTTCCCATTTGCGATCTTCATGATTTTGCATTGAAGCCTCAATTACGAGTTTTTGTTAAAAGTTTTTGGGTTTTATTAATGGATATTAATTACTTTTTGTATATAAATATATATTTTTTAATTACTTATTGCATCAAATATTTCGTAATATCTAGCCATAGCAGTGGCGAAGGCTGCTTCTCCTTCATAGGGAAGCCGGAGCCTGTATAATAGGTAGGGATTTCTATGAAGGTTTGGAAAAGGTAAGCGACAAGGGAAGCCGATAGGAATGGAGTTATAGGAACCCTTTGCCACTGAGCCATAGTATCTATAACCGGTCCTATCAGTCGTATTTTACCTCTCACAGGACCTTTATGCCATTGACTTAAAGATCACTCCCATATAAACTGAGGTAAAATAACTTTGAACGGACTTAATAATATATCAGACGTAAACGTAAACCTAGGGTATAGTAGTTTCTAAACTAAGTACTTACTAAGTGAAACGTCCATACTCCATAGGCGTGATTCATGAATTCTTAAAATATTAGTACCTACCTCCAGTGGCGTAGCGTGGGTGTCTGCCGCCCGGGGCGGACGTCAATTTTGCCGCCCCCTTACTTGGGTTTTGCCGCCCTCTTACTTAAGTTTTGCCGCCCCCTTACTTAGGTTTTGCCGCCCCTTAAAAGTGCCCCCCGCCCCTACTACGCTACGCCACTGCCTACCCCTTTACTGCTGCCAGTATTTTCTTGTAGTAGTCCATGGGTTACCGAGTACCGACCGTAAGACAATGTACATACTTACTTAGGTATACTCATATGTCAGTAACCCGATAATGTTGTGTAATATCATATCAACTTATGACCTAGACCTTATGACGATATCACCAAACTTGTTATGAAATGGATGTTGAACCCTTTTTTATGAACCCAAAGTACTATCAGAGAATCTAATTCATAAGCAGCTAGGGTGTTCTGTGTATTTTTGTTATAACGACTATAACGACGACATGCAGCCAGTGACGGTCTACGACTTTTTCGAACCGGGACAAAAACTTGATATGGCGCCCAAACCCCCGCCAGAAGGATTTGGCCGATTTGGCGCCCCCATGAAACTGCCGCCGGGGCAAGTGCCCCCAGTTGCCCCCCATAGATCCGGGGCTGCATGCAGTCACAATACTTTTATTTTACCTAGCCCGTAGGTATGCCGTGTGTAATGTAAAGTATATCATAAATGTTATTAAGTATGTGTTTATTTTAAATATAGTATACAATTCTTTCTCTGTTTGTAAATATTCAGTTAGTGAAAAATTATAAAATACATATTATGTGAAACAATGAACGCCTGTACAAAATATTATTTATCACTTGTAAGTTTGCTATGTAAAAATATCAAGGGTTTTGTGTTGTAAGTAAAGGGATTGTCCTAATATTCTATAGGTATAGGATACGTATAGGATTTATAGTTAGGTACGCGTACGCATCTGCGTATTTATTTGTGACATAAGTAAGTAACGAACTGTTATATTAGCACTCTTTAATTTATATATCTGAATAGCTATTCGATACTTTAGCAGAGCTTTTTTTTTTACAAATACGTTTAAGTAGTTAAGTAGATGCCTGCCTCTAACGCAGTATATTGCATTGACGTCCATAGACGATAGTTATTGGTTTCCATCACCCGAGTAAGTCCTTTTACCTAACTTGCCCATAGGCGTAGCTAGGGGGGCGGCAAGGGTAGGCAACGCCCACCCTAGAAACTTCTTTGTCCACCCTAGACCCTAGGCAGTTTTAATGAATCAATAACTTAACCCCCCCCACATCGCGGACGGCTGCTCCCCCTAGACAAAATTCCTCGCTACGCCAATGAACCTGCCACAAACCAGAACCTCAATTCTCGTATTTAAAGTAGATAATTTAAACAGTCAATTTTACTTTGTTTGGATTGAAAGTGTAGCGTCATGTTACGATGAACGGATTTTATGACGTTTCGACCAATCAGAACGCGTTTCACGTTGGTTTAACGTTCATAAAAACACCTATTGCGAGTATAAGCGTATCGGGAGTCGGGACTTGATTGTAATTGTATTAATGCAGGCTTTATTTAGCAGAATTGCCCCTCTGGTCCTTCGAGGAAAATTTTGCGACAGCTCTAGCTGTTGTATAGCATGAAAGAAAACACTAAATATTTGTAAAGTATTTTATTAACTAAATAATAAAAGGTATAAAGAGTCTTATTATCTAACAAATACATTTGTACAAAACTTAATTAATTATAAATTATTAAAAACAATCTCATGTTTCTTATGAATAACTTATCTAAAAGGCATATTATGCTAACATGGATGTTAAAAGGTGTAGTAAAAATTATATATATTTCTATTGCTAAATAAGTAAATGAACTATGAAGTATAATTTAACTTTTTCGTCTCATGAGATGATTTATTTATTAGAAACGAGATAAGTTCAGTACAGGTAATTGGATGTTTGGTGGTTTAACATACTTTTTAAGACCAATGATACCACGTCAAACTCTAAAGTCTAAACATTCATTTTCCCGACTGTACATTACAAATATGGCGTCGTAAAATTAGCTAATTGAACATAAGGTTTTTTTGCCTTCATCATAAATTATGCCATCATCGAGAGTATCCCATCTACACTAATATGAATTATTGCAAATGCGATATTATTAGCATTTCCTTAAATTTTGACCAGAATATAGAAAGATTAATAGTGACTATAAAGTCGCAAATTAAATATTTTAATCTTAGAAGTGACTTTACCACACATTTTTGTTGTTATTTTTTGTTGATTTTTTTAATAATTTAGTGGTAACAAGTATTAAAAGGAAAGCACAGGTCATACTTTCTATATTTTCTCTTTCTGACCATGAATTCATTGTATGAAAAACTGAAGAACTGCAAGGATTATTCCTTGCAATCCTTCAGTTTTTCATACAATCTAGAGTTATCTCTAACACCAGGACGATTCTGTTATCTGTATATAATTAAGACATATTATGTACTTAGTTCAAAGAGAATTATATTCACCTCGACAGCACGCTCCGAGGAAGAGAGTGAGAGAGTAAAAGTGAAACGAATCGATCATAAATTAAAAAAGCTGATAGAGGCTATGATAAACATACAGGCGTGCG